>JAHLJT010008446.1:167425302-167573291 GCA_031308135.1 Acheta domesticus | reverse complement strand
AAAAGCCTTCGGAGAGTGGGACGATGTTCCAACACTGGAACCAGGCATTGAAGGGTGACAAGACGCATTGCGATACTTAGAGACAGTGGACAATGCGGAATCAAGTATGGAGAGAGAACGAACTCTGGAGAAACGTCTAGAGAAATAACTGATGAAAGATATAAGAAGCAAACAAATGAAAAAAATTTACGGAAAAATAAAGATCTTAGATTTTCAGTTAGTGCTGTTAATGTATTTTGCTGTATCGTCTATATTAATAAAATCAATTATTGTGGAGAAATTCTATTTAATTTTGACTTCATCGGATATAGTGAACCTCTGACAGGTCCGTTTTCGGTTGTGCCGCTAGAAGTCGTATGATCGCGACTTATCGAGCAGTGCTGGCGATCATGCGATTCCTTGCGGCCAGAGGCGTATCTACGGTACGGCAGATATGGCAAGTGCCATGGGCGCCCCTCGCAAGGGGAAGTATTTAGGGTATACCCCCTAAAAATGTAATAACAACCATAATTTAAAGGTTTCACACAGGGCGCAAATTCTTAGCTTGTCATGGGCGCCAGATAATAATAAAAAGATCCCTTCAGTAGCGGGAAGACGCCAGTGGTTATACTTGGGTTTTTATAACGTGGCACGTATGAGCTAATGTTCTCGATGGAATATGTCACGACTTTTCGCACAGGATGCCTGTCATTTATCTCGACATGGTGCAAGCCTTTGACAAAATGCCAAACAATAGACTCATTACAAAACTTCGGCGCTGCCTTCCACAAGACATAACGGATAAGGTTAAGTCTTTCCTCACAGACCGCATATTTGTGGTAAATGTAGGAAAAGCGAGATCTTCAAAGCGAAGGATAGAGGCCGGTGTCTCTCAGGGCTCCGTTCTTTCTCCGCTGCTGTTCTCGATATGTCAATGACATACCACATATACCGCGAATAAGATTCCTCTATGCCGACGACATAGCCGTCCTAGCAAGAGGAATAACCTAGACCACAAACTCAAAATACTATAACTGATGAACCTGACGCAGAAGTGGGCGGAAGAAAACCACTTGACTTTTTCAGCGGGAAAGTCTCAGACAATCTGTTACACTCATCGCAAACACAAATACACAAGCGGTTCACACCGTAAAAATAAATCACACTACATACTCAAAAACTGAAGTGGGCGACTAAGGCAACTTACTTAGGCATCACTTTGATCGAAGGATGCAATGGCATTTACATGTCAGGCGAATTCGATCAAAACTTCAGCTTAGAGTTCGACTCTTAGAACATCTTTTGAGGGAACCTACACTCCCCATGGAACTTCGCCTGGCACTCTATAAAACGTGTTGCCATCCTGCAGCCACCTACACCGCAGCAACTAGTGGACTACAGCACAGAAGTACAAGGATACACTTGAGCTAGTTCAGAACAGAGTTCTGAGACTCAAAGCAATCCCTCGGAAACGGTTGAAAGTTTTCAAGAAGGAACTTGATATCGAGACCTTTACTCAATCCTCGAGAAAGCTTTCTTTAGCGAAGCCTATCAAGGCTTTCAAACCAGCGAAGCAATTGCAACGCTTAAACAAATACCTCGACATGTCCTTACTATAGGACAAAGACGACAAGCACTCCTCGCGTATATTTTGAGGGCCTAGTGCAACACACCACAACAGAACTCAGTCACTAACATGACTATGCACAAAAGCCGATTTGGCTACTGATCGCACGGTCCGACACGAACCTATACCAGCAGCAGCTACACCACATAGCAGTAAAACGCGAAATGCGTGTAAACTGCAAACTTCGGCTAAGCCGAAAAAAACTGGCGCATTACAGCCCTGAAGAAGAACGCGACACTCTATATGATCTTTACATTCTCTACATGAATTATGGAGGGTCTTGAACGTGGCGGTCGAAACGTCGGCACCTCAGCCTGTGATGAGGCGTTACCCGGACAGCACACTCATTTTGAAAGCATTTCTTAGTGTTTCATTTTAACATTATTCAAACAAAAAATAAAACATATATTTATAATTACATTGAAAAAGACTGCTTTTTTTATCGAATTGCACAATTTAAAGTTGAAATGTATCAACCACCAACATCCCATATTATAAATATTATCCAATGATGTGCGACACATCACTCCGTAATGCCAATTTTGCGTGTAGTTTAATCATATATAACATGTTTTATACATTTTTTATTTTATTTTTTGAAAAAAGTATTAGATTTTTTTAGAATTGTTATTGTATAGGTTATTGTAATAGATCTTGAACGTGGGGGACCTTGGGCCCAGGTCCTACGGACCCGTGCGTTCACACGGCCTTGACCTGTGATATAGTGAACCAAACATGTTAGTTCCCAGAAGCTCACTACAACCCTAGTTGACTGTATCTTGTATTAAAATTTCTATATTTGTCTTTTATTTTATATAATACATTGTCATAAATACTAAAAATTTGACTGCTTTAAACTTTTGCATTCATCGTGAAATTTAACTTTACATAAATCAATAACAATCCTACCCAACAACACCTAAGGGTAAACGATGGGGAAGTGTTGCGTGGGTGCGTACTCCCGAGCCCACGACTCTCGTCCCGTCAACATAGCAACATGTGGACATATGAAATGAACGAACGTGTGGTGCGGTGCTACTATAGACTGTCTAAACTAGAGACATCGAAAGATCCATTTACAGCTCTACACAGACTAGTTACAGAGAAATATCCTAGCTTTCGCCGTAAAACAGCGCAGAACATCATAGATCAACGCACTGTGGAAAGATATGGGTGAGCTACTCCGGCACACCGACGTTTGCTGGTTTTGCGCAGCACCAATTTGCATCACGAATCACGTGACCACAAACACGGGCACTTCGATTGTAAAGTAAGACCAGTCGCAGGCCGCCATGTTGCATGGAGAGCAAAGTATTGAGAAATAATTTAAAAGTGGGATAATGTGAAATTTTCGGCAGTGACCACCAAACATAACACGAAGGTGTAATTGAAATAAACGATGACAAAAAGTGCTTCATATATCTGTTTCAATGACTTGTAACGTGATAATTTTGGCATTTGAAATTTCGCAAAAGTTTCATATTGTGTCGCAAACTAACGCATGAATTATTACTATTATTAGGGTTTATGAGTGCTTGAACTTCTAGGGCCATTGGCACCCATACCAATTTATTTTAAGAGCAGTATACACACTAATAGTTACAGACTACAATATTTAAAAGACAAAGTATAATGTTAAAAAAGGAACTCGAATGCGTCCAATGGTAAAAAAAGATAAGTTGTCATAAAAGGACGCAAGTAATCACTTTAAAATCCCCCAAGTAAAAGCCATATTAATTGGCAGTTTCTTCCTCTCTCAGATAAGGTTGTACATTCCACTTTCTCGTAAAAAGGGGAAGATCCTACAGAAAAAGGTCTCATTAAACAGCATCTCTGTCAGAGAGACAGCTCGGTGATGCCTTCGGTGGCTATCTCTTACATTGGAACATTGCAAGAGAGCCTGCTCCACAGTAAGACCTGTCCCGCAACGATCGTAGGTAGGGGGTGGGTCACCGCGAAGAAAATGGCAGTGACCGATCCGAAGGCGTTTCAGAATGATCACCAACCGCCTACAGCCGCATGGCTTTATGGAATCCTTGATTCTCTTGAGCTTGAAATGGGAGTTCTGCCACTCCCCGCAGGGCCCCTCGGGAGCCTCCACACGGGGGCGTAAAGCTGACATCCGGCACTGCCCCAACCCAAGCGACTGACCCTAGTAAACCTCACAAGGGTGAGGGAAAGGACAGCCAGGGGGGAAGGGCAGGGGCAAGGCCTACAACACAGCCCAGACTGAGTCTGCTGACGCCCCCAGTGAGGGAGGAGGCGGAGGACCTGTCCTGTGGTAACCTGGAAGTGCGCACTACCCAGCCGAAGCGCCTAAAAAACGCCAGCGGGAACGCGAGACAACAGTAACAACAAGGCATTCGGGATAATAAGGGAGAAAAGGCTCTCCGGGCTTCCAAAGTGACTGTTTCTAAACCAAACGCAGGGAAGTCTAAATCCCGGGGAATCGACAACCCCTTCTTTGACAAGGCAACGTCGAAGTTACTGCGTAACACATTAGGGGAACTGGGGGCGGTCGAGAAGGCTCTCCGCCCCTCCTGCGGAAAGACCTGAAAACGAAGGAAGAGGCCCGGCTGAACGCCCTCCTCGGTGGTCTCCGAGAAGCGATAGCTGGTTATGCCGCCTCTGCTGTGACTCGGAGCTCCATTGTGGGAGGTGGTGAAGCGCGAGCTGACCGCCGCCATTAAGGACGCCGTGGCGGCAGGCACTGGTGAAGTCACCACTGCAGAAGCCCCGAAAGGGAAAGCGAAGAAGCCCCACTCGAAACCAGTCACCCTCGAGTGGCTATCGCTGAAGCCGAAACCGCTCCACCCCGGGAGGAGGTGGAGGAGGTGGACGCCAGTGCCAAACCGCAGCGGGAGACCGCTTGAAAGAATTTTGCTGGCGTAGCGAGGAAAACACGGCTCGCCTACAGGCATGGCATAGTAGACTCGCGACCTCGCGCCCCGTATGTCACCGTTCATTGTGGCTGTCAAGGAAAACGGTGAAAAACTAACACATGACAAGATCCTAGCAATGTTGATGACACTGCTACAGGATCAGTGCGCTAGAGTGCACCACAATGGGTTCTCGCCTGGAACCGGGATGTTGTACCTAGACGCAGTCTCCGAGATGTGCAAGGAGACAATCAAACCTGTCGTTAAGGGCAGCGGTACGTTCGAGCTCAATGGCAGTCCTGTTAAGAAATCGGCGCCATGCATTGTTGTCCATGGGGATCCCGAAAACCACCACCGAATCTAACTTCGTTAACGCTGTGGTCAGGCAAACCTTTCTGGTCACGATGATGGTACAGCCCGGGGAGTTCAAGGTGCTTTTCTGTCTTGTACGCAAGGGAGATCCTAAGCCTACCTCTATTTGGGGGATATAAGTTTCACCCCGGGCTTGGAAGGTTGTCTGTGAAGAGGAGGAGGGGACAGTTTATGCGGGAGTCTTACCCTGCCGAGAAGTTTGCAAGCCCCACGCAGTGCTTCAGGTGTCACAAATTTGGACGCACACTTGCCGAGCAGAAACGGCCCTATGTGTTTACTGCAGTGAGCCGTTAACCGAGGATGATCATGTTTGCAAGGCGGGTAAACCAAAGTGCGGTAATTGTATGAGGGATATAAGTTTGGGAATCACCTAGCTAGCGGGTAATCACCACCTGAAATCCTGCGGATGCCTTATGTTCACGAAGGCGGTGGAGACTGAACCAGCCAAAACCGACCATGGCAATTAACATTGAGCAAGTTAATGCCCGCAGATCCAGGGTGACGAAGGCCATCCTGGAGAAGGCGCTTTGCAAGGGTAACAACAACCCACTGCACCGATTTATTGGATTTAAGAAATTAACAGCAATACATTCTCATCTAGCAAAGGCTGTTAATAAAGTTTTAGAAAACCCAAAGGAAGTCCAGGAATGGGTCACACGCGGCATCAAGTATTTGCTACCCAAAGCGGGACACAGCTCTTCGCCGAAGAACTACAGGCCAATCGCTTGTCTGCCAGTACTGTACAAAGTTACAACTGCAGCCATAGCTGACAAAATGCAGAGACATCTAGAGAAGATTCATCTGATGTCAGCTGAACAAAAAGGATGTCGTATAGGTTCTAGTGGCTCTAAGGAAATCTTGCTAGGCAATAAAGTCATTTTGAATGATATGAAGAAACGAAAGCGTAATTTGAGCGTGGCTTGGATTGACTACCAAAAGGTCCTTGGATAGTGTACCACACGATTGGATTTTGAAGACCCTGGAGGACCTATTGATTTCATCCTAGACTTATTGAGTTTTAAAAGGCTAGTATGTCGTGGAGTACCAGGTTACTATTATACAGCGGAAAGGAAGCAGTAGAAACCAAAAATATTCAGATTAACAGAGGTATTTTTAAAGGAGATTCACAATCCCTTCTGCTGTTTTGCATTAGTTTGATCCCACTATCTAGACAGTTGTCGCAAGCTGACTTTGGTTACAAGCTCCATGGTGATGAAAGACCAGTATCACATTGGTTTTACATGTATGATATTAATGTGTTTTCTAAGAATGAAGCGATTCTCTCTCAAATGCTATCTGTCGTGAATGACTTTAGCAATGACATCTGCATGAAGTTTGGTCTTGACAAGTGTGCAAAAATCAACTTAAAAAAGGCAAACTGACAACGTCAGAGACTATTGAAGTTGATATGCACACTGATTCAAGATCTTGAGCCAGGTAAAACTTACAAATATCTGGGAATTGAAGAATGTGAGACCATCTCGAACGACACAATAAAAGAAAGACTTCGCAAGGAGTATTACAGAAGAGTGAGACTGGTCCTGCTGTCCGCTCTGAATTCCAGGAATAAAATATCTGCAATTGGTAGTTTGGCAGTGCCTGCAGCCGAATACAGTTTTGGACAAGTGGACTGGACTGAGCAAGAAATTCCCATCATGGAGGTATAAACCAGAAAACTGCTAACAATGCATCTTGTCGCCCACCCTCGAGCTGATGTACATAGACTTTATGTGTCACGTAAGGAAGGAGGAAGAGGCCTCAGACAAATTGAGGGCTCCTGGCACAACGCAATAGTCGGGATGGGAAAGTATGTAGTCAGCCATCAAGATGACCCTCTAATGAGGCAGGTCATGACATCTGACCGAAGAATGGGAAACAGAGGCATTGTTAGCGTAGCAAGAAGCATTGCAAAGAGAACTATGCATTGCAAAGTCACGCAGAATGACAGAGACACTGAACTTCTGATGCTTCTTAACATGAAGTGTGAGATACAAAAAATGTTAGATGGTAAAAAATGAAATTCTTGGAGAGACAAATCACTCCACGGACAATATTTGAAACGAATGGACAGGGCACAGATCAATAAAGATCAATCATTTATGTAGCTTAAAAGGGGAAGAATGAAGCCAGAATCGGAAGCACTTATAATAGCTGCCCAAGATCAGGCTTTGAGAACACGACATTATGATAAAGCAGTTCTCAAAATCTCCCAAGATGATAAATGCCGCATTTGCCAGGAACACGATCAATGGAAACCATTGATCATATTGTCTCAGTTTGTCCAATCCTAGCAAAGATCAAAAACTTGAAAAGACACGACAGGGTCTGTAGCTACCTCCACTGGCAGATCTGTACCGCCCTCGAAATTCCAAACATATGCCCCAAGTGGTACGAACACTCACCAAAACCGGTGACATCTGTTGGACTCTATACAATATTGTTCGACCAACAAATTCAAACGGGTCGCACGATAGCAGCAACTAAACCGAATATTGTTATCCGGGATTTGGAGAAAAAATTGTGTCTATTTGTAGGTGTTGCTGTGCCCTGTGATAAAAATGTCGTAACCAGGAGGCAGAGAAACGTCTTAAATACAAGAGTTTGGAAATGGAGATCAGCCGAATGTGGGGCGCAAAGACACAGGTCGCACCGACAGTTATCGGAGCTCCACGGATTTGTTCCGCAAAATTTGTGTAAGAACTTGGCTAAACTTCTAGGTCATTCAAAAGACTGGGAAGTTCAGGAAATTGCTTTATTTAGAACAGCTGACATTTTGCGCAAAGAATTGTAGAGGTACCAACAGTCACTAGTTCTGCTAGATTTCTCCTCCAGACAGTGACTGAATTCGACCTAGCTGACAAGCTAGTGTCGAAATCCTTCCACTGTTGGGAGTCGAACCTAGGACCTCCCAGTCAGAGGCATTGCAGGGCCATCAATTGTAGCTCTGAGCCACCTCTCCCGGTCTGAAGCTTGTTTGGATATGAGCACTGACCAATTAAATATATTTTTATTGCATTTTATTAAATGAATTATTAATTGAGGGTTGTGATGGAATTGTGTTTAATAGAATGATTAGCAATTGTTTTATTTTACTACTGGACAAGTGACTTATATATGCATATTTTCACTGATGTAGCAATTATATTTTAAATTACATATTGTTTTTGAATATGTAATAAATAATTTCATTGTAATTTTTATTACTCTTTTCTTTATTTAGCTTACATTGCTGTCTTTATTTTATTGCTGGACATGTGACTTACATATTCTTATATTACTGGTGTACTACTAAGCGCATTTGATACTTTGTATGTGATTTTCACTTATTTCTATTTTAATCTTTAAGTGGAGTTGTGTGGTATTTTTAGATAGCTGTCAAACTGTACACCCTGGCGTTTCTTTGAAAACCCTTTTTTTCTTAATCCCTTCTGTATAGCTGTCACTTTTGTCGCAGACTACGCCGCAAACTGGGAGGAATTATTTTTCTTTGCCATAAATAGCTGAAGACGAAAATGGTATCCTAATAGACACCACAACTCCAGGAGTGTTCTTGCAGCCGCTGTCAATATTATCTCCACCGTGTCGGTTAGCATTTTCAGGTTCACAGATTCCGTACACTGTTATGTACTGGATACATCATTTAAGGAGTTTAGCCCTATTGAACGCTTCAAATTTCTGAAAACTCTGGCAAGGCAGCTTTCAGAACTGTATATGAATGAAAGACTAGCAAATAGCTGTCTTCGAAAGGAACTCAGAATGACAGTTTCCCCGATTGTGAAGAAATCTCTACCAGAAAAGGAAAGGACCCCTGAGATTCGAAAAGAAAGCGATGTTTATTGTTTCCTCGTTCAAATGAAAAAAAGACAAACCAGTATGAGGTCATTAGTTATGATTGCCCAATTTGCCTGGCATGTCAATGCGTTATGTCCAAAGAATGTGGTGATTACAAACTTTTAAATTAAATTAATTATAATAACCAGATGATCAATTTGTTAACAAATGTGTAATTATTCTTATGGGATGTATGAGTGTGATCAGTATTATTAAGTATTATCAATGAGTATTATTCATTTCATTATTAGTACTCAATCTATTATTCTCAGCAATAATTTTTCTTTTAATTATTTTATAAATTTTTATGAAATATTTTCTTAGAATTTCTGGTCCAGTTCTTCATTATTATTCTTATTATTCCTTATTCATATAAATTCAAAAATATACAACTAATAAAGTGCTTAGTTTCATCCATATTTGGTGTTATCATTTTCGACCCCACAACTCCACTTCGAGTTTTCACCACGCCTGTTGAGGGTTAATTCTAGTTTTACCAATTATATTTTATTATTTTATTCAGTATAATCCTTTTTTACTTTACTGTTTGTACTAGTTATTGTACTTAGATATTGATTGTATGCTTGAACCGGAGACACTGCCTCAAACACCTCCTCCTCCAGGAGACACTGACATAAAGTAGCAGTGAACATGCAGCCAAGGAGGTTTGTGTGCTCTTATGAAGCTAAAGGCATACAGGGATAGCATTGATTATGGGTTGAAGAATGATGCTACTGGTAGGATCATCCATGCTGTGCAGGTCTCAGGGGAGGTGTCAGATGAAGGGCTGTCTCACAAAAGACCTACCAGTACTTCTTTATCACCTCTATCCAAAGTCCATTGTGTCTGGTTCGAGTGTCCCTCCCTCTCCCCCCCAATGGCAACTAGCAATTGAAGTGGACCTTTCACTAGTGTGGAATGGCTATTCATTCTTTTGTGCCATACTCCTATTAGAGAGATCTTGGTCTCTAGTGTTTTTCGACCCTGGTGCTATTAGGTCATGAAGGCAAAGGAGTTATTTTTTCCTTTCTTCCTCTCTCCTTACTCTATTTTAGACTTCCTTCCTCCTTTCTTTATCTCTGTATGCCCTTTTTTTGAAGTTTCAACTTGCTGCCTTGCAGGAGGGGGCAGGAACCCCAAAGGCCCCTTGGCCTTGCCCCCCAAGTAAATCCCTAAAACAAAACCATGAGCAGAGAGGACTTGGAAAATCATGGACAAGTCAACCTTTCTAGGGAAGAAAACTCGCAAAAAATCTTGGCCTGTCAGGTTGGAGGTTAGGCTATGGGCCCCATGTTCTTCTAAAAATCATAAACAAGTTAAGAACTCAAAGCAGTCTTTAAATGGATCCAATCAAAGATGACTTAAGCAATGAAACTGGACTATCCAAATGGCTATGTGGAACATTCAGGGTATTAGCAAAAATGTGAAGAAGTAGTCAGTTATTTGGAAAAATTAAATATAAACATTTTTTTCACTAATTGAAACTAAGAAGGAAGGAAGAGGAATTGAAGATAATGGCATGATATATACACATTATGGATATATTGGTGTAATCAAAAACAATAGTGTTAAATGTTGAGTAGCAGTAGCAGTCATCAAAAAAATTAGAAAAAACATAAGAACCTGGAATGAGATTAATGAGAGACTGCTAACAGTGGAGTTAGGGACATACTTTGGTAATTGTATCAGCACATGCCTTAACTGAAGCTACAGAATCTTTGAAAGATTCATTTGAAGACGAACTAATGGCAATATTAGAAGATATTCCTTGAAGTAAGGAAATTCTATTAATGAGTGACTTCGGCCTGATCAGGATGTAAGCAATAATAATTTAGTGGGTGAATATAGAGAACAAGTATGTAATAAAAATGGAGAGATTAATAATTTTGTGTAGTCAGGTGGATCTTAAAATCCTGAATGGGTTCTGTAAAAACAAAGTTTTCCATAATTGTACATGGACACAGCCTACCAGGAATGTTATGTCAATAATTGGAATGTTATGTCAATATATTACGATAGAGAACTCATTTAAGATGCCAAGACTTAAGAGTATTAAGAGGAGCAGAGTATGGTAGTGACCATTATTTAGTTAGAGCACTTATTTAATTTTACACAAATCAAACTTCTAAATGATCATAATACCAGAAACTCATACTCAATATAACCCATAAATATATCAGTTGGATAGCTTTCAAAATGACTCCACTGGTTTCCTATATAAATTTAGATTGGCAAAAAATTGCAATTAAATGTAGATCAGTCAGCAAATATGAACCAATAAAAACAGTAATCAATGAAGCAGCATTTCTAGCATTAGGTGAAAAGTCCAAAATAAAGGAAAGAAAAACATACTGGTGGAATGGAGGTTTTCAAACCTGATTGAAGAGAAAAAAGTGAAATATAAAAAATGGCTAAGCTGAGGAGGACCCAAAGATAGGACTGCTTCTACACACATTCAGTAGAAAGGTTCTGAGAGCAGTAACAAAAGCTAAGACAATCGGTTTGGGAAACTAAATGCTCTGAAGTAAATAGATTAGTGGGAAGCAATAGGTCTAGAGAAACATTGAAAACAAAAAAAAACAACTAAAAACTGATGGGTTGGGTAAATCCAGAATGTCACCAATCAATATTAAACAGTGAGAGGTATTTTTCAAGAACCTCTAAGGAGGATAGAGCAAAATACAGTCCATCTGTTATAATGCAGATCACGTACAAATACATGAAGATATCCCAAAAATAATTCTAAAAGAATTAAATAAAACTCTGAGAGGGATGATAAAAAACACTGGTCTACATTATTTTTGCTGACTTCAAGTTAACAGCTGATCTTCATTGATTTTAGGGTTCTGAATCCTGATATTACATACATTTTTCACCATAACGTCAAGTTTTTTCAGATATGACGATTTCATGTTTTCAACTGATGCAGGTCTCTATATTAATTAATGTTGCTTTTGATTGATAATTTAACACCATTTTGCGCAACCACATTGGGTTTGTTTCAGGAAATAGAAATGTTATAAATGTTTCTCTGTTTTAAAAATATTAACTTAATGTATTTTTCTTTGTTATAGATTGAGATAAAAATGGCCGAAATTCGTAGAAAGTGTATTAATGATCCAGACTTATTTGGCTATGTTTGTGGCAAATTGACAACTCCAAAACAAAGAACAAATATATCTGATTTTGTTTTCAAAGCTTATTATGCATATTTTGGTGTTAAACTCGGTGACCACACAAAGTGCTTCGACCATGTGTAGAAAACCTCAGACAATGGACCAAGGGGCAGAGAAAAAGCCTAAGCTTCAGAGTTCCAATGGTGTGGCAGGAACAGAAAGATCATGTGGAAGGCTGCTATTTTTGTATGGTTGATGTGACAAGATTTAACATTAAGTCTAAACATTCCATTCAGTATTCTAACTCCTTGCGGTCAGTGATAAGACCCATACCACATGGTGATGATATGCCTGTCCCTATTTTCCAAACATTTTCAATTCTCAGTTTCAGTGTCGAATCCACCATCCTGTCAAAACCAGATAGTCATGACAACTTCGAGGTTTCTGATGAAGTCATTCTGTGCAAGCCATTCACCCAAGGTGAATTAAACAACTGTGTTCATGATCTTGATCTGCCTAAAGCATCATCAGAATTATTAGGTTCCAGACTAAAGGGGAAGAATATGTTACCTCCTGGAATTACTATCATATATCGACACAGAGAGAAAAACTTGGTAAAATATTTTGAGATGGATGAACAATTTATGAACTGAATTGATGTCAGAGGGGTCAGAAAACTGGATAAGAAAAGAATGACCTGTAAGGGAGACATTTAAAGTTGCGACAAGAATGTAAATCATGAACCTCTTCTTGGTCGCCATAAAATTCTATTACCTCCACTGCATATCAAGTTAGGCTTTATGAAGCAGTTTGTGAAGGCTCTGGGTGCTTGCTTGAACTATATTTGCACTATATTTCCATCACTGACACATGAGAAGTTGAAAGCTGGTATTTTTGATGGCCCTCAAATAAGGCTTCTTTTGAAAGATAAAGGATTTTTGGAAACAACTAGCACATTGGAGTAAGTTGCTGGGTGTGCTTTTTGTAACATTGCAACAAACTTTCTTATCAACAAGAGGGCAGACAACAACAAGGTTCTAGATGAAACTTTGTTAACTGCATATCAAAGTATAGTAGCAAACATAAGTGTATAGGTGCATTATCTACACTGCCACTTAAATATATTTCCCTCAAATCTTGGGGCTGTAAATGAAGAGCAGGGTGAGTGCTTCCACCAAGATATAAAAACAATCGATGAAAGATATCAAGGTTGATGGAACACAAATATGATAGCAGATTACTGTTGGTGCTCGCAGCGCAATATCCCTGATTCCAGCTATCCCAGAAAATCAAAGGAGCACAAGTTCCTTTCATATGAATGCGATTAGTGTTTATTTTAATTTGTGTATTTTGCTATTTAGTTATAAGTCCAAACTAAAACAACACTTTTAAAACTATTTATAAACCACTACTTTCCTCTCTTGCATGAATAAATCGAAGTGCTATTGAGTCTTTCTAAGTATACTTGGAAAGATCCTGTTGCAACTCATGAAAATTATAAATTTTTAAAGTGTGTTTTGTGAAAAATTGTGATGTGATGGCCAATTTCTGACATCAAATTTGTAACCAGTGACTTCAAATTATATAAAATCAGTTCAAACATCTGAGTCAGCAGAAAAAAATTTGTCCTATGTAGTCCAGGTCCAGGACGGATGTAGGTTGAAATCTTAAAACACTTTTCAGACCAAATGAAAGAAATAATTGTAAAGCTATTTAATAAATGTTTCGTAGATCAAGAAGAAATTTTTCAAGAATGGAAAAAAAGCAGAAATTATACTAATTTATAAAAAAGGCAATAAAGAAGAATGTGAAAACTATAGAGGCTTTAGCACTCATTTTTACAATTTTAGAACAAAAATTTAATTTTAAATTAGTCAACACCATAAAGAAAATGTACAAAGACAGTAAAGGTGTTGTGAAAGTAAACAGACAAATACCAGATGGTATAATAATCTCTAAAGAATTAAGACAGGGGTGCTGTAATTCCCCAGTTCTTTTTAACATGTTCATTGCTGAAGCTCTGAAAGAATGGAAGAGGAATTGAAGTGTACTGGGAATGCTGATTGGAGAATCACCCTGGAAGTTCTGCTTTTTGTGGATGATCTAGTTATCATGGCTGAGGATGAGGAAGATATATATGCTTCAAAAATTAAGATAGGAATTTGATCTACAGGGACTGAAAGTAGAGTCCACAAGAAATAAGGATATTAATAATAAGATAAATGAAGGGAAACAAGTCATAATTATGCTAAATTCAATTGTGTGGAACACCTAGTTATCAAAGAAAACAAAAAAAACACGAGGCTCACTGCAACTCTGGAAATGATTCCTTGGGAATGTTTTCCTGTCAAAAAACTAACGCTATGCGTACACAGCGACAAGTACAACGACACGAAATGAAGACTTGCGAGGCGAAACGGAATGAATTGCATGGTTGATATCGTACGTTTTCAACTCGTGGTAGGGGTAATTCATGAATAAGTGAACACCGCACTCCCCTCAAAACCAGCAGATCGCTCGAATACCCCCTCCCCCCAAAAGGGATTATTGATGATTCAGATGTTTTTTTTTTGACAAAGTTGTAGAATATATCTTTTATATTACATACGTAATGAAGAAATAAAGAAGAAAATGAAAATTCGAAAGTATACAGAGGGAAGTGGGGCAGATTGATACAGAAAAATTAAATCGTTTATTATATACACTCATCGTCATAAAAAAAGCTGCACCCAGAAGGACAAGGCGGATTGCGATCATTGTTGGCAGGCAGATAGAGGGTACCACGCATACAAACTGATTACACTTTCACACTTGTAGGACCAACATTTATTGCGCTACACGCCCACAGATGGTACATGTTAGTATGGCGTGCGGTCGCCATGTTGGCGAACACACGCGTCCAGACGTCGCAGCATGGAGTTGTACAGGTCTCGAATGGAGCCCTATGTTAATCCATGCCATGCAGCTTGCATCTGAGCGCGCAATTATTGCAGACTGGTGGAATCCTGATCGCACACTCCATAGCACCTCAAATACTTTCGATCGAAGAGACGTCTGGCGAAACGGCTGGCCTTGGCAGAGTATCCACGGCTGCAAGGCATGCTCGGGATATGGTTCCGGTATGCGGTCGCGCGTTGGCCTATTGAAACAGGGCATGAGCGTGGGCGGTCACGAACGGCAGAGCCACCGGTTGCAGGATCTTCTGAATGTACCATGCGGCTGTCAAGGTGCCTCCGAGGAACACTAACGGTGAACGGGCACCATGGTATATCGCGCCCACACCATCACACCAGGCTGGCGGGACGTGTGATGGGATACCAGCAACCGCTCGTTGTGGCGCTCCCCACTGCGCCTCCAGACACGGACCCGGTGGTTGGCGCCATCAAGGCAGAAGCGGGACTCGTCGCTGAAGATGACCCGCTGCCAGTCTGCATAGCCCCAGGTCCATCGTTTTCGACACCAGACGAGTCTTATGAGTCTGTAGCGATGGTGCTGGTGTGTGAGTGGCAGGCGTAGTAACGGTCGACGTGCGGCGAGCCCTGCTTTGTGCAACCGCCTGCCAATGGTACTGGCACATAATACAGGATGCAGTGACGTAGCACCAGGGGACGCTAAGGTGCTGAGCATCCCCACGTCAAATATTAATCAAAGAATCCTAAATATTGTATCGATAAACTTACAAGTATTTCATTGAACGAAACACATTTTGTATTAATACAAAAAGTGGTTTCTTGTGATTGAATTCGGCGCGTTGGCACAAGCTGGCTTCTGATTGCTTGGATGCTAAAATGGTTCTAGCATCTGCCAAGAGATTGCGAAGGGTAATGACGCATGCGCAGACAATGAGGTTACCCCCATCCCCACCTCACACCTCTCCCAAAGATTCATGAGTTTCTGACGCTAGCGTACGACTGAGCAGGGCGAGGCGTATGAGCAAGATGTGTATAAGCAAGTTGTTCGTTTGTGCACGAGAGCGCAGCACA
This sequence comes from Acheta domesticus, assembly GCA_031308135.1. Taxonomy (NCBI): domain Eukaryota; kingdom Metazoa; phylum Arthropoda; class Insecta; order Orthoptera; family Gryllidae; genus Acheta; species Acheta domesticus. The sequence continues at coordinate 167,557,504 of JAHLJT010008446.1, read as the reverse complement.
CTTGACGCTGCCAGTGAAATATTTTTCTTCCTCACTTGAGATTCTCTGCTTGGTCATGGGCACTTAATAGGAGAAATAGTGTTTGCCTACTAATTCTTAATTAATATTTAAGAAGATGAAATCTTCATAAAATATATTAAATATTATTTTGGTCTGAACTGTATAAATTCACAAGTGATCTCATTGCCAATCGCGCATGAGAATTAAAGCTGAGCCATTGCATAAATTGCTTTCAAGAACTCTCCTGACATAAATCTGTTGAAGTATTTTAACATTTGTTTTGATAACATAGATTCTAGAGAACATTAAACATCATAATGTTTGTTGTTATTGTCATTTGGCGTTATTGTTGAGCATCCCCAAACGCGCGGGTCACGCTACGGTACTGACAGGATGTGACAGTTGTGACAGGATAGAATGTGGCAGATTACAGGATGTGACAGTGAAGACTGCCCAGCCCGCTGAATAGCATCCTATCGTTGCCATTGGATCTGTTCGCGAATGGCGGACAATCCGTCGGTCCACCCTCCACGTGGTGCGCGGCGGACGTCCAGATCCTGCATTTCATGTGTGCATGCCTTCCTCAATCCACTGCCACAAACAGGGAGCGATGGTGGTGTCCGTACGACCGGTGTGGCGCGCAATACGCTGACAGGCCCAACCAGCCTCCCGCACACCCACGATGCGGCCCCTCTTGAACGCGTCTAACTGAATAACAGGCTGTTAAACGCGTCCTAGGCATAGTGTACGTACAGGTGACGCTCTGGCGACGCTACTCGATGTCGCAATGGCCGGCGAGGCCGTTAGAGGCCCTCTTATCTAGACCGGTAGTTACGACATCACGCACCTACCCGCGAACCCCCAGTGCACGGCCTACCGTGAAAACGAATTCATCGGCTTAGCGAATGGTGTGCAAAATACCCACAGAGTTTGCAGCGGATCAGGAGAGTCCTTGGGAGTGCAGCATTTTTATGTCGATGAGTGTATATCATAAATAAATTAAATATTAATTTTTGTCGTTGTATTAATGACATAACTAATCGGTATTACTATGGCAATCGAAGGAACAATTAAAATTAGAAGATAATTAGAATATATTTGTTTCAGTAAAAAACGAGATTTGTATCATTCTGCCCCACCTAAGGGGCACTTTGATACATTTGATGGGGTACTTTGATACAATGTATACTAAGTTTGAGAAGGGTAATTACTAAAGATCGGATTCCCGCGTAACTGCATCTTTTCTTTCCTAACTTGAAATTGGATGAAATCTTAAAAGAATTTGAATGATGCAAAGGACATTGTTTTATTTTGCACGAAAATGCACGTTTTGGGGAAGACTGCAGAATATTGCATGTTTTAGGTAATGCTGCTTGAAAATTGCATATTTTGGGATTTTAGTGGACGAATTTGCTTTATTAGTAGTTTTATTGCATAAATATAATTTTTGCAATATTGTTTTCATTTATCTTTCATTTCATTTTAAAGGTTTCATTGAAGAAAAAACCTTTACGAAATAACCCACCAGTGTATTCGGATGGTCTGTGAAACCCGAAAGCCGTTTAATATGTATCAATTTTGCATTTTGTTGCCCTACAAACTGAGCCGCTATATCTTTCACGGTTCCTATTGTCTAATTAAAATTTTTGAGTTACTGTAGCAGGGATAGGCGGTGTTACTACGAACTAGTACCGCGGCCCTTGGCTGTGGCCGCTCAGACAACGCTGTGTTCGGGGTCTATCTTCCCAATCGGATCATATTTCCGTTTTGTCGGTCTTCGCTGAACTTACCAACACGACACTGTAAGCGCGAGGCACATTTGACCTACCTTACGTTCAGGCGGGAAACTTCGTGGCAAGCGCACTGCGTTTCAAGTTCTTCGAATTTCTCGGAACAGACGTTGCCCTGCGAGGTACGAGAGAGAATAAACGCACTTTTTTGACTGCGTGCACACGTGAGTTAGGCTCGGTGTAGAGTAGAGGCAAGTGTAAAAGTAGAGTAAAGTTTTTCCCGTTTGAAACATATATTATTTGATAGAAGATATCATTTCTCAAAAAATAATTTGGAAATGTACATAATTGTAAATAATAATGAAAACAATTTAGGGCATTTCAAATTCATTAAGGTAACGACGGGTAACATTGCATTAAGGTAACATTGCCATGGGTGAAACAGTGCCACAACTTCAAAAAATTAAATAGAACAGTCTGTATCGTAAATTTATTTGCTTGCTGAATTCCCATAGTTAGCTACCTCTCTTAGAAACATTATATACAATCGTTTGTTGCATTGGGTTAGAGTTGAAACCTAAAATGTCCGTAAATTTGTATGGTGTTTTGTGATACAGCCAAATCTCGTAATCGAAACTTCGTTAATTTTGGATTAATTGAGTTCGAAATAAGCGACATAGATAAGTAAATATGTCGTGTTGTAAGCATGCTATGTTGTGACTTAAAAAATATTCATTACAAACAAGAGAAAATGTATTAAAAACATATACCGCTTTCAGGGTAACATTGCCATACTGACCATCTTGCCCCTAATTTATATCCTTTGAGAAGAAATTCTTACATTGAAACAATTGACATTTGTGAGTTTATTTGTATCATTTCTAAAGCATATGACTTGTAATTAATCAATGTTTACAATTTATATTTGATACAAAATTACTTTTTTGTTGTCGCCATACTTTGTAACTTTGCACTGTCACTTTGCCACGTAGACAAATAAAAAATCCAATATCTAAAGTTCACAAACCAATGATGAAGTTAAAATGCACTAAGCAATGGAAAATGTAAATAGTGAACAACTAAATAGGAAAAAGCTACTTAACTGAATGGAATTAGCAAATCCACTTTACATGACGTGGATGAGTGTGATATGCCAAAATACGATATTGTTACTGAACTTCCCAGACTAAATATAAAAAGGAGAAAACACGTTTTCCCTACCGCATTTTATGACAATGTAAAACTGTTAATAAAACTTTTTTTAGACTAAGTTCTCAAAGGAGTATTTATTCCTGTTTAAGTACTTAAACTGCCAAAACCAAAGACTAAAATTGTTCTGATGCATATTTATACATTTCTGTTTCCTATTCAACTCTCACACATTTAAACATTGTCATAGACTTGGAAATAAATAGAGGTGGCAATGTTTGACCACTGTGCGGTAACATTGCCACTTTCCTTGCTTTTAATAAAGTAACAAAATCTTCCAAATTATGGAAGCTGTCTCCTATATTGTGAAGAAACATTGTTCTTTTGTGACGGATTAAATTGTCAATATCATTATTGTGAAAAATTGATGCAACAAAGTAAAACTTTAAAAGAAACAAAGATGTGGCAATGTTACCCCCGTTACCTTATTTTTTATTTCTAAAGATATATTTGTATTTTTCAAATGTATTTACTTTTTTGGCGCTTTTATGCTAATTTACTTTTGTGAGCGAATATTTAAAAGGTAAAATATGGTTTGTTTAAATAATATGCTCAAACTTAATTATAATAAAAACACTAAATCCATAATATTTCATTCACCTTAAATATCATATTCAAAATATAAAATATGTTGAAAAGTGGATTAAGTGGAGTTTTTAGGCTATTTAATACAGTTTTGCAAAGTTTCCATTTTATTGCATGTATTTGCATGTTTTGGTGTTTTTGCTGCATGATTTAGATAGTTTTACTGCATGAAAATCCGGTCTTTAGTAATTACTTACAAACATTTAAAGAAAAAGAAACTTTTTATTGTGATATATTGTAGTGGCACCGAATTAATTACGGCTGCAAACACGACAGAGAGATCGGTGGCGGCGCCAGGATTCTGTCCGAGCCCCCGCTGACCCGCCCCCTTTAGACACGCACAAGTGTTCGAGACGCCAGGGAGCCGCACGTGCGCCCGAGCCTGCCCCCGGTACTTTTCCGCGGCACCCTTCGCCCACCTCATCCCTTGAGATTCTCAGTTTCTTCCCCCGGCCATTACCCCTATTTATATTACCCCCTGCCATTACCCTACCCCGGCATTTTCTACCCCTGTTTGACAGACAATTGAAGTGAGAGGGAACGAGTGTAGGTTTCTCTCTCAATTCTCGGCTCGAAAACCTCCGATGATTGGACGAAATTATTTTGCGACGCACTGCCCTTTCGCCAATAGCCGCCGGACTTAAGCAACATTTTTGAAAGTTCTAGAACATTTTGGATGAATTTGGTGGGGGAAGGGAGGCTCGAAGGACTTCGCGGACGCAGCATCGAGAGAGAACGTAAGAGGCAGTCAGAGAGGCCGGTCGTGATCACTGCGGCGTCCGGCGCCGGAGAGAATTTTTTTCTCTGTGTTGAACTTGTGAGAAAGCTTAAATTCATCAGGGGAGAATATCTGCGCGGTCTCTAAATAGCCGTAGACCGTGAATTTTGAGACGCCTCATTTATAATCAGAATCGTGCAGGGAAAGTGACTGACGCGTACTCCTGCTTGAGCGTGTTATAGTGAAGTAATCAGATCACTTACGAACTTGCCGCGATCTCCAAAGTGCAGAGCAGTGGACTGAAGGTGATGAGATCATTGTGTCAGGCAGACATTATCTGGTGATTAGTAGCTGCGAGTGAACGGCGCTGTGTATTTGGTCGACACTCAAGAGTCCGGCACCGCTACCTGATTCGACCTGCTCGCTCTACCCCTCCGAGCGGCGCCCTCAGAGTGCGCGCCGAACCCGACGCCCTCCCCGCCAGCTGGCGGCCCAGGTCATTCAACCCGCTGGTTGGTTTTGTAAGTCGCCCCGCTAAGGCGGTACTACGCCCTTCAGGCGCGCCCGTGGTCAAAAGAGATAAACAGTTGAGAGAACAATTTCCATTACCTTTTGACCAGGCGGAAAAGCTAAGATTCCCGGCCGCGCTTGGCCATCAAGAAGGAATCAGCGTGGAAGTTTGTTAAATTTATTGTAATAATTTCACCTTTCAATTTTTTTGTGTGCATGTAATTTTGGAATTGGGGAAAAGGAGAGCATGCTCGCCGACATGAGTGGTTCTATCATGACCTTTTTCTTCTTTTCTTTGCTGAATAAATGCCACTTGTTTGTTAACATGATTACAAGTCTCTCATTTCTTACCGGCCACCGACTTCCACCATCATCATCATTTTAGGCACGCCCTTCTACCCACTGAGCGAACCGGCAGCCACGTTTTCCGCGCCCAACTGGAGACGAGGTTGTCGCAATATGATCTGTCATACAATCTGTGACATTCTAAGATTCGTAACATTTAATTAAAAAATGGAATTTAATAGGACTTCTTTTAAGGCAGACCTGCAAAGCATTTTGCACTTTCACTGACCTCAGAAGCTGCGTGCGGGCAACTCGGGTGCACATGAGAAAATCGATGATGGGTAGGGATGAGACCCGTCCATCAATCAGAATGCGCAATTCAAATGATAGCACGTAAATTTAAAGAGCAATCGGCAAGAACATGACGGTCATATACAGTTCAAGTAATATTGTCTTTTGTATTATATTGTAAATGTTTGTTCTCGGTATATGACAGGGCAAAATATGAAACTACAACGAATTATACACATTAGATTTCGACACCAAGTATTATAATTGCTTGCAGGGCTAATAATGTAATTCGCTTTGCTACGATGTAATCACAAATTTAGTGTTGTGCTAAACACAAAATTTTGATACTGAATTGTTTTTGTTTGATGATGACAGCAATAAACTATTTTTATTAACTATGTTTAATTAAATAAGACGGTTCTCTCAAAGCAAAAACATATTGTTCTTAAAAAATCATGATTATTTTCTGTTCTAATTTCTGACAAGAGTGTAGAGTCGTTTACGGGATCATATAAAAATATAAAGCTTTTGCATTCTATTTAACCAATACCCATGATTATCTTATGATTGTCCGTAACATATCGTCACAGAAGTTTGCTCGTTGATCTCTTTTATTCAGTTTCATAATGGGGGAAAATGGTCACAAATGTGCTATTAAACATTTCCCTTCTTGGAATTACCACATATTCTATTTTTATGTCAATTTTGATGTGAGAGATTGCTCTCATGATTTTGTTCATTTTTCTATGATTTGGAGATTATAACATTACTGGTGAGCAATCACTTATTAAATTGCAATTTTGTGTTAGATAGAATTAAATAATATTTATTCTTATATTGTAACACCCCGCACACTCTCTCATCGAATTCGGCGGGATGGATCTCAGGGCGTGACCCGACTCACCTGTGGATTTCTGTCTGCACTCATCTGTTGCCTCATACGCCCGGCTGAAATTTGGACAGGACGCATGCGTGACTGGGCATTTTCATGCATTAGGCAGTGAAACACTCTTTCCTGAGTTTCTGAATTTAATTAAAACAAAATGAAAGGTAATCAACGGGGTGAAGCCTCCTACAATTTGTAACAATATCTTAACCTAACTTACAACTAAGCTTAAAGTCCGACCCTTCTGGGTCATCGCCCGGGCGTTCCGCCCCTCTAGGCGCGGCATCGGTCCGTGGATCGGGCGGCGGGGCGGCAGCGTTCCCCCGTCCCCTGGACAGGGCGGGCAGCCGGCGGCAGCGGCGGCGGTGTAGGACGGCGCGCGGGGCTGGCGCGCGGTCGGCGTTGGCTGCTGCGGCGGCGGTGTAGGGCGGCGCGCGGGCTGGCGCGCGCGGCCGGCGTTGGCTGCGGCTGCGGCGGCGGCGGCGGCGGCGGCCTGCGGCGGCGGCGGCGGCGGCGGCTGCGGCGGCGGCGAAGAAGCGCCGCCCGAATGCGTCCTTCAGCGGCGGCCGGCCCTCAGGCCAAATCCGGACGCTCCTTCGTCCATTCAGTTCCCCACACTCGTGCAGTGTTCCGACTCTCCCTTCAGGCGACACATGAGCGGGTGGCGAAGTGACGGCGATGCGTTGCCGGCGGCGGTCTAGCTCCTCGCGGCGATGGCGTGGCCTCTCTCTATCCCCCGGAAAGCTCTGCTTCACGCTAGTGTCGTCAACATCAGAAATGGCTTCTCGCTGCAGTCGCCCAGATCAGAAAGACCTCTTGCTGTCGTCGTTCACATCGGAATGAAAGAATATCACCCAGCAACTACCTCCCTCGCTCGCGAGATCACGTGTCTCGCCCCCGCCTAGTTCTCGTCTATTGGCGCAGCCGAGTCGCGCGATGCGTGCCGGCCAATTACCATGGGTCAACGGCGGTTGAAAACCGATTTCGAGTGAGCGGTCCACGTCACTGCAATTTCCGAGAAGACGCGGGTTGTGCTCTGACACAGCGCGCGGAAATACCCAGGGTGCGACGAGCGTTTTCTGAACAAGGAACCGCCCAGCGGCGGCCGGCCCTCCCTTCGCGCCGCTCAGGTAGCGGAAAAGCGCACGTTTCTAGACATCAAGTTTTCCAGTACTCCCCGTTATATAAAATATTATTTTCGCATACGCCAAAATTGTTACGTGCGCGACCGTCCCATTACAATATATAAACATATATTTTAAAGCTATTGCTTTAAAATAATGCTTAAGAGTCACAATGAGCATGTTATTTTCTTTAAAAAAATTAGAAAATGAAAATACATACAGTGGTGGATACAAAGGTGGATATACAGTAGTGCACAGAACGTAAACAGTGAATTATGACCATGGTAACTTGAAATACTAGACATAGTCCATTTAAACAAATGGGCATTTAATTTTGAAACATGGATCATTATTAGACGCCGAGGCATTCAATCTACGCGCCGCGTCGTGCTACGTCAGACTTCTCCCCTCCCCGCAAAGCTTCCTACTCCCCACTACTTGCACTTTCGGCGCTGCCACGGGCAGACGATCGGCTCGCAAGTGCAGAATGCCCGCGGGAGCAGGCGTTGTGCAGGTCTGTTTTAAGGTAATAAAAATAGTAATTTATAGAAAATGCTTATAAAATAAGCTAATTCCATAAAATTTGGCTTCTGTTGCAAATTGTACCCACTTAAACCAATAGAAAAAACTATATAGAGATGATGTTCGAGATATGCCCTTTGAGAAATTTGGTGCAGGCAACTGCAAAACAATATCATTGAAATCAACACTCGCCCTATCTTATACAATAGGGAAAACAAACACACAAGAATCTAGTTTCTTCCTCAGATATGACACCTGATATTCGGTCAAATTATATTTAAATTATATTCTGGCTGCGTAGTGAAGAATAGTTTTTTTTCATATTTAATCTGAAGGAAATCACCAACATTTACATTTTCAGGATTGGGAACATCAACATTCATATCCTCATCTTCTGGATCAGGTACAACTTCAACATTCTCGTCATCACTGTCACTCACTATTTCAAAGATTCATTCCCACTATTATCAGAGCCAGATTATGAACGAGTCTTTCTCTTCATGGTTTGTTAACTTTATGTTAAACCCAACATTTTTTGCTACTTTCAGCTCTTTTTCTTTCTGCTTCATCATTTTAACTTGCTGTTTTCTTTCCTTCTCTCCGTGCATTCTCGCCGGCCCGTCCGTCCGCCCGTTCCTCCGCCCGCCCGTTCGTCCGCCAGTCCGTCCGTCTGCCCGTCCGCCTGCCCCTCCGTCCACTCGTCCGTCTGCTCGTAAGTCCGACTGACCACCCGCCCGTCTGCCCGCCCGTGAACACGATTACCGCCTAAACCATACAAAGGATTTTTTTCCAAAATGGATATTCCTCAGTCGATCTGGCTCGAGTTAAGGCGTGTCGGTTTTGAAAAACTTTCTTCAAAATTTGAGGGTACTTTACATGAAGCCCCCTGACATTTTAAAAATTTTCTCAAAAACGGCTCCAATTTTTAAACATTTTCTTGTGAGAATAGAGTAAAACACACCAATAAAGGTTGTAAAAGTCCAATTTTTACGGTTAACTCTGAATTTTCGAAAATTGCAAATTTTTCAATTATTTTCGGTGTGTTCTTACAACTATAAAACTGAAGAGAATTTTCCCTTCAATTGAAATTTGTTGCCCATAATCAGTTCTTTCAGTTAGTTCTATTGCATGCAATATTGCGCGAAAAAATAACAAAATTTTAAAAAATAACAAAAACATATTTTCCCACCAACGGCTCCAGATTTTTTCCTTTCAACTTCTCCTTCAAACTTTTGGCAGGATAGTGCTAAATGTATTCTCTGAGATGACGTAAACCTTTTTATGTGCTATTCTTTTGTTTTCTCATAAATTACAAAATTGTAATTTCTTTTGGCTTGTCTCTCACATCGTTAATTTTTACATTAGCAGTGATTTGTTCTCATTAATATATTTATGAGTGCATGTACTTTAAATGATGTCATACAAAGTTTCTCGAAAACTGAACTATTTTCTGTGAAAATTAGCTCAAAATTCCGCATTTTCAGAAACTCTTAAACGCGATTTTCTCATAAATAGCTCCTAATTTTTTCTTCAAACTTTTCGAACAGATAGTGCTAATTGCACTCTTTGATATTACGTAAAATTTTTTTGTTTTTTCAAAAATTACACTAATGCAACTTTTTTTAAAGATCTCTCACACCGTTTATATGCATATTTCCAGCAATTTGTAAACACTATTGTATTTGTGAGTTAAAGTGCTTCAAACAACTTTGAATTAAGTTTTCAAAAACACAAAAATTATATTTCTGTTCTACTATTAGGAAACCAACAAATTTGAAAATTTCAAAAAAATGTACTTTGGGTGGCGATAGATGGCAGCTGGCAAGAGTATGTGGCAAGTTCAAATAGCTAGGCAAAACCAAAGGAAATACAGAACTAATAAGGGGAAAGTCTGTGCTATTCTGTAGCACCACTAGTTTCTTTTTTTCTGTCATTCATGATAGTTTTAGTATTGTATTACTGAACATCACAAGTTAGAAATAATTATAATATTCAGAATAACAAAATCAAAATAAATGTAGCTGCCAATAATGAATTAACAATTTTTAAAACTTATAAAAATAATTGAAATAAATAAAATATTATATATGATTATATTTTAAATCACTCTCAACTCTCAGATTCAGTTATGGATTTTGAATGTGTGCATTGGACTGCAGGGGATCGCAAGTGCATAACTCTAAATATTGTAATTAAAATTTAAGTTCACTTGTGTGTGTACAGTTGTATTGAATAAAATCTTAGTTAATGTTGTTAAACCAACAGATTAAAAAATTGTAAAACATTACTGAATATTGAGGATGATTAAATATATATTTTGAAGAATATTGGGGATAATCAACATTCTTGACTTAATCCCTTATTAGTCATGAATGACTCTGATAAACCTGCATAAGTTTTAACCTGGCTACTATTTCCTTCATAGAATCACTTTACTGCATACTATATATACGGATGGATGTTGTTCTCTTTCATTGCTTCCCACAACTTTTCCACTGGCACACTATCATATGCCTTTCTTAGGTGTATAAAAACATGATGTAATGGGTATCCGTACACTTTGGACTCCTCCATCAGCTGTTTCAGGCAAAAGAGATTATCTGTATGGGATCGACCCGATCTAAATCCACTCTGTTCTTCTAGTTCCATATATCCCTTTCAAGGCAACCTCTCAGAAACCATCCATACAGCCTTCCTGTTAATGGAATGACACTCAAGCCCCTGTAATTGGAGCAATCACATTTGTTTCCTTTCTTATAAAGTGATGTAATATATAAACTTTTCAATCTTTTGGTGCCACTTCTCCTTTCAGGCATTTATTAAATATGTCTGGCAAATATTCCAAGGCAACATCAGGGGCATGTTTCAATAATTCATGAGGCACACCTTCAGGACCAGGATCTTTGTTATTCTTCATAGCCATTAGTGCTTTCCTTATCTTGTGCACACTTATATCGTCACATGAAATATTTACACAGTCTAAGAAATAATCTACACATTTAAAATCAGCCCATGTTTCTATTAAAATAGTTTTGTAATATTTTTCCATTGCTCTTCAGTTATTGGGGAATACGTTAGTTTCTCTATATTATCTTTTTAAAAAATACTAATTGTTTTCCAAGCAGCACTTGATTTTGTACCACTGACTAACTGATGTATTTCACAGCATTTCTTTTCCCAAAATACATCTTTTTTAATTTGGCTACTTCCTTTTTAACAATGTAACTAATTTCTGAAGATATTTCTATCTAAAATATCTTTCGAATTCAGCCAGTTTTTCTTTTTCTTAAAGAGATCTTTGATTTCTTCCTTCCATGAATATTTCTTCATTCAAAATTTATATTTCTTTTTTTCCCCCAATTCACTCCATTGCGGCTTGATGAAAGGATTCCTTCGGGAAATTGAACATTTCTTCTGTGGACCCTTCAACTTACCTTTCCAATTTTCTGACAATCTTAACTTGTAAAGAAACATGGTGGATTCATTTTCAAAACTGTCAAGTTGACAACTCACTTCCAATTGTGTTTCCTGCTTACACTCACCTTCCAAGGTTGCTATTTCTGTCTTGCTGGGTCTAAACAAAGTTGCTGTTTTTAAGAAGTAATGATCGGATCCTCAATCAGCACCCCTTTTTACATCCATGATGTCCATGATTTTCACGTGGGTTGTCTGGCCAATAATGGTATAATCAATAATTAATTTGAGCCCTTTAGTACTTTGTGTCAATGTATATTTATGGATATCTTTGTGGAGGTAAAAGCAATTCAGTATCTTTACAGAGAACTGTTCACATATCTCAATTAGACGAGTACCATTTTAATTTAACATGTCTTCTCCATATTCGCCTACTACTTGGTCATTTATTTTTCTCCCCACCCTTGTGGTAAATCACCTAGTAAAATTAATTTCTTCCTATTACCTAAAGTTAAAATTATTTCACTTAATTTAGGCTAGAATTCTTCCTTCACCAATAAGATGGCAGCATCAAATGGAGATATAAACCAACAATCATGAAACTACAATTAAAAATTTTCAGATCAAAAGTTATTAAGTCTTTCATTTATGGCATTCCAACTTTTGATATGTTTTTTCCATTTCTTATGTATCAGAATAGAGACTTCTGCCTTTGCTCAACAATATTTTTTCCCCCCACTGAAAAAATGTAAAATATCTTCCCATATCTCATTTCCATTTCCCTTCTTTTTGGTTTCTGTTAGTATGGCTATCTCAATTTTTTTGCGATTTTAATTCATTTGTTACTTCAAGGTCTTTATTTCTCAGCCCTTGGACATTCCAGCATCCTAAATTTGTTATCCATTTTCATTGCTTTTATCGTCGTACAGTTCCTGATTCCGAGGCGCGTTTGGTGTATTTTGCAAGTTTGATGTTTTTTTATGAAGAATGGGGAGCACGCCCATCGCTTCAACCCCCAACCTGGAGGGCCAGGAATTTTATGTCAGGCTTTTCATGCCCTAGGAAGATTGCCTTCGCTACGGCTTCGACATCCCCCTCGTGAGCACTACTTACCCTAATATGCAGAAAAAGAGAGAGAGAAAAAAAAGGAAGATAAGGAAAGTTTCCCTAGCCCTCGAAAACCTAATAACGTCGATGTCTGAAACAAATAATAGCTGACCAAGGGAGGTCGAGAGAATAGACAAAAAGCATTGTGGCACAAGTAAGTTAAAGATGCCACAATGGTAAAAGAGGGAGGCCAGGAGAACATGAATGCGTCCTACTAGGGCAAACTGTTCCAACAGCTGCCCGCGGGCGGGCACGCGGGTGCCCGCGAATCACCGCGGGCACTGGCGGAGTCTGGGGGGCACAGAGTGCTGTCTACGTTCGCTGCTGGCGCCTGGCGAAATACGAGCCCTCGGGGCGCGAGTTGGCCTTGGCCTTGGGCGACAATTCGTTGCTGATATCCGTAGCAGGGAGCAATTAGCTTGGGGAGCAGAGGGCACGCCGGGGCTCATACTCAGAAATACATTTTTAAATTTAACGGGAAACGTAAAATTTGATTCAATTCAACAATATTTTATGAAATTAATTTTATACATATTTTTCCTAACAAGTGAAGCAATATGTTGTCAGTCCCTCGGCTGTTGCGATGAGTAGAACGCTCTTCAATGTCTTGTCCTGAAGTTGGGTTATTTCTTTGATTTTTATTCTTTCCATTGCAAAGAAAAGCTGCTATCAATAATATGGTGGTTACAACCTAATTTTATCAAACCTGCATTTTATCAAGCTTTGGGAAGACTTCCACATGTAAATTCTATTATCATCGCAACAAATTAAGGGGATTAAAATATCTGTCCTTTAGAAGTAGAGAGTTGGAGTCCTTTAGAAGTAGAGAGTCTGGAAATCTGTTATCTCCAACTGCATCGTCGATGGCAAGGTATCCGGTGAGACAGAAAAAGAGGTTGTGGCTTCCTCTGCTAGCCATCGCACTACTCACATTGCTTCCACGAAAAGAAAAGCGAACGTGATAAGAACGCTCCCCCCTGCACAACCTCCTCCTGGGCTAGCCACCATTGCCGTGGGCGCCCGTGCCCGCGAGATGCCGAGTTGGAACAGTACTCGGGGAAAGGGGAACATTTGGAAGGTACAGATACAGTGATGAAAAAGAAAGAAACGAGGAAGGAGAATAAGACTGTTTCCGTGAATTTGAGAACGAATACTCTTTTATAAGGGTAGGAATAGAAAAAAAAGAGAATAAAGGACATTAGGATAGGAGGGCGTTTCAATAGCAGAGCATAACTTTGTCTGGATCCTCAGTTTTGGCCTGTCCGACATGGGTATGACTATCAGTAGTCATGCGAAAAAAGCCATGCTACCGCTGGCTTAGCCCTCCACCTCACTGAAGCACACAAGCCTCCCCGCCCGCACAGTCAGTGCTACTATAAGTCCCAAGAGGAAGGTGGTGTCCCTACCATCATCAAAGCAATGTAATGCAACCGCTTTTCTGTGACCATCAGACCTTGGCATGTTTGGTCAAACTTTCCCTCCTCTGCTTCCGGGGAACCGCCTTCTCGGAATCAAGGATGAGCGGATGTTTGTGAAGCAGAAGTAATTTGAGCCACACACGTGCTTGCTCATGGTTCATACTTCATGCGCAACTTAATCGAAAACTATCAAATAGTTTTTACAGATCATTGTCTTATTGCGTTGTTGAATTGAGGGAGGGTGAAGATTGCAATAATCTCCTCTCCTCGGGAATTCACCATTTGCTACTCGCTACTTCTATTCACTTGAGCACCGGCTACTTGTGGGAATATTCGAACGGCTACTAGTATACAACATGCTATATACAACGAACGTGTTTTGTATTTCGAATAAAACTTTTGTATTGCTGAAAACAAGTGTACAATTACTTTTGCAGAAGTATAACTACCTCAAACGCTCCGAATCCTCGTTAAACCTTCAGTGGTCGCGCTCAAAATTAGAACGGAAGTGGTCGCGTGGCTTACAATTGTAATCAATTAAAAATTCTTATTAACAATATTTTACAAAGAAACGGTATTTTAGTTGAAATATAGACAAGTAATGGTATCTAAAATACTGAACAGTTAGAAAATACTATTACATTTATTAGAACGTTGATGTATTACAAATACTTTGAAATGCTACGCAAAAATGCATGTATTATGTCTTTAAACAAATATACTCAAATAGATGAGAATATTTGTTTTTGATAAGTCTTGTGCTTTATGTGTTTTGTACGCTTGATATATTTTGCATTAAGATTATTAAATAAAGCAGTTTGACAAAATTTTTTAAACATCTGGAGCCTCTATTCTGAATGTGTTTGGTTGTCATCATCAAATGAACATCTCATAGATTTTCTTAATGTGTTTAGAGCACACCTATTGGTTACAATTTACTCAGTACTATCGAGGGCTTTTGTTTCGTTGACGACCATAGAGATAACAACGTCCCATGTAGCCTTTTGGTGACTCGGCTGATCCCTCGGCCCCTTCTCGTATTCCCAGTAGAAGTCTCTCGCGTGTTCTAATTGATGTGGGCACAGATTTTCTCACGATCTTCCTTTTCATTTCTAGTTTTATAAAGGACCATGCGAGATCCTTTAGAACTACCCTTCTAGACAACCTTTCTCCACTGATGGTCATTGCATAAACATTAAGAGTATCGATAGCAGCGATATTCACGATGTCACCTTGGGTCAGAAACTGAACCGCGAGTGGTCACATGGATTACTATTGTAATCCAAGCGGTTTCGGGCGCTATTGCCTGTGTAGCAGTGATCACTTGAGTCGTATTTTGCTATAATTCAATAGCTGGGGCCTTCTACGAAAGGTACTGAGAAAGTCCATGCTAAAAGTTAGTCAACTCTCGCTGTAAACAGCGTATGAATAAGACTGGATTACAATAGTAATCCAAACGACTCCTGAAGAATTTATATCTGATCGACCTCACTCTATGTTTAGTAATGGCTTGATAGGGCAATTTTAAACACGATAATGAATTTTTATTTTGCTTATATTCTATATTTCTGATATTTTGGAAACTATGTTTATAGTTACCAAAATGTCATCACTTTACATATATATATATATATATATATATATATATATATATATATATATATCGTGATGATAACAGTCTTGCCAGATGACTGGGGCAAGAAATTACCACCGGGTCTGTGAGTTCGTCCCTTCAGTTTGTTATTAATTTTCACAACCATGCATTCAACTCTATTGGATTAATTTTGCCGCTTTGACAGCTGCTCGGCTGGACACTCTCTGGTAAACATTATTTAACATTTGTTTGTTTTTTAAACATTTAAGTTGCACATACGAGGTATTACGTTAATTAGATTTTGGAGATGGTAATTGAAGCAAAGTACTTTAACTGATAAATAGGTCGTTTACTTCTGTAAATAAAATTTGGACACAGAAATAGGCGGAAAATCGCAACGCGCATATTTTATGATGCATTTTCGACGTTCTGCAACTCCATCTACACATACAATTACTATTCTTCTGTCTCTGTTGGGTCTTGACAACGGTGTTTACAAAAATGTCTTAGAATGAACATACCGCCTTCCTCCTCCACGCGGCCCCCAGTACCTGCAAGCGTCCCTCACCAGCACAGAGAAAGGGACGGAGATTATCATGTTGCTCTCTCTGTCGGCGCCTCGCAGAGTACCGCTCGTTGCACCGCACACACAATGGCCGTCGTCCAGCTGACTTAGGAAGGCCAAAGGCCCCGTCTCGCCGTCCGCTGGCTTGGTGACATCAGCGCCCGGCTGCAGTATCGCGTACTCCACTAGTGGACTAACTTCCATGTACCGTCCAAATGCCATCTGGATATCGTGGATGTGGCTTTAATCTGCTCACTCGTTGATAGCGGTTATTTTCTCCGCGTAAGTCTGCTACGCTGTTATTACTGGGCTCGGAGAATAATTTAATCGCGTAGTCATTACTGCCACGATATATAAGTACATCTTACGCTTATCCAATGATTAGTATTCTTTCGTGTAAGACTGGCCCCCGGTCTCTCTATTGGCTACTAGAATCGGGGTCACCCCACATCTACCGTACGCGTCGGGAGTTTCAACGGGAGCATGTGCAGCGTAGATAATTTTCCCATGGGAACAATTAGATCTTTGAGTCGCCGCTGGTTCCCATGGATTTATTAGTTTATAACTGTGCATCCGTTCCGAGTACTGGCCTCGATACGCCTATCTGATCTATTAGCGGAATCAGTGAGATGCGTGCCGGTGCGCGTCAGCGTCCTACCGTGTTCCTCTTTGATCGGATGACCCAGTAGCTGCCACAAGTGCTCGCCTTATGCCAATTCATGTTTCATCGTAATTTAGGAATTTTCGCACAATCCTGCATTATTATTATTATTATTCCTCTAAATCACAACTTATGATGTTATGTGTCGGCTGAATATAAAATCTACTCCAGGTTGCAACCAGCTACCTAAGGAGCAGATCTAGGGACTGTCGGTGCCTCTACAATACTTTGCGCAAAATGTGGGCTGTTCCAAATAAAGCTATTTCTTGCACTTCCCAGTCTTTTGAATTAGTTTAGACAAGTTCTTACTCAAATTTTGCGGAACAAATCCCAGAGCTCCGATAACTATCGGTACGACCTGTGCTTTTACGCCCCACATTCGCCTGATCTCGATTTCCAAACTCTTGTATTTAAGACGTTTCTCTGCCTCCTTGGTAACGACGTTTTGATCGCAAGGTACAGCAACATCCACAAGTAAACACGATTTGTTCTCCAAATCCCGGATGACTATATCCGGTTTGTTGCTATCGTGCGATCAGTTTGAATTTGTTTGTCGTACAATATCGTACACAATCCAACAGACGTCACCGGTTTTGGTGAGTGTTCGTACCACTTGGGGCATGTGTTCGGAACTTCGAGGGCGGTACAGATCTGCCAGTGGAGGTAGCTACACACCTTGTCGTGTCTTTTCAAGTATTCGGTCTTTGCTAGGATTGGACAAGCTGAGACAATATGATCAATGGTTTCTACGTGTTCTTGACAAATGCGGCATTTATTATCTTGGGCAATTTTGAGAACCGCTTTATTATTAGAGAGACTAATTAGAGAGACTTTTTTTATGTGCGAATGGAAACCTTTCTCAATAAACACGACGCGTTTTCAAATTGCCAACATGGATTCCGGAAATCAAAATCTACGGAAACAGCCATTTTTTCTTTTCTTAAAAGATGTTGCCTCATCATTGGATCCAAACTAAGTGCCTATTGGGATACTTTTAGATCTTTCAAAAGCTTTCGACGTCATTTGATCATAACATTTTACTTTCAAAAGTACCTTCATATAGAATCCGTGGTATTGCTCGAGATTGGCTATTTTCGTACCTTAAACAACGATGTCAGAGAGTAGAAATACCTTAGTGGAATGATGAAACTTTATGTACACACCTTTCCGGTTCTTTGCCAATTGTACGTGGAGTCCCGCAAGGATCGATTTTAGGCCCTATTCTCTTCCTATTATACGTAAATGACATGCCCTTAGCGATTCGAAACGGAAGAACAGTTCTCTTTGCGGATGATACAAATATTCTTTGCAACAAAGAAACCGTAAATAGTACAATATCAGACGTTTCAAATTGGTTCCGTAATAACAAATTAAAAGTAAATGAAAATAAAACAGTTTCAATGCAGTTTTCCATATCAAATAAAAAATTCTGTACTCCATTGAAAATGAACGGTGTGCCATTGACTGATGTTAATGTAACAAAATTTTTAGGTCTATCAATTCAGTCAAACCTCAAATGGAATGCCCACTTAAATGAATTGAACACAAAATTAAGCTCATTATGCCACGCGTTCAGAATTCTTTCAAATTCCGTCAGCCTTCATACAGCTCGTTGTGTATATTTTGCCAATGTTCACTCCCGCCTGAGATATGGCATAATATTTTGGGGAAACACATCTTATAGTTCACAGACTTTCAGATTACAAAAAAGAATTGTACGAATAATAAGCAAATCCAACCCACGTGATTCTTGTAAGTCACTCTTTATTAATCTAGGAATTTTACCATTACCTTGTCTCCTGATTTAAGAATCAGTAGTTTTTGTCAAAAATGACTTACTTAAGGACGGGAATATATTTTCAGCAAACGCCGATGTCTATAAGTATAACACACGACGTAGTAATCATATTCACCAGGTGGCAGTATCAACAGCTCACTACAAAAAATTCACATACAATTCATGTGCATTACTCTACAACACTTTGCCAGAAGACATTAAACGATTAAATTCAATAGAAAAGTTTAAGTCCCAAGTAAAATCTTTTCTGCTGCATAACTGTTTCTATACAATTCGAGACTATACCGAGCATCAAAAAGGAAAGTAGAATTAATTTTAACAATGATAGTTAATGTAATTATTTATCATTTGGACGGTTTAATTCTAAAGAACCTGTAACAAGTATTGTACCACAGTTTCTGGGTTGATGGCCCCCATCTCGATCAGGTTTTTCGTCCAGTTTCCCTGATCCTTGAGCAAATGCTGAGATGGTCCCTTGTTTTGCTTCTGGACATAAATGTAACTTCATTATTTGTGCACGTCTTCTGAAATTCAGTGGGAAATATAGTTATTCAAATTATCGTTTTCATATTATCGCGGCAAAAAGTATTATTCTTTCATGAAGAACATGAGGGTTCAGGGCAGGAATTTATAGCTAATTTACCTTTGAAAATATATTTTATTATATAGGAGCGAATATTTTGTCAACAAAACTCGAAAAAAAACTCTCTTTTCTGTATTCAAAATTCGACTAGAATATGGTTTAGGATGGAGACCACAGAATTATGAAAACGTGCACAAAATTCACTTCTCCCCATAGCTCGTCATACGCAGTTTTTTAACTGTTTTTGACGTAAATAAATAAATAAATCAATCAATAAATCATAATGTCGTGTTCTCAAGGCCTGATCTTGGGCAGCTTATTACAAGTGCTTCCGATTCTGGCTTCATTCTTCCCCTTTTAAGCCACATAAATGATTAATCTTTATTGATCTGCACCTTGTCCATTCTTTTTAGATATTGTCCGTGGAGTAGTTTGTCTCTCCACGATTTCTTTAACATTTTCTGTGTCTCAAATTTCATGTTAAGTAGCATCAGAAGTTCAGTGTCTCTGTCATTCTGGTTGTCTTGCATAGTCTTGTTCGCAATGCTTCTTGCTACACTTACAATGCCTCTGTTTCCCATTCTTCGGTCAGATTTCATGACCTGCCTCATTAGTGGGTCATCTTGATGGCTGACTACATACTTTCCCATCCCGGTTATTGCATTGTGCCAGGAGGCTTCAATTTGTCTGAGGCCTCTTCCTCCTTCCTTACGTGACACATAAAGTCTATGTACATCAGCTCGGGGTGGGCAACATGATGCATTGTAAGCAATTTTCTGGTTTTTCCATCCATGTTGCGAATTTCCTGTTCAGTCCAGTCTACTAGTCCGAAACTGTATTCGGCTACAGGCACCGCCAAACTACCTATTGCTGATATTTTATTCCTTGAGTTCAGAGCGGACTGCAGGACAAGTCTCACTCGTCTATAATACTCCCTGCGAATTCTCTCTTTCATTGTGTCGTTCCAGATGGTCTCACATTCTTCAAAGCCCAGGTATTTGTAAGTTTTACCTGGCTAAAGATCTTGAATGACAGTGTGTCTATCAACTTCAATGTTCTCGGACGTGGTCATTTTGCCTCTTTTTAAGTTGGCTTTTGCACACTTGTCAAAACCAAACTTCATGCAGATGTCATTGCTAAAATCATTGATGACAGACAGCATTTGGGAGAGAATCGCTTCATTCTTAGCAAAATCTTTAAGATCATTCATGTAAAATAAATGTGATACAGGCATTTCATCACCACGGAGCTTGTAAGCAAAGTCAGTGTGCGACAGCTATCTCGATAGAGGAATCAAACTAATGCAAAACAGCAGAGGGGATAGTGAATCTCCTTGAAAAATTCCCCTGTTAATCTGAATACTTCTGGTTTCTACTACTCCCTTTCCGCTGAGGATTAGTAACCTGGTGCTCCACGACTTCATACTAGCCTTGCAAAACTCAACAAGTCTAGGATGAAATCGATAGATCTCCAGGGTCTTCAAAATCCAATCATGTGGTACAATGTCAAAGGACTTCTGGTAGTTAATCCAAGCCATGCTTAAATTACGTTTTCGTTTTCTTTACATCATTCAAAATTATTTTATTGAGAAGCAAGATTTCCTTACAGCCATAGGAACCTTTACGACATCCTTTCTGTTCAACTGGCAACAGATGGTTCTTCTCTAGGTGCCTATACATTTTGTCAGCAATGGCTGCAGTTATAAGTTTGTACATTACTGGCAAGCAAGTAATTGGCCTGTAGTTCTTTGCCAAAGAGCTGTCTCCTCCTTTGGGTAGCAAATACGTAATGTCGCGAGTGAGCCATTCGGGGAGTTCGTTAGGGTTTTCTAAAATTTTATTAACAGCCTTTGCAAGATGAGAATGTAGTGCTGTTAATTTTCTTAATCCAATAAATCTGGATCTTATCAACCCCAGGGGATTTCCAGTTTCCCATATTCTTAATTGTTTGGCATAGGTCCTCTTTCGAGAATCCTTGAACATGTTCCACTGTTTCCACGAGTCCATTGGCAGCATCAACTTCAGATTGGAGCCACGATGCGTCTTTGTTGTAGAATCTGGTTTCCTCCCAGATTCCTGACCAAAATGTTTCGACGTCATCTTTTGAAGGAGGGGCAGCATTGCCATTCGGTTTTTCAGTGAGACTGCGATAGAATCTCTTCGCGTCTGTTTCAAACAACCGGTTCTGTACACGGAAATCGATTCTACGTTTGTACCGTCTTATTCGTTGAGCCCATGCTTGGATTTTTTCTTTTAGCTTTTCAGCTACCATTAGCCTTGTTGTGTCATTGTCAATTAGGTATTTTTGTTCAACATGGAGTATTTTTTGTTGAACTTTGTACGTGTGGTTTGACTTAGAAGATGCCTCGGCTAGGAGTGATATTTCACGCCGTGTGTCGGCTATCCGTTTCATAATTCTTTTCATCCACGGAGGTACGGAGCTTTTTGCTCTGTCTGGCTGTCGGCCATCGGTGTTCTTGGCTGGCCCCAAGATTATCTGAGATACTAGATATCCAGTTGCATACACGATGTGATTGATTTCAGTAATATCTAGATCTGTACAACCTCATTTAAGACAGAATTCGCTGTTTCTATCACTCTCTTAGCTTTAGCATTTTCGTAAATTCTCCTCAACGGTGCACGAGATTCGAATGGAAGCAGACGAACTCGTTCTATCTCGCGTCGGAGGATGTCTCGTATCATGTCTTTATCGTGTGACTCATGGCCAGATGAATTTTCACCACTGACGGATGTTTCATTTGGAAGAGATGAACCTTGAAGTGGATCATCGTTTTCAGGGATATTAGATGATTCTAAATGTTCGTCATGTGGATGGTTTGATTGATGAACATACTCTGCGTTTCTCTGGATGTCTGCAAGTTGTTCTGCTGTGAATTTTCCACTGCTGAGAATGTATCGTTGTTGACTGGCAAGCTTCTTTGAGTCTAGGGTAGGTCTCATATCTGGGTACCGCTCTCTCCATATCTTAAAAACTTCTATTTCTGAGCCCCCATTTTTCGCTTTTGCATAATAATAGCACCACATCACCTCCATTAATTCATCCCGGGTCCATCTCTGACGATGGCTTCGAGCTACTGCCGGCTCTGGGTCCCTGGGACTAACATCCGTGGGATGGCCAGATGTCGACAAGGTGACATTAGCTCGGTTCCTGAGCAGGTATGGGACATTGGTAGAACAAGGCACGTTAAGGTTCATTACATTGCTTGTTCTATTCATTTTGCTCATTGGTTTCAAGTGAAGATTCGCAGGTAGCAAGTTCGAGTTCGCAGATCACCCTTAACATTTGGGTTGTTTCCTGCGATCCGTTACTGCGACCCATAGTGGCCTCGGGGCATCCGCCCGTAGGGTCCAGCAAGGGGTCCCTCCGATCGCCAGTCGGCATTACTAAACCCTACGGGTTTTTCACTGACTGCTGAAGGCAGCCTCCTTCGCTGGCTAATGCAGGGTTCGGGTCTCCACTCTAATCAGTGGCCTGGTGTGCCAACCCAGTTTCTCTCCTGTACCCTCCATGGGCCAATAACAGGAAGTCCAAAGGTTCATAACCCTTCCCTCTCTACTTACTTCCCACTCTCCTTAAAATGGAGTACTTCTTCGTCTGACCCCTCACCTTCAACCTATTCAGCAAGGGAGACCCTACCAGTAGCTAGGCTACCACTGACATAGCTCTCAGGCTCATGGGGGTACTCAAGCTCCACCACCAACTCCAAGGTCGTTTACTCCCTAGGTGGAGTTATTATTATTATTATTATTATTATTATTATTATTATTTCACTATTGTAATATTTTCCTCAGCTATTTTCGCTGGTAAAAATGTTCACCTTTCCCAGAGTTGTTTTGGAACAGGTTCGGTCACAGAAAAAGAAGTTCATCTTATACTACATGGTACATCTTATACGATATGGGCTGTTTGCAACAACTGCGCGCTGTCCCATGTCCTGAAGGTTTTTTCGGTAGTTGAAGTTCTTTTAAGTATTTTAGGAAGTTTTTACTGACAAGGCCTTCCGCCGATGTCACGAGTGGGTATGTTTTGGTAACATTTAATTTCCAAATATGTTTTAGTTCATAAGACAAGTTTTCATATTTGGAAATTTTTTCAATTTCTGTCTGTTTGATATTGTGGGATAATGGTACTACGATGTTTATTATTACTCCTTCTTTTTTCTTTTTATCTATGAGGAGAATATCTGGCCTGTTGTGATCGACAGTACGGTCAGTTAGAACTGGTCTATCCCAATACAAAAGAGTGGAACTTCATTCCAGGACTGGAGCAGGAGTGTACTTATAGAATGGCGGTGTCGATTCATCCAATAAATAATGCTGTATTGCGATTGCCTTGTGTATGATTTTCGCAACTTGATTATGCCTCCCCAAGTAAGCACTGTCTGAGAGGAAAGAGCATGCAGCTGTGACGTGTTCTATAGTTTCTCTTACAGCTCCACTTTTCCTACATTTTTTTCAAATCAAATCTTTTCCTTATCTTTTTTCAAACAATGCTTTCGATAGTTTCTGGTCTTAATAACTCTGTCTTGAATCGCCATTATGAAGCCCTTGGTCTCAGGATATATTTGTTTCTCTAAAAGCCACATCACCGAAGAATGTCTGTCTACATCGTCTTGAAACAAGAGTTTTGGGTATCTTCCATGAATTTCTCGTTGCTTCCATTAATTGAAGCTCGACTGGTGTGTAGAGATATTTATTTCATAATTTCGCTCACGGAGGTTCAATGGAGTGAAGCCGTAGCCCTCATTAACAGTTAATTTCATTAACGTGTCGGTGGAGTTTAAGATAATCTGTCGCATTTTTTCCTCTTGTCTCAGGCAAAGAGTTTTTATATTAACTAACCCTCTGCCTCCCATCGTTAGGGGTAGATACAATCTTCTTACTGAAGGGTTTGGATGAAGGCAGCGGAATTTATGTAATAGTAGTCTCGTCGATCTGTCGAACTCCTCCAGGTCAGATTCAGTCCACTTAACAATACCAAAGGAGTAAGTTAAATCCGGCACAGCCCAAATGTTGATAGCTGAAATCAGATTACCCCCTGATAAGTAAGTGTTTAGCAACTTTGTCAGTCGCTTTTGATATTTTATTCGAAGTTCTTTCTTGATACGATTATGGTCCAGTCGATGGTTCTGAGGGTTTCCCAAATAGCGATATGTTTCTTCAGGTGGTATTTGTTTAATATCACACACAATTTGGTTTGTATTTTGAACAATTCCTTTATGAATATTTATTATACCTCATTTATCAAGACCGAACTTCATCCCGATGTCATCGCTGAACATTCTTGCTACACCTATAAGCAATTCTAATTTATCTTGTGTTTCGGCGTACAGCCTTAGGTCATCCTTGTACAGTAAATGGGTGAGTCTTCTTGGGTTTTTCATATTCATTCTATAGCCACATTTAGTTTTGTTCAAGAGAGTTGATAATGGGTTTAGAGCGAGGCAAAACCATAGTGCTGATAGGGAATCGCCTTGGAATATACCTTTTCGCAACTGTGACGTGTTCTATGCTTATTATTATTATTATTATTATTATTATTATTATTATTATTATTCCATTACATCACGACTAAAGATCTTATGAGTCGGCTGAATATAAAATCTACTCCAGGTTGCAACCAGCTACCTAAGGAGCAGATTCGGTGACTATCAGTGCCTCTACAATACTTTACGCAAAATGTGGGCTGTTCCAAATAAAGCAATTTCTTGCACTTCCCAGTCTTTTGAATTACCTGGGAGTTTAGACAAGTTCTTACTCAAATTTTGCGGAACAAATCCCAGAGCTCCGATAACTATCGGGACGACCTGTGCTTTTACGCCCCACATTCGGCTGATCTCGATTTCCAAACTTTTGTATTTAAGACGTTTCTCTGCCTCCTTGGTAACGACGTTTTGATCGCAAGGTACAGCAACATCGATAAGTAAACACGATTTTTTGGCCAAATCCCGGATAACTATATCCGGTTTGTTTGCCGCTATCGTGCGATCAGTTTGAATTTGTTGGTCGTACAATATCGTACACAATCCAACAGACGTCACCGGTTTCGGTGAGTGTTCGTACCACTTGGGGCATGTGTTTGGAACTTCGAGGGCGGTACAGATCTGCCAGTGGAGGTAGCTACACACCCTGTCATGTCTTTTAAGGTATTCGGTCTTTGCTAGGATTGGACAAGCTGAGACAATATGATCAATGGTTTCCACTTGCTCCAGGCAAATGCGGCATTTGTCATCTTGGGAAATTTTGAGAACCGCTTTATTATAATGTCGTGTTCTCAAGGCCTGATCTTGGGCAGCTATTACAAGTGCTTCCGATTCTGGCTTCATCCTTCCCCTTTTAAGCCACATAAATGATTGATCTTTATTGATCTGCACCTTGTCCATTCTTTTTAGGTATTGACCGTGGAGTGGTTTGTCTCTCCACGATTTCTTTAACATTTTTTGTGTCTCACACTTCATGTTTAGCAGCATCAGAAGTTCAGTGTCTGTGTTATTCGACGTGTCTTGCCTAGTTTTCTTCGCCATGTTTCTTGCTACACTAACAATGCCTCTGTTTCCCATTCTTCGGTCAGATTTCATGACCTGCCTCATTAGAGGGTCGTCTTGATGGCTGACTACATACTTACCCAACCTGACTATTGCGTTGTGCCAGGAGGCCTCAATTTGTCTGAGGCCTCTTCCTCCTTCCTTACGTGACACATAAAGTCTATGTATATCAGCTCGAGGGTGGGAAACATGATGCATTGTCAGCAGTTTTCTGGTTTTTCGATCCATGGTGCGAATTTCTTGCTCAGTCCAGTCCGCTAGTCCAAAACTGTATTCGGCTACAGGTACCGCCAAACTACCTATTGCAGATATTTTATTCCTGGAATTCAGAGCGGACTGCAGGACCAGTCTCACTCTTCTATAATACTCCCTACGAATTCTCTCTTTCATTCTGTCATTCGAGATGGTTTCACATTCTTCAATGCCCAGATATTTGTAAGTTTTACCTGGCTCGAGATCTTGAATCACAGTGTGCGTATCAATTTCAATGTTCTCAGACGTTGTGAGTTTCCCTCTTTTTAAATTGATTTTTGCACACTTGTCAAGACCAAACTTCATGCAGATGTCATTGCTAAAGTCATTCACGACAGACAGCATTTGGGAGAGAATCGCTTCATTCTTGGCAAACACTTTCAGATCATCCATGTAAAACAAATGTGATACTGGCCTTTCATCACCATGGAGCTTAAAACCAAAGTCAGCTTGCGACAACTGTCTCGATAGTGGGATCAAACTAATGCAAAACAGCAGAGGGGATAGTGAATCTCCTTGAAAAATACCCCTGTTAATCTGAATACTTCTGGTTTCTACTCCTTCCTTTCCGCTGTGGATTAGTAACCTGGTACTCCACGACTTCATACTAGCCTTGCAAAACTCAACAAGTCTAGGATGAAATCGATAGATCTCCAGGGTCTTCAAAATCCAATCGTGTGGTACACTATCAAAGGCCTTTTGGTAGTCAATCCAAGCCATGCTCAAATTACGTTTGCGTTTCTTTACATCATTCAAGATGACTTTATTCAGTAGCAAGATTTCCTTACACCCATAAGAGCCTTTACGACATCCTTTTTGTTCAGCTGGCATTAGATGATTCTTATCTAGATGTCTATACATTTTGTCAGCTATAGCTGAAGTTATAACTTTGTACAGTACTGGCAGACAAGTAATTGGCCTGTAGTTCTTCGCCAAAGAGCTGTCTCCCGCTTTGGGTAGCAAATACGTGATGCCGCTTGTGAGCCATTCCGGGATTTCCTTTGGGTTTTCAAAAATTTTATTAACAGCCTTTGCTAGATGAGAATGTATTGCTGTTAATTTCTTAATCCAATAAATCTGGATCTTATCAATCCCGGGGGACTTCCAGTTTCCCATGTTCTTAATTGCTTGGAAGAGGTCCTCTTCCGAGAATTGGTGAACATCTTCCACTGTTTCTACAAGTTCATCGGCAGCATCAACTTCAGATTGAAGCCAAGATGCGTCTTTGTTGTAGGATCTGCTCTCTTCCCAGATTCCTGTCCAAAATGCTTCGACGTCATCTTTTGAAGGAGTAACAGCTTTGCCATTCGGTTTTTGAGTCAGGTTGCGATAGAATCTCTTCGCGTCTGTTTCAAACAACCGGTTCTGTACACGGAAATCTATTCTACGTTTGTACCTTCTTATTCGTTGAGCCCATGCTTGAATTTTCTCTTTTAGCTTCTCAACTACCATTAGCCTGCTGGTGTCATTTTCAATTTGGTATTTTTGTTCAACATTGAATATTTTTCGTTGAACTTTAGAGGTGTGCGTTGATTTAGAAGATGCCTCAGCTAAGAATGATATTTCACGCCGGGTGTCGGCTATCCGTTTCATAATTCTGTTCATCCATGGGGGTACAGAGCTGTTTACTCTGTTTTGGTGTCGGCCGTCGGTGTTCTTGGCTGGCCCCAAAATTATCTGAGATACTAGATATCCAGTTGCATATATGATGTGATTGATTTCAGTAATATCTAGATCTCTGCCTCGGGTCTCCACCACCTCATTTAAGACAGAATTAACTGTTTC
Organism: Acheta domesticus; assembly: GCA_031308135.1. Taxonomy (NCBI): domain Eukaryota; kingdom Metazoa; phylum Arthropoda; class Insecta; order Orthoptera; family Gryllidae; genus Acheta; species Acheta domesticus. The sequence goes on along the minus strand of JAHLJT010008446.1, from coordinate 167,529,902 downwards.
TATCACTCTTTTAGCTTTGGCATTTTCGTATATTCTCCTCAACGGTTCGCGAGATTCAAACGGAAGTTGACTAACTCTTTCTATCTCGCGCCGAAGGAGATTTCGCATCATGTCCTTATCGTGTAATTCATTGCCAGATGAGTTTTCACCACTGACGTGTGTTTCACTGGAAAGCGATGAACCTTCCACGGGATCATCATTTTCAAGTTCTACATGTTCGTCATGTGGATTGTTCGAGCGAAGTACATATTCCGCATTTCTCTCAATGTCAGCAAGTTGATCTGCTGTGAATTTTCCACTGCTGAGTATGTATCGTCGTTGACTGGCAAGCTTCTTTGAGTCTAGGGTAGGTCTCATATCTGGGTTCCGCTCTCTCCATACCTTGAAAACTTCTATTTCAGAGCCCCCATTTTTCGCTTTTGCGTAGTAAAAGCACCACATCACCTCCTTTAATTCATCCCGGGTCCATCTCTGACGATGGCTTCGAGCTACTGCCGGCTCTGGGTCCCTGGGACTAGCATCCGTGGGATGGCCAGACGTCGACAAGGTGACATTAGCTCGGTTTCTGAGCAGGTATGGGACATTGGTAGAACAAGGCACGTTAAGATTCATTACATTGCTTGTTCTATCCATTTTGCTCATTGGTTTGAATTGAAGATTCGCAGGACGCAAGTTCGAGTTCACAGATCACACTTAACCCTCGGGTTGTTTCCTGCCATCCGTTACTGCGACCCACAGTGGCCTCGGGGCATCCCCCCGCAGGGCCCAGCAAGGGGTCCCTCCGATCGCCAGTCGGCATTACTAAACCCTACGGGATTTTCACTGACTGCTGAAGGCAGCCTCCTTCGCTGGCTAATGCAAGGTTCGGGCCTCCACTCTAATCAGTGGCCTGGTGTGCCAAACCAGTTTCTCTCCTGTACCCTCTATGGGCCGACAACAGGAAGTCCAAAGGTTCATGACCCTTCCCTCTCTACTTACTTCCCACTCTCCTCAAAATGGAGTACTTCTTCGTCTGACCCCTCACCTTCAACCCATTCAGCAAGGGAGGCCCCACCGGTAGCTAGGCTACCACTGACATAGCTTTAAGGCTCATGGGGGTACTCAAGCTCCACCACCAACTGCAAGGTCGTGTACTCCCTAGATGGAGTTATTATTATTATTATTATTATTAGACCGTGGAACTTCATGCAATTGTATATTTTTACTGACTGTGCATATCGAAAGGAAATGTTTATAACTTATAACTATGAGTCTTCTAGTCCTAGCTTTGCTGAATGACTCAAATAAATAGCCAATAGCGTTTGATACGCAGCAGGCACTCCCAATACTTCATATCCATACTAAAGTGGTTTTCTACTCCACGCAATTGTGGGCTTACAACCGCGGAGTACACGATACAAATGGAGGTTCAATTCACGTCTGGGCAGAAGACTTAGCTAACAGGGGATCACAAGCAATACCATCATGTTTGATTTCTTATTTTCAAAACATCTCTGAAATTCTAGTAGACAAAAAGTTAATGGCCTGGTCTAATTATTGTGGCGGTCAGAACAAGAATAAGAATATTATTTCTTTATGGAACTATTTAGTACATGATCTACGTCTCTTTGATGAAATGTAGCATAAATTTCCTCTCTTAGGACACACCTTTCTTTATTGCGACAGAGATTTTGGGATTATAGAGAAGAAAAAGATGACCACACCATCAGTTTACTCTTCAGAGTAGTGGATAAACATTATCAAGGAAGCGAAACGAAACAAACATTTTCATGTAACAAAAATGAAAGATGTACTTTTCCTTCACTCCTACTGTCTCGTCCCTAGTCTTTTGCAAAAGGTATTAAAGGAAACTCAGTGCAAATTCAGAAAGCTTCGAAAATTGAAATAAGGAAAGACAAACCAGATTCCGTTTTCTTTGTTCACTCGAGCACTGATTTAGCTGACTGGCAGGAAGTTAACGTCTCCCAGCGAGGTAAAAGAAATACTCAAAGTTATCTGCTTCTGCCAAGAAAGGAAGCCCTCAGTTGCATAAATGCAAGATTTGAGGAAGTTATGTTCGTACATTTCATATAACTTTCCGGAGTACTGTGCGAGCATCCAAAGTGTAACACTGAGCCCTAAAAGCAAAGATTTCAAGAGCATTAGCATTCTAGTAAAGATTTATAAAAATAAAGTGAAGTAGGGAAACCAGATAATGAAGAAAATCGGAATTTAGCTCAATGAATTGTAGCATATCAGGCTCTTGCACTGTAAGATGTCAGTGTAGTATCAAAATTTATAAAAATTGCTGTGAGCACCATATTTATAAAAACAAAATAATGATGATTTGTAGAGATAATTCTGTAATATTTTACTACCTAATAAATTGTATTTCAAAATCTGGAAAATACTAATATTCTTTCCTGAAAACTTTTCACACCTATATCTCAAAACTTTAAATATGTAACATATCAGGTGTTTGCATGCACCCATTGAAATTTATGTTATATTGTATGAGCTCTGCGGTTATTCAGATGAACTGAAAACAAGATAATGTGAAAACAAGTATACTTGGGTTTTTCTTCCTTGGCGCGTGGGGGCTTGTCTTCACGATGCAATATAACACTGTATTTCGCGTCGTTCTCACTCGTGCCGCTAGGAGTCGCATGATCGTCAGCACTGTTCGAATCAATCGCGATCATGCGACTCCTTGCGGCATGAAAGAGAACGACGTGAAATACCGTGAGATATTCCATCCTGAAGACAAGCCTCCAAGAAATAAAAACCTAAGTATAGTATGTACCCCACCCCTTACGAAAACCCGCCGCTGAAATTGTATCTTCTCAACGGCGCCGACAAATTTGGACACCCCGCGACTAGGGGGAGGGACGCGTTCACCAATCGCTGGCAGGTAGACTGCAGTTGTGTGTGATTGGTGCAAAGTCCCAAGGGGTAGAAAAGACGCTGTCTCAGGGGGAGGGGCCCTAGTTCGCTTACGTATAGGGAAATAACTTCATATTTCCCTGCCGAAGGAGGGATTTAGCCTGCGCGTACGCCATTACGAAAAAATATTTCTGAGCGGGGGTTTTCCGTCCAGAATTACTGTCAATAGACCAGTAAATACGTAGCATTTTAGCAACAATTATACTAAGTCCGTTCAGAATTACTGTCAATTTGACCAATAAATAGTTAGTATTTTAGCAACAATTATGCTATTAGCAAAAAAATTATAACTCCTGTGAAACTTCTATTTTAAAATGTTCATTTCAGGTAAAATTTATGGAGCTTTCCCGGTCGTTCTAACGCATATTTCGAATTTGTTTATTAACTTGTTAATTTGTGGCAAAATTATTAATTCACGGTTTTCGGTACTGTGACATAGGGAGACTCTCCTCCTTTTAGATTTGCAAAAGTTGAAAATTGTTTATAATTTGCAATTGTGGCAAATTTTTATCGTCTCATCTGAATGGAGTTTAAACGCAATACAAAATTCTGGAATCCGATGGGTGCTATCATATTTCGTTCTCGATTTATGAAGTAGTTTATAAGAAATTAGCATCTTACAATGACCCCAGTTTTCAGCACTTAATTCATTCGCTCTACACAAGCATACCGAAAAATCAGTTCTCCAATGTCGCGCTTTTGCCCGTCACAGACGCTTAAAAAACACTTATCTTGTATACAAATTCTCTGGTCAATTTAATTACGTTGAATCCGTCTGTTTACGACGAGTATGAACATAATTGTTATTTTGTATTTTATATTATCTTTTAAGACCAGAAATATGCGAGTCGATATCTTTATCAATTGGGGAGAAAACTGATTATAAACAATATTTTCAAGGTGTATTTCAGTGTTTTACAATTAATAATGTGCACATAGTACTGCCGTACCATTTTCCAGTAAAAATAATTAGAACGATCTTGGTGGTCAAGTTATACTACCTTCCCAACACAGACTACATTTCAGTTTCAAACCCATAAATATCGCCTGAGATCGAAGGTGGTGGGAGAGATGGCTCAGTGCATCAACCTGATCTTACTGCAGTCCTTCTGACCGGGAGGTCCTAGGTTCGAGTCCCGACGGCGGCAGGTTTTTCGACACTAGCCTGTCAGTTAGGTCGAATTCAGTCGCTGTCTGGTGGAGAATTCTAGCGGCCGCTCTGATCGGTAGTTTTCCGTGGTTTCTCCGATCAACACCAGGCGAATGCCGGAGCAGTACCCTAACACACGGGCCACGGACCGCGCGCGATCTTTCCTTCCTCTTCCTTGCCCTATCCTCTCCTCTTACACACACACTTACACTAACATGCACTACACTACCACACATGCCGGGAGACCGATCGGGAGCTTACAGCTTGTCCCGGCTGGGGCGGTTTCCGCTGGTGGGGGATACCTGGTTGAGGGTCTAGTCGACGGTAGGTCGACGCCAGATCTCGCCATCCAGCGGGGAAAGATCATCGCCGCCTCCCAAGAAAAACACGCACTACACTTACGGGACACTAGCTTTTCGGTTTTGCATCGCATTCTTCCCAGCTGTCATCTGTTGCTGCCAATTTTTTAATTTTATATTTTCTCTATTTTTCAGTCCCTTTAAAAGGAACTAAACTGTGATATTAAGATTATTACAGTAATTAAACCTAATCCTATATGAAAATTTTGGAGCCGGAAAAATTGGAGCCGTTTATGGGAAAATGTCGTTTGAAGCTTTCGGAAAATGCTTAATTTTGATCTGCTTTTAAAGAAAAACTTTCAAATTTTCGCAAAAATTCATTAAAAGTCATTTGAAACATATGCATTTACAAATGCAATGATATATAAAAAACATCAGTAATGTAAATATGACGAGAGAGAGAAAAAAATACTATGTATATTTTTTTTGAAAAAAAAAAGAAAAGGCATTTGTTTCATCACAAACAGTGAATTAAGTAGGCCCAATATTCATACAAAAAGTTTGAAGAAAAAGTTTGGAACCCTTTTCATACAATCTTGTTTTTAATATTTTCTAATATTGGCCACATTTCAAGTAAAATTAAAGGAAAACTACTAAAAGTTTTAAAAAATTAACAAAATAAAATGTTAGAAACTAATTATGGAGAAGAAATTTCATTTGAATTAAAAATCTGAATCTTCAATATTGTAGTTTAATAAGATGCGAAAACTATTCAATCCTTTGTAATTTTTGAAAATTCAGAGTTAACAGTAAAATTCGAATTTATATCTTTATACATATATTGCTTCTCTGTAGCGTTCTTTCTTCTCTGAGATGATTCAAAATTATAATATTCTCTAAAGGAAAGAAACAAAGAAATTCTATTTATTCGTGTGCCGACAAGGAAATATATTATTTCGCGTCGAAAACATCTTCGCCTGAGTGGTTGATGCCGATGGACAGACAACCCTGCCGATTGCGCTATATTTTTCAAAGCTACGTTCTCTAGATTAAGATTAAATCTATTTTATCGGCGAGCGTATGTATTTTCACGTCCATTGAGAGGTAAATAGTTGAAAGACGTCTGTGATTCCTGCCCACTGAAATTAAATTGACATTAATTTTTCCTTTCCTGTATACATACGCATATACGGAGTAATGTACGTAGTATAGGCAAAGTTATATAATGCCGCGCGAAAAAAACGGCGAATTTTTGACAGAAAAAAATCATTGCTGGGCCCTGATAACGAAAAATTGCATGAAACCAGTTGCTAAATTAAGAGAAAATCCCCTAACACGTGGTGTAGCCAGAATCCGTGTTTTGTAGGTCTTTGGTACCGAAAAACCTATTGAAAGCAAAACGACCGTCTGTCTGTCCATCTGTGAACACCACTAGCGCCTAAACCATACGAAGGATTCTTTCCAAATTAAAGAAACCGTCGTCAATTTGTCATTAAAAGCCAAGATTTTCGTTTGAAACACTGCTTTCATTCAAGCGAGGTCCCGCTACTCAGCCGGTTGCAGGCCCCACGAAACGCACTGAGCACTCCCGGTCGCAGCCGAGATTCCTGACGCTTCGCGCGCCTCGCACACACCGATGCTCGGCAAGCGCGAACATTTCACAACCGCTAGTGTAAAATGACACTACGCTTTCGATAAATTAGATTTATGTTATAAATAAAGTAAGAAAAGCGAAGAAATTAGAAATGAATTAAAAAAATTAAGTGTGAATGACAATATTAAAGAATATAGAGAAAATGGAAAAATCATGTATTAAGAATGCCCGAAGAAAGGATAGTCAAAGCTGCCTTGAACTACAAGCCGAAGGGACGAAGAAATGTGGGAAGACCACTGAGAAGATGGAGGGAGCAGTTTTCAGGAGCAGGAACAGACTGAACAAGTCTAATCCTTGCAGCTCATGATGATGATAAATAAAGTAAGATTTATTTTCCGTTAAAAATAAAGTAAAAAGTGTTTTCAAGTAACAGGATACGCAGTGCGCAACTTGCGTACATGAAGGACACGCCACTGTTGCCAGATGACTTCGAACAATTTAAGTCGGTACACAAATTTAATTTAACAGTAAAATCTTTTCTGCTGCTTAACAGTTTTCGTACAAATAGAGACTATACTGATCATCAAAAAGAAAAATAATGTTTATTTTAACAAAACAATGATATATAATGCATTAGTTTACGTTTGTATATAGTTTTATATAATATTAATATATTATATAATATTTATAAATTATATATATAATTTTGTATATAATTTGTATATAATTAAAAAAAGACTTAATATGCCTGTTACAAGTAATGTACTTAAGCTTGCGGGTCAATGAACCCAAACCCCCATCTTGATTAGGTTTTTTTTCCAGTTTCTCTGATCCTTTGAACAAATGCTGAGATGGTCCCTTGTTTTGCTTCTGGACATAAAGGTGGCTTCATTATGTACACAATTTGTTGAACTCTCCTTTCGCTAGTTGTGGTAAGAATAGAGCTGGTTACTAGTTACTAGCTGGTTACTAGTTACTAGCTGGTTACTAGTAGAAATAGTTACTATTTTGTTAGCATTGCAGAAAATCAAATCGGGAGTTCGTTTACCGATTTCAATAAGTTTTCTGTAACTCGGGAACGAAATTGTGTAGTTTTTCAAATGATACTAATCCTGCGCTTTTTAAATTTGTATTATTATTTACTTCGTTCTTTTACTTTTATTAATCTTTCAACTATTTTGGTTAAAATGTTGGGAATGGGATTCAGGAACTCATGTGCGCAGAAAATATGTGCACAGATGATCTCCCCCATAGTGGAATGTCCGATGATATCGGACAGCGTGTGGTATCTGACAAAAGTAGTTTAGGGAACTGGGCACTGGTGGTGGCGCGTGCCACACTGTCAGTGTGTTCCTGGACACGAATTAGCTTTGCCTACGCCGTATGAGGTGAGTGCATCCTGAAACCAACCAACCAATTGAAGAAAGCTCAGCTTTATTTCGTGAAGCAGTTAAGAACGCGGTCGACGAAAACGGAATCGATTGTAGCCGAGTTCTGGAGGAATTAATCAGAGAGTATCAAGACGTATTCGAAAATTCCAAACAACCTGTAGTAGGATATCAGTTCCAGTTGGAATTAACCGATAACGAGCCCTTTAATTGTAAGCAATACCCGATTCCCCAAATATACAGAAAGGAAGTAAGAAAACAAATTAATACGATGCTTTTAGGGATTGTTAAGAAATCTATGACGCCCTACGTTAGCCCGATTGTCATAGTCCGTAAGAAGAACAATACCATAAGATTCTGCCTAGATGCCAGGAAATTAAACAATAAAACTGTTGTTCGTCGCGAAAAGCCGCCCAAGATTAATGAAGTGACATTTCAATAAATTGAACATAATAGTTGAATTTTAGGTTTTTAGTTCAAGAACTGTTATTTTCCCATGTAACAAAATACTCATTTTCTCTTTGTATTAAGCAATGAAATATTCGTCTCAATAGTGAGCGTATCTTTGATGAATTGCTGTAAAAAACTCCATTAAAATTATTTTACCATTATTTACATAGTTGTCCGATACCACCCTCCACTTTTCAGACAAGTAAATTGTCAACGGTTTTTACTATCCCCAAATTATCATATTATTTTACTTTAAAACCCAACGGCTTTGATAGAGTGTGTGAGTAAGAGATTGAAGTTTTATATTCTGCATTTTAAGAATAATTTTAACTAACCTTAATTAAGAAATCATATTTAAAGCTAAGGTGGCCGATACCACCCGACCTTCCCCTACGCCACATGCAGTTTTTACTGATTTTTGACTAAATAATAAAATAAATCAGGCGTTTCTCGGCATATTTTCGATACGAAGTTTATTTCCGAAACTTCTCCCTATGAAATTTTTGTAAGTAATATTTCGGCACTTCGTGTGATATTTAATGTGACTATTTCACGAATTAACACATTACATGAATATAACGAATAATTAAAATGACAGAAATTACGAAAAAGAGAAACGGGAAGGTGAAACTTTCATTCATCTCCGAGTTACCACTGCCTTCTGGAATTACTTAAAATCAAGTAAAATATGAATAACAATTTAATGCAGAAAATTCGCTCGTATTTGTGCAAAAGGGTATATGTTAGAAAAATTGAGTATTAAGTTAAGTGTAGTAATTTTTCTTGAATTTCAAAACTATTTACTTTAATTGTTTGAAAGTAACTTTAAACTAACCTAACACTATTTACATATTATATATTTGTATCTGAAAATTAATTATTCAACAATATCTACACTAAATGCATTTCTTTTTGCTCTCGTGTAAAATTATGAAACAGGACTTTGCCAAAACACGAGCGAATTATTTCAAATATTTTTTAATTTAATGGTAATAAAACTTTCCAAAAAATTATGACGAAGCTACTTACAAGAACATTTATTAAAAAGACAATTATTAAATTTCTAGGAAGTTACGTGTTCCATGTCTTGGTGTTCCGGGGCTTATATAGGCGCCGGCCGCGAAGGGCTGAGTCTGTGACGGTGCAAGGATTAGCGTCGCTGTGAGGAATTGGCTGACGAGGTGAGTCAACGTGCAGGCAGGGAAGCGTCGCGTTAGCGGTTTCTAGGTTTGGTGGCGTCACTACAAATTAATCGATCGTCGTCAACCACAATGAAGCACTTATCCGAATATTTTAGATATCTCAAAAGCATTTAACGTCCCTGATCATAATATTTTATTTTCAAATTTACCTTCGTATTGGATTCGTGGTATTGCTTTAGATTGATTGCGTTCATACCTTCATCAACGATCTCAGCAGGGGTGTAGCGCCCATAGATTTTCTAATTCACCTTCCTCTGCCCCTGGGTATTGTCTTTCTTGGAAGTCTATTTCATCTTTGAAATTTCCTACTTTCGCCACTTGATTATATTTTCCTATGTCATATCTAACAATACTGTCAGATTGTTTTCTTTTCAGTGATATTTTGTCTATATTTAGCTTTTACAAGGAAATGATCTGAGTCACTGTCCGGTTTTCTCAATGTTTTAACATCCAAAATGTTACTTTTAAGACGGGAATTGATCATATTGTGATCTATCCAAGTTCCCTTGTGTATTTCTTTGTGTGGGTATAGTGTACTACTAATGGCCAGATTATTTGACACGGCAAATCCCACCGCTCATTTTCCGTTATCTTTGTTCTCCTCATGAAGACTACTTTGCCCCAAATTCGGCGCATAGGACATCTACTCTCCCATTCGGTCATTGAAATCTCCTAATACTGTCTTAACGTATACATCAACTCAAAGCAAAACTTTCATATAAATTTACTTTTAGCTCCTAATTTTATGACTTTAATATAGTTCGTATACATGCAGGAAACCTAAAATAACAACCCAATTTTTTTTTATAAAAATTACGTTTTGAGTTATACGAGATTTTACAGTGTTTAACTTGTGACACAACATCTCAATTAATATGTAATATATTTTCATAATTCCGGATTAGAAAGAAATTACTGTTGCATTATGTAAACCTCAATGTTTTGTAAGAAGTAAAATTTTAAAGGGTTAAACAATTCTAAATTATTAAAAAATATTTGGGATTTTTTAACTTACTTTTGAATGCATCCCTTCAAATATTAGATAGTGGAATATTATATGTGGTTCATATAATAATGTGAAAAATAAACTGTAAAATACAGAATGAATCATTTAAATATCTTCCGTGGTGGTAGCAGAAATTTTGTAGTAATCCATAATGAGCATGTTATCATACATTATGTGTTATTGTTGTGGATAATTATTCCTTATGTTTCATTTAAATATCTCTATTAATTCCTGAGTTATGATGCGTTTCGTTAATGAATACGCAAGGAAAATTAACTTTTCAGGACAAGTAATGAAAGCTTGCATGTCTATTGTGCCCCTGCAGCATAAATTACACGTTCTGCTTCCCCTTCTTTGTCTTTCCTCTTCCCCACAAGTACTTGCTCCTGCTTTTGTTCTCTAGTGTTTCTGTTGAATAGTTACTGTTCGTTTTTTAATTTGCAATTTCTAGTTGCAATTACAAGGGGGCATTGACAGATCCAAGGGGGCGTGGCAGCGACGCCATCTTAAAAACCATTTATTGTATCTCCGAAAATATTGCAAATATTGCAAACGGATATGACAACAGGAAAGTGTAATAAATAACGCTTTCAGAATGGTAGAAAAGCAAAAATGCCTTTTTCCATTTTTCTCGGTCACTTTTGAGTAGACATATACCTTAACATCAAATTTAGGATTTGCCTTATATATTTTATCCAGTTTATCATAAAATAAATTCTTAACGTTATCAACTTTGTCCTCCGTCGGGTCATGTAAGTTAATAAACGTGGTTTTACATAACTTCCTTCTAATTCGTAACGTACATGTTCTTGAAATATACGATTTAAAATACGTAATAGCTTCTTGTATTCTTCGTTTTACTTTCTCGCCTTACGAATACTTCGTAAGAAGAGAAAGTTATGTAATCGTGCGGCGGAAAACGGGGAATTTTCGCCAGAAAATCTCTTATAGCAGGGGTCTGGTGACAAAAAAGTGGATAAAACCTGTTGCTAAATTTAGAAAAAAAATCCTCTATCTCGTGGTGAAGTCAAAATCCATGATTTGTTGCATCTTCATACTTCAAAATCGATTGACGGCATTCCGCCCGTCTGTCCGTCTGTGGTCAACGCTAGCGCCTAAACCGTTCGGCCGATTTTCTTCAAAATTGATATTCCCCGATGGTTATTACTCATCTCAAGGCCTCTTGAATTTGAACCCGATATCTTAGAATTTGAGGATACTTTATATGAAGCCCATTTTGAGATTTTCTAAATTAAAAGAAAATGGCTCCAAATTTTTTGATTATATTTTGTTGTTGAATATTGCGAAGAACGTTGAAGGGAATGACGTAGGTATTATTTTCGTTGATTGGCCCAATTTTTCGAAAATTGCAAAAAACTGTTTAAAAACTGCAAAATTGAAGAAAGCGATTTTCGCCTCAGTCAAAGTCGGTTGTACAAAATTAATAATAAGGTCATGTACCATTTTTTGGAAAAACGAGTAGTTTTTGCGTAAATTGCAATTCAAATTTACAAAAAAATGTTCTCAAAAACCGCTCCAAATTTTTTCTTTAAATTTTCTGCACGTGTGTAATACGGGACGGTAAATATATAAATAAACTAGTGGTGCTATAGAATGGCACATACTTTCTCGCAGTAGTTATTTTCCAAATGCGGATCATGGGATAAATTATGTGGAGCTGCCTTTCTTGGTCATGTTTTTTGAGACATGTTTTTCGCATGTTGACAATTACCGGCTTCCTAATGATAGAACTGATACAAGTACGTTTTGACTAAAATATAAGCAGTTGGTCCGCATCTCGGTTCCGTAGCGCGGTTGGTTAATGCACATTCGGGTTGAGGTCTTCGATAAGGAAGGTGCCGAGTTCGATCCCCCGAGGGGGATTTAAATTTGATGAATGTGATGTTGCAGGAAAAAAAACATTGAAGAGTGTCGATACTTTATTGAACTTCATTTGAAATACTTCTACTCACGAATAGAATCAATGCAGATAAATAGACAGGACTTTTCTGTGTTTTCCCTAACTGGGTCTTTTAAACAATTTTTCAACTCTGTTATTCAATTTCTGAAGCGTAAGACATGTCAAATCAACCGTTGTCTAGTACATATCTGTATGAACCAATTTAAGTAAAATTATGAGCATTTTAACGTTAAATTGTAATACAATATAACCAGAAGGCATGTGATGAATTTACATATCCCTAACGGTTCCAAAAATTGTTATTTCTTTCTCTCCTTACGAATACTTCGTAAAGCGGTTCACCGCTGCCTTTCTTGGTCATGTTTGAAAGACATATTTTTCTTATGTTGAAAATTACAAGCTCCTAATGATAAAATCGATACTATTACGTTTTGACTAAAATATAAGTAATTGCGATAAATGTACTGGAAAAATCTGTATATATTTGTTCAAATATTTCACTTTTAACAATTTTTTACTTATCTTGTATTTGTAAAGCGTATTACCATCGTATCAATTGTTTCTTAATTATGCATTTACCATTTTATATGTCGGTTCTATTCTTTCATGGTTCTGTTCGACAGAGGCGGTGTTGGTTTTGCGTAGTGGTATAAGTGCCGGTTCGTTGAATTTGAGTTTCGGTTGTCGAGTCTCGGTACCGAAAAGGTTTGCTGGTATAATTCACTTTTGCTTGTTTATGAATTAGTGGAATAGCAATAAGGACCATATAGAAGCAGAGCGAGAAAGTATGTGCGTTGGAAGCACCACTAGTTTTCTAACGTGGCCGATGACATTAGATCATTATTACTAATACTACCTTATAAAATGAACCTTTTTAACAGTGGTAAGCACATTTCTGAGGCCACGACCCCCCTTGAGAAGGACGTTCACGAATAATTAAAAATATTCATTTTATAAGGCAGGGGGTCTAATAATTTCCTAATATCATCGGCTAATTATAGTTTTTTTCTTAATAGCGAAACCCACTCCTTCACATTACAATTACAGATAATAAATAATTTGATAAAAGATAATTTGGTTACATTACAATTACAGATAATAAACCCTCCAAATTCTTTTATTCCTTCTTCCTTCCATTTTGCATTGCCAATATATCTACTCTACATTTCTTTAAGGCTTCCAAAAGATTAGTTAGTGCTCCAGCCCTGTTCAAAGATAATACATTCCACGTATCAAAATATAAATCATGTTCCTTTTTCCGATTGCATGATCGACTTTATCTATCCGGCTATTATTTTTAAGTTTCTGAACAGTGATCTTTTGACGGTATGGTTTGTTAGCCTTATGACCAACCCCCGATCTGGGGGACCAGGATTTGTGAAGGGTTTACTCCCATTGAGAAATTGGTTTCATTACGCCTTCCAGAGCTCTCTCTACCCATGGTTTTCTGTCAGGATTTTCCTTCTCTTCGCCTTTGGTCAAATCCCTACCTGCAAGGCTGCGGGGGCAGCACTTATTTAGTGGCAGTGCTTACTCGCTGTGCCGCTAAGTTTCCGTGGCATTTAATGAGTGTGATGTCGCCACACTCACCTCTCCTACACTCTAGTTTCCTCGCCGTCTCGGTCCGCGTGGATTCCAGGAAAATTGCCTTCATTGTCTCTAGTCTGTATATCTACAAACCATTCGTTATCCGCCACCTGCGACCCGTCTAGTTGTTGAGGCTCACTCCGGGTTCTACAATCTCAGATGTTACAAATTGGTTCCGTAATAAAAAAACTAATAGTAAAAAAAGGAAAACGGTTTCAATGCAATTTTTAACTTCAAATAAACAAATGTCCAGTCAGTTGATTATGAACGATGTAATATTGGCTGATGCTAAAGCAACATTTTTTGGTGTCTCTATTCAGTCGTACCTCAAATGGAACGTCAATTTAAATGAATTAAGCACAAAATTATCCCTCCTAATATCAGGGGGTCTCTGGTGACCCCACAACATGTTTCTCTAATAATTTTTCCTGATTCGAATACTTTAAAAAATCTGAAAATATTGAGTTTTCCTACACATAGATTGGGTATGCAAATGTTTTACATTGTTGTTACTTTCATTGTTATTTGTACTTGTAACACTGAGTACCAGTGGGGTCTTATGTTACCCCACTCTAATTCATGTGAAAGTGATGGCTAATTTTCTTTTGTTGCTAATGTTGTAAATGTTGACCACTCTTTTGTAATATCCGTAGGTTGGTATCAATTGAAATTGTCTTTTTTTGGTTATGCTAGTTGGGCTTTAGTTGAAGAAGCTGGTTCTTCAGGAGATACCGTTAGTAAGGTTCGCGACGTACTACAATGCAACGCCCTCTAGAACATAAAGCCTGTGCACCGTGTCGGCATGGTGTGCTGACGTCATCACGAGTGTACAAGTAATGGTCGCCTAGAAGCATGTTCTTAGTGTAGTGAGTTGTTTTTGCGATTTTGTGCGAGCTTGTGCTGGAGTTTTCGCTCTGTATTAGCCGATTACTTTGAGAATTTCTTCTCATTATAATTGAAGGCTTGACAGGCACCCATTTCTTTAGAAGTGCGTTGCGGCTACGCTTATTTAATTTGGGTTCCTGTTTTCGGAACTCAATTAGGTACAGGGAAATTATTGTGAATTAAGTGCTGTAACTGACGAGTACATATAGTACTGTTATCTTATTCTTAAAATAATATTACTTAGATAATGTCGATGTGTGAATTAATGTTAAAAGTATAATTGTGTGCATTATACCATTTATTGTTTTAGAAACCTAACCTTACTCGGTTTCCAGCAAGAGAATTTTTAATAGGTAAGTATTACGCTCTCATTATTTTCATTTTATTTGGAAATAATAAAATGTATTTTCTTGGTTTCAGAGCACAATACCAAATTGCTGTGTTCCTAACTGTAAGGGCAACTACCCAAGCGGCCCAAAAGTCAGTGTGTTCTCTTTCCCCCGGGAGGAAGAAGGAGAACGTCGCAGAGCATGGCTGAGAGCAATTTGTAGGGAAGGATATACCATAACGAAGAGTTCAAGAGTAAGTATTTTTCTTTTAATTTTGTACAAAAAGTCATTTTTATGTCATCATATGTTATGATCAGTTGGATGAAATAAATAATTTAATCTAATCTATAAAGGTATGCGAGCGACATTTTCCGTCTGAGATGATTGAGAAGACCACCAGTATGTATCATCCAGAAACTGGAAAATTAATGACATCTTTAGCTTATCCCCGTCTAAAACCAGGTAAGTGTTAATGCAGTCATGTAATTGAAATATTTTATAAATAGGATTAAATAAATGATAAATGGAAACTGTTTCGTTTAAGACGATGTTCCGTCAATTCTGCCTGGTTGTCCATCGTATTTATCAAAGAACACCAAGACGTGAAAGCCCTGCTGCGAGGATGGCCAGATTAGAGAATGCAGCATTGGAGGAGGCTATAAAAAACAATGTCAACATGAAAGTTGAGTACGAAAAGAAAATGGGAATTTCGAGTTTTGAGGAGCTACAGACAAAGTTATGTGAAGTTAACATGGAAGAGAGTGGCTCATTCAAAGAAATGACAAATTTAAATGATAAATTTGTTATTAGTGCCAGGAATGCAAAATCCAAAGATACTCTGTTGCATTAACATCGACCAAAATCTTCAGCTTCGAATTTTGCGAAATGGAGTAGAACAACGTGAAGTTTGTGGCACTTTATTACCGCTTTCTGTCAAAAGTGTAAACATTGTAGATGACATGATATCCAAATCTTACAGTTTGGTGAAAACCCTAAAAATAACGATGAAGAAAACATCAAATTAGTTTTAGGTATCTTGGATAATTTGTGTACTGCCCTTCCAGAGAAAGAATGTGCTCTTCTCTTCCTGAAAGAGCAGTTATCATTAATCGGTAGTAAAAAGCATTCACACTGTTACTCGTGGGAGACAGTTTTGTTTGCTTCTCTATTTCACAGCATTTCTCCACTTGCATATAGATTTGTGAAAAATTCAAAACATTTGATCTTGCCACATCCCAGTACGTTGAGGAGAGTGACCAGTGCGTTACCAGCAGATCCTGTCATGGAGCAAAATTCTAACTTCCTTGCTTACATTCGGTGTAAGTTTAATTTGCTAAAAAAGGAAGATAGATTAGTTAGTTTAATGATGGATGGAATCCATGTTACTCCTCGCACTGATTACAAAGGCGGCAATATTGTTGGCTTTGCTGCAGGAAGCACAGACTCTGCATCAAGTGCTTATGTATTTATGATTCAGAGTCTGTTGTCGAACTTCAAAGATGTTGTTCATGTTTTACCTGTGAAGACCTTAAACGCTGATGATTTGCACCAGTTTACAAAGAGGATTATCATAGGATTAGAGGATATCGGTTTTGAAGTGTTGTGCCTGGTGTCTGATAACCATTCTGTGAACAGAAAAACCGTATCATTGTTTTCAAACCCTCCAGAGCTTCTGAGTGTGTATCCTCATCCAAATGATATGAAGAAACCATTATTTTGGGTATTAGATCCTGTTCATAATTTAAAAAATTGCAGGAACAACTGGTGTAATCAGAAGTCTATTTCGGAAGTAGTTTTTCCTGATTTTGTTGATGCAGCAGTGAAACAAAGAGTAGCATTCTGGCAAACCCTGATAGACATGCTTTCTTCAGAGAAAGATACTCTTGTCAAATTTGGGTATGACCTAACTCTGCGAGCCCTGCATCCAACAATTATTGAAAGACAGAATGTGAAGCTGGCATTGCAAATTTTCAACCACACGACTGTCGCTGCAGTTCGTGCATTGGGACCCAAAAGAAATTTTCAATCGTGGGAGGACACTGCCAGTTTCTTAGAAATAATTTGTAGGTGGTGGGATATTGTTAATGTGAAAAGTCCCTGGAAGGGTAAACGATTGAGGAATCCTTTTCAGGAACCCATTACAAAACAATCGATTCACATTTTTGAATTCCTTGAGAAATTTTTACTGTGGTTAGACAGATGGCAGAGCTTGGAAACCCACAGAAAGTTGACAAGGGAAACCCATTCAGCCATGCACATCACCACAAAAGCCTTGATGGAAATGGCCAAGTATTGCTTGAATGAGAAGAATTTCTCTTATTTCTTAGGTGGCAAAATACAGACCGACCAGTTGGAGGCGAGGTTTGGAAAATATCGGCGAGAATCTGGATGTGTTTATCATATATCCATTAGACAGCTCTTTGAGAGCGAGAGGATTTTGCGGATGCAAGTACTGCAGTCACAAACATTAGGTGCAGTACCTATATTTGAGAAGAATAGTGATCAGGCAATACACAGAGGTGACTGCTTGTCAGTAGAAAGTGTTCCCTTTGAACTGAGGAACTGTGCAGTGGACGAGTGTGATGTCAATAGCATTAGTGACGATTTGTGGCCTCCTGTGGTTTATGTAGCAGGCTATTGCGCCTATGCTGCGAAAAAACATTTTGCATGCAATTATTGCAGTGAGTTTCTCACAGCACAATGTTCTCCATTTGCAAGTTTTATTGATGCGCAAAACAGAGGGGGACTCTGCTATCCTAATGAGGATGTTTAACAGTCACTACTTACTGTTCTATTACCACAGAGAAACTTGTAAAAGGAGATTTTGAATCTTTCTTTCTGCGGCAGTGTAACCAGAGGGACATTGTCATGGCTCTTAGCCTGCCAGAGCTTAGTTGCAATGAGCTGTTTGAAGGGCATAATTGCTCCATTCCAGCTCATACCACATCTAAAATAATACAGCTGTTGCTTATATCAGCAACTAACACTTTTTTAAACAATTATGTAAAAAAATGGAATGATAATGCAAAATCAAAGAAATCTGTCCAACAATACAAAAGAATAAAGGTGTGATTATTTAAGAAAAAATGGCAATGGTTTCCTGGGGTCTGCTTTCATGTTGGTAGAGTTGTTTTTTAAAATAGGAATCATTTGTAGGGTCATCTTTCTCTGTGAACTCTCTTAGGTATCAATAATGGAAACTTTATCACATTCTAGGCCTAGGGAGATGGTTTTAGTGAGTAAAAATCTCACACTACCATGTGGTACGGGCCACATGGAGTCTTTTGAAGATTTTCACCTACCCTCATAAAAAAACCCACACACACACATATGTATATGTGATGTAAAGATTCATAATAAAATTATTGAATTTTGTGAGTATTGTTTTTCATTGTGTCATATATTTCAAAACTCCCCTGCAAAAATCAGAAATGAAATGGTTAAATAATATTGTGTCTAGTCAATTTTGTAGATGTCTTGAAATACTTGAACAATTTTGGTATTTTGTAAAAATTGTAATATCTGAATTATTTTTAATTTTCTTCTGAGTGTTGGAATCCATCTGAATTGTTTGTTTTTTCCCCGGTTTACTTCAGTCCATAGAGAAAATGCTGAGATGGTTCCTTCTTCTGCACCACTAAAGTAGTTTTTTATGTTTATTGGTCAAATAATTTGTGTACAATTTTTTTTTTTATTTTAGAATTTGGTAGGAACAGCGTTATTAATCCCAGCCCTTCAGTATTAATACTACTACTACTACTACTACTACTACTACTACTACTACTACTACTACTACTACTACTACTACTACTACTACTACTACTACTACTACTACTACTACTACTACTACTACTAATATAATAATAATGCGAAGTATAGGCAAATTTTACTGTGGACTGTCTTAAAATTTTTTTTTTTAGGAAATGTTATGTAACGATTAATGCTTTTGATACAATTCTGCCATTTATTCATGTCCTAAAATGTACGTTTCACTGAATATCTACCCTAAACGGGGAGTGCTCTATTAATTTCTTTTAAATATTTGTTAGCGATTACTTCTGCGTTTTGTGTACACGCAAGAAGACGGATATACTGTACGCGACGTACTTGCTTGCCGGGGCCGGCCGGGGCACTTGTACACTCGTGATGACGTCACGGTATAGCTGCACAGGCTTTGTATTTCAAGATGGCGTTGTACAATGATATATGTCAGACAGTGATGGACAAATATATTCAATTGAAAAGACTGAAATTGAATCAGACGATCAAAGTAGTGAAATAGTTTTAGGAAGAATATTAGAAAATGGCTAGTAGAGGTATGAATTGCATTATATTACAAAATTCTATTCATTTCTTCCAATGTATTGCGAGAAATATTGAGGTTTTTCTTGTCATCTACACATCCAAAGAATTAGGAAGAAATATGGTGTAAGGATGTGCAAAGAGAATCGTGTGGAACGCAGATCTAAATTAGATTAGTTTTATTACTAATTCTGCAATTAAGTTTGAGAACCTGGTGGCAGAATACACTAATTTAACATCATAGAATTGAAAATACAAATTTTACAAAATTTACAAATTAATATGAAAATTTCACCCTGCGAGCTTTCATAGCACTCCACCTCACCACACTTCACTTAACTTCACCGCACTATTGATCGCTGAACTGTAATGCCTTTCTTACACAATTTTTTCCCTCAGCTTCACGACACTGCACGTAATTAATAATAATAATAATAATAATAATAATAATGAATAAAGTCATCTTGAATGATGTAAAGAAACGAAAGAGTAATTTGAGCACGGCTTGGATTGACAATTAAAAGGCCTTTGGTAGGGTACGACACGATTGGATTTTGAAGACCGTTAAGACCTATCGATTTCATCCTAGACTTATTGACTTTTGCAAGGCTAGTATGAAGTCCTGGAGAACCAGATTACTAACACACCGTGGAAAGAAAACAGTAGAAACCAAAAGTATTCAGATTAACAGGGGTATTTTTCAAGGAGATTCACAATACCCTCTGCTGTTTTGCATTAGTTTAATCCCACTATCTAGACTGTTGTCACAAGCTGACTTTAATTACAAGCTCCGTGGTGATGAAAAACCAGTATCACATTTGTTTTACATGGATGATCTTAAAGTGTTTGCTAAGAATGAAGCGATTATCTTCCAAATGCTGTCTGTCGTGAATGACATTAGCAATGACATCTGCATGAAGTTTGGTTTTGATAAGTGTGCAAAAATCAATTTGCACATTGTGATTCAAGATCTTGAGCCAGCTAAAACATAAATATCTGGGCATTGAAGAATGTGAGACCATCTCGAATGATACTATGAAAGAGAGAATTTGCAGGGAGTATTACAGAAGAAGGAGATTGGTCCTGCAGTCCGGTCTGAACTCCAAGAATAAAATGTTTGCAATTGGTAGTTTGGCAGTGCTTGTAGTCGAGTAACGTTTGGACTAGTGAACTGGACTGAGCTAGAAATTCGAATCATGGATCGAGAAACCAGAAAACTGCTAACAATGCATCATGTTTCCCACCCTGGAGCTGATGTACATAGACTTTATGTGTCACGTAAGGAAGAAGGAAGAGGCCTTAGACAAATTGAGACCTCCTGGCTCAATGCATTAGTTGGAATGGGAAAGTATGTAGTCAGTCATAAAGATGACACTCTAATGAGGCATGTTATGAAATCTGACCGAAGAATAAGAAACAGAGGCATTGTTAGTGTACCAAGAAGCATTGCAAAGAAAACTGTTAGACACGCCGATTAACACAGACACTGAACTTCTGATACTACTAAAAATGAAATGTGAGACACAAAAAATATTAAAAAGTCGTGGAGAGACAAACCACTCCATGGACAATATCTAAAAAGAATGGACAAGTTGCAGATCAATAATGATCAATCATGGCTTACAAGGGGAAGAATGAAGCCAGAATCGGAAGCAGTTTTAATAGCTTCTCATGATCAGGCATTGAGAACACAATATTCTGATAAAGCGAGTCTCAAAATTTCCTAAAATGTTAAATGCCAGGAACACGTAGAAACCATTGATCATATCATTTCAACTTGTCTAATTGTAACAAAGACCGAATACTTGAAAAGACACGATATGACCGAATACTTGAAAAGACACGGTATACAGTTACCTCCACTGGCAGATCTGTACCGCCCTCGAAGTTCCAAACACATGCCCCAAGTGGTACGAACACTCACCAAATCCGATGACATTTGTTGGACTCTACAATATTGTAGGACCAACAAATTCAAACGGATCGCACAGTAGCAGCAAACAAATCGGATATTGTTATCTGGGATTCGGAGAAAAAATTTTGTCTACTTGTAGATGTTGTTGTGCCCTGTTATCAAAATGTCGTAACAAAGGAGGCAGAGAAACGTCTTAAATACAAGAGTTTGGAAATCGAGATCAGCCGAATGTGGGGCGTAAAAGCACAGATCGTCCCAATAGTTACCGGAGCTCTGGGATTTTTTCCGCAAAATTTGTGTAAGAATTTGACTAAACTTCTTGGTCTTTCAAAAGACTGGGAAGTTCAAGAAATTGCTTTATTTGGAAAAAGCTGACCTTTTGCGCAGAGTATTGTAGAGGTATCGACAGTTTCTAGATCTGCTCCTTAGGTAGCTGTTTGCAACCTGGAGTAGATTTTATATTCAGCCGACTCATAACATCTTTAGTCGTGATTTAGAGGAATAATAATAGTAATAAAAATAGTTATAATAATAGAACTTACTTTACATAACAGACTAGAATTTAATAATATGAAACATATTTATAATTCACATATCATCATCTAGGAAACTAATTTATTTTTAAATTTGCTCAGGCTTTGAGGAAAGGGTTCAAAGATTGTCACAGGCAAACCATTCGAGCCTCTAATAGTTTGATTCGCGAATGAATAGTGCCCAACGTCCGATTTCTGATTAGAGGTAAAGGTGGTAATATGAGCCATGTATATAATATGAGCCCCCTTAATATCTGTTCATACATTGCACACACTCTAGGGGAAACGGGTTTAACTACTAGATTAATGTCTTTTTTCGCTATCAGAGTGCTCTGGTTCACTTGTGAATGAGAGCTGATGAGTAGCAGACGTGTTTGTGATTTCTCTATTCTGAAAACTTTGAAAGGTATATCTTTGGCTGTTAATTACTGATTGAATTCGCTTAGACCTGCTTTAATTGCTAACGAAGGAAATAAAGTATGATTTAAGCATTGATTTTATGCCGGTAATTTGTAATTTAAAGCGTGTCAAAGGTTGGTTTTGGTTAGCAGAATTTTAATATGGCGATGGTTGTAAAATGAGCCCCGAACTGAGGTTGGTATATGAGCCCCAAATTTGAAGGGGCTCATATTACATACACTACAACTTGCGTTCGTACTTTTTTGTTTTAGATGCCACGAAAGGTACTAGGGCCGAAACCAAAAGCGAAAAGGAAAAAACTGGAATACTAAAGACATGGTTAAAGCGATTAAGGAAGTTAGGAGCAAAGAAATTGGTTTGAAAAAGGCTTCCAAAACGTTTCTCGTTCCAAGACCTACTCTTCAAAGGCTTGTTCGTGTTGACAAGCCCCCAGAAGAAGCAGCTGGAAAAAGGACAACCAAATTAGGACGAAAACCTATTCTAGGGGATGAGCTGGAAAAAGAATTAGTCGAGTACTTGCTTGTCATGGAAAGCAAATTCTCCGGTCTTACCAGAATAGATGTTCGCAGGGTAGCGTATCAACGTATTAAACACCTGTTCACACAAAATGGATTAGCTGGTAGGGCTTGGTTTGACCATTTTATGAATCGTCACAAGCATGTATTAGCTGTTTTAAAACCTACTGCGACATAATTTTCCAGAGCAAATAGCTTTAACAAAGAAGCAGTAGACAATTTCTTCAATATCTTAGAAGCCGAGTATGCCAAGCACAAATACCCACCAGACAGGGTACTTAATGTCGACGAGACAGACATCTCCGTGGTGCAAAGCAAAACTCCACGAGTGATTGGTTTAAGGGGCAAAAGGCAAGTGGGAGCACTAAGTTCTGCCGAACGAGGTTTTCTGGTTACAGTGATCTGCTGCATAAGTGCAGGTGGAACTTTCTTACCTCCCATGTTCATTTTTCCAAGGAAAAATATGACCGAGCTTCTGATGAAGGGTGCTCCTCCGGGAGCAATTGCAAGGTGTCACCCATCTGGGTGGATTCAATCAAACATTTTCACTGACTGGCTAAAGCATTTTATTGATAAAGCTAAGCCCTCAAAAGATGATCCAATACTCCTTATTCTGGATGGCCATAACTCTCACACAAAAAATTTAGATGTTGTGAATCTTGCAAGAGAAAATTTCATTTCTATTGTAAGTTTGCCTCCACATACATCCCATAAGTTGCAACCTCTGGACAAAACATTTCTTAGGGTTTCAAAACATAAGTACAGTGAAAGTATACGGCAATGGATGCGCCATAGTGAGAGATGTGTCGGACCCTACGATATTGCTGAATTGTTGGGTCAAGCTTATTTGAATTGCCAGTCCGGAGCAATTGCTGTGAATGGGTTTAAAGTCACAGGATTATATCCATGCAACAGGAAAGTCTTTTCTGCTGTAGATTTTGCCCCATCCTCTGCAGAGGAACTAAATTTGAAAACCCTGGTAAAAGCAAAAAAGACAAAACATGAACACAAATTTATTCGTCAAGCAGGGCAAAACGTTGGATCAAAAATCTCCCAGGAAGGCAACAAAACCCCACAAGTGAACAATCAAAGCCCCAAAAAGGACAATCTAAACCCATCTGTGTCAGTTCCACATTTGAGCTGTGTTGAATCTGGAAATGGCCCATCTGCTGAAGACTTAGCACTGGCGGGTCCTTCAGGACTTAATGGAAGAAATCAGAAAAATTCTATATCCACTGTATCACCAAAAGATATCTGGCCTGTTCCAAAACCAAAGAAAAGGATATCAAACAAAGGCCCAAAACCTTCAAAGGCAGCCCTTATCACGTCATCTCCTTACAAGGATGCTCTGATGGCGGCTGGAGAAAAAAGACAGATGTCTGCACATAAAAAAAAGTAAAAATGAAAAGACGAGAAGCACGAAACAGTTTCATAAGGGGACAAAAACCGTACATGAAGAGCCTTTTAAGCGGAAACTTCTTCAAGGTGAGGAATCAGAAGAATCTGACTATTCTATAACTCAGGAGACTCTGTTTTGGAAACACAGGGGGGGGTTGAAAGCCCTGGTGATGACCAGACCTCTTGTATGTTTTGCGATGGACTATTTTCAGCCGACCACCGCGGAGAACTGTGGATCCAGTGTCGAAATGAGGGCTCACAATGACTGTGCTGGGGCTGAAAAGGACACTTACATTTGTGATTTTTGTAAATGAAATAAATATTTGTATTTTAATCTCATTGTAAGTTTGTGTAAGTAATAAAATAGCGTTTGTATTTGTAAATATGTAATTAGTTTCTTTAACCTCAAGTATTTCAATAATATATTAATGGGGCTCATAATACCAGCACGCAACCTTTTTTTTCGAAATATGACTTCTTGAGAATTATTGATTTCTAGCAACTTTCTAAACAGTTAAGAAAGTTAATGTTTTGCATGCAGATAACAAAAATGTTGAAATGTAAGTTTCCATAGTTTTAAAAACAATAGGGCTTTAATTTATTTTGTTTAAAGTCCAAACAAAAATGGGGGCTCATATTACCACCTTCTCCTCTACTTGTCTGAATTTTGTGCATGTGATCCGCTCTGCCGAAATATGTAGGTTTTTCTAATCGACTTTGAATTTCTTTCCACGCTGGAAAGCCTGTGTATGCTTTATACATAGCGTAAAGACGCGACTTTATTCTCCTTCTTTCGAGTGACTCCCTTACTCTTTTGTGCTGTGTACACCTGAAAATAAATTTTGATGCTCTACGCTGGACCTTTTCTAGATTCTTTTGCTGCAAAATTCTATATGCGTCTCAACAAATCGCGCCATATTCTAATGTGGGTCGTACTAATGACATATATGCTAGTTCTTTGGCTCTCACTGTACTCTTTTTGAGAATCCACATAACGAAATGCAAAGATCTCCAGGCTTTCATTACAACGAAATATACATGGTTTTCCCAGCTTCATTTACTGTCCAGCTTTATTTCTAAATATTTATAAGACGTGACTCGAAGTAAAACATTATTATTCAATTTATACGCGGTTTCATTGTAACTTCGACTCCTACCAAACTTGATAGACTTGCTTTTTGAACTGTTTATTTCCATGCCGTTTGTTTCCGCTCAGAAGTGTAGCTGCAAAATATTCTCGTCCTTCTCCGAGATAATATCCTATAAATTACGCAGTCATCAGCAAAGAGTCGTTATTTGAAGGTTTTATTTGAAGGTAAATTTGTCGGCAAATCATTCACGAAGCAAGAAACATGAGTGGTCCGATGACACTTGTGGAATTTCTGACCTGACGTTTCTCGAGGTTGATAAGTAACTTCCGATTCGTACCTTCTGTCTCCTGTCACAAAGTAGTTCGTTTATCCACGCTACCACTCTAGTGTCTATACCCGAATTTATTAATTTTTTTGTAAGACGATCGTGTGGAACAACATCAAAAGCTTTAGCAAAGTCTATTACTATCGCATCGACCATTCCACCTTCCTCAACTACGTCGGCTAGGTTCTGTAGAAGTGAGACTAGCTGACGTTTTCACGAGAAACCATTCCTGAAACCGTGCTGTCCCTAATAGAGCCACTCCTTGCCCTCCCATTCTTTCCTGATGTAGCTAGAAATTATATGTTCCATAAGTTTGCATACGACTGACGTAAGGCTTACCAGTCTATAGTTACTAAGTACTGTCTTGTCGCCACTTTTAAAATAGGTACTTCGAGAGCCAGCTTCCAATCTTTCGGTGCGCAAGCGTTATTTATGGATATATTAAATAACCTAATTAAGTATGGCAGAATAGCCTCTCCGCCTATCTTAATAATGTCCTTGGAAATAGAATCCGGACCTCCTGATTTTCCTTGCTTCATTAATCTTTTCCGCAAAGTACTTACATCAATATGAAAAGGACTTCTATCTGACAACGTAGAAACCTGAATACAGTTAGATTTCTGCGTGAAAATCGTGTTAAATACGCGTTAAAAGATTTTAATAATTAAATCTGTTGAGAGAATAGCCCGACCGGGAATCGAACCCGGGTCTTCTGGTTTACGTCCAGCTGTTTACGTCCAGCTGCTCTGACCACTAAGCTACCGAGCCAACCAAGCCTTTGAACAGTATTCACAAGCGCACTATTGCTCCGCTTTAAAAGCTTTTCCCTTTTCTCTGTCGTCCGTTATTGGCGAATTATTAACACGAACAACTGGAATCTCGTCTTTACTTCCCTTCCTTCTACGAACGTATTTAAAAATACCGACCAATTATTACTGCCCTCCGCATCAAGAATATGTTGCAAATGACGTTCCCCTGCCATTTTTTCTTCCTTAACGCTTTTGAATAATTTCGAAATAATGTCATATGGTTTTCACTACGATGTCTGTTGCAAAATGCTTCTCTGTTTTTTCTTTTGAATCGTCTAATCTTTGCATTATAGTATTCAGGATCGCAATTTGTTTTTAACAATTTATTTGGTACAAAAGCCTGCTCAGCATTTACAAGAATATCTTTAAACGCTCCTAATATTTCTTCCATTTCTCCTCCTTTTCTAAGAAACTCGCCATATCGTTCTCTTAAGTAATTTTGACACCCTTGTACATTCGCTTTCATGTATTCCCTCACTAGAATACCGGTGGCAATACTTTTCCTTAAAAGACTTAACTGTAAATCGACTAAAACACCTTTATGGTCATTTATACCTTGTATAACGTCGCACGACAAGAACAAGTCTTTCGGTCTAATTAGGCAAATATCCAGAATCGCGTCCTGTCGGGTCGGCCGGTCTATTATCTGCACTAATCCGCTGTCCCAAACAAGCCTGTTAACTAGTTGTACTTGCCCTTCGCATACAACTCCTTTCCAATTTGCGTCTGGAAGATTCATGTCTCCAGCAATAACTACATGACGATATTTATTTATATTTTTATTTATTTTTTTTGTTCTTTCGTAGTTATTTTTTTTTGTTCTTTCGTAGAGGGCGCCTAAGATTTCGTAACAATTGCCTGGTTGACGATAGCAAGCAATTATTTCTAAGATACTTCCCGAACAGAAAATTTCTACACCTGTCATTACAAATTCTTTATTAACCCAATTTGTTCTGATATGAAATGTGTTTTTCACGCAAATAAAAACGCCGCCGCCTCTGGTTTCACGATCTCTCCTAAATGTAATGTAGTCTGAACGCAAACATTTCCGGGCTTGCTACCACATCCGAAAGTTAAGTCTCTGTTCCTATCACGATATCAGGATCACATGCTTCAATTAAATTCCAAAATTCGGTTTCCTTATTCATGATATGACGACAGTTTACCTGCATCGATCTAATGAAGCCACTCTTCACCTGAAAGTCAGTGTTCTGGACCCGTGCGTCCTTCGCAGGTTCCTGCGCCGCTGTCATTGGCATCTCCTCCCCCGCCGCGGTCGTCTCCCGCGCTGACTCCGCCACAGCAGTCATATGCGCCGCCTCCATCACCTCCCCCGCAGCAGTCACACACTTCGCCTCCGTCACCTCCCTCGCAGCAGCCACACGCGTCGCTTCAGTCCCCAGCACCAAACACATTGCTCCCTTTCTCGCAACCATCATTGCCCATGGCGTCACCTTTGTCTCTTCCTCTGGTCGTCACTTTCCAAGTAAAGACGTCTGTATTCGTCGGTCGTGAAGACATCCCACCTTCCATGCACCTTGGAAGTTGAGATGCAGACCGTCCCGTCCTAGGTCTTCCTGCCCGAGCCAAAAATTGGTATCGACGGACAGCCCATCAAAAATTTTCGCATGCCCACCGTAAACCACAATTTACGTCCCGTGTTTTACTAATGTAGACATCATTTCGGAGCATAATTCTAGAAACAATGACCCTCGCATTTTTAAATTTTTCTCTGATGGCATGCCCTAGTTCGACATAGTGGTTGATTGTGTCGTAAACTGGTTGCCGTTTCCGCGTATTGGTCCCTACATGAACTAGAACCACTTCTATTTGATCATTTGGTTCCTATTTTTCCACTATTGAAGTCATTTGAACAATATCTACTCCGGGGAAGAAAGATACGTTGGCACCTTTTTTCTTCAATACGCCGCCGCTGTGCCGCAACATCGAGTCGCCCAGCATCTTCACTTTACTGAACGGAGTATCCGACTGAGGAGACTCGCTCATATTTGGCCGCTCGTTTCTCGTCTACTCAAGTGCGACATTTTGCACTTCCATACCTTTGCTGACGTCTTCGAAATCCCTGATCCTTAACGTCAGTTCTCCAATATGTTTATGTACCTTTGCCAAATCTGCTTCTAATATTCGAATTCTTCGCTCGTTCCTATCACATTTGGAGCATGTCGCTTTGCTATCTGCACCCCGGGACCAGGATTTTGCTCCACTCCTCCTATCAGTACGAGAGTGGGCAAAACAGCTGCGCAAAACAGGGCCACACCACCTTCCCGCAAACCTTAGTACGCCGCTTGCGTCGAAGTCGCCCGACTGGTCCGGGAAGCCCATGCCCCAACGCGCTCTCGGTACACAGCGAGGTCCACGCCCATTGCCTTTCACTTCACTCCTGTGTCACAAAGAAAAGTGACGCTTTCCCTACTGACCGTGCTTACACACGTGTGCGGAAGCAACAAGTCCTGCGCACTGGTGTCGGCTACGTGAGAAACCTTTTCACTTGACTTAAACTGACGACAATATCTTTTTAATGTGCTCCGGTTTCTTATATAAATAACAGGTGCGTTCTTGCGGCTTATCAAACTCCACGTTTCTGTGTACTTTGGGCGTAGCGGTCTTGGAAGCGGATGAGGCGCTCTCCGTCGCCTTCAGACATTTTCGTTCTTCCGCAAGAGCTTTTCTTCTACCCACTTGACCGATTGTTCTCTTAGGTATCCAGCTTACGAGCCAAATCTTGGGACTCAGAAATCTCACACCAAATATCTATGAAATGGTCACGCATAACCGCCAGCACCTTCCATTGCATCTGATCTAGCAACTGATCGTACTTGTCTATCCTTAATCCAGAAAACCATTTTTTGCAATAATTAGATAATTCCCGTGCGTAAACTTTCCACGTGGTCGTTGCTCCTTTCTAGCGACTACAGAACAATTGACGGCAATACAACTAACCAATTGTTTACCTCGTTAGGAAGTAAGTCCATTAAGTGGCTTACCCATTCGACCGGCACAATTTCATGCTGGCGAGCATGCTCCTCGAAAACACAAATCACGTGATATCATCACCTTCGCCTTTGAACTTATCCATAACCTGGCTTTCTACAGATATTCGTGCGATTTCCTGTGTTACTACTGCTTATGGATTCGCGCGTGGAAGCCCTATTCGCTAATCTAAACTTTTCTAGTTCAAATTGCCGTTCTCGCTCTTTCTCTTAGAGTTTGCGTATTCTTTGCTGCTCTTTTAGTTCCAATTCGCGAGCTCGTTCCTGCTCTTATAGACCAATTTCGCGTGCTTCTGCGACCTGTTCTTTCTCCTGATCAGCGAATTGTTTTACGAATTCTTCCTCTTACTGCTGGCTTTCTGTGATAAAGTCTAACCACTCTCTCGTCCCCTTGAAAAGTTTTTCCCCAACTCTCTGGCGACCCAAGAAACTCCCGCTTGAAAGCGTTGTCACGACGGCACACTACTAAACCCAAGTTTGTAGGTTAAAACCCGATCAAAGTACGCGGATTTTTGAGGTGCCAAAAATCGACGAGATGCATGCGAACGCTTGTTGACATGTAAAACAGATCCCAGGAAAGGCACTTGGGCGATCCTGGCAAAATTAAATCGTCTACCAATTTAGTACCGAGATCAGAGTTTCAATTTGAACTACTGGATAAGATTGCGGATATTGTATGTAGGACTGCGCGATCTGTTATTCAAAGCCAAAGTAAAAATTTGCGCACTAGCTCTCCTAGGAAAAGTAATGGCAAACTATTCTTGGTACACTTATCAGTCCTACAAGAAGGCGCTAGGGGTTTCTGTACTGCCAACCACCATATGGCTGTTAACCAAAGAGAGAGAGGAACAATGATTTTCTCACCTACAAACACAATTACTACTGTTGGCACATTGGCATCAAAAAGGATTCATACTTGGCGCCGTGGCGGGAGATTGATTTTTAATAACAATCTTTGGCTTTTATTACTTGCTCAGAATTTGCATTTTGAACGTACCGCGTCGGACTTCCCTCCAAATCCGCGTGCTGGTGATGAAAAGCGCGGAAATATACGGTTTCTTTGTTAGTCATAATAGCATTCGTCCCAGCGGCTGTTCGTAATAGTCTCATCTCTCGTCGCAAGGGAGCAGCACCGTCCGGACTTCACTCCCAAGCACTCTAGTGCAGAGAAAATTATTTAGACACACCAGATTTCCGTTTGTTTTTTTAAACCAATGACAGCATTGAAACACAAATTCAAACGGCGAAACAGGTTTTTCAAAGTAGTTCGCTCCGCCCAGTGAACGAGCTTCAGTGCGCTCGCATTAACGTTCCATGAGAACAGTTTAAGTTAGCAAGGTTGGCATCCGTGTCGCCTTTTACAAAACATTTCAAAGAGCAACCATTTTTCCGCGGGAATCACTCTGAATGCATGAGTGAAATTTTGTGGAATACAGATTAAAAGAAGGCATTGCTTTTCATGTGAGAATGAGGTAAAAGGTTGAACGATTTATTCTCTGATTGCTTATTTCTTTATATTATCTTCTAATAAGAGGGGTACACTGTGTCTTTTCAGAGATCGAGCGAGAAAGCATACCATAACGTTCGTCTCGCCAAAATCAACTGATGCGCTCTCCCGACCCTGAATATTAACCTAAATCTGAAATCTGAATAAGTAGCTATATATCGCCGCGTTAACACCTACCTCTATATACATGCTATTAAATATATTTTCATACTTAAGTATTCTTCACCACTTATCTCTACCTTCTTAAATGTGGGCCAACCGTCATAGTAACGCTTAGAAAGTAATTGGAACTGTTTATCTGTAGCTGTAGCTTTTCTAAATCGTTCAATCCTACATTTTGACAGTGGAAAGTGCTGTGTTATTGGATGTATTATCTCTAGCATTTCCATATCATTCTCTATAATATTCATTGTTGATCTAGATAATATATCTGTTAAATCCAAAAATCCAATATTTTCTAGGAACACATTGTAAGGTAAGAGCATAAGGTAATAATTTGAGTCTCAATCTTTGAAGACGTTTTAAGCCTATTTTGCATACAATCTTTTTCATGATAGGTTAAATGGTTTACGATCTGTTTCTACTATTAGATTTTTCACACCATAGATATATTCATGAAATTTTTTAGCCCCCAAACAAAAACTTAGTAATTCTTTCTCTGACTGACTATAATTTCAATCATAATCATATAATATATCATGCTTATAGTGAGGAGGGTGGAATGCCCAGTCTTCAAACAGTATTATCACTTGTGTTTTATTAAACTATGTTTCGTCCTTTGTGTATTAACTCATGTATAGTGCATTTTTGAGTGGTGAAAGACAGTGAGCTCCCATTATATTTACAAGTAATGACGATGGTCAAATAATTAAACAAAACAGAAAATTAGTGTAAGAGATTAGTGTTTTTTTTTGCGTGTTTGAATTACGAATAGCAAAGCTTTGAATAGCCAGTACTTTATCTCATATTTAACTTGTTTGTAATGCATGTCTTTCGTTTTGTAATAATTAATTGTGATACAAAAAAGCCTCTTCAGTCATACGTGATGAATAATCTTATGAAGGTGACCCTTCGTCAGATGATCCCTAGTCCCACAAAAACATTTTACATCTCGAGAAAAAGGAGAAAATATATGTGATTACAGGTTACCAGGTAGTTTAAATATCCAGAATAAGGGAATAAAGGTAAGTTTGGTCACAGTACGCTACTAAAATATTGCATTGTCTTTTCATCAAACAAATCACTTAAATTTTTAATTCCATCAGGTACCATAAATTCATACTTATAAATCCCAAAAGGTGATGCAAAACAACGGCGCGATGATGATGGTTCATCTAAAATTAGATGATGAAACACTTCTTCCAAGTCTAGTACTGTAAATACTGACATTCTCTTGCATTTAACTGATGCATCTTGTAGTCTAGACATTAGCTGTAGTTTCCTAATTATAAGTTCATTCAGTTGTGAAGGATCTAAACACAATCTCAATTTTGTATTAGATTTTTCTACTACTACCAATATTCACACAGGCTGTACTGTTTAATTCCTCGACTTTTTTAGCTTATATTTTTTCTAACAACTCTAACTCATTTCTTAATGGTTCCATTAACACATTTGCTACCCTTCTTGGTGGATTGCTTATATGTTACCTATTTTCTTGTAAGATTATTTTACATTTACCTGGAAATCTCCCACATCACTCAAACATTTTCTTATTCATCTTTATAAAATGTTCTCTATCCGTCTCTGTTGATGTTAACTTGTCAATCTCTATTTTCTGAGATGGATTAATTCTTTTCGCTAGATTTAGCATGGTACACCCTGGTAATTCTAATAAAACCTTGCAATTAAGATCTACAAGTACAAAGTGTAAGTATGCCTGATTATCTGTAGTTCTACATGCCAAATTTTGTATCCCTTCTGGACTAGTTTTCACTTCATTAAATCCTTCCAGGTGCATATTTGCAGGTCGCATTTTAAACTCACTGTCTAATTGTTTAGATATTTTGTAGGGCATTACATTTACCTCTGCTCCTGGATCTAATTTTAGTTTTACTTTCTTATTCTCTATCTGAATTGTTTCGAACAATTCTGTTAGATTTATTTTGTTTACACCCTCTAATTTTACACTTTTAACCTTATTTATGAACAGTACACCATCACTATTATCGCTATCTTCATTCACTGTTGTTACACTCTGTATTTCTGCATTTCTCCTACATGCCACTGCAAAATGTTTTTTTTATTTCCACACTTCGCACCACTTTACCAAATTCTGGAGAGGCTCTTAGTCCAAGTTCTCTTTTGCACCAACTGCTCAAAAATGTCTTCTGCTTCTCATTTATTTATTTGTTGTGTCAGTTCCTGGTTGTTTCTTGTCCTCCATCCCTAGTTCTTTTTTATTGCATCTCCTTCTCCTACATATGTGTCATTTTATTTTATATTTGATCCATTTGTTGCGCATATTGTTTACTTTCTTTCATGGCCCTTCATGTCTGCTGCTTTAACTAGCTGTCAAGGAAAGGGAGAACTTCTAACAGTTTTCAAAAACTTTTCTGAGGGGAAAACACATATCGATAGAAACATTTTTTCCAACTACAACAAAAGCACATTTATTTCAAGAATGATTGGCTGAGCCACAAAAACCAAATCTGAAACTCTTTTGCCTAAACACTCCAAAGAATACTTAACAACTTCCGAAGCAAAACATTACAGATCAATTTACACTTCCTGGCTTTTCACCTCAATTTACACTCCTTGCTTACACGTAGTAGAGGGGTCGAAACATGTATATCGAAAAATAGCGATATTTCGTAATTAATTCCAGAGCAGCGTCTTGCATCACGCCGCTATGCTGGTCCGTTTCAGCAAAGGGAAGATGAGTGGTAATTATCCACCAAATCTCCGGGCTGTCCCATCTTCACGACACTCCAACCCACGACCCGCCAACCCACGCCACGCAGATCGCCGGACGTACATACTCGCGCAGCTCCAGACAAAAAATGTGTCCCCCTGTCTCGCCTGCCCCGAATTCTCCGGACGGGCGCGCATCAGCTGACCTCTCCGCCGCTAAGGGCAGGGGGAGAGGGTTGGGGCAGAGGCGGCGGCGACTGGTTGGCTCGCTCGCTCAGCATGAGAGGGCGGCACCACGTGGAGAGACACCTCGGCCTGGCGGCGAAGCTAGTAACTGTTGGCATCCAGCGGGAAGTCAATTTTAATTGAGATTCTTCCTTCCTTGTGTGGTCCAAAGTGAGTTCTTTCATTAAGGTCTTGTACATAGTTTTGAAAGTTATAGTAGTTGTCGCGCAATATTGCGTGAAATATCTCGTCAATCCAAGCCATGCTCAAATTACGTTAGCGTTTCTTTACGTCGTTCAAGATGACTTTATTCAGTAGCAAGATTTTCTTACAGCCATAAGAACCTTTACGATATCCTTTTTGTTTAACTGGCATCAGATGATTCTTCTCAAGATGTCTGTACATTTTGTCAGCTATGGTTGCAATTATAACTTTGTACAGTACTGGTCGACAAGTGATTGGCCTGTAGTTCTTCGCCAAAGAGCTGTCTCCCGCTTTGGGTAGCAAATATGCGATGCCGCGTGTGAGCCATTCCGGGAGTTCCTTTGGTTTTTCTAAAATTTTTTTAACAGCGTTTGCCAGAAGAGAATGTATTGCTGTGAAATTCTGAATCCAATAAATCTGGATCTTATCATTCCCGGGAGATTTCCAGTTTCCCATGTTCTTAATTGCTTGCAAGAAGTCCTCTTCCGAGAATTCCTGAACATCATCCACTGTTTCCACAAGTTCATTGACAGTATCAACTTCAGATTGAATCCAAGATGCGTCTTTGTTGTAGGATCTGCTCTCCTCCCGGATTCCTGCCCAAAATACTTCGACGTTATCTTTTGAAGGAGTGACAGCATTGCCATTCGGTTTTTGAACCAGATCGCGATAGATTCTCTTCGTGTCTGTTTCAAACAAATGGTTCTGTACACGGAAGTCTATTCTACGTTTGTAACGTCTAATTCTTTGAGCCCATGCTTCAATTTTATCGTTTAGCTTCTCAACTACCTGCTTGCGTCATTTTCAATTTTGCATTTTGTTCAACATTGAATATCTTTCGTTGAACTTTAGTGGTGTGCGTTGATTTAGAATATGCCTCAGCTAAGAGTGATATTTCACGCTGAGTGCCGGTTATCCGTTTCATAATTCTATTTCTCCATGGGGGTACAGGGCTGTTTATTTTTTTTTTGTCCTCCGTCGGTGTTCTTGACTGGCCCCAGAATTATCTGAGATACCAGATATCTAGTTGCATACACAACGGGATTGATTTCAGTCATATCTAGATCTCTATCTGGGGTCTGTACCTCCTCATTTAAAAAAGAATTCGCTGTCTCTATCAAACTCTTAGTTTTGGCATTTTCGTATATTCTCCTCAACGGTGCACGAGATTCAAATGGAAGTTGACGAACTCTTTCGGTCATGTCACATCATGTCCTTATCGTGTAATTTTCACCACTGACCTTCGACAGGACCATCGTTTTCAACTTCTACATGTTCGTCATGTGGATAGTTCGATCGACGAACATACTCCGCATTTCTCTTAATGTCAGCAATTTGTTCTGTTGTCCCGTCTAAGTGGGTTGGTCCGCGTCCTGACGTGGGGATGCAGAGAAGGCTCTCAAGTGTTCCTTTATCCATTTTTCATCTTCTTGCTTCTCATTTCATGTCACGAGCATTCTTTTCTCTCCTTTTTCTTCCTCACTGGCCTTCTCTGTATGCTCAACGCCCACCCATGTGTTTGGCGTGCATGGCGACCCGTGTTGGAGGGAATGTGTGTCGTGGCAGTTGAGGGACCTGTTTGTTTCCTTATCTAGTCCTTGTGCTTTCTTCCTTGCACTAAGGGGCACGTTGTTAACGTATTTTGGGGAACATTCTTTATAGGTTTCAACACACTCGCTTTGGCCTCGGACTCTTCTAGACGGGCAGTCGAGAGCCAACCCATTCCCTATCAATCAGCTCGGACTAGGTCTTGCACTGCAAGGTGAGAAAATAATAATTCCCTCAAATACAGAACACATATCAAGAAAGGAACACAGACGAAATCCGATCAAGAATCCACTTCTCAGCTACTCAAGAAAGTTGATATCACTCGGCCTTCTGGCCTGGACAAGCAAAAACCTGATAGATCCTCCAAACTCCGACCTCTTATCCCGACTCCTGAGACTCGTTCTGAGCGATCTCTCAGCCTGTCAAGCAGTGGTCAGGAGGAGTCTCCCTCGGAGGAAACTTCAGCCGGGGTGGACACTCGCCCCTTCGGGCAGCAGAGGCGGAAAAAAGAAAACAAATCCCCTTGGGATTTGCCCTCTTAAACAACGACTCTCCTATCCTGGAATCTCAATGAATTTCCTCTCCGACGGGACGAATTAAAACTCTTGCTGTCCCGTTAAACACCCTAATTTTTTTGTTTACAGGAAAAGCAACTCTCTGCCACGCCCCTACGCTTTCGCGGTTATAGGGTTGATGTCGAAGACTGCCTCCGTGCTCACGGCGACTACTTTGGTCCAGGATTCGCTGCTTTCTGTAGAAATCCCTGTTCAGATCGACATTCAAACAGTGTGTGTGCATGTGTCTCTCCCGTCCCTCACACTCCCAATACGTAACATCTATATCCCCCCCAAGATAAACTGTATCGGTTGGTGACCTCCTAGGTCTAATAAACCAATTGCCAATACCTTTCTTGATTGTTGGTGATTTAAACGCCCACAGCCCTCTTAGTGGTTCTTCTCGTACTTGGCAGAGAGGTGCTATTTTGGAATCTGTCATCGACACCATGAATTTGCCGATTCTCAACATTGGTGAACCAACATATTTTGCCGTAGCTATGAATTCGAGCACGGCTATTGATTTAGCCCTTTGCAGCTCTTCACTTGCTACTGTCATGCGGTGGACTATATTAGAAGATCTCTAGGGAAGCGGCCATTTCTCCACTTTTATCCACATTGATCAAATTCGCCGTGGTCTTGCATGCCCCCTCAATGCATCGTGCGACGGACTGACTGGTCGACATTCCAAAATAATGTTACCTTGTCAGATGGTCCCTTCGGAAACGTGGATGAAATAACTGAACATTTTATTAACACTGTACTCTCTGCTGCTTTCATCGCAATTCCGAAGTCAACTGGCAAACCGTGACACCCTTTCGTTCCGTGGTGGAATATGAACTGCTCTAGAGCGGTCAGTGCTCGAAAAAAGGCACTAGCACGTCTCAGACATGGATAAGCTCATCGAATATAAAATAAGCAGGGTGAAGGCTGGGAGAATGTTTATAGAGAGCAAAAACGCATCATGGAAAGCGTACGTCTCCTCTCAATTGTCACACGTCACCACGCCTGGTATGGAGAAGAGTTCGCCAGACACTCTTCACCATATACGGTGCCAGGTCTCTTTAAAAATGGAGATATGATCACATCTCCAGATATGATGGTAGAGGAACTCGCCGCGCACTATGAACATGTCAAGTTCGGCGAACTACGCTCCTGACTTTCTTTTACTGAAAGAGAGGATGGAGAGCCGTCCGTTGGATTTTTCCTGCAGAGCGTCTTCCGATTACAACACCCCTCTCTCTATGTCCGAATTGCGCTCTTCTCTCGCATTTGGAAAAAGAACTGCCTCAGGTCCTGTTGAAATACATAACCTTATGCTACAACAGCTTCCTGATGTGGCGATGCAATTTCTCCTCCGCCTTTATACTCGCATCTGGGAAGAGCATACCATCCCTGCTCTATGGCGAGAAGCCATAGTTATCACAGCTCTGAAGGATGGAAAGGATCGGTCGTTGCTATCGAGCTACCGACCTCTCGCTCTCACCATTTTCGTTTGCAAAGTGCTGGAACGGATGGCAAACCAGCGCTTGGTCTGGACCCTGGAGTGCAGAAACCTACTTACACCAATCCAGTGCGGTTTCAGGAAACATCGGTCAACCCTGGACCATCTCGTCGCGCTGACAATAGAAATTTCAATCTCATTCGTCCTGAGACAACACCTTGTGGCCGTACAATTTAATATAGAAAAGGCCTACGACGCCACTTGGAGGTATGGCATTCTGGGATCTTTGCACTCGTGGGGATTGAGGGGAAAGCTCCCCTTATTCCTCCAAAAGTTTTTATCGAATAGGTCTTTCAGAGTTCGCATTGGTGACAAACTCTCTAGCAGTCACCCTCTTGAAAACGGCATCTCCCCAGGCTCGGTGCTAAGTGTCACTGTTTGCCATTGCCATAAATAGTATAGCGTCGGGCGTGCGGGAACCTCTAAAGGCATCGCTATTTGTTGATGATTTTGCCATTTTCTGTTCATCCAGCAGCATAAGTGTGATCCAGAGGCAATTCCAACTGGTGCTTAGCAAGCTATACGAATGGAGCATGTGAACAGGTTTACTTTCTCACCTACTAAATATACAGGAGTGCACTTCTGTAGAATATACCACTTGCATAGCGATCCAATCCTTTACTTGGGGGGAAATCATCTCCCATTCGCCGACTCGGCCAGGTTTTTGAGGCTCACCTTTGACAAGTCCCTCACGTGGCGTCCTCATATTCGCACACTGCAAACCAGATGCGTCTCTTCCCTCAATCTTCGTCGAATGCTTAGTGGCACTTCATGGGGAGCCGACCGCATTACCCTATTGCGGTTATATACAGCACTAATTTGCTCAGCATTGTATTACGGTAGTGAAGTGTTTGGTTCGGCAGCCCCATCCATTCTGCGACCCATTAAATGCATACACCACGCTGGTATCCGCCTCTCCACAGGTGCCCGGTCCCGTTCTGTTCCGAGAACTGTCTTCCGACAATATTTTGAACATTTAAAGATGGAAATCAAAGATGTTCCCTTGCTATTTTTATGAATCCAACTTCGCAGATGACCCGGAGCGTGTGAAAATCATGACGAAAAGGGGATCACAATATCCCGAGAGAGTCATGAACACATCCAAAGCAGCAACGTCTGTAATGTTTGCTGCTTCAGCAAATGCGTTTGCCTTTGTATGTTATTTACCGGTCTAAGCATTTGTGTGCCACTTGGATGAAGTGTGCCTCCAAGGGCACACGATTTAATAGAAGTGAAAGTGGATGAGTTGACTGTCAATGCTTTGATGTCTGAATGACCACCATTATTTTGCCTTACTTCAAAAAGTTAGAGGGCCCCAAAATCGTCGTAAGGAGATTACTGTTCCCAAGGACAAGTTTCTAAGATTGCTGAACTCTCTTGTGATAGCACTAGCACAAAATGCTGAGAGTAATGTTGCTGGATTTGAGAAATGTGGTATCATACCATTCATTCCAAATAAAGTAATAAGCAGGGTCCCTGGTGTTGAGAGTTATGAAGAAACCTCCAATGTACAGGATGTTGACCAAGCGCTAATCCAGCTACTGCAAGAATTGAGAGGGAAGAACCGATGTCTGTGGCCTGTGCACTGAGGCCTGTGAGACAACTGCAATCTAGGGTTCCTGTTCATGTTGGAAAAAGTGAATCTTTAGAAGATTTCCCAGATTCTGGCGAGAGTGACGGTCATAAAATTGATGAAAAAGAATCAGAGGAATATCCTCAACAAAACTCACCCATGCCTTCCAGCAATGACTCCAGATTGCAAGAGAACACAGGCGACGGGGACAAGCAACGTCAGAGAATCTGAGTTTTTCCCTTATAAACTGCGTCCCTGATGACCTTGTCATAATTTAATTTGACACAAACAGGAGACAACAAAAAACAGGAGATTCATAGGGAAATTGTAACCGCCTCTGAATCCCTATTAATCGTGAAATGACTCCGAAAGAGAGGTGGAAAGAAAACAACTGTTTGTTTACCCAGATGAAAACGATATATGTGAAATGACTCCTGTTCAAGTCGAGAGGAGAATAAAAGTCTCCAAAATTCAAAGGGGACAACACACACTTTTTGTTGAACACATGTACTTAGAATAAGTTGTATTATTTTGCCTGTTTATTTTTACATCAATTTTATGAGTTTTTATACTTAAAATAATTGCAGTATTATATATATTTCAGTTTACTATTTTGCAAAGATTTTTAAAAATAAATTAAGAGATGCTAACCACCCAACGAGCATCTTATTGCATTAATTAATGAAAATTATATGGCTCATCCTATTCACCCCGACCATCTGACCAATAGGATCAATGCATTAAAAAAATAATAATAATTTTCTTTTAACAATTTACATTAAATAAGAAATAGGATTGAAAACTACAGATCAAGATCCATAAAATTAATTTTGTTTCATCACTTTACCACGATTGGCTTAGGAGATACAGGTTTTTGAACATGAAAATGTGATCCTATTTACCTCATTTTACAGTACATTAAATTTTTGTAGGTTTTTGAAGCCCATTTTCGTTCAGAGGATATCCAATGAACTCTTG
This sequence comes from Acheta domesticus, assembly GCA_031308135.1. Taxonomy (NCBI): domain Eukaryota; kingdom Metazoa; phylum Arthropoda; class Insecta; order Orthoptera; family Gryllidae; genus Acheta; species Acheta domesticus. The sequence goes on along the minus strand of JAHLJT010008446.1, from coordinate 167,489,904 downwards.
AGTGGTAGGAAGAAAACGCAAAGGAACTCCGAGTATCACTAGGAAAACCGAAATTAAAGGATGGTGCAGGGCCATCAATATTTTCTAATTGTTCTAAATATTTATCTTCAGCAATAACATCAAGAGATAGTGTAGGATAAATACGAGAAATATTAAGTATCAGAATTTGCATCGTGTATTCAATAACAGCCTTCCATTGAAAGCGAATACAAGAAAAAAAATTGCCTTGAAAATTTATAGAATGTGATCATCGAACAAGTCAGTGTGTTTCTGTGTGACAATACATTGTATTGAACAGTAAAGTGCCAAATTTTGGTTAATGTTAGAAACTAAATTTTATATGTCAGTCTGTGCCTGGACGTTGTAACGAGCGGACGTGCCTTGGGGATCGCTCTCGCGAAGGTAAAGGGAATAATGGGCTGCGACGTGGAAATGTACTGGGCCCGCATCTGCGGCTGGGCCGCCCGCGTGGCGTGCGTGCTGAGAAAGGGTAGCGTTCCTGCTCCCTCTCTGGACGCCTTTGCACTGCTAGATATAGGCAGCGATGTTAGTAATTGGTGGCGTGGAGATAAATCCTGGCCCGGTATCTACGCGACGTGCCGCACCAGTGGATGTGTCATGGAGGTGCGTCGAGTGTTGCAACGGCGGTCTGCGAGGTGAACTTTCGCGTCTTCGACAGGAGTTCTTGCAGGTTACTGCTAAGCTTGCAGCGACTCAACAGGAGCTGCAAGATTTGAAGGCAGCAACAAGAGTAACGGAGGTGGAGGCGATAGCAGCTACTGCGACGGAGGAGGCAGTGACGTTGGTGGCTCAGCCGACCACAGCGGTCCTGCCAGTAGAGGTGACGTCGCCAACCCCGGCGGCGAGTTCCCCAAACGTGGTGTCCACGGCGGTGACGGCATCAACCACATTTGCATCAGTTGTGAAGGATTCAGCGGCAACGAAAAATTCAAAAAAATGTGTTGTGTTCGGTGACTCTATTGTGCGTCACATAGGTCACGCAAACCTGCAAGTAAAATGCTTTCGGGGAATCCGCGTGGAACAGCTGAAATCGCAAATTGAAGCTAAGTGACGTGGAAGCCCCGGAAACTTATCATTCACGGAGGCTCCAATAATTTACGGAGATGTCGCTCATTTGATCACCTCTTGGGCGACATCTACGAACTTGGGGTAGCAGCCAAAACGCGCTTTCCATCCTCGCGTATAGTGTTGAGTGGCGTCATTCGCCGCCGGGATGTTTGGTCCCGTAAGGTGGCGAGGATAAATCGGGACATGGACTTTGTGACAAAAGCTCTCGGATTCATGTTTGTGGATCCAAACGGGTGGATCTCAGAGAGCTCGCTAGGTCGAGACGGCGTCCACCTCAACCGGAGGGGCGATGCGGAGCTCAGTGATCTCTATACTAGAGTAACTGAATTCTGCACACGCCCTCCCGTCGCCCGTTGACGCTGTGAGCGACAGCCGGTCTCGCGTTCCGCGGCCAAATTAAATCTACCGGCAGTGGCGATAGGAGCGGGGGCTGTGGGTTTCACTCCGGTAACGGTGGCTTCAGCGGAGACGTGTGTGACGGTGGAGAAGGCGGAGACGGAGGAGACGACGGAGACGACGGAGGCGGCGGACACGGCGGCGGTGACTGTGCTGGCGAAAGCGACGGCGGCGGCTGTTACGGCGACGACGGCGACGACGGCGACTGTGACGGCTACGGCGGCGACTGCGGCGTCGTCGTCGTCGGCGGCGGCGGTGGCGGCGACGGCGGCGGCGACGATGGCGGCGACGGCGACGGCGACGGCGATGGCGGCGGCGGCGGCGATGGCGGCGGCGGCTGCGGTGACGACGATGACGACGGCGGCGGAGGCGACGACTTCGAGGGACGCGCCCTTTCGAGAACACTTTCAGGTGACGAAGGGGTTCCTTAGGTTGTTGCAGGTGAAATGTCGAAGTATAATCAATAAAGAAATAGCGTTTTGGAATCTAGTTGATGCCTGCGATCCCGACATAGTGATAGGGACTGAGTCGTGGCTAACTGAGGAAATCGGGTCCTCTGAAATTTTTCATTCCCATTACAAGATCCTTAGGAGGGATAGAAATAGTAGAGGGGGCGAAGTCTTTATTTGCGTCAAAGAGGACATAAATATTAGATTAGAGTGGGTCAGTAGAGAGTTTGAAATGATGGGAATACAAATTATTACGTCAGAAACTGTTTTAGAAATTATTGCAAGCTATAGGCCTCCGAGCGATGGATATGACATTTTAGATAACTTCATTCAGAGAACGGGAAACGAAAATGGCCATCCTATTGTTATTGGAGGCGACTTAAATATTCCGAGCGTAAACTGGAGGGGAGCCATGAGCGAAGGGAAAGTCCAAAGTTTAGTGAACGGACTGGTTTGGGACTTGGGTTTTATTCAGGTAGTTCGGACCTGGAAGCGACAGGATGCGATTTTGGATGTCTACCTAATTAGGCCGAAAGAACTTTTCACATCTTGTAAAGTTGTTGAGAGCATTAGTGACCACAAAGCGGTTCTTCTTGACTTAGACGGAAATATTTCAAGGAAAGGCATTACAATAGGAACGAAAGCACGGCAATACAAGAAAGCAAATGTAAGCGGGCTTCAAGGTTTCTTTAGGGAACAATATGACCGCTTTCTAAGAACAGAGGGCGGTATGGAAGAAATATGGGGTGTGTTTAAAGATAGTATATACGAAGCTTTGCAAAAGTTTGTTCCGTGCAAAATTCTAAAAAAATAATCCGGATCCAGAATACTACAATGCAAAAATTAGGAGAATGAAGAGGATAACGAGAAAGGCATTTAAGAACAGAAAGCGCAGTAGCGAGCATATGAATATTTTTCGAAATCATTCAAAAGAATTGGAGCGCGAAAAGAAAATTGCTCAGGAGGCATATTTAAAGAATATTCTAGATGGGAAGGGAAATAACTGGACAGGTTTTTATAAATATGTTCGTAGAAGGAAAGGAAATAAAGAGGATATCCCAGTTACTCGCGAAAATGGAAACACGCTAATTACTGACAATCGGGCAAAAGCGGATGCATTTAATAAGCATTTTAGTTCGGTTTTCAAAAATAGTACGGACCATCCATTTATTCAAGGGCCTTCGGTTGCGAATCAGTTTAATATTGAAGTAAACGTTCTATGGAATAAAGTAAAGTCTTTGAAAAATGGTAAGTCAAGGGGTCCAGACGACATTTCTACGGATTTAATTAAACTAGCAGGAAAGGCAATATTACCGTACCTACTTAGAATTTTTCACGTGTCTTTGAATAATTCAAAAGTACCGGATGATTGGAAATTAGCCTTTGTCGTACCAATTTTTAAAAGTGGTGACAAAACTAAATTATGCAATTATAGTCCGTTAAGTCTTACGTCAGTGGTGTGCAAGCTTATGGAGCATCTAGTTGGGAGTTACATTAAGAAAGAATGGGAAATTAAAAAATGGCTCTACGATGGGCAACACGGGTTCAGGAGTGGTTATTCATGCGAAAGTCAGGTAGTCACGCTATTTCAGGATCTAGCAGATGAAATTGATGCAGGATGGAGAGTAGACGCAGTAGTTATAGATTTTGCTAAAGCATTTGATGTCGCTCCACACGATCGGCTTGTACAAGAATTAATGAATTCAGGCATAGATCCCAGGGTGGTGGCGTGGATTAGCGAGTTTCTGCGAGATAGAAAACAGAAAGTCCGAATTGGGCAAGAGTTATCTTCCGGGGCAAGCGTTACGTCAGGAATACCGCAGGGGAGGGTCATTGGACCCCTTCTATTTCTAGCTTTCGTCAATGATCTGCCGGCGCAATTAACCTCAAATGTTCGGCTATTTGCAGACGATTGCATAATATATCGTAGTATTAATTCGAAAAGAGATGAAGAAATACTGCAACGGGATCTTGAGGAGTTATATTACTGGGCGGAAAATAACGGAATGTCCACAAATAGCTCTAAAAGTAAATCCATCACTTTTGGCAGGGGTCATTATTACAGTGAAACACATTACCGTTTAAATAATGACATTATTCCGAGAGTTTCCTCGTGCAAGTACCTAGGAATTCATTTCGATAGTAAATTAAGTTGGAAAAAACACGTAGATTTTGTTGTAGGGAAAGCCTGGAGATCTCTTCACTTTGTAATGCGCATCCTAAAAAAGAGTACGGCAAACGCGAGGGAATTTGCTTATTTATCTCTTGTTCGTCCAATAATGGAATATGGAACAATTTGTTGGGATCCGCACAAGATTATGCAGTGTAAACACTTGGAAAGGATTCAGCATAGGGCAGCTAAATTTACTTTCAGGGACAAGAAAACGGCAGGGTGGGATTCACTCAAAAACAGGCGATCAGTAGCAAGACTCTGCGCCTTGTATAAAGCTTATAATGGTCATCCAGCTTGGAAAGAAATTAATCGGCGGCTATGTATTCCTACATACATCAGTAGAGTGGATCACAGGTACAAAATAAATTTAAGACAGCAGAGAACGGATGTCGGGAAATTTTCTTTTACAAATCGAACGATTATGGAATGGAATAGATTGCCTGCAAAAACATTTGAACCCTTTCCTCAAAGTGTTCAACAGTTTGGGAAATTAATTTAGGGTATTATTAAGTAAATGAGGGAGAATTGTGGGTTATATAGCGATGCATAAGTGTTCTATTGTGAAGTGAGGTGTAGTGCAGTGTATAGCAGAGAAATAAAGAAGGAAATGTTTTCAGATCTTAGTGAAGTGAAGTGCAGTGAAGTGCAGTGTGTGTGTGTTTTCTCTCTTAATGTAATTTAATGATTTATGAATCAGTCAGTTTTTATATTATTATAGTTATTTTACCATTATTATTACTACAATTAGTATATAATTTGCTAGTTATATTACCTTATTCTTATTGTTGTTATTATTATTATTATTATTATTATTGGTATTAGTGTTCTATGTTACTGAAAGGCTGTGTATATTTATGTTTTTGTAATTAGCTGCCACCGGGTTATGCCCAATTGCAGTTTAAATAAATCTAATCTAATCTATATAGTGTTTTTTTAATGTATAAGAAACTGGTGAAACTACTTTTTGGCTTCCTTATGTTTGTGTTGTACTTTATTCTTTAATATATTTCCGTATCTCTTTCTCATTCTATACATTTAAATATTTATATTACGACATTGCGAAAGAGATAAGAATCAGTTTAACTTTCGTAATGCTGGAATTTGTAGGTAAATAATAATATCCACGCATTAATAATATTAATAAGTAATGGCATGCACATTTGAACACCTAAATGAATTCTTGCTTGCTTTCACTCACACAAACACACAGGATGGATTGTGCAGAAAGAAATGCTTTTTATATGCAACAATTAATTTTATTACTTTACAATTATGGGGAGGAAACGAACTATTGTAAATTCTGGATGCAAACTAGTGACCACCCTGACATTTGTCTTAAGTTGTTGCTGGAGACCAGAAAAAACAGAACAAGGGCTCCACTCTTGTTCTGTTTTCTTCTAATGGTCCAAACGCGACAGTAACATGACAAATATTTTATGCTACAAGATTAACTTTATATATATATATATATATATATATATATATATATATATATAATGATATGTGGATCATATGTGGGCGTGGGAGGCCCGTACAACATTTAGTAGGAAACCAATACGTTCGAAATTGCCGAGTAGGAGGCGTCGCATGAGCAACGAAGTGGGAAGAATTACGTCACATCAGGTGTCGTTTGAGGGGTGGAGCGACGGGGTCAACCCATTTGACTCCAGAGAGACGAGGAGAAGTGGAGAGGGGGGAATTTCGGTTAAAACGGACAAAGGTGAAGAGGTGGCATGATTGGCCATTCCAGGGGCTTTTTTCGAGGAGTGCGGACGTAGAGAGAGACATTGTGAGGAGAGGCTATTGGATTTGGCGTTTTGCGAGTGCGGACAGACACCGTTAGAGCAGAGTAGGAGAGTCGTTAGTAAAAGGAGGGATTTAATGGTTATTAGAGGCTACGAGTACCGAGTGGCCCAGGAAGTGATTGAGAACTTGGACAAGTTAATTAATGAACAATTGCGTAAAGTATTTAACTACTAAAAGGCAGTGAGCGTGATAAAAAACTATTTTAAATGCACACGAAAGTCCAAATCGTGTAAGAATACCTCTCAGAAGAATTGGTGGAACGAGTACAAGAAAGAAGGGGACCGTATTAGAAGACGGAACGGGGACGAGCAGAAGAAGACGGCGACTAGACGACCACGAATAGGACGGAAGAGGATTTGGGGTCGAAAGTGAGCGGCCGAGGGACCTCAGGAACAGCGCGGGACGGCGTGGACGCGCGGACGGGGAAGCGAGCAAGGTCTACTTATCGCCACGGCACGCGGCCGCCACCTGGGGCGAGTGAGCGACCTTTTGCAGCAGGAAGCAGTTCTCGACGCACGATAAGTATTGGAAAACTAGAGTTGAAATTAGGCGAAAGAAACGTCGACGTAGCGGGGACTGTAGATTTGAATACTCGTGTAACTGGAAGATAGGCAAACGAGAGGCAGTCATAACTAAGACGGCGTTGAGCCAAGTAATTGCATATTTTCTGAAAGGGAGACACAGTTCGCACAATGAAAATGTATTCAAACAGTTAAACAGACTATGAACAATGCTAGAAAGTTTGGAGTGCATTTTGAATTATTGTAAATAAGCTAATGAGAGATTTTCTTTTTGGATGGGTATTGTCTGTGTTTTGGAAGGTGTAATTAAGTATGTGGAATTTTGGTTCAAAGATATGAAAGATAACCAGATGACAAAGTAAAGATTAGCAATTTAAAGTAAATGAAAGTTTTAAGGTATCTAAGCTCACATGGGATCCCATTTTTTGGAGTGAGACTAGTGATCGAGCATACTGAATAAGTACAGGTTTTGGCACGAAAGATTCAAGAATCATTGGATTTTGTTAAAGTGAGTGAGTTAATTACATGTTTAGTTTTTTTGTAATAAAACTGATTTGTTTTGCCAGAAATACCAGCGTAAGCGTGAATTATTCGCAAATAACCGATATCCGAGTTTTTCCCAGCCAAGACTCCTGCCCCTCTCAGGTTCATTTTTTTTCATTGTAAATGATTATTGTGTACGTAAGTAACGTCACAATATATATATGTATATATATATATATATATATATATATATATATATATAGTGACCGTACTGTACCTTTCTGGTCTGCCAGGCAGATAACCTGCAATCCACACATACAATAAAATTTGTTTAGGACCAGGATTGGTTTTTGGGGGGTCGCCCTCATAAGGCATTTGACAACATATTTGGAATATTTCATGGAATTGTCATTCCTTTTATTATTTATGAACCATAACTCCAAAGTTTCACAATCTCTAATATAATTTTACGTTTCTTTATTATTAGCAAACACCAACATGAATTCGTATACAAAACATGCAATTTGTTGCTCTTTATTAATTATACTTGCTGCCATGTGATCTGTATTCCCTGTACCAATCTCTTGTAAATTACATCATTTAATTGTTTGCTACTGTTCACACCATAGTCCCCTCCCCTGAAACCCATACGCTGATTACCCTGGTTACTGAATATCAGATACTTATATGTTGTATGCCTCTTGTAGCTCCGACGCGTGCCTCCACCTCGGCGCTATCCTCGGGATTGCTCGTGTCTGCTCGGTCGGCCGCGTCGCCGCCGTGTCGTCACCGGCGCCCGCCGCCTTCGCCAGCAATCCTCGCGAACACGCCACGCCGTTACCCAAATCTTCGTTCTTCACAGTACTCGCAGACGAAATTCATTCAGCATTCTCGAACACTCGTGTCTCTCACGCAACGGGAGCATTAGTTTCACGATTAATCTTTCTCTGTACAACTCACCAGTGTGTGAATGACGTCTGGTTACTGCACTTGCTCGTGTAAATACAACAGTACAAGTCTCAATTATCCACTTTCCGCCCCCTTTTTCCCAGGTTGTAACTTTGATGTTACGGCACAGTAAGCACAATCACAATTATTGCTATCCTACGTCTACTTAACGCCTCTATTAGTTGCTGCACTCGTCCATGTCCACGTGTCTACCACTTACTGCCGACATTATCTGTAGCATCTCTGTTCTTTCACATTATACACGCATCATCTTAACTCCGTTTTACCACAGTCACATGTATCACTCAAGCGTCTACTCCACACGATTCTTTTCTTCTTTTCACACCACACGCATGCGTTCGCATGCGTTCTGGTTATATTGTATTTCAATTTAACGTTGAAATACTCATAATTTTACTTAAATTGGTTCATACAGATATACACAAAACAGCGATTGATTTAACATGGCATACGTTTCAGAAATCTAATAACAGTTGAAAAATTGTTTAAAAGATGCAATTGGGAAAACACACAAGCCCTGTATATTTATCTGCATTGATTCTATTCGTGAGTAGAAGTACTTCAAATAATTTTCAATAAAGTTTCTACACTCTTCTATGTTTTTTTCTGCTACAACACTTTCATCAAATGAAAATCTCTACCCTGGAATCGAACCCGACATCTTCCGAAGTGAAGCACTCAGCACCCCAACGCACTTTAACCATCTTCGCTTTTGGAGTGAGATGCGGACTAAGTACTTATATTTTAGTCAAAACGTAATTGTATCAGCTCTATCATTAGGAAGCCGGTAATTGTCAAATGCAAAAAATATGGCTTTTGGGCGACAAAGAAAGGCAGCGGTGAAGGGTTTACTCCAAATCCTATTGCTGACGACCGATATTAGAAAAATAACTGCGAGAAAGTCTGTGCCATTCTATAGCACCACTAGTTTTTTATTTATTTATTTATCGCCCCTTATTACATACGTGGCGAAAATTTAAAGAAAAAGTTTAGAGTGGTTTTTGAGAATTTTTTTTTGTAAATTTGAAGGGAAGATTACGCAAAAATTACTCGTTTTTTTCAGAAAATTCTACACCTTTTTTAAGAGCTAGTTTTGTACAAGAGACATTAAGGTAAAAATCGCTATCTACAATTTTGTAGATTTAAAATTACGTTTTGCACTTTTTTTTAAAAAAAACAAGTATTTCCCAGAAGTAAGAATGAGATCATATTTTTTATCGTCCCTCATTACATAAGTGAAGAAAATTTAATAAAAATTAGGAGCGGTTTTTGTGAAAAAGTTTTTATGTAAATTTGAAGCTCAATTTACGCAAAATCTACTTCCAAAAAATGGTACCATGATGCATTCACCATTTCTCGCTGAACATTCTTTTGGTATGTTTGTATTATTTTGATATTGCTATCTTTTGCACATCCCCATAGCTGAATTCCATATAGCCATATGGGTTTAAGTATCTAATTATACAACAGTGTTTTGTTATATACGGATAAGCAGGAGTTTCTTCCTATTAGCCATTTATATTGATGAAATTTTGTATTTAGTTCTTCCTTTTTCTTCTTAACATGTTCATTCCATTTCAGTTTAGTGTCCAATGTCATACCCAAGTATTTAGCTTTATTTTCATCAGGAACTATCTTTCCGTTAATATTACTGGTGTGGATTGTTTGATCTTGTGTTGATGTAGTTTACGTGTACCGATTTTCTTCATTTAACTTAATATTACATTTCTTGGTCCAATCATAAACGGCGATGCTAGCTTCTTGTAGCCGACGGGTAGAGCTAATGTCTTCTTGTGCTGTTGTTATCAAGGCTGTGTTGTCTGCAAAGGTAGCTAATTTTCCTTGTTCCGGGTTTGGTAAATCACTGGTGATAATAAATACAATACAGGCCTAAGAACACTACCCTGTGGCACACCGTGGATATCCTTCAGCTCGGAGTTAGCATCTTCTTGTTTTGTTCTGAACATTCTCTCAGATATATATGAAGTGAGGATTTCAACATATTGTTTAGGTAGCATTTTATTTAATTTATGGAGTAATCCTTCATGCCAAACCTTGTCAAAGGCTTTCGAAACATCAAAGAATACAACAGAACATACTTGTTTCTCTTTTAAGGCTCTTTCAATTACATCTGTAATTCGTGCACTTGGTCTATTGTCGAGTGTCTTTGTCTAAAACCAAACTGATGGTCAGGGATCAAACTAGCATTTTGTATAATTGGTTTTCACCTTTTAAGAATGAGTTTTTTCTCATAATTTGAAATAAATGGTAATAGCGAGATCGGTCTATATTATTGCACTTTGTGGGGTGGTTTGCCTGGCATGGGTATCATGATAATTTCAGCTATTTTCCAGCTATTTTCCAATATTTGTCCGGTAATCAAATCAAATGCTGGTGCCTTCTTTGAACTTAAATTGGTCATAATCTCATCAGCCAATTTTAGAGTAACCGGAGTTATCATTTCTGGTACAGTATTAATTACTTCTTGAAGAGTGTTATTATTGGTCTGCATATCATTTGCCGTAAAGACGTCCACTAGATGTTCTGCAAATAAATCTGCTTTTGTTTATGATATCTTGCCCACTTTCCTTAGCCTTCTCTTATTGGAGGGACTGATGTGATGCCTTTTGATTCGTTTAGAGGCTTTCCACAGTTAGTAATCAGTATCTTCATCAGCTGTTACATTTGTAAGGTATGCTTTGATACTTTCGTCTTTTAACTTACGAATTTCTCATTTTAATTTTTGTGCCTTATTGAGGACAGTCTTATCAGCTGGGTGTCATGTTTGTTGCCACTTGCCACGTCACGTTGCCACTTGCCACGTTGCCACGTCTCGCTGATCTTTTTCTCTTACTAGGTTTCGTATTTCAGCTGAGTAATTAAACTTTTGTGATGCGTGTTATTTCTCTGGTGTTATTAAATGCAGTTGTTTGTAGATGTCTGGTAAATTTTTCTACTTCTTTGTCTAAATGTTCAGTTGTTTTTAGATTGACATTCAAATTGATTTCGTTCTGTAAATCAATTTTGAAACTTTCCCAGTCTATAGTTTTATTTACAAGAGTTGGTCTTGCTTCTTTTTTAATTATTCTTTCACTCATCGTTAAGATAACAGCCGAATGGTCAGAATTTAAATAAAACTTTCGTGTATATTTATAAATTCGATGAAATTTTCCTCGAGGTGAAGACGTCCTGTAAGTCTGGTATTTTTTCTCTGTCAGTAGGCCAGTAGGTTGGCATTCCTATGAATGCGTATTGCAACCTGTTTCCCTGATAGCTTCTTTTAACTCACTTCCTTTGGTAGTGATCAACCTTGCGCCCAAATCAGCATGCGAACGGCCTTCGCAAATGTTTGGGGCACGCGGCGATATCAGCTTAGCGAAGTCACTCGTGTCACAGACGGGAAGCAAGGGTGAGAAAACTTTGTGTGAATCCGGCGAGTTGTGTGAAAAACACAGGTTGGTATATTATAAAGAGTTATTAATTTTCTCGACCTTTTAATGTAAATTGACATGTAAAACAGAAAATGCAGCTACACAAGCACTGATCATAACACCAAGGAAACATTAACGTACTTTCTACTTAGAATGCAATTTATGATAACTATTAACACTAATCAAAGGAACTCAAATGAATACTTTTAAGAAAATAAATATAAACCAGACTACACTCATCGGCATAAAAAAAAGCTGCACTCAGAAGGACAAGGCGGATTGCGGTCATTGTTGGCAGGCAGGTAGAGAGTACCACGCATACGAATGATTACATTTTCACGTTTGTAGGACCAATATTTACTGCGCTAGAGGCCCACAGACTGTACATGTTAGTTTGGTGTGAGGTCGCCATGTTGACAAACACACGCATCCAGGACGTTGTGGCATGGAATTGTACAGGTCTACAATGGAGTCCTGTGCTAGTCCATGCCATGCAGCCTGCACCTGTGTGCGCGATTCTTGCGGATTCGTGGGTAGGGGGAGTGTCCTGTTCGCACGCTCCGTAGCACCCCAACATTCTCGATCGGGGAAAGGCCTAGCAATGCGGCTGGCCATGGCAGAGTATCCACGGCTACAAGGCATGCTTAGGAGATGATTGTAGTATGCGAACGCGCGTTTTCCTGTTGAAATAAGGCATGGGCGGTTGAGGGATCTCCTGAACGTACCACCGGTTGAAGGTTCTCCTGAACGTATCGTTCGGCTGTCACGGTGCCCCTGAGGAACACCAACGTTGCCGTTGGATCTGGTCGCCCGTGGTGGACCATCCGTCGGTCCTCCCTCCTCGTGGTGCGTGACGGACGTCCAGAATCTGCATATCGTGTGTGCGTGTCTCCCTCAATCCATTGCCGCAAACAGGGGGCGATGGTGGTGTCCGTACGACCGGTGTGGCGCGCAATGTGGCGAAAGGACCAACCAGCCTCCCGCACACCCACAATGTGGCCCCTCTTGAAAGCGTCTAACTGGACAACTGGATGTCGAACGCGTCCCCAAGGCATAGTGTACGTGCAGGTGAAGCTCTGGCGGCGCTACCCGATGTCGCAGTGGCCGTCGCAGCCGTTCGAGGCCCTCTTTTCTCGGCCGATGGGCGCGACTTAACGCCCTTACCCTTGACCCCCCAGTGTACGGCTGACCGTGAAAACGAAATCATTGGCTTAGTGAATGGTGTGCAAAATATCCACCAAGATTGCAGCGGGTCAGCAGGGTCCTTCGGGGTGCAGCTTTTCTTTTTATGATGAGTGTATATACTATATGAAAATAAGCATTTTATATCATAATTTCAGAAATACACTGATACTTTTATTGAAAATAAACATTTAAAGAAACACGATGTGTATATCTTTCGTTTGAAAATGCACCTTAGCAAACACTTCAAAAAATAGAGAGTAACTTCTACGTAGAAGGTTTTTCACTCAGAAGATGTATGTGTTGTTAATTCTGTTGCAAGTCCGCCACGTCGCGCTGTAGAACAACTCTAAATATTCATGTCAAATGCAACTCGCAACACACTCGGCAGCATTTTGAATCTATATCGTTACATAACTTCTAACGAGGCGAAGAAACGCATCAAAGGCATCAAAGAAACGTTTCTCACACCGTAATCTACAGGATTAAGATGCGATCGGATGTTCTTACAGTCTGGCGCACCTGCTTCAGTTATCTCAATGGCGAAAATTTCGAGTCAGCGACTGAGATCATTTTCACCTTTAGGTGTGAAAAGTATCACTGACGCCGGGTTTCATGATCTTTAACCTTAATTTCCGAGAAAACTGTGCATCAACGTGACCTCAACAAATAATTTTTAAAACATTTCTATTATTTTTACAATATTTATCAAATGTTTGATAAATGCAACTTTGTATTTGGTAAACGTGTTTTAAAATTAGTATATTTTAATGTTACATAATATATCCGATTTTACATACTAGGAAAACCCGGCTGACCTTGTTCTGCCCTTCATCTTCCTCTTTCCCCTCACATCTCCCTTTCTCACTCTCTCCCTCCTCTCACCCTGTCCTATCTGTGTGTCTCTGACACTCTCTGTCATTCTCATTCACATTTAATTGCAGATTATGCACATCTCTGAGCAGGTGAGGTAATATCGGGAAGCGTCTGACCAGCAAAAACGTAATAGAATGTTCGAAAACATCTTCACAATATTTAAGTAGCACTGTAAGCATTTAAATAACATCATAAATTTGTTTGCTGGCTGAGTTCCCATAGTTAGCCACTCTCTTAGAAACATTATATACAATCGTTTGTTGCATTGGGTTGCAGTTGTAACCTAAAATATCTGTAAATATGTATGGTGTATTGTGATGCAGCCAAATCTCGTAATCAAAACTTCGTTAATTTTGGATTAATTGAATTGAAATAAAGGATACAGGTAGGTAAATATGTAATGTCCTAGACAAGCTATGTCTGACGTAATAATTATTTATTATAAACAAGATAAAATGTATTAATAGCATATACTACTTTCAGGGTAACATTGCCATACTGTCCATCTTCACCCAACATTTATATCCTTTGAGAAGAAATTCTTACATTGAAACAATTGACGTATATATATGTATATATATATATATATATATATATATATATATTCTAACACGCCTCCTGCTCCCCACAACATATAGGTCCCAAGCGGGCGTGTTCGAATGAATGCTCGCGTTGAAACGAGCTTTTCTCAGGAGGCAGGATCTTTAGGGTATGAGAAAGGTATGAACCCTCGACACAGAAATCAAAATGGATGAGTAACCAAAGCACATATATTCTAAAAATAGGAAGTTGTACAAAATCATACACATATGCTCCCTAATTACTAATGATCGCTCCCGATCACAAACGGCTTAACCTAGGTTGTAAAACGGAAACTAATTGCAGTGCCGTTCATTCGACAACTTCAAAGTAAATCTGTAAACTAATAAATTTTAAGAAGAAAATGTACCCTCGGGTTTTCTTTGCTTTTGCCTTTGCTTCTACCTTCATTCGATCATTATCCGTGCACGAACCCTTAAATGAACTTGTTACCTTAATTGATTCTGCGATGCCCACAAGTACTGAGTTCTGAATCACTCGCTGATTACCAAAGCATAAAAAATACAATTATCTCAGCAATATTGAAGTGTCTACTATAGCATACCAATTTACCATTAAATTAATCTTTACATTTACACATTCATAAAACAATTTCACAATTTAATGTTCTCCGATTACGTAATGAAATGAAATTTTACATTAATTGCAGCAAAAACAGTACAAGGAATTCAATTTAAAAACAGAGAAATGAAGTGTGATCAAATTAGTCCGTAGAAATTTTAAATTTTCTCACTTTATGTCTAATTAATTGCCTTCTTAATAACAGTTCAGGAAGCCTCTAACTCTTCGTACGACAGAGAAAGAAGGGAAAAAAATGTCGCAAGTTCCTTTACCTTTGCGGCGTTTCTTTTCGTTCGTGCATCACGGTCTCTCACGCTTCGACTGCCCTCGCGTCCTCTTGCCGACGTTCCTCAGCCTCGCTGCTACGAAGTCCAATTTTCACATCCCGTGATCCACGCCCTTCGCACGTACTCTTCGGGACGTCCGCTTCGCGTGCACACCAAAGCCCTTCTCTCGTTCGGCTCTTCCTCCGCCTGAATTCTTCTTTCCCCTCTTCTCTCCAGCCGCACGAACGTACACGCCCACGCACCGTCTCTCGGGCTTTGCAAATTGAATTTTTGCGTCGGTGAACTATGTGTTGTAATTGCGCTTTAAAGTGACTGCAGCGCTAGCCAAATCACGTTTACTGCTTCCAGTTCGTCCAGCAAATTTTGCACCACTTCTTAGCTCGGCAAAAAATTATTTAAGCCTGTCCTCTGCTCGCGATGCGTAATCTGGGCAACGCACACCGTTCTTTCTGGATAGTTCCACGAGCCACACTCGCCTCACATCAATTTTCTCCGCACCGTAGCAAATTCTCACATTACTTTTGCCGAAAACTCCCGTATTCACAAAGTACTTTTCCTGAATCATAAGCTCGCATGAGCTACCATCACCTCAGCCACTGAATTGTTAACGCTGGTTTCTCTTACCACCACAATCATAAGAGCTTGTTTCACTTCAACTACCGAAAGGCGAGAGAGCTTGTCCACCGTATTTACAGTGTCGATAGGGGTAAAACGTGAGGGGGGCCTTTTCATTTCTCCACCCGTCGTCGGCCGCAGAAAAGCCTCTCCACGAAGTCGCGCTCCGCCGCTCTGACCAGCCACGGACAGATGGCGTACCTACTGACCGCTTGATCTCACGCTCCGTGTTCGCGCCCGCTCGTAAACTGAATTAAGATGGGTGGTTATGGTGATATGGGATATATTTCCCATATCGGTCATTGCCCTTTCCTCTCCTCTTTAAAATTTTCCCGGCATAAACAAAATCTTCCGCTGGTCTTAAGTTGTAAAATTTGCAATTTCCCATGACTTCTTATGGTGATATGGGGCATATTCCCCATATCGTTACAATACAATTTCTAAAGCATACGACTTATAAATTGTAAACATTGGTTAATTATATTTGATATAAAATTCCTTTTTTGGTCGCAATACTTGCACTGTAACTTTGACATGTAGACAGATAAAAAATCCAATATTTAAGGTTTACAAACCAATGATGAAGTTAAAGTGCACTAAGCAATAGAAAAGGTAAATAGTGGAAAATTAATAGGAAAAGCTACTGAACTGTATGGAATTAGCAGGTCTACTTTAAATGTCGTGTGTTGTGTCAAAATAACATTGTTTCTGAGCTTCCCAGATTAAATATAAAAAGGAGAAAGCATTTTTTCCCTATCGCATTTCATCACAATGTAAAACAGTTAATAAAACGTATTTTAGACTAAGTTCTATAAGCAGTATTTATCCGTGTTTAGAGTATTTAAACTGTCAAAAACCAAAGACTTATAATGTTCTGATGCATATTTATGTGTTTTTGTTTCATATCCAACTCTCACACAGTTAAACTTTCCCAGAGATTAGGAGATAAAGAGGTGACAATTTTTGACCCCTGTGGGGTAACATTCTCACTTTGATCGCTTTTAAAAAATTAATAGAATCTTTGAAATTATGGAAGCTCTGACTTCAATATTTTGAAGAAACATTGTACTTTTGTGAAGGATTAAAGTGTAAAAATAATTATTGTGGACATTGATGCAACAAATAGAAATTTAAAAGAAACAAAGATGTGTACCTCTCCCTTTGATTAGCTCCTCTATCATTGGAAGTCCTTCCGCGTTATTGCGGTAACAAGGTTAATATTACCATGTTTTGGTGACGTCCTGGCTGGGAGGTACTCCAGCTGGCGGCGTCCTCAGGCAGACGGGTTGAAAGGCGCCTCGCCTTTTCACTGCGGTCAAGGTCGGCAACGTCCCAGCAGTTCGACCCTTCTCAGCCGCGCAGATCGCTCAACCCCGCGATGATTACGCCTCAGGCCCCAAACAAAAGGCGGCAGCAGCGGCAGATTAGCTTTGGTCTCCGACTCGGCAGCTCGCGAATGGCTCACGCGGGTGGCGCAGACGCATACGGCTGGTTACGTATGACGGCGTGCGATCGCGAACACGGCCGGTCATTGCGTTATGAACATGCCGGGTGGCAAGGTCGAGATCGGCTATGGCTCTGATCGCGATTTATTAACTTGGTTTCACGCAAAAACTAGTGTGGAAACCTGCATCACGCTTTCAATTAAGTTCTATCGGAAGTCTTTCCGAAGAAGTGCAAGAGAGTTTTACTTCTCTCTCCGATGATAGTTCTTTCCGAAGTCAATGAGAGCAATTGACGACTCTCCCTGATGCTACTTCGCTCATAAGTGTACGAGAGAAGATGACATCTCTCCCTGATGCTAGTTCTCTCATAAGTCTCCCTAGCGAAGAAGTTTTCCCGTCCTGACGAGAGCTCTGATACCCCCTCCTACTACTTCTTAGGTTCGCTCTGATAGTCGGAAATTAAATTTCGGCGGAGTGGCAGGGCGTAGCTCTGGCCAATGCCTCACCTCGCAAACGGAAAATTTCCGTTGTACGTCTTGGCCGTTGTGGTCGCGAGGCGTTGTTTTGCTCCGCAGTCAGCGAAAAAGTCGTTGCGACCTACATTACAGGGATAGCACGTGTGGCGAAGTTCGTTTAGTTGTAAAATCATCGAGTGGGTGTCATCTGAGTTCCGGTGCTTTGACGGGACAATGCGCTGGCTCTTACGCTCCCCCGGGCTGCGGCGGTCGTCGGCGCCGGTCGGTTACCTAAATCGGCGGCCTTTCATGGACGCCTCGGCAGAGGGAGGTAAGGTCGTAAAATCCCAACCACGCGTCCTCTCCGAAAGAGGCCCGGCGCGGCCGGCCGAAGGGCGAGAAAGTACGTGCTGTTTTAACACCACTAGTTGTTTCTTGGAAACCTGTTTCTCCTTGTCAGGATTATTTTTATTCTTTGCCGGCTGATTCACTTAATTATTTTGTCTGGACGTTGACGTTTTCAATGCCGTGTGATGTATCAGTTGAAAATAAATCCTTTTTTAAAACAGTAGCTCAGGAGTTGATTGCTGGATTTGTTTCCAATATTGATTTGGCTTCAAACACATTTTCTTTGCAGAATTCATTATCTAGAAAATAAAACAAAAATATTAGTGTACCAAACACATGAAGTAAATATGGCCGTAAGTACTGGTAATATGCCCATCACCCTTGGCCATATTGACAGCAAAACAACATGATATAAATCTTTTCCACGTTGGTAACATATTGGTCAAATTAAACGGCATCATTCCTTTTAGATTGCACATTAAATGCGCTAAAATTTTATGAATACTATCCAAATACTAAATCCTTCTATAAGTATAACATTAGGGCCCGGATGTTTATGAACTAAAAATGTTAAAAGTATGCAAGCATTTATGACCTAAAAACATATGAAAATATGACCATAAATATAACTTCAAAATTTTTTGGTGTCATTTTCGAATCGTTCAGGATCTTTCCCTGTTTAAATAACCATTATATTGAACATATACATTTAAAATACAGCACATTCACAATTAAAACCTTCTCCTTTGGCGCCCCGTGAAGACCATTCTTCTTGATAATGTTATGTTAAATGAGTAAACACCAGAGATAAATCTGAGACAAAGAACAATAATAATAATAATAATAATAATAATAATAATTTTGGACTAGTGGACTGGACTGAGCAAGAAATTCGCACCATGGATCGAAAAACCAGAAAACTGCTAACAATGCATCATGTTTCCCACCCTCGAGCTGATATACATAGACTTTATGTGTCACGTAAGGAAGGAGGAAGAGGCCTCAGACAAATTGAGGCCTCCTGGCACAACGCAATACTGGGGTTGGGGAAGTATGTAGTCAGCCATCAAGATGACCCTCTAATGAGGCAGGTCATGAAATCTGACCGAAGAATCGGAAACAGAGGCATTGTTAGTGTAGCAAGAAGCATTGCGAAGAAAACTAGGCAAGACACGTCGAATAACACAGACACTGAACTTCTGATGCTGCTAAATAAGAAGTGTGAGACACAAAAAATGTTAAAGAAATCGTGGAGAGACAAAACACTCCACGGACAATACCTAAAAAGAATGGACAAAGTGCAGATCAATAAAGATCAATAATTTATGTGGCTTAAAAGGGGAAGAATGAAGCCAGAATCGGAAGCACTTGTAATAGCTGCCCATGATCAGGCCTTGAGAACACGACATTATGATAAAGCGGTTCTCAAAATTTCCCAAGATGATAAATGCGGCATTTCTCAGGAACACATAGAAACCATTGATCATATTGTCTCAGCTTGTCTTACCCTAGCAAAGACCGAATTCCTGAAAAGACATGACAGGGTGTGTAGCTACCTCCACTGGCAGATCTGTACCGCCCTCGAAGTTCCAAACACATGCCCCAAGTGGTACGAACACTCACCGAAACCGGTGACGTCAGTTGGATTGTGTACGATATTGTACGACCAACAAATTCAAACTGATCGCACCATAGCGGCAAACAAACCGGATATAGTCATCCGGGATTTGGAGAACAAATCGTGTTTACTTATCGATGTTGCTGTACCTTGTGATCAAAACGTCGTTACCAAGGAAGCTGAGAAACGTCTTAAATACAAGGGTTTGGAAATCGAGATCAGCCGAATGTGGGGCGTAAAAGCACAGGTCGTCCCGATAGTTATCGGAGCTCTGGGATTTGTTCCGCAAAATTTGAGTAAGAACTTGTCTAAACTCCCTGGTAATTCAAAAGACTGGGAAGTGCAAGAAATAGCTTTATTTGGAACAGCCCACATTTTGCGTAAGGTATTGTAGAGGCACTGATGGTCACCGGATCTGCTCCTTAGGTAGCTGGTTGCAACCTGGAGTAGGTTGTATATTCAGCCGACTCATAACATCTTTAGTCGTGATGTAATGAAAATAATAATAATAATAATAATAATAATAATAATAATAATAATAATAATGGCGTAGGGAATTGGCGACCCCATAGCCCGCAGTACCCAGCCGGAGGGTAGGGGCTGCGCAATCAGCGTGGTTTCCTCTACCTATAAAGGGGCGCTGACCGTTGTCCTAACCTAGACATCCTCACTGTCATGTTCCGCCCTCCCCCTTCCACTTTTTTCCGTTACCTATACCCCAGCCATTTTCCATCTGCAAATGTTTCCTATCTTCCCCTTCCCACATTCACCCCCGTCTCCCAAAGTCCAATCCTACGTCAGAGCGCACGTCATTAAGCATTAAGCTACGTGGGAGACGGGCTATGTCGATTAAAAATGTCAAACAGGGCAATGGCAAATACCCATAGAATTATGGAGACAAGTTCAAAAAGTCATAAGTCCTCGGGGCATGAGCCGCTGCCTGGGGAGCGCCAGGGCGTATGCAGAGTCGGCGATGTACACGACAGCATGCGAGCCGCCGACGACAGAGAGTTGATGAGGCGGACCTCTGTCACTCAAAGAGCTACAGCCCAACTTCAACTTCAACCAGAACAATCGAACGTGGAATACACAGAGGCCAGCACATCTAGCGCCACTCCAACTGCTGGATCGTCTGCTGACAGGAGTGAGAAGACTGCCCGTAGAGGAAGGAAGGACGACCGAATTAAATGGACACGAGAATATGAATATTGAAGTTATTAGAATATTTTACCGTGTCAATCAGCGTCACGAAATTTCACTTCCAGGATATAGACATCACTTCTTTCAGGAATACATTAACGCACACACAGAAATGACCATAACAGAGAAGAATTTGTTGGATAAAAGGAATGTTATTATTAAGAATGGCTATCTGACACCAACAGAATTGGAAAACATACGTCGCGAAGTTAGATATGAACTACTGCAAACTGACCCGGCCGAAATTAATGGGAGGCCCGATGATACTACTTGTGCGAGGACGGTGAATGACGGCACCGAAAGCCTTCAAATGATTTTAGACAATGACAACTCTGTCTCTACAGAAGAATACGAGCAAAACACAGCGCATCAAAAATTCCAAAGCCTTCTCGAATATTACCGCAATACAGAAACTTCAAATAGACCAAATGTCCCTGTCCTAAGCAACATTGGGAAGGCTTCACCTACACTGTAAAAAGTAAATGAAGTGTTAGGTCAATAAATAAACGACACTCATGACTTGACAGAAATACATCTTGCAATATGCTGTGCAGCAGTAACTGTCATCGAGGTAAATGGACAGAAAACCTACCGACACACTCTTCAGAAAGGAAATCATAAGCAAAAGACACCACATTGGAAAATGAGACTTGAAAAAAGCATTGATGAGCTAGTGCAAAAGTTGACCTTTTTACTGAATATTTGAACAACAACCGTTCGAAAAGAGTTGTTATGAAAGTAACAGACATTGCAAGAAGATCTGCAATTAATCTAGCATACCCAGAGTGCTCAGCGTCTTCTTAACCTCCAAGATACATTAAGGCAAAAGTATAAAGCGAAAGGAGCAAGACTCAGAAGGTACATTGAACTAACCAAGAGAAAACAGCAAAACTTGTATTTCCCAAAAACATAAAGAAGTTCTTTAGGCAACTTGAACTAGGCTCAGCGAGTGGAAATAGAGAGAAACAACTAGTGTCCACACATGGAGCCATAGCAAGATGTTTCTCCGAAGCACTATCCGATCCCGAAAAAAATCCCTGTATTTCTAACTGAAGGAAATACATTTTTGCTGTACAAGAAGGGGGACTCTTCGAAGCCCGAAAACTATCGGCCAGTCACGTGTTTATCGGTATTACACAAGTTGTTCACTGCTGTAGTAAATGAAGAAATCTACAAAGATTGCGAAAAAACAGCATTTTGGCAGAAAAACAAAAGGGATGTGTTCGTGGAACCCTGGGTTGCAAACAGCAACTTTCCATCGCCGAAATAATACTGAAGCAGGTGCAAACTGAGAAGCGAAATTTACATGTATGCTCTATAGATTACACCAAGGCATATGATTCAGTCCCTCATGATTGGCTATTGAAAGTTCTTGAAATTTACAAGATCTCTCCGGGAATTTTTAAATGCTCGAAGGCGATGATGAAGACATGGAGGACAAACCTTCATATTGAAAATAGAAAAATTGCTTCCATTAACATTAGAAGAGGAATATTCCAAAGAGATTCCCCCTCGTCAGTGTGGTTTTGTTGAGCTATCAATCCCTTATCTACACTATTACAAGAAAATAAGTTAGGATACAAAATATAATATGATAAAAATATCACTTATCTTCTTTTTATGGATGATCTGAAACTGTACGCTGGAACCATGAAACAACTTCAATCCTTGATCAACACTGCGGATAACTTTAGTAAAGATATTAACATGTCATTTAGTATCGAGAAATGTGCTATTCTCAATGTTCGAAGAAAGGAAACTGTACAACTGAACCAACAGTTCCAAGGTATTGAAGAATTGGACCCGGATGCTATGTACAAATATCTTGGAATATGGCAAAACTCTATAATTGATCACACCCAGCTAAAAAAGAACTTCACGGAAAAGTATCGCGGTAGAATCACTCAACACAAAATTCAGGTAAGAATATTATAACAGCCATCAACACCTGGGCTGTACTAACATTAACCTACTCTTTTAGAATAATTAAGTGGTCTGACTCTGATTTAAATTTGTTAGACCGAATAACAAGACGTTCGCTCACTAAGTTCTGATGTCTGCATCCCAACTCTTCCACAGACAGACTTTATCTACCCCGGAAAGTTGGAGAGGAGAGGAGTTAAGAGGCCTACTGAATGTATACCGTTTATGTAGGAAACAAGAACAGAATATGAAAAGTAAACTGATGAGCTCCTCTAACCTAATCATGGAGCAGATTAAGGAAATTGACTTAGGTCACACGCCACTGAATCTTTGTTGTGACGCCACGAAAAGCATTCCAAATACACGAGATCATCTACAATGTTGGAAAGGGAAAATCTTACACGGAAAATTCCCCAATCATCTGGAAGAACAACATATTGATAAAGCTACGTCTCTACATTGGCTAACAAGTGGATATTTAAACCCAGAGACTTTTTTTTGTTTATGGGATTGCGGAAACCTTTTATAGGCACCACGATTTAACTTCGTGGTAAGTGTGAGAGTCCCAGCCGGTTTACCCACTAAAACCGCCACCCTTGATCAGACTATCCTCCCCCTGCGGAACCGCCGTTAGGCATTACTTCGCAGAGGGCGGTCATAGCTGCAGCTCTTCACCATTTTGTAACTTCACTTGTCATTTCTTTCGTCTTCTCCTTTTTTGTCATAATATTCTTCAATTTGCGACCATTTCGTTTCATTTTCGAGCATTTGAGACACCATTGTTTCAGGTGTAAAATTGGCTTCTAACTTAGACTCTAGAGTTTGCCTTTCACTTCTCCAGGTCTCGTACTCAAAAAGGGTATGCTCTGCATCATCTCTCTGATTTTGGCAGTATCTGCACCTCGCATCCTGGCGGTGACCAAAGTGGCCTGTGTTACATAGAAGCTCAGCTGCCCGTGTGTCCTACGATCCATTTATTTAATTATGGGATAAGTTTATGTGTCCACCTTCCTGTTTCTTCATTGTCCCAGCGCCTTTGCCAGCTTCTCATGAGCCTCTCCCTGGCATTTCTTTTACCTCTTTCGTTACCTTTCGTTCCGTGCATCTTGTTTCAATGCGTTGTATATTTCTTTTCTTTCGAGCGCTAGCAGGTCAATTAGTAGGATTCCTGCTAGGATCAACACTGCGCTCTGCGAGACCTGTCCTATACTCCGAGATTACTCGGATCGCGCAGGCTCTCTAAACAGAGTACATTTTTCCCCCAGCTCTGTATCTCCAGACTGCCCACACCGGTGCCACGTATAGCAGTTTGGCGTGGACGACGTTGGAAAGAAGTCTTCTCTTAAGGTGTTTCGGCCCTACGATGTTAGGCATCAGTCGTGCAAGTCCACTTCCAACTCTTGCTGCTTTCTGAGCCACCTTTATGGCGTGTACCCGGAAGTTGATTTTCGAGTCAATCTCAACTCCCAGGTACGTTAGACTGTTCTTCCACGGAATTTCCGTGCCTGCAAATATGAGTCTTGGTTTGGTATATTTTCTCCTGTCTGTGACGAGTACGGCTTCGGTTTTCTCTGTTGCCATTGAAGACCCCTTCTGTCTAGCCATCTCCTGACTCTATCTAGGCTGTCATTTATTATGATCTGCATTTCCTCTGCTGTCTCCGATTGACTGACGATGATTGCGTCATCTGCGAAGCCTACCAGCAGGATCCCTTTTGGGAGGCTCATTTCGAGGAACTCATCATATAAAACGTTCCACAGAAGTGGCCAGATTTTCGATCCCTGTGGCACTCCACATGTCGCTTCCTTCTCTAGCATATTACATTTGCAGGAATAAAAATTACCCTGTCTTTGAGGTAGCTGTCAACTCATTCTAAGCAGGTAGTCTGCTGTATTTTTTATCTTTAGAGCTTCCAGAAGATGACTCCGTCTTCCAGAGTTGAATGCATTTTTTATGTCTATGGCAATAAGAGCATAGAAGCCCTTTCTGTCTCGGGTAGCCACTTTGCCATTTTTAGCGAGTTCCACTACTATTTTGATGGCGTCGATCGTCGACCGGCCTTTCCGGAATCCGTATTGCCTCTCTGAGAGTCCATTTGTTCCTCGTAGATGTTCTTGAAGTCTTTGAAGGAGACGGCCTTCAAGGAGTTTGCCCATATTGTCTAGAAGACAGATGGGTTTATACGAAGACGTCTGGTTGAGGAGTTTGTCTCCTTTTCTTAGTAGGCTTAGTTTCTGCCGTTTCCATTTTTTAGGGAACTCTCCTTTCTTCAAGCATGAATTGAAGACATCCAATAGGATATCGGGATATACCTCGATCACTTTTTTAGAATTTCATTTGGTATGCCATCGGGACCAGGAGCTTTTCCATTCTTTAATTGTTTTCCTAGATGCTCCAACTCTAGCCTTGTAAAGAGTAGATCCTCCGTCACTTCACAGTTATCAAATGTATCTCTTATCCAATGGTCTTGTTTTGGGAAGAGATCGTTAGAGATATTATTGACCCATTCCGGGTCATCTAGTCTAGGGATGTTCTGGGAGATCTTCAATTTATTAGTTACTATTTTATAAGGCAGGCCCCATGGGTCATTTTGTACCTCTAGGATTAGACCTCTCCAACACTCTTCTTGTCGCTTTTTGATAGCTATTTTCAGCTCCTTCCTTGCACATTTATAACGCATTTGGAGTATCGGGCCGCCTTTTGATCTAGTTGCTTTCCTTCTAGCACAGAGGTATTTCTTCCTTAAATCTGCGATTTCATTCGTCCACCAGTACATGGGGGCTCTCCTTTGTGTTTTATTTCTTCTCGGCATAGAAGTTTCACATGCAGCTACGATTTTCTCATTCAAAGTTTTCAATTTGTTTTCAAGATTGCTTTCGCTTCTCGTCCATTTGAGTTCATCTCTCAATTTTATTTCTTTCGGGAATGCTGTCAGTTTTGATGTGTCTAGCTTATGTGATATCCAAGGTTGGGCCTTATCTGATTGCACGTTATGAATTCTTCTGTAATTTCTTTGGCTTTTTTCTATGTGGAACTCTATATATTGGTAGTCGCTCAAGGTGTAGTCTTCCAACACTTTCCATTGCTTCACCCGTGTAGCGAGTTTTGGTGTGGAAAGTGACAAGTCAATGTCCAATGTCCAAAGTCCAAGCCAGTGTCCAATCTCCTAAATGTAAATTCATTACCCCTGTTAAGGACAACTAGATCATTTTGGGCTATGAATTCGATGACTATGTCCCCCTTTTGTCGGATCTAAACTCCCCC
Source organism: Acheta domesticus (assembly GCA_031308135.1). Classification (NCBI taxonomy): domain Eukaryota; kingdom Metazoa; phylum Arthropoda; class Insecta; order Orthoptera; family Gryllidae; genus Acheta; species Acheta domesticus. Next base: position 167,464,213 of record JAHLJT010008446.1, on the reverse strand, counting down.
AGTCCGCCGCTTTGGCATTAAAGTCCCCTCTGATAAGGATGTTTCCTGTGGCAGTCCTGACACTTTTCTCTAGATCATTGATATATTTAATAAAGTCTGCTTCACGGTCGTTGGGTGAGTAGTAGCAGCTGTATATCCGAATTCCTTCTGTCTCCACCCAGATATATCCCGCAGCTGTCTCGCAGTAGTTTGTGATGCTGAAGGTACTGTTACGAATTGCTATTGCCGCTCGTTGTGTGACGTCCTGGAACCAGGAAACGTTAGTCGGCTTTCGGTAGAATTCACTGATTAGAAGTATATCTATATCTTTATCGTTTACTGTCTGCATTAACAAGTCTTGTGCTTGTTTGCCTCACCCTAGATTAATCTGTAGAGCTTCCACTTCCATTTTCTTTTTTGTTTCTCGAGCTTTTCTTGATATGTTTTGCATTCCTTACTTCCCTGCGTATGACGCGGGTTCTCCTTTGCATTTTCCTTACATATCACGCATTCTGGCTCATTTTTGCATTCGCTGGATTTGTGCTCTTGCTTTCCACATCTCCAGCAAGCTCCTTTTCTGTCGGTACCAGAGCAGCGTGCCGCGATATGTCCGTAGCCTGAACATTTGTAGCACCGAGTAATTTCTCTTCTTTCTCTTATACTGCAGTATATCCACCCGATTCTGACTTTTTGTTTTTTCAAGAGGGCGTCTGCTGCACTCTCCGTCATCAGCACAACTGCAGCCCGGGTGTCCCCGTATCTTTTTTGTAGACGGCATTTCATGGATGTCGTCAGGTCTTGCTCCGCTAGGGTGGTTTTTTTTGCGGACTCCACCTCTTCCTCTGTTGTAGTCTCATCCATGTCTCTTATTTCTATCATTTTCATCTTCGTGAGTGTTTTTACTTCGACCTTGTCTTTCAGCACTTCCATGAGTGATTGGCTGAAAGTTTCAGCTTTCCCCTCGTTTTCTAGGACTATGAGAAGCTCACCTTGTTTAGTTTCTCGTATTGCCGCCACTTCGGCTCCGCATTCGTCGGGATTTACCGAGCTTCTCATGTGTTTAATGTGATGTGCTTTCTTTTGCGGTCACCTTGATATCATCTTTACGCTTATTTTTCGTCTTGGTTTCATAGCTCTTTTCTTCCTTCTTATTCTTCTTACTCTTCACTTCGATGAACTCTTCTTCATATGTTTCCAGATTGTTCCGAGCGAATGCTTCTTGTGATGTCTCGATCGGTTCACAGTCCTCTTGAAACAAGAGCGTGGTTCCCTTGTCGTTTTCAATTGTGCTCAAATTCACCGTCCGACCCTCCTCAGGCGGTTTCTCGCTTGCACTCGTGGCATTCATTGGGTCGACACTACCTTCCATTTCCAAGCCGAAGGTCGCCTGGAAGTCACGTTTCTTCATGGTTACTTCCTTCCTAGTGGCTCTCAGTGCTAGGACCATGTCCTCTTTGACGGTTTTATGAAAATTCCTAGCGGGTGATACTATATGGTTGATAGATGTATTTTCGCAAGTTCTCGAAAAATACTATCTTGCGATTCTTCGAGAGCTATTAAGACTTTCTATAAATGTAGAGATGCCTCAGGTGCTCGCTTCTCTGTGTCTTCAACTATTTTCTTTGAGACGGCATCATTTAATGCGGCCTCTCCGTTCTTTGCCATTTTAAATTTCCCGCGCGGGGCGCTTAAGCTTTTACTGAGGCGCCGCAAGCTTGCTTTAGCATCGGGTTGTGTTTACTCCATGGTAGCGCTGTTGGCGCGGGGGGAGTTTCCTATACTCTCCGCCAGGTGTCACTAGCTACTTTGTTCACGCTCGGAAGGTAATGGCGTCGATCACAAAGTCAATTGCACGATGCGTCTTCCTCACAAAATAATAGCGCATACGTTGGTTCCCGCACTACGCGCACATTTCCAGGAGCACATTGGCCTCCAACGTTTCCGTGAGAGCTTACCTTACTTCAGCTGCTCTCCTAGAATAGCAGATATTAGCAAAACCAATTACCCGCCAACGGATGGACGTCTACTTGCCACAACAGGGTTACCAACTCTCTATACCCAGAGACTGAAGGGTTTGTAATGGCTATCCAAGATAGGATTCTGCGAACCAAAAACTACGAAAAAAATGTAATGAAGATGAATGTGATTGGCAAATGCAGAAAATGTGAAACTTATGGTGAATGAATTGAACACATTATGGCGGGCTGTTCGGCATTATCAGACAACGCCTATATTGGATGACACAACCAACTCGCAAAATTGATACATCAAGAACTTGCTGTTAAACACGGGCTGCTTGACTCTTCTATGCCCTATTACAAATATAGTCCGGCTCCTGTATTGGAAACAGAGAAGCATGTGATGTACTGGGACCGATTTGTTATCACGGACAAAACAGTGGATTATAACAGGCCTGACATCTTCCTCATTGATAAAACAAAAAAAATGCCTCTATACTTGATATTGCAGTTCCTCTGGCCTTGATCTGCAATTGAAACAGATCTGGTGGTTGGAGAAATTTTTTATATATGCCTTGGTGATCTCATCGTAAGGAGTGATATCGAAAACATTCAAAAATAATTTAAAAAATTTGGAATTACCAACAAAATTGCAAACTGTTGGACAAAAGGTAGTCTTGCTTCAGACGCCACATTATTCGAAGGTTTTTACAGTAAGCTCAAGTGGGATAGGGTGAATTCCCTTTTCATAAGAGCAGAATCTGATTATACCACACCAAAAGACAAATTCCTTATGCCCAGGTTGACTGAGAAATAAAGTCAAGATAATAATAATAATAATAATAATAATAATAATAATAATAATAATAATGGACCAAAGGAGGAAGCTCCAGAAGAGGACCACGCTAGGAAGATCTTCAGCTGCAGAGATGACGGAGAGACCCTGGGGCAGACAGGGCTCAAAAGGCGGGAGGGGAGCCAGCCTGTCTAGGGGAGGATACCCCGAATAAGAAACAAAATTGGACACGTCAGTTAGGGGCGGTACTCCGACAGCGTCTGTTTCCCATGTTAGGGGTGGCTGTATAAATGGTGGCAGTAGCTCTGAAATGCAACAGCCCAATATGAGTAGACGAATATTGAGAAATAGAGTCGCGGGCGATCGGTCTTTGCAGGACCGCGCAGAAAGTTCTGACACCGGGCCGTCTGTGTCAAATGTGTTACCTGTGTCAGTGGAGAGCGGTGGACATGGTACAGATGATGCCAGGCGCGGCGCCGCGTCACTCATGGCGACCGCAGAGAATACAGTTCCATCTGTCTCAAGACAAAGTGGCTTAATGACAGTGCCATTTGCAGCGTCCTCCGCCGCTTCAAGTCAGTGTGGCCAACGCATGAAATGGTCCAAAGAGATGAATATCTCTGTAATGCGTGCGTATTATCAGCATGACAAGAGTGGAAGCTGAAAGTGAAGGAAGCAGAGAAAGGATGCACGCCGAGTGGAAGAAAATGTATCCCAACAGCACCCTGGATGAGAAACGAATATGTAGTCAATTGAATTCTATTCGAAGAAGAAATGCATTGTCATCTGCTGAACTGGAGCTGATAAAACTAGTGAGCATGGAAATACGGGGAAATGTGACACAGAAAACTGAAGCCCAGGCTGAGGAACTGGAGGGAGATCACTCGGAGGGGGAACCTGAAGTTGAAGTCCAGCAACTAGCACCAGGACATGATGAGGAAACTTTCGTCAGTAATCTCTTGCCAGTAAACAATTTAATTTCAAAGGTACGACTATTTACAGATGACTGTATAATATATCGAGTTATTCAATCAAAAGTAGATGAGGATATTTTGCAGGGTGAACTAAATAGATTACATTTCTGGGAGAAAAAAATAGCATGACAATAAATAGTTCGAAAAGCAAAACCATCACGTTTCGTAGGGGCCGCAAGTATACTGAAACTCAATACCGTTTAGGCAACGGAAATATTTCAAGAGTCGTGTCTTGTAAGTAGCTGGGAATAATTTTTGATAGCAAATTGAGTTGGGAAAATCAGGAAAACTTTGTCGTAGGGAAAGCGTGGAGATCTTTGCATTTTACTATGCGAATACTAAAAAATAGTACTGCGAAAGCGAGAAAATTAGCTCTAGTTCGCCCATTAATGGAATACGGGGCGGTTTGTTGGGACCCTTACAGAATCTCATAAAATGAGTATTTGAATAGAGTACAGAGAAGAGCATGTAAACTTATTTTCCGAAGCAATAGGAAGAAAATAGAGTGGGAGTCACTAGAAGTCAGGAGGGTTAAGGCAAGACTATGTGCTTTGTACAAAGCGTATGCCGGTTATTCAGATTGGAAAGATATCCACATCCGGCTCAGTAGACCCACGAACTTTAGTAGAGGGGATCACAAGCACAAAATTCAGTACAGGCCACAGAGAACAGATGTTGGAAAATTTTCTTAACAAATAGAACTATAACGGACTGGAATAAGTTACCTGCGACAGCCTTGGAACCCTTTCCTCTAGGTGTTCAAAGATTTAAAAGTAAATTAAATAATGATATTTGTAAATTTTATTAGTAAGTTAGGTTTATTAGAATGGCTATTTTATTATTATTATTGTTATTATTGTTGTTATTATTATTAATTATTGTTACCATTATCAGTATTGTGATAATTATTAGATGCATTGGTTTATACTATTCGTATTGAAGTGTGGTGACATATTGTGAAGTGTAGTGCAATATAGAAGTAGAAAGAAAAGTGAAGTGAAGTGGAGTGCAGTGTATAAAAAGTCGTATTTGTTAGTATAAATTATCTGTGCAGGACCACCATCAATGTAGAATTAATGCAGTTATTGTTATTAATGCATTTATTGTTAACATTGTTATCTTATTATTATTATTATTGTCTAAAAATAATTTTTAGTTACATTGTATTTAATTCCTAATTATAATATGTAAATATAATATGTAAATGTTAGACTTCCGCCACCAGGTTGCATAAACCTACCTGCGGAAATAATAAATATCTATATCTATCTATCTAATCTGCGAGAAAATTATCAGAAGTATAATATTCTGTATCAAGGTACACCCCTCGATCTCCAACCGCGTATACCAAAAATCACTGGTAATAAGAAGTTTTACGATGCTTGTAGTGTAATGAATACCATCTTAGAAGACCTACCCCTCACACCTAATTCTCTGGAAGAACTAGCTGGGGAAGTGCATAGTTCTGCCTTAGTCGTTTGTATTAGTATGGGGAGAGAGATCGAAAATAAGAAGAAAATGTCGGTAACTTCTTCCGCATCTGACAAAATGCCATTTTGGAAGAAACGAATCCAGGACAAAATCAATAAGTCTGAAAGAGATATTTGTCATTTAATACAGTATTTTGCAAAGAAGGGAGATATTTCCAAGAAAGTGAAAACGGGAATTAAGTCAATAGTTAGGAGGATGAAAGTTAAAATGAAATCCAAAAACCTAGATCAAAAGTTAAAAGAAGAAGAAGAGAGACTTAAACAGAGAATTGCTGCTCTAGGAGCAAGGATTAGACGGTACAGCGAAGCATAAAAAAAAGCCAATAGGAATCAATGTTTGCAGCCAATCTGAAGAAATTTTACAGACAACTGGAAGCTGGCGATGGGGAAGAACTAAAGGTCAACCACCGAGTGAGAATGAAATGGTTAAATTCTGGTCCGAAATATGGGCAGTACCTCGCCTATTATTCATTGATTACTTGCTGCAGGAGTCATAGGACGCGGTTTATAATACTATTCATACAAATGATAAATATTATTCTTTTTTTTCAACGCTTTCATTTCATTTTAACACTTGCTTTCCTCTTCAAAAAAGAAAATTAAATATTTCACGAAAAAGCAATTTTTGGATACCACAAGGGATTAGAACATCATGTAAAAACAAACGAGTTCTTTCTTTCATTTCTAAGTACCATAACGTATCTCAAGATTTCCTCCTCTACTTTAAAAAATACAAATCATTGTTAAGAAAAGTCATAAGGAAGGCTAAAATTATGAAACACGATCAGGATATTTTGAACTCAAATAACAAAACAAAATCAATGTAGGATATAGTAAAAAATACGACCAAATCAACTAGAAACCTTGTAGAGAATGTTGTTTTAAAAGATAAAGATAGAGATGTGAACGATCCGGCAACAGTGGCTAGTCTCTTTAACCAATACTTTTCGAGAATTGCTGCCGATCTCACTGAGGGTTTTCAGCCTCAAAATTCAACATCTGACGTTTCCCTAAAAATCTTAGACACAATGTTTGTTTCCGAAACCTCTTCTTATGAAATTCTCAAAATAATCGGTAAATTAAAAATTAAATATTCGGCTTTCTCATAAATAAAACCTTTCTCAATAAACACGACTCTTTTTCAGATTGCCAACATGGATTCCGAAAATCAAAATCTACGGAAACAGCCATTTTTTCTTTTCTTAAAAGATGTTGCCTCATCATTGGATCCAAACGAAGCAACTATTGGGATACTTTTAGATCTCTCAAAAGCTTTCGACGTCATTGATCATAACATTTTACTTTCAAAAGTACCTTCATATAGAATCCGTGGTATTGCTCGAGATTGGCTATTTTCGTACCTTAAACAACGATGTCAGAGAGTAGAAATACCTTAGTGGAATGATGAAACTTTATGTACACACCTTTCCGGTTCTTTGCCAATTGCACGTGGAGTCCCGCAAGGATTTTTGGCCCTATTCTCTTTCTATTATACGTAAACGACATGCCCTTAGCGACTCGAAACGGAAGAACAGTTCTCTTTGCGGATGATACAAATATTCTTTGCAATAAAGAAACAGTAAATAGTACAATATCAGATGTTTCAAATTGGTTCCGTAATAACAAATTAAAAGTAAATGAAAATAAAACCATTTCAATGCAGTTTTCCGTTTCAAATAAACAATTCTGTACTCGATTGAAAATGAATGGTGTGCCATTGAGTGATGTTAAAGTAACAAAATTTTTTGGTCTATTAATTCAGTCAAACCTCAAATGGAATGCCCCCTTAAATGAATTGAACACAAAATTACGTTCATTATGCTACGCGTTCAGAATTCTTTCAAATTCCGTCAGCCTTCATACTGCTCGTTGTGTGTATTTTGCGAATGTTCATTCCCGCTTAAGATTTGGCATAATATTCTGGGGAAACACATCTTATAGCTCCCTGACTTTTATTACAAAAAAGAATTGTACGAATAATAGCAAATCCCACCCACGTGATTCTTGTAAGACTCTCTTTATTAATCTAGGAATTTTACAATTACCTTGTCTCCTGCTTTACGAATCAGTAGTTTTTGTCAAAAATGACTTACTTAAAGGCGGGAATATATTTTCAGCAAACGCCGATGTCTATAAGTATAACACACGACGTGGTAATCATATTCATCAGGTGGTAGTATCAACCGCTCACTACAAAAACTCCACATACAATTTATGTATATTACTCTACAAAACTTTGCCAGATTACGTTAAACGACTAAATGCGATAGAAAAATTTAAGTCCTAAGTAAAATCTTTTCTTCTGCATAACTGTTTCTATACAATTCGAGACTATACCGAGCATCAAAAGGAAAGTAGCATTAATTTTAACAATGATAGTTAATGTAATTATTTATCATTTGGACCGTATAATTCTAAAGAACCTGTAACAAGTACTGTACCACAGCTTCTGTGTTGATGGCCCCATCTCGATCAGGTTTTTCGTCCAGTTTCCCTGATCCTTTGAGCAAATGCTGAGATGGTCCCTTGTTTTGCTTCTGGACATAAATGTAATTTCATTATTTGTGCACGTCTTCTGAATTTCAGTGGGAAATATAATTCAAATTATCGTTTTCCATATTTTCGCGGCAAAAAGTATTATTCTTTCATGAAGAACATGATGAGGGTTAAGGGCACAAATTTATAGCTAATTTACCTTTGAAAATATATTTCATTATATAGGAGCAAATATTTTGGCAACAAAACTTGAAAAAAAACGCTCTTTTTTCTGTATTCAAAATTCGAGTAGAATATGGTTCAGGATAGAGATCACAGAATTATGAAAACGTGCACAAATTTCACTTCTCCCCATAGCTCGTCATACACAGTTTTAAACTATTTTTGACGTAAATAAATAAAAGTAGTTCACAAAACGCTTGCAAAGAAATACCATCTAGGTGAACAGGAACAGCCTTATTATAAATGTAAGCCTGAGCAAGTCATCAGCAACCATCAGGCACCAATTTTTTATGAGACACGACAATTATATCTGACAAGGCGGTTGAAGCAAACAGACCTGACATTTTTCTGTTCGATAAAACAGCAAAAACAGCGATGATTGTCGATGTAGCAGTTCTTTCAAATGAAACATTAATTTCAACATTAGCAGAGAAGAAACGAAAATATCAACCACTGGCTGTCGAATTAACAGCCTGTCGAATTACAGACTGTGAAGAGTAGAGATAGTTCCTGTGGTGTCCGTAAATGGTATAGTCACGAAGAACTGGCAGAAAGCTGGAGAAATTCTGCAACTTCGAGAAAAACATCTGAGAACTACGCAGAAAGCTAGCTGCTTTACTTGGTGCAGCGAACATTGTCAGAAAATTTTTGAGCCTTGATTGAGAGAATTAACCAGAGAAGTTAATGCATCACTAGAAGATTGTGAAATAATGTGCAATATTTAAAATTGAGAATACCTCTGAAGTGTTTGTTCTATATACTTTATTTTCTTTGTATCTCCACAAACATTGTACAGACAAAATTTGTCTTGGGCAGGAAAACCCCGACATTTTTTGTATTTATAAAAGAAAAATTATAAAGGTATAATAATTATAATAATAAATCTATATAAATAATAATAATAACAATAATAATAAATATGATTATAAAATAATCTGATAGCACTGCCGGTCCCACTAGCCGAGATAGCTAAAGGGACAATTCATTTTAAGTGGTCGAGAATTTCATAAATTGGTCGCTCGACCATCTCGAAAAAAAATCATATTTTGTACATACATATCCTTATGTTTTGGCTGTTCAAAATTTTGTAACTTTTTTTATTGTATCTGGTTTACAAATGCTGGCCATTTTTGTTTCGTGCCGTGAGCCATTTTTCGCGTTTGCACACATTTACTCTTTTCTCAAATACTCAGCTCTCACTTGTTCTAGCATTCTAGAATAAAAGCATTCGATTAAGTGCACTCTAGCCTGCAAATCGAAATATAATTATATCGAAACACCTATCTTCTATGCTTTTATTTGGGAAATATTTGCAACCAAATCTATGGAACGCGAATGAACGAAATTCGATTTTCAGAGAGTAATTTCTCAAAGAAGGAATAGAATCGTTTCGTGAACATAATGAGTGGTGATCCAGGTAGTTGGATGCTGTGTAAGTTAGAATTTGTATATTATTTCATATTTCTTTGTTCGTTTCTTACATTCGAGGATTTTTTATAGATTTACAAATTAATCTTTTAGAAATTATTTAAAACCTGTTTCAAATTACGGCCTTTAATTGAGTTAAATGTGAAAACGATTAGATGATTTCGCTTTGCATAATAAGATATGGGAATTCATGTAATACGTGTATAAACCGAGTAGTTTTGATGAATAAAACAATATTATATTTAATTATATTTTTCTATTCATTTTCATTTTTTTGCTAGCGTATCAAGAATGCTAATTTGCAAAATGTGTATCCCATACAATTTAGCGGTCGTTGTTGCTTCTTGTAACACGTTGTAACGCCGCACTGATAACAGATGGCGATAATGACGGCCGCCGATCGTTTGCGTTTATATACACTAATAATTTTATTTACTTCGCACTACATTTATGTAGAACGTGAATACACTGAATTCAATCGCAGAAAGCTGTTTTTGTTAAAATGTTTGAATTTAAAAAAATATGTGTATTTTTCACGCTTTTTTTATGGATTTTTCAAATGGTAGTTGAAGTGTAAGACAGAAATTGTCATATTAAAATATTACATAGCCATTAACAATATCACGAGAAAGTACGTGCTATTGTAGCACCATTAGTTTATTTCGGGGTTAATTTTTCTTTGTGTGTGTATGTGAGTGTGTTGTATTGTGACGCAAAACAACCTTCGAAGGCTCCGGGGATCTTCGGCGCAGGCAGCGGCACGGGTCGCACAGTCTGTGTTCGTCGACTAGCGAATGCAAATTTATTTGTTGATTTCCTAAAATGGGAAATCGGAGACTAAGGGCATGATTCTTGTTTGCGTAGTCCCAAGTACTTCCAAAGAAAAGAAACGTAAATGCATTTTGGAAAACAAACAATAACATTTAATGAAAAGTAGCCTATACACAGGTGTCTGTCACCCTCCTGACACGTCGTCAGCACAAATGCCCCACATTCGTCGTATCATGTTCATGCGAAGAACGCATAAGGCTTGATGTGCTTCCCAAAGGAAAAAAAATCATAACAAAACACAAAGATAATGTTTTCTAAAATGTGCAATGATATTCCAATACCTTTGATTTAAGTCATACTGAACAAGACACGTCAAAATTTACAAAATCATAACTAATGATCTGTGAACCAACTTCACTTGATACCAGAAAATTAATCATTTCACATAAATTAATATAAGGATTCAATACAACATCGCACAATGTCGCCTCCAAACTAATTAGTAGTAGTAGTAATAGTAAAGCGAGTATTCTACAGCTGTCGCCGTTTCTCGCTGCCTAATCTCCATTTCTTTCGATCTTCCCAAGCATCATCTTCTAAATCTCTCGCCGCCATCATTGATCTTATATCTTCCTCCCACTTCCTTCTTGGTCTTCCTCTATATCTTCTTTCTTCAGGATGGTATTCCCACATCATCTTTGGCAGTCGCTCACTGTCCAATCTTCTTAAATGCCCATACCATAGCAATGCCTTTGTTTCTATGTGTTCTAAGGTTGATTTTCCAGGTTTCATTATTTCTTTTATTCTTTGATTTTTCATTCTTTCCTTTCTTGTAACCTGACAACACCGCCTCCAGTATTCCATTTCTGTTCCTTGAATCCTACTTCTATACCTGGCATTAATAGTTCATAACTCAGCTCCATATGTGAATAGACTTTCAACAATTGTTTTATACAATGTAATTTTTGTGTTTCTTTTTACGTTTGAATTCCATATCAATGGATGTAAAGATCTTATTACTTGCCTACCTCTGTTCGTTTTGTTTAAAACATCTTTGCTATCACGACCATCACTTGTTAAGGTTACACCCAGATAGTTGAATTCCTTTACACATTTAATGACACCCCTATGGGTTATCAGATCCTGGCCATTTCCTCCCACTACCATATATTTGTTTTAGATGTATTAATTTCAAGTCCCCACTTTTCATATTCTTCAATTAATTTTCGAGTCATGTAGTGGATATCATCCTCGTCACTGGCCAGGACCACTTGGTCGTCTGCATACATCAATGTATATAGGAAATCTCCACCAATAGGTATTCCCATGCCCTTACATTTTCTTTTCCATGTGTGAAGAACTCGTTTAATGTACATTTTAAATAGAGTTGGGGAAATATAACAACCTTGCCTTAGGCCTTTATTTATTTTAAAAGCTAATGAACTATTTGCACCAATTTTTACGCAGCTTTGACAATTTGCATATAGACGTTTTATAGCATTTATTTATACTCTATTTATTTTCTCTTCTACCATAGTATCCCACAATTTGGATAGGGGTACCGAGTCAAATGCTTTTCTCAGATCCACAAATACTATATGAATCTCTCTGCCTACACTCATTCGTTTTTCAATAATTTGTTTTAGACAGAATATGTTATCAATGCAAGATTTCCCTGCGCAAAAACAGCTCTGTTCCTCCATTTCCTCCATCTCTATTTCCAATCTTTCCCTTAATATCCCGCCGTACAGTCTCCCAATTGTACTGGTAACACTAATGCCCCTATAATTTTCACATTCATTCTTGTTGCCTTTTATATAAATAGATGAAATGTGTGCCATTTTCCATTCTTAAGGAACTAAATCTCCTTCTAAGCATTTATTGAAGATCTGTGCCATGAAATCTATGGCACTTGAAGGGGCTCCAAACTAACTCCAAACTAATTAATCACATTAATTATAAAACACCTTGATCAGCACAATCTCCCACCATCATGAGTTACTGGAAACAGTTTCATAACAAAAAAAATCACAGTTTTGTTCTGACATGAACCTTAAGTCTCTGAACTGCATGTATTTTAAACCCGCATGATATCTCATTCACAATGCCAGGCTCTACACTCATATGTTATGTCCGTATGGATATTATTAACATCCATTTCTTCAATTCTCCCCCTCCTCTCAAGCATAAATCCCTCGACTCGAAACAATGTTTTACAAATGACAAAAAATCGCTATTAAGTTCCACGGAAAACGTAATGTTTATATTTTCTCGCTTTTCAATGTCTAGTTCACTCTTGAAATTCTCAAAATTTTCAATAAAGTATCGTCTTATCAGCGGTTCATTTACGTCCAATTAAAATGATTCAGGCAATGTAATAATAATTTCTTCTGGGAATACTTAGGGCCCATAAATTACATGAGGCCTTTAGGGGGTCAAGCGAATCTCACCTAATCTTACGTGGGGGAGAGAGGGGTGTCGGTGAATATCAAGTACTTTTTTGTTGAAAACAGAGCTAAATTGCGAGAAAATAGAGACGAGTAAAACACGTTTCTGTACTAAATATAATTATATCTTGCCCAATAATATTAATCGCGGTTATGTGATTGCTACAACAAGTAGCACAGTATGCCGAGAAAAAGAATCTAACAAAAATTACCAAACATTTTAGCATTAATGAGATAAATCTCATTACCTGTATTTTTACAGAAATTTAAAAAAATTACCGAGTATTTGGTGAAAAGAATCGGACTTTTGATAAAATTTAACTAAGTTTGGTAATTTATTTTTCAAAATTTCTGAAAAAATACAGATAGTGAGATTTATTTTATGGTTGCTAAAAAGTTTGATAATATTTGTTAGGCTTTTTCTCTCAGAGTAAACATTCGATTGTTATTAGCCACCGGCCAGCCAAATGCGCGACTCGACGAACTCTGCCGCGTTCGAGTTGGTCGGCAGAGGACAGATCGCGGACAGGTCACGACCTGCTGGATTTGACTGAGCACTGAGTTTCTGTGTGAAAGCGACAACGGTTTAGAGTGGTTGAATCACAGCCAAGTTGAAGGAGAAGGTGAATTTACGGAAAATCATATGGGCATGTTGGTTCCAGTAGTCTCTCTTGAGACCGCTCTTGAGTCCCCGTGGACTGAATTACAATGAATTATTGCACTGTTTTTAGAAGCACAATAATATTCATTGTAATTCAGTCACTATTTTCTAAATACTAGTCGTATCTAGTCCTAAATAAATATAAGTAAGCAAATTATGTTTTTAAATAAATCCCAATGCAATCACAAATTAACGTATTTAATACTAAATACCATTTTGAAAAATCTCACCTGAGATTAGAAGGGGGAGGGGTTCGAGTTAAATCTCACACCATCTCGCCAAGGGAGGAGGACGAGGCGAAAAATCGCCAAAATCGCCTCACGTAGGTTATGGACGGCCCCTTATCGTAGAAGTGTGGATTGGTGTCCTCTTCGCCGTGATGTCACCTCGAATGGCGGCGCGGCCGCTCGTGTCGGGGAACGTCCGCGATCTGGCCTGCTGCTTTTGGCCGCAGGTCCAAGGCAGCTGGGGTCCCGAATCTCCATGGCTGCTCGCACCTTCCGCTCGCCTCCGTCCACAGTACAACCACCAGAAATTCTTGACTCGTTCCGCTCACACCGGAGTTAGTTTTAGTTCTTACTGTCCCAGCAAGTCGCGAAACATTATTACTACTTTCACAAGTCTTGACAGTTTCGAAATTCTTTGCTTCATGCGGTCGTCACTAATAAAGGCAAATTCTGCGTTCACTATCACTGTGTGCAGCCTCTCGCCAAATTACCCCTCGTCGTCTTGCGTATCCCTCGCAGTTTAACAGTCTATTCATCTACCGCTCGACTCTCACCTCCCCTTCCAGGCTCTATTTCCGATAATCTTCTCTGCCACATGCAGATACAGTTTTTATTATTGTTCATTATATATATATATATATATATATATATATATATATATATATATATATATAGTGACCGTACTGTACCTTTCTGGTCTGCCAGGCAGGTAACCTGTAATCTACACATACAATAAAATTTGTTTAGGACCAGGATTGGTTTTAGGGGATCGCCCTGATAAGGCATTTGACAACATATCTGGAATATTTTATGGAAATATCATTCCCTTTATTATTTATGAACCATAACTCCAAAGTTTCACAATCTCTAATATAATTTTACGTTTCTTTATTATTAGCAAACACCAACATGAATTCGTATACAAAACATGCAATTTGTTACTTTTTATTAATTATACTTGCTGTCATGTGATCTGTGTTCCCTATACCAATTTCTTGTAAATTACATCATTCAATGGTTTGCAACTGTTCACACCATAGTCCCCTCCCCTGAAACCCATACGCTGATTACCCTGGTTACTGAATATCAGATACTTATATGTTGTATGCCTCTTGTAGCTCCGACGCGTGCCTCCACCTCGGCGCTATCCTCGGATTGCTCGTGTCTGCTCGGTCGGCCGCGTCGCCGCCGTGTCGTCACCGGCGCCCGCCGCCTTCGCCAGCAATGCTCGCGAACACGCCACGCCGTTACTCAAATCTTCGTTCTTCACAGTACTGGCAGACGAAATTCATTCGGCATTCTCGAACACTTGTGTCTCTCACGCAATGGGAGCATTAGTTTCATGATTAATCTTTCTCTGTACAACTCACCAGTGTGTGAATGACGCCTGGTTACTGCACTTGCTCGTGTAAATACAATAGTACAAATCTCAATTATCCACTTTCCGCCCTTTTTCCCAGGTTGTAACTTTGATGTTACTGCACAGTCATCACAATCACAATTATTGCTATCCTACATCTACTTAACGTCTCTATTATATGCTGCACTCGTCCATGTCCACGTGTCTACCACTTACTGCCGACATTATCTGTAGCATCTCTGTTCTTTCACATTATACACGCATCTTCTTAACCCTTCAGCGGTGACGCTGGGTCTGTGAGACCCATGAGGTTCCTGATACGGTTGTAGAGGATCGAATTTCGCAGATAAGTCATTGAGCTTCTCAGTACCTTTTCACAGTGGCGTAGCGTGACTCACACGTTTGGGGATGCTCAACAATAACACACAAATGTCACTATCAACTACTTCATCTAACAGGCGAACGCAACACAAGGCAGATACACTGGGACTACTTCCCCAATCTCGATTGCTTACGACGGTGTAGGCGCTTCCCACAAAATCCTCACAGCAGTCAGGGCTGGCGATGTCTTGAAAGCAAATTATACAGTGGCTCAGCTTTAATTCTTATACGCAAATGGCAATAAGACCATTTGTTAATTTATACATTGCAGACTTAAATAATATGTAATCTATTTAAGAGATAATACAATATCTTGGATATTAATTAAGAAATAGTAGTCAGGCACTATTTCTACAGTTTGTACCCATGACCAAGCGGGGACTCCCGAGTGAGAGAGAGAAAGATAATTTACTGAACGCCTGAAGTGTGCTGCGCTCTCGTGCACAAACGAGGTTCTTTCCGCAGTAGACGCTAGCGTAAAGCAGTCGGTTTTCTCTGGGCCAGGGGTGAAGAGGGGAGAGGGGAACCTCGCCATCTGCGCATGCGTCATTGCTCGTCGCAATCTGGCGGCAGACGCTGAAGTATTTAGCTTCCAAGCAATCAGAGGCCAGCTTCAACAGCCCGCCGAATTCAATCATAGGAAATCAATTTAAAATTAATACAAAACGTGTTTCGCTCAACAGACCACTTGTATGATTATCAATACAGTATTTAAGGTTCTTATATACGGGGATGCTCAGCATCTCAGCGTCCCCTGACGCTACGCCACTGCCTTTTCATCGCCTTCCATGCATCCGTTACATCGCGACTCCAGATATTCTTATCAATTATTATGACTAAGACAGCTTGTTTTTCCTACGTCGGGTCTGACGGACCCGGCGTCACCATTGGCGTCCGGGTCGTAGACACGTGTGATTGTCATTTATTCTCCAGAATTTCTTCGACAGTGTTTTTGCTCTCGTATCGGGGACTGAATTGTCAATAAAAATCTAGTTGTACTATCTTGTACATTCAGTCACTGAGTGTAACTTTTCTTTTGAGGTATTTATTTATTTATGTACTCATTGTAGGTTATTCCTTTTGCAATATATTCAATGGCATCGACTGTCCAAACAAGCTCAAGTATGAAAAAGCGACAATTCATGAAAAAATTGAGTAATGAACTGGTAATGGATCAATTGCAACTCAGAGCGTCTGTATCATGTCTTCCCAAAGAGGTCAGAAACAGTGCGAGAAAACTAGCCAATACAACAATACCCACGGAAAAACCAGTAGCTGAAATTCGAGCCAGATGTGCTAAATGCACCAAGAAGGACATAAAGACATTATATTAGTGTGTGAAGTATTACACATTTTCGTACATGGAGCATGCAAAAATTGTGTGTGATGACTGCCTGGAAAATTGTATTTAAAGGTATATAACGTAATCTGTATTCATTTTTGGGGAAAATGGCAAAATATTATCAACAAAAGTAACTAAGTGCCCGTCATTTGCCATTTCTCTTGTATCACTGTGTCCTGCTCTTTCAAAACAAAATAGTTATAACTGAAAAATTAAGTGGGTCTGACAGACCCAGCGTCACCGGTCGTGTTACAAAATATGGCGTCACTACTGCAGGGTTAACTCAGTTTTACCACAGTCACATGTATCACTCAAGCGTCTACCCACACGATTCTTCTACTCTTTTCACTCCACGCTTGAACTGATTTCATCCATTACATCGCTCTACCATCTGACCTCCGCCATGTGTGGGCGCTTTCTGCCTTCAACTCCCCGTTCACTGTCTCAGACCGAATCGTTCACGTTCTGCGGTGAGATACCTCCCGTCAGCGCGCGCCAATTTCGTATGTTTTCATTCTTGCTTTTTGTTTAATTGTTGACTGATAACCCTTGGGTTATTATATATATATATATATATATATATATATATATATATATATAGTAAAAATGTTTACATCGCTACGACACGATGGCTTGACCCGGACGTTTATCGTTTCCATTTTATTTGTTATGCCAAGAGTCTTGCAACATATCTCTTCTTTCTATTGCCACTGTTATATCATCCTTCCATTTCACTTTTGGCCGTCCTCTTTTCCTCCGTCTTGGTGGCGTCCAGTTATAAACCTTTTTGGGCAGTTTTCTGAATCCATCCTTTGTAAGTGACCGTACTACAACAACCTTTTCTTTTCAATAGTATCACCTAAGCATCCTTCTATATTTAATCGCCTTTTATAGTCTATGTTTTTACATGATCAAGCAACGTGGCTCCACAGCATCTTCTCCAAAAACTGTTTTCAACACTATTCATTCTCTTTTCAGAACTTGGTTTAGTATCCAAATTTCAGAGCCATATGTTACTGTGCTCTTCAGCAAAGATTTAAACAGCTGGATGTTTGTTTTATCCAAACAGCTGGATTTTTGTTTAGTTCTATTGTCCTTATTCCAAAGCAGAGAGTTTCATTTGCTGATTATCTGTCCACCTTTTCCAATGTTTGATAAAGTATTGGCTTGACCCGTACCCTCTTCAGTCAGAATTACTCTTAAATATTCGTACTTAAAATCTTTTACAGTTTTGATCTTGGAACCCTCTAGAATTAAATCACCAACTACAAAATAATTAGTCTTATGTATGCCAATTTAAAATCATTATTCGTATTCCTCTACAAGTTTTCTCATCATGTAGGAAGTATCTTTTACATTTTCTGCAAGAACCACTTGATCCTCACTCAGCAAACAATTAATTATCTATATTTTCTTCCCCTAACTGTAACTTCCTTCACCCATTTTAGTGAACATTTTTGTCCATTTTATCAAGGCTAATGAAATGTATATTTTGAAGGGTGTTGGAGATTACGACATCCTTGTTTTAATCCCCTGTTAGTCGTAAAAGACTCTGATAAACCTGCGTAAGTTTTAACCTGACTATTTCCTTCATAGAATCTCTTTACAGCATTTATGTGTGGCCCGCGGATGTTGTTCTCTTTTATTGCTTCCCTCAACTTTTCCACTGGTACACTATTGCACGCTTTCCTTAGGTCTACAAAAACTAGATGTAATGGGCATCCGTAGGCCACGGATTTTTCCATCAGCGGTTTCAGGCAAAAGAGATTATCTGTGCAGGATCGACCAGATCTAAACCCACTCTGTTCTTCTAGTTCCATCATATCCCTTTCAATGTGACCTCTTAGAACCCGTCCATACAGCCTTCCTGTTGATTGGGATGCCACTCAAGCCCCTGAAACTGGCGCAAATAGCTTTGTTTCCTTTCTTATAAAGTGATGTAATATATGCGCTTATCCAATCTTTTGGTACGGCTTCTCCTTTCATGCACTTATTAAATATTTCTGCCAAATATTCCAAGGCAACATCAGAAACATGTTTCAACAATTCAACAGGAACACATCCAGGACCGGGAGCTTTGTTATTCTTCATAGCCATTAGCTCTTTTCTTATTTCATGCACACATATATCTTCGCGTGAATTATTTACACACACTCTAAGGAATAGTCTATACATTGAAAATCACGGACTGAAAATCCGTGTTAAAAGAGTTTCATTATATTTTTTCCATTGCTCTTCAGTTATCGGGGAAAATCTCAGTTTCTTAATATTATCTTTTTTAAAAGCATTAATTGTTTTCCAAGCTGGCCTTGATTTTGAACCACCCACTTATCTATCTATTTACAGCACTTCTTTAATTTGACTACTTCCCTTTTAACAGTGTAACAGTATTTTCTATTTATATTTCTATCTAATGGATCTTGAGAATTCAGCCATTTTTCATACACCTGTTTCTTTTCCTTAACCCTTCGATGCATGGAGCTCGTATTTTGCGACTTTCCACTTAGTGGGCCTCAGAGGCCCGGTCTGAATAAAACACTAATTTGGGGCTGGGATAAGAAGTAATAAATAAAATGATATTTATTATTCAATAAACTTGTATTTTAAACTTTTAATGCATAATAAGGCATTTTACACATTTTATTTTCAACTATAGCACAGAATACTGTTTTTTAACGTTCTGGTAAAGGTTTGTTTTCGCACCTGAAGCACTGTCATTTTGTTTTTTGTCTTCTACGAAGAGGCATAAATAGCATCTGGAAAGAAAATAACGTTCTGAATAGAACGAATTTATAACAATTTTACCACGATATGAACATTTGTAAATATGCCACCTTACCTATTTATTTTCTTATTATCTATAGGAGTTTCAAACTTGTGTTTCTGTGAATCCCGAAGACTTGAAACCATTTAGGGTTCTTTTGAGGATATTAGGGTTTCTTACTCATGTTTTCATATTAGCGCGGGAAAATTCTTCTGCGAGTTGCATATACACCTTTCCCATTGACATTAATCATAAATCTTTTTTTTAAGATTACGTGCACATTCAAAGCACCAACGTCAAACTTTCGTAAAATAACCTCATTGGTCATTGATGAGTATGCCTTCATGATGTGTAATTGTCGACTTTTTGATCCGTGAGGTCAATCTTTCTTTTGAAATAGGCAAGAATAATTGATGGTTTCTTGTTTGTTGTTACTTGGTCTTGGTCCTGATGTATGTGTGTTAAGAAGATAAATAATTTTGTTGCTTGTACTTGCATGATACAAAAAAAGATTTCTATGGTTTAGTTTTGGAACATAATTATCTACCGTTATAATCTCACAGTTCAGATGGTACTTCCTGCGTGTTAGCTCGTAATGCTAGTTTCTTCTCCAATAGAATTTCAACCAGGAATATACACGTAAAGTTATAGTCGGAAACTCTTTGAAAAACTGAAAAAAGTAATCAGTTGTAAAGTTATAACCATCAGTGAATAATAACTACCAAATCCTTCACCTTTTCGATTTTGCAATAGGCAAAACATAAGCACTTTTTCTCATCTTTGGCTTTTCTAGTATATTTTGCCATTTAGTGTAAATCTGTTCCTAGAATTCCAACACAAAACCTCTTTATTCCGTATTTATGTAGTCATGATTTATGTCTCTTGGGAAGTAAATAATAAAATCTGGAGTGATAAGGGAAAAATTCCAACAACATAAATGTGTTTCTTATACGATAAAATATAGTTAAGGGAAAACAGACTACCGGGCTTGGAGGCCACTTAGTGGAAAGCACGACTATCTTCAGAAAAGTTGACAAATATTGAAAAATTTCATGGATCACTGGATCTTTCTTTGCCATAAGAAAGAAACAAAACAACAGAGGTTATCATGAAAGAACACACCTGTAATGTTAATGGAAAAATATTTATAGCATTAAGAAATATGGACGGGCCTCTGAGGCCCTCTAAGTGCATTGAAGGGTTAAGGAGATTTTTTTAAAATTTAAGGCCACATCAACTACAAGGACATTAGCGACCACTATTGGATGTAACGTTATGGCATGAGGATGAAACGATATGGTGATGATAGGGGGTAAAAGGATGAACACATACCACCATGTCAGAGGCAGGACTCGAACCCGCGACTCCAGGGTCCAAGGTCACTACGGCACTACTGACTCAGCGATCTCGGCCACCGGGCGGACAGGGAGATATTACATTTCTTTCTTCCATCAGTATTCCTTAATTCTAAATTTACGTTTCTTTTCCTCCCCAATTGAATCCGTAACGGCTTGGTGTATTTCTTCTGGAAATTGTACTTTTCTTCTATCTGCCCTTCAACTTTCCTCTCCATCTTTTGTGCCAATCTTAACTTGTAAAGGAATATAGTGGATTCATTATCAAAACTGATGATTTTTTTACCAAATAAATCTACAAATCAAATCCATAAATCTGACTAGCTAATAATTGACGCTTATTGGAGCTCTGTGGTTATAAAGAATAACTTTCTCTAGGCACGCGGATTTGGAACTCGCGATCCGGTGCAACAGCCTCCTACGGCAGCTCGTACGGGGAATTATTAGCATTTAGTATACCACTTTTTAGTACACCACCTTTACCAACAATTTTATTTGATAACATATGATGATCACACCTGAGATTTGCCTGAGCATTGCCTGAGTAGGTACCTATTGTAGTAGATACCATTTTAATGTATTTTTATTCCATATTTCAGAATACGTTTTAAAATGAATATCACGAACGCCACATCGAGGTTGACTTGAGAAAACTAATTGTTTCACCATTGAACTCTCCATCTAATGGTAGTGTGCAGTGTTACCATCTAATGGTAACATTACTAATTCTTATTGATGTTGAAATGAAATAAACAAATATGTTTTACATGTTTAATTTGCTCTCATTATCTTGCAATATAGGATTTCATTTTATGACAGAGGTGAATTTTATAATGCTTATTATTTGTTTTCTTACATATGTAGGTTGTCAACACTACATAAACTTCTTTTTATTTTTTATTATTTTTTTTATTTAAGGTCCCATCAACTACTCAGTCATTAGTGACCACTATTGGAAGTAACGTTATGACATGATGATGAAACAATATGTTGATGGTAGGGAGTGAAAGGATGAACACATACAACCATGCCCGAGGTGGGACTCAAAGCTATAACCCCATGGTCCAAGACCATTACGGCACTTCTATCTTAGCGATCTCGGCCATGGGGCCTACACTGCATGAACTTTATTTGCTTCTAGAAGAAGCCGTTTGAGGTTCTAAGAACATTTATTGCTATGGGGTAAATATGAAAAGTAAATAACAAGCAGAAACAGTTTTTTTCATTTTCACTTTTTGAAATGAAAGCCTTGTAGTCTGTGATTTTGTTAATGGTCTCAGGTCATCTTTGATAATGGAGATTAATCCACAAGACTTAAGACATTTTATAGACACCACTAAGTAAAGCATGAAAGCTGTTTTGCTTCATAATGATAATGTCTTGCCATCTGTTCCTGTAGGTTTCACTGTATATGTGACAGAGAGCTATGAAAATGTTAAATTACTTCTTGAAAAATTAATAATGAAGTTATTAGAAGAAGAAATCAATTGCAAACATGTGGCAACCTGAAAGTAGTTGCCATCTTATTGGGAATACAGTTAAGATATAGCAAGTGTAATTGTTTCTTCCAAGAGTGGAACATTTGTGACTGGACATCACACTACACAAGTACGTTCTGATCTGAAGGAAAAATGATAAAACCTGGAAAAAAGCAAATATAGTCCTTTAGTTGCCAATGATAAAATC
The DNA here is from genome assembly GCA_031308135.1 of Acheta domesticus. Taxonomy (NCBI): domain Eukaryota; kingdom Metazoa; phylum Arthropoda; class Insecta; order Orthoptera; family Gryllidae; genus Acheta; species Acheta domesticus. Next base: position 167,441,876 of record JAHLJT010008446.1, on the reverse strand, counting down.
TTATTGCAATCTTTGCTCTTGAAGCTAGGTTTGATGAAGAATCTAGTGAAAGAGATGAATCAATAAGGGGAATCTTTGAAGAATTTAAATACAAAATTCCTACTTCTTAGTGATGCTAATATCAAAGAGGAACTGCTTGTTAGTCTGCAATTCAACAAGTACAGAAGAATGAAACTTTTAATATAGTCTTTGATGGGAAAGTGTAAGAAGCCTGGATAGCCTTTAGAATGTTTTTTCTTGGGAAATTGAAGATCTAAAAATTGCATTGTTGAGTTTCTGAGGACATCAAGTTATATTGTAATATGTTGCTGAAGACTTCCTCCACTCTCATCTTCACTTTTTTCCAAACAGTTTTGAATGACAAACATTGAGGGCACTCCCATCAAGACATTTCAATAAAGGAAAAAATATCGAGGCAAGTAGTAATATTTTTTTTGCAGATTGTTGAAATGTCATGAGAGATGCCCTAGATATAGAGTACAAATGAAAACAAACAAAACAGAGATTCTCCAGTGAACGGTCAAATAGCGAACATTTGAAAAGGGAGAGTTCCATACATACCTATATAATAGTAAGTATATTCAAAGAAGAGCTAAGGAAACTATATTTATTTATTTATTTAGAGTGACTGTAGAACAATGCGGGTCATCAGTGTCCTGTATTGTGTATGTTTTTGGTGTCATGTTCTTGTTCCTTGATCTCAATTTGGTAAGAATTGACTACTTTTGTGAAGGAAAGAGACAACTTTCATTTTATTGTAAATGAGTGTAATTGAAAATATTCATCAATTTAGAATAGCATGGCTAACATCTACATTCTCAGAACTATATCAATAATTTGGTAATTTTTGAATTGCTAATTCATTTATGGCTTTTAGCATGCATGTTTTGAATTCTTAGCTTACAAACCAATTATAAGAATAAAAAATAACAATGACTAGATCTGTGTAAAATGCTAAATTGTTTTTTTTAATTTGCATTTTTTAAAGAAGAAAAGTTTTAAAATAAAATAAAATGTATCTATTTAAGTATGAAATGCTTCAAAAATTATACCTGTTGATATTTAATCTTGTAAAAAGTTTAATTCAACAATATCCTTACCTGTGAATCCTTTCTACACTAATATCAAATTCTTTAGTTTTGGAAGTTCTTTAAAATCTTTTTCTTCTAAACATCTGGCATATCTAATTGAAAAAAAAATTAATTTGCCCATGCTGTGCAGAATTTAGATTCACAACAACCTTATATTCAAATTTTGTATATGCACTTTTAACATCAACAACGGGATATTCACGATCCCAGGTAAATGACACTAAAGACATCAGTAGTGGTCACTGTTCCCCTACTACCTAAAATGTGAAAAATAAGATTAGAGTCCTCCTACTTGCAGACCTTTTGTGCCTTCTAGTAACAAGATGCAGAACAATTTTTTCCTCTTCCTTAAGTCAGTGAAAGGTGTGGTGCAAGTGACATGTATATAATATGAGAAATGTGAGTTTGAAATTGGAGAAATTCTGATAAAGTTTAATAAATAAAGTTAATTACCATAGAAATCAAGTAACTGCAAGCATATTTCACAATAGCTTTTTTTTGACAATGGCAATATTATATCAGACAAAAATTACCACTTTATAAAATTACTTGACGAATGTGCAAACTTGTATAAAAATCGTTTACAAAACACAATCACGATCCAAAATATAAACTACTTCCTCTGTACTATCAAAGAACATGATGGTGCAGTAAGAATAATTATCAGAATTCTTACTGATTTTTCTCCCATTTTGACCAGGTCTCCTGATCAATGCAAGCGCCCCGATTAACGGAGGAGTACTCCCCAACGCACAGCGCTCATCGCCCCCCAAGGGGCTCGGAGACGCGTTACGTCAATCCGGACGTAACAAATTGGGAGAAAAAAACACCATGCTCTACGTCCATGTTCACCAGCCATTCATCTCCCACCCCTTCTTGTAGCAGCATGTATAAGTAGAGATGGCAAATGCTTAAAATTGGAAATATTACCAAACGCTGAAAAAATTGTAATTGTATATATGACGTTCCGAATATTTCTGAAGATTTTCAATTTGTGAAAAAATGCGGAATCGATCGCAAACTGCGAAATGACATACAAAGTACGCAATGGTACTGAATCAGTGATATAATAATACCTTAATTGCATTTTATGGTGTCCTTTGCGTTCGCACTCTAACTAGGGATGTGGCATCCACAACATCACATCGATGTTTGAAAACATTAAATTTGAGATTGACCTTGTTTTATTAATTTATAACTAGCGTTCCCGTGCGAGAACTCTCGCATGCTATACCCCACTCTCTTCTTATTTTTCCATTTCCATATTAAGCCTGTGATATATATTTTTCTTCAAGACCCTCTTATCCTCAGTCAATTATTCTATACGTCACCTTGTAATTGATAACAATATAATACACTCTTGTGAATAGAAACTATTCTTATTTAACTTTATTATCGAGCAAAAAGGTACACCCGTGTAATTCAATCGCATAGAATATCAAGTAATTAGTCATTTTACATACAGTTGCCGATTCTGCAGGCTCTGAACAGGTGGGGCAGAATAATTCTATTGTCTGTTGAGAAGCGTAGAACCAGCATAAATGTAATAGAATGGTCAAGAAAATCTCATTCTGTAGGTTGTGAGGACTGTTTCTTTGAGGCCTTTGGCCTCACAAGTTTAGTTTTAAGACCCTAGAACGTTTCGTTTAGGAGTTATTTAATGATATAAATTTAAACATCCTGACGTGTGTTGCGGATTGCATTTTACATGAATATTTAGATGCGTTTTTTAAACAAATCCTTTACATTTTTAAAGTGAAAGTGCAATTCGTCATGTCTCCGTGAAATTCTCTTTCCTTAGAGACCTCAAAGATTTGTTGCATGCGAAAGCCGCAAAGGGAAGGTACTGAAGTAATATAGGAGACGATTACGTAAAAAATAAGAACAATAAAAGAAACCTGATCTCGATAGCCTGAGCATTAAGGGTCATCTCAAGGGTATCGGATTCCTCAGTTCTCTGTAGGGAGAAGGTCATTGGAAAAAGAGGAAGGCCCCACGTCTATGGCGTACGCGCTACTTCTTACGCTTTTTAAGCTTTTACAAATATATTATACTGCGATTTCTCTAACTTTGCCCCTCAAGGCCACTCAAGGCCCATCTTCGCGATGAAATATCACACGGCATTTCGCGTCTTTCTCGGTCTTGTCGGTAGAAGTCGCATGAACGCAAGCACCGCTTGATACGGTCGCGATCATGCGAAATCTAGTGGAGCGACTGAGAAAGATGTGAAATACCGTGACATATTCCATTGCGAAGATGGTATTTGAGTGGCGTTGATGGACAAAGTTAGAAAAATCGCGGTATAGTTGAAGTTCACTAATAGCGAAATATTAAATTAGTTTCCCTGATTTTCTGATTTCAACAGGAAAATTTAAAAAGCTTCAAAATAATTGAATCTTAAAGAGCTCTTTCTTGATAATTTTCTCAACAAATGCTAGAAAATGCTAAATCTTAATTTTTATAATGATATAAAATGCTATAGCCTTATTTTCGAAATGCGATTTTTTAAAAATTTAAAGTGTTAAATTCTACCATTTTTATTTATAGGTTGATGCCCTCCCTGAAATAAATCATTGATGCATGATGTATTGGAGGAAACAGATTCAGAAGTTCATGTGTTCAATTTTGGTTTCTTAATGGGGCTGGATCCCTTTAAAGCACATCCATTTTGTGAAAGATCATTTTTTATGGACATGATTCATCTTCACTCCGAGTCTTACACAGGTTTCCATCGTCATTCAGCACCCATCGAAAGACATTCAAGAGCTAATTCGCACAGTAGTGAAACGGGAGGAGGGGGACTTGTCTCCCCTACTTTTTATTCTCATTATAAAGTGCCTATTTGAGAAATTTGAAAACGAGTCAGAGTATTCGCTATTTGAAAGGGAAGTGTCTGTATATGCATTTGATGACGATCTGGTGCTATTAGCAAAAGGTGTCCAAGGGACTCAAGAACTGGTTGATATTGTGGTGGAATATCTAGAGCACCCTTGTCATCACATTGTCTAAGCAAAGATTCCATTATATGAAATTGCATTTGAACGATCTTAGTTCACTGAGTACCCTTGTCTGGAAATGTTGGGAGAAATAATTCCTCTTGTCAGTAATGATCACACCCGAACATATCTGGGCGTGCATTCCTCTATTTGAAACGGCTTCCCATCTAAAGCATCCATATCGAATTTGATGGAAGCAGTGACGAGGCTGCAGAAGGCGTATTTGAAGCCCACTCAGAAAATGGCATTAGTTCATTCCTCTAATACTATATTACGTCTGCCATCTGGTTTTGTCGATGCTATCTATGACGATATTCAGAGAAGTGAGAAATAATTCCTACGTCTGCATAAGGGTACTGCAAATGGCATATTTTATCTGGCCAGGAGATACTGAGGTCTTGGCTTACTGCGGCTCACCACAGTCGTTCCTAGGGTAGCACTGAACCTAGGTTGACGATTAAAAAAATCTGCAAATTCTATTTACTGATGGCTGAGCTCCTGTCCTTTTGTATTAAACATTATTATTTGTCTCAAAAACGCCTTCAACAATGATCTCTAAATTGTTCAACGGATAGAGCAAAGGAAGCTTAATGAGGCGCAAGTATCATTTTCGCTTAACTTTCTGAACTTTCGAAAAATTGCAAAAATTAGAAATGATGTGAGAAAGTATGTGCTAGTTTGTATAGTTTATTAGTGTTGAATCCATTGGCTATGTTTCATTATTGTTCCAGCACGAGAAGTGTACATTTGTTTATAGACATTCTAGACATTTCTTCGATAGCTTGAATATATCTCTGTCTGCTGTAGATGCGGGAAATCATGCAATGGGGCACAAGCTTTAGGAAATTCCCGACTGTGAAGTTCGGCAATGGCAGACTGTGTATCATAAACCACATTTAAAAACATAAATTAAATAAGTGAATATGTTTACAAGAAAGGACATAATTCAGCAACATTATTAGTACTTCGGATTTTATAATTTACATTTCATATGAATGTACTGTAACATCATAACGTAAGATAAAGAAGTATGTCTCAACAAGGAAGCACATAATTCAGCCATATAACATGACCAGTAGCTTGGAACAACGCCGACACCAACAGAAGTGAGTCTAAACACAAAATACAATGGTCGAGACTATACTTAATGGTATTTTCAAATATATTTAAGTGAATGAAAATTAGAGCCACAACCAATATGTGCCTTATGTACAATTATACACAATGTATTCAATACACTGTTAATAAAACAATATAAACAGGGTCAGAGAATCAAGCAGAATTAATAAGACTTCATTCCTTTACCCCACTCTACGTACCCCAGTAACCAACTCTACCTCTCTGTAATCCACTCTACCATCTACCATACACTCTACACTACATCCACTCTATCATACTCCTACTGCGCCTCACTGTACTCCTCTCTGACCCCCTCTACCATCGCAAGCTCTAAGAACACAAAATAAACAAAATAATAATATTAATAATAATAATAATAATAATAATAATAATAATAACTCCACCTAGGGAGTACACGACCTTGCAGTTGGTGGTGGAGCTTGAGTACCCCCATGAGCCTGAGAGCTATGTCAGTGGTAGCCTAGCTACTGGTAGGGCTTCCCTTGCTGAATAGGTTGAAGGTGAGAGGTCCGACGAAGAAGTACTCCATTTGAGGAGAGTGGGAAGTAAATAGAAAGGGAAGGGTCATGAACCTTTGGACTTCCTGTTATCGGCCCATGGAGGGTACAGGAGAGAAACTGGGTTGTCACACCAGGCCACTGATTAGAGTGGAGGCCCGAACCTTGCATTAGCCGGCGAAGGAGGCTGCCTTCAGCAGTCAGTGAAAATCCCGTGGGGTTTAGTAATGCCGACTGGCGATCGGAGGGACCCCTTGCTGGGCCCTGCGGGGGGATGCCCCGAGGCCACTGTGGGTCGCAGTAACGGATGGCAGGAAACAACCCAAAGGTTAAGTGTGATCTGTGAACTCGAATTTGCTACCTGCGAATCTTCACTTGAAACCAATGAGCAAAAAGGATAGAACAAGCAATGTAATGAATCTTAACGTGCCTTGTTCTACCAATGTCCCAAACCTGCTCAGAAACCGAGCTAATATCACCTTGTCGACATCTGGCCATCCCACGGATGTTAGTCCCAGGGACCCAGAGCCAGCAGTAGCTCGACGCCATCGTCAGAGATGGACCCGAGATGAATTCAAGGAGGTGATGTGGTGCTTTTACTATGCAATAGTGAAAAATGAGGGCTCAGAAATAGAATGTTTTAAGATATGAAAGAGCGGAACCCAGATATGAGACCTACCCTAGACTGAAAGAAGCTTGCCAGTCACGACGATACATACTCAGCAGTGGAAAATTAACAGCAGAACAACTTGCAGACGTCCAAAAAAACGCGGAGTATGTTCATCGATCAAACTATCCACATGACGAACATTAGAATCATCTAATATCCTGAAAACGATGATCCCCTTCAAGGTTCATCTCTTCCAAATGAAACATCCGTCAGTGGTGATAATTCATCTGACCATACGTCACACGATAAGGACATGATGCGGGTCCTCCTCCGACGCGAGATAGAACGAGTTCGTCTACTTCCATTCGAATCTCGTGCACCGTTGAGGAGAATTTACGAAAATGCTAAAGCTAAGAGAGTGATAGAAACAGCGAATTCTGTCTTAAATGAGGTTGTACAAACCTCAAGTAGAGATCTAGGTATTACTGAAATCAATCACATCGTGTATGCAACTGGATATCTAGTATCTCAGATAATCTTGGGGCCAGCCAAGACCACCGATGGCCGACAGCCAGACAGAGTAAAAAGCTCCGTACCTCCATGGATGAAAAGAATTACGAAACGGATAGTCAACACACGGCGTGAAATATCACTCCTAGCCGAGGCATCTTCTAAGTCAAACCACACGTATAAAGTTCAACAAAAAATACTCCATGTTGAACAAAAATATTTAATTGACAATGACCCAACAAGGCTAATGGTAGCTGAAAAGCTAAAAGAGAAAATCCAAGCATGGGCTCAACGAATAAGACGGTACAAACGTAGAGAAGATTTCCGTGTACAGAACCGGTTGTTTGAAACAGACGCGAAGAGATTCTATCGCAGTCTGACTCAAAACCGAATGGCAATGCTGCCCCTCTTTCAAAAAATGACGTCGAAACATTTTGGTCAGGAATCTGGGAGGAAACCAGATCATACAACAAAGACGCATCGTGGCTCCAATCTGAAGTTGATGCTGCCAATGGACTCGTGGAAACAGTGGAACATGTTCAAGGATTCTCGAAAGAGGACCTATGCCAAACAATTAAGAATATGGGAAACTGGAAATCCCCTGGGGTTGATAAGATCCAGATTTATTAGATTAAGAAATTAACAGCACTACATTCTCATCTTGCAAAGGCTGTTAATAAAATGTTAGAAAACCCTAACGAACTCCCCGAATGGCTCACTCCCGGCATTACGTATTTGCTACCCAAAGGAGGAGACAGCTCTTTGCGAAGAACTACAGGCCAATTACTTGCCTGCCAGTAATGTACAAACTTATTACTGCAGCCATAGCTGACAAAATGTATAGGCACCTGGAGAAGAACCATCTGTTGCCAGTTGAACAGAAAAGATGTCGTAAAGGTTCCTATGGTAGTAAGTAAATCTTACTTCTGAATAAAATAATTTTGAATGATGTAAAAAAACGAAAACGTAATTTAAGCATGGCTTGGATTGACTACCAGAAGGCCTTTGACAGTGTACCACACGATTGGAATTTGAAGGGCCCTGGAGATCTATCGATTTCATCCTAGACTTGTTGAGTTTTGCAAGGCTAGTATGAAGTCGTGGAGCACCAGGTTACTAATCCACAGCGGAAAGGGAGTAGTAGAAACAAGAAGTATTCAAATTAACAGGGGAATTTTTCAAGGAGATTCACTATCCTCTCTGCTGTTTTGCATTAGTTTGATTCCTCTATCGAGACAGCTGTCGCACACTGACTTTAGTTATAAGCTATAGGCCTGACGAAAGGCCTGTATCACATTTATTTTACATGGATGATCTTAAAGTGTTTGCTAAGAATGAAGCGATTCTCTCCCAAATGCTGTCTGTCATCAATGAATTTAACAATGACATCTGCATGACGTTTGGTCTTGACAAGTGTGCAAAAGCCAACTTAAAAAGAGGCAAAATGACCACGTCAGAGAACATTGAAGTTGACAGACACACTGTGATTCAAAATCTTGAACCAAGTAAACTTACAATATCTGGGGATGGAAGAATGTGAGACCATCTCGAACGACACAATGAAAGAGAGAATTCGCAGGGAGTATTATAGAAGAGTGAGACTTGTCCTGCAGTCCGTTCTAAACTCCAGGAATAAAATATCAGCAATAGGTAGTTTGGCGGTCCCTGTAGGCGAATACAGTTTCGGACTAGTAGACTGGACTGAGCAGGAAATTCGCATCATGGATCGAAAAAGCAGAAAACTGCTAACAATGCATCACGTTGCCCACCCCGAGCTGATGTACATAGACTTTGTGTGGCACGTAAGGAAGGTGGAAGAGGCCTGAGACAAATTGAAGCCTCCTGGCACAATGCAATAACCGGGATGGGAAAGTATGTAGTCAGCCATCAAGATGACCCACTAATGAGGCAGGTCATGAAATCTGACCGAAGAATGGGAAACAGAGGCATTGTAAGTGTAGCAAGAAGTATTGCGAACAAGACTATTCAAGACACCCAGAATGACAGAGACACTGAACTTCTGATGCTACTTAACATGAAATTGGAGACACAAAAAAATGTAAAAAAAAATCGTAAAGAGACAAACCACTCCACGGACAATATTTGAAACGAATGGACAAGGTGCAGATTAATAAAGATCAATCATTTATGTGGCGTAAAATGGGAAAAATGAAGCCAGAATCGAAAGCACTTGTAATAGCTGCCCAAGATCAGGCATTGAGAACACATTATGATAAAGTGGTTCTCGAAATTTCCAAGATGATAAATACCGCATTTGCCAGGAACACGTAGAAACCATTGATCATATTGTCTCAGCTTTGTCCAATCCTAGCAAAGACCGAATATTTGAAAAGAGACGACATGGTGTGTAGCTACCTCCACTGGCAGATCTGTACCGCCCTCGAAGTTCCAATCACATTCCCCAAGTGGTACGAACACTCACCAAAGCCGGCCAGCCTGTTGGATTGTGTACAATATTGTATGACCAACAATTCAACTGTTCGCACGATAGCGGCAAACAAACCGGATATAGTCATCCGGGATTTGGAGAACAAATCGTGTTTATTTGTCGATGTTGCTGTACCTTGCGATCAAAACGTCGTTACCAAGGAGGCAGAGAAATGTCTTAAATACAAGAGTTTGGAAATCGAGATCAGCCGCATGTGGGGTGTAAAAGCACAGGTCGTCCCGATAGTTATCGGAGCTCTGGGATTTGTTCCGCAAAATTTGAGTAAGAACTTGTCTAAACTCCCAGGTAATTCAAAAGACTGGGAAGTGCAAGAAATCGCTTTATTTGGAACAGCCCACATTTTGCGCAAAGTATTGTAGAGGCACCGACAGTCCCTAGATCTACTCCTTAGGTAGCTGGTTGCAACCTGGAGTAGATATTATAGTCAGCCGACACATAACATCTTAGTTGTGGTTTAGAGGAATAATAATAATAATAATAATAATAATAATAATAATAATAATAATAATAATAATAATACAGGAGCCCAATTGTACATATTATTGTGTTGTTTCTTGGTAACCATCACCAGTTTCGACGTCTCGCATATGGGATTTACCGCTAAATGGCATCTAGATTTCCGCTAAAATTCCTCTAAATGGAACTCCACACTTTTCTCGCTTGAAAAATTTGAAAAATTTTCTTATTGTAAACGGTTCCTTATCCTTTCTTACTTATGGATGTGGGTGGGGTGAATTTTCTTACATACATTATTATTATTTACCTAATTAACAGCAAAGCTATGCACAAGCATGTAACCAAAAACCCCGAACCGTTGCAGAAAATTTGTAGGATCGTGGGGTGCGAAGCCGCCTATTCAGGACACGGTGCTTATCGATATTGCAGGATATTACTTGGTGACAATGAAAACACAAAATGCTTATTTTAAAGTCACTAATAATGGTCTTATGGATTTTTTCATTTACTAATTCGAATGGTTATTCTTTTTAGACTAACTTTATCAGTAACGTATTCAATGAAATATCTTTAACCCGTACAAAAGAAACAAAGACATTTAAAACAACAACAAAATATTTATCTCACACACACACTTAACATTTCAAAATACATTCACTCTGCACGCATTTACACTTTAACATTGCCATTTATAATTATTGTTCCTTTAATAATCTTTGCAATACTTTTCTAGTTCTTGAATGAAATAATAAACAGAACTTGGCCTTGTTTTAATTTTTATTTATTTTATTTACGTCAAAAACAGTTAAAAACTGCGTGTGACAAGCTATGGGGAGAAGTGAATTTTGTGCACGTTTTCATAATTCTGTGGTCTCCATCCTAAACCATATTCTAGTCGAATTTTGAATACAGAAAAGAGAGATTTTTTTTCGAGTTTTGTTGACAAAATATTCGCTCCTATATAATAAAATATATTTTCAAAGGTAAATTAGCTATAATTCCTGCCCTGAACCCTCATGTTCTTCATGAAAGAATATTACTTTTTGCGGCGATAATATGAAAAACGATAATTTGAATAACTATATTTCCCACTGAAATTCAGAAGACGTGCACAAATAGTGAAGTTACATTTATGTCCAGAAGCAAAACAAGGGGACCATCTCAGCATTTGCTCACGGATCAGGGAAACTGGACGAAAAACCTGATCGAGATGGGCGCCATCAACCCAGAAACTGTGGTACAATACTTGTGACAGGTTCTTTAGAATTATACAGTCCAAATAATAATAATTACATTAACTATCATTGTTAAAATTAATGCTACTTTACTTTTTGATGCTCGGTATAGTCTCGAATTGTATAGAAACAGTTACGCAGCAGAAAAGATTTTACTTGGGACTTAAACTTTCTATCGAATTTAATCGTGTAATGTCTTCTGGCAAAGTGTTGTAGAGTAATATACATGAATTGTATGTGAACTTTTTGTAGTGAGCTGTTGATACTGCCACTTGGTGAATATGATTACTACGTTGTGTGTTATACTTATAGACATCGGCGTTTGCTGAAAATATATTCCCGCCCTTAAGTAAGTCATTTTTGACAAAAACTGCTGATTTCCGTGCTACCAGTCAATCGAAAGTAAAGAAAAAAAATCGTCTCACTTCTTTTTGAAGTTCGGCAACGCTGAAAGTCCCGTCGCCAATCACAGCGCCCACAGATTTTCCCCACAGGTTGTGAAGATCTGCACTCTATAACTCCAATTAAACCCACAGTTCAGCATTCGACATCGGGTGTTCGAATCCCAACACTCACATCACGGACTACGATGCGCTCTTTCTGCTGTCTTGCACTCGAGCATCGACTCGTTCTCCATCAAAATTTCTTAGCGTCTGCTACTCTGATGCTCTGTACTCACCACGAAAGCTTTTCAAAACAACGCACTGTCTATCCCGTGTTTTGTCCGAAGCATTGATCTAAGACGAAAAATCGCATTTTTTAATCTTGTTTGTTTATTTATTCACGTCCGGCTCTTAAAAAATTTATTGGCGAAATTTATTTGAATATTCCGCTTCTTTGAAAGCTTCAAAAACTGCCTCTAGTTAATTATTTTCCGCGACTTGCCTTGTTACTTACATGGCTCGTATCGTTCATTTGTCTATTGACGTCACTTCATGTTATTAATGTTCTCTAAATTTCGTGCTATTATAACATGTAATTTTCATTTGCACATCACAATAAATAACATGTTTTATTTATTTCTTTTTGCTGGCTCGGACTTCGCGAAATTATGCGATATTCGCGTAATAACACATACAGTTCCTACGCCACTGCGCCGTCTCTTGTCACTACGACAATGCTATGATTTCCGTTTATGGAAATTATATTTACAAATGCATTTTTTAATAAATCACATATGAACTGTCACATTATAAATCGAAATTAAGAAGAATATCATTGTCGTCATTTTCATTACTAGTCTGTTGCGATTGTTACAAGTGCCTAGAAAACATTTTAATGATTTGTGTCATTTTCGTATTTTCATGAGTTTCTCCAAAAATCCCCTATAATTCGAAGAAATCCGCTAAATTTTCCGCTAACCGCGACAGCAATTTTTTCCCGCTAAAACGTATCAAAATCCGCTAAGTCTAGATGAAAATCCGCTAAAACACTCACCATCACATGTTAAGTCTTATGAGTGATTAATGATTAAAAATAAATTAAAAAATCCTTTACTAATCTTGATATAATTTTCTGCCCTTAGATATTGATTTTTTAAACTTCCTTGAAATTAAGCTAATTAAAATTATGTTCATGAATACAAAATAAATTGGGTACATTTTAAACAACAAAACCGTTACCTCCAAATAACTACTTACACAGATTGACGAACATTGAGGCCATTTTAAAACAATATTAAACACATACACGAATCGTCCATAATAAAAAGGCCTGTAAATCATTTAAAGAAGCTGTAGCAACTCTTATATTTCTCATACCCAATCTCAGAATTGCCAGTAACCGATGGATCACTCTGACGACCGACTACTTGACCGAGCTGCGCCTGCAACCTTTGGCAGTGCCCACAAGCAACGGAAGCAGCACCCATGTGCCCATTGTTGCCAGTGCGGCGTTGTCAAAACTATGCTTTCTCACGCTTGATACGTCGATCTTGGGGAATTTCAAGTGACATTGCTATTATAAATGAAGACCTACGAAGTAAATAATAACTCACAATACAGTGGTTTTTGAGGCTCTATCTTGGAAATGAGGGTTAATATTTTTTTTCTGCAGAAACGTATGGTTTGTTATAGAATGAAATATATATTGTGCTTCTATCTCTTAGAATATTCGTGAAATCTTCGGATCAGAAACAGGTCTAGTAGAATATACTTCTTTCCACGCAAAAAGAGAAATCCCTCAATTTGTGGGTTATTATTATTTGCAAACTAAGTATTCGATTATAACATAATGTGACCTCTGAAGGCTGGTTACATCCTTCAAGACCGTCGGAAACAATTCAAATGACGTCCGATAGATGGAGAGAGCTGTCGTAATAGTTACCCTAAGCTTCGCAGATAGCGCCATAACAAAAGGGCAGGTTTATGAACGCGCTCCGACACGCTGTTGGCTCAACCAATCAAAATTTTCGGGCAGAAATAGCAAGAATTTCTCTCACGTAGGAGAGCAACTCTGCCGTTTTCGATGCAGCCCGTGGTTGAAGAACGATGTACATCGTGCGGATTCGCTTCGCTTGGACACTGTCGGATGACCACAATAGAAATGCTTAGTAAAGGCAAACTTTTATGACAACTGTGAATTTAATCATCTCTAATATATAAGAAGATGTGATTACTGAATGATATTTGGAAAATGAATTGAAGTGATCAAACCCAAAAACGATAGAAAATATCGTATATTTTGGCGATCATTCAAAAGACATAAAAGACGCTATTCTGATAAATGAATAATTCTTTTATTTCAGCATTTTTTAAATTTTTTGGTTATTGAACTTCTGGATTGGTTTTTCGTCTTGGTAATTAAATTACGTACTTCATGGTCTCGGGATTATCTCTGGAAACGCATCTGAGCATGTGTCAGCTGTTATATCCTGCATAAGAAGACACGGAGTGGAATAATTACTGGACTGGATTAGACTTGATTCTCGGCACTTCAACGGACGCCACCGGAGGCGTCTGCTTCGCTAATTTCAACCTGGGTTTGCTTCGAAGTGGAGAAACGCGACCTTAGAACTGCGCAGTTGGCTGTGACTACAGCGGAAGGCAGAGCGCCGGAAAGCGAGTGTTGCGAGTCGTTCCGATTCTAGTTCTTATTTTGATCCATTGCCAAACTTTTGGTAAAACTATATTGGGCCGAGAGTGCACAAATGTGTGTCGTGAGATTGAAGGACGGCATTTCATATTTGTTAGATTGTTTACGTTTTGCTATTCAGTCGTAAATTAAACCCAGATAATAGGCATTAATTTATGCATATAAATCCATTTTCTTCTGTGCAGTTGTGCATAAGTGGAAGTAAAACTTAATGACCATAAAACAAAGTATGAGAATTCTCAAAAAGGGTTATTCAGCATTTCAACCAAAGGTTACAATTAGTAACTGATTTTGATTTATTGCTTGGTTGAAAATAATTCATGATTAAAGTACAATTGTGATGATTTGTTCAATTAGTTTCTGTTAAATCAGACAAGTACACATTACGTTGGTGCTAATAAATTATTTTATGTGCAAATATTCGGTCCATTTATTGTATTGAAGTGTATTTATTTTTTTATCAGTTTTTGTTTTTTAAGTTTTTGCTGTGGTATGCAATTTCTTTCCAGATATGAGTATCTGGACTGTGTTTTTCATTTCTATGTAAAGTGCAATTAGTGAGTGTAACTTGTGTTCGCGAGTGCATCAGTGCAATTTCTTATTGTGGTAGTTTGCGAACATAGATTGTTTTGTTTAATTAGTAGCAGTTGACCTGAACTTAATGTAACTTTCATTTAGAATATATTACATTATTATGTAACAGCAGTTACTCGATTTGTTCTTTTATTGTATACACTAAAAACGTACCAACTCCCAGGATGGCTAGGGAATTATTTTTTTGGAATTTTCTATTCCTTGAATATGCGTGACGATATCACCATACGTCAAGAATACGAGTGACATCGAACGATCACTCGGGTCGTCCGTACAGCTCTCTTGCTAAATAGAGAGAGTGAGCGGTGACAATAATGAATAGTGCAGGCCAGGCTGAGGGGACATGCTGAAGTCGGACGAGCCAGGGGAAGGGATGCGACAGTACAGGCCAGGGCGGATCAAGATAGAGGAAGGTGAAGGTACACTAAGGTGATCAGATCAGGTATTAGCCGGGACAGTCCCTTTTTCTTTGAGTCCCTGTCCCGTAGTTTTTGAAAGAAAACGGGACATCATAATGTGCCGTTTTCATGACAATGACTAATCGACATAAAATGCCGAGAGCAATTTTAAATTTATCATAATGTATTCCGTTGGGTTTACAATAGTTTATAAAAAAATGAGCGCGAGTATACTTGGGTTTTGTTTCTTGATGCGTGGGGGCTGGTCTTCACGATAGAATATCTCACGGTATTTCGCGTCTTTCTTGGTCGTGCCGCTAGGAGTCTCATGATCGCCAGCACTGCTCGATACAGTTGCAATCATGACACCTAGCGGCATGACCGAGAACGACGCGAAATACCGTGAGAAATTCCATCGTGAAGACAAACCCCACTCGCCAAGAAACAAAAATCCAAGTATAGATTATACACTCATGTACCACGTGCAAGAGTGTTTCACAGTTTTGAAATCAAGAAGGGAGAGGTGGATCTAGGAAGGGAAAATGAAGTACCGCGTCATTTGAGCTTGTGTATGTTTTGTCGTTATTGACAGCGTTACCGAGAACTTCAATAATCGGAACCTTCTGCATATATGAGTTTCTGTGCGACTTAGTGAGCAATCTTAATTGAGGAATACAGACCACCTTTATAATGTTGATATGTGCATGTGTCCCGTTTTTCAGTCAAGAATATGTTACAATGTCCCGTTTTTTGGTTTTTAAGATCTGGTCTCCTTAGGATGTACTATAAGCAAATTCATTCCTTTTCCTAACTAATAAAGAATTATGATTAATAAATACCCCGACAACACAGGGTACTTCAGTTAATATTATTTTTAATTAATTTTTATTATTAATTAATTTTTATCATTAATTTTTATTATTTAATAAAACGAACAATTACAAGATAAAAGGAAAAAGAGGTTCAGGCTTCAGAATTTCTTTACTACAAAAGGTGAATCTTGGGACTGAAGAATTAACTTTAAATAAGACTAAAGAATAAACTTTAAATGATTTCAGTTAATTTTGGTCTCAATATAAAGCATACAAAACTTGTCAATATTGTGTTACATGAATGTGCCTGGTATGTTGCCGCGTGATATTTGAAGGTGGAATAGGTTAAAAATTGCTAATGTGCAAGAAATAACACTCTCAATAACCAAAATTTAATATATTGCTTGATTGTCCTTGATATTTTTTAAACCCCATCCTGCTGGTAATGTTAGGACATTGATAAAGCGTGCTGTTTTAGCAGTATAGTAGCAGTATAGTGAAGAAAGAGATTGGCACGAGATGTCTGAAATATTTATTATATAATAAGTTGCTATAAAATCAAGTAAATTTTACGAAACAATGTTACATAGATTAGGAGAAGGTCTGAGCTACGTCCCAGCGCTACTAGATTTTAGTGATCAGCTTATGATCCCGTGTTGTTAAAATTACGGT
>JAHLJT010008446.1:167345610-167425202 GCA_031308135.1 Acheta domesticus | reverse complement strand
TTTCAGATTCCTCTGCCATACTGTACAGTTGGCAGATCAAGTAATCGGCTATCTAGGCGATAGCGATTATCCATAACGGGACCCATGAGCCCAGCTAGCCGGTCATTAATATTGTGTTGAAATTAGCTGTGGCAAGCATTGGTCATTGTTAATTAACGTAACCTGTTCCTGGCGCCCAAAATTTTAATATAAATTCGGAACTGGATAACAGATTATAACCATCTTAGATGAATGATGCCAACGATCTCGTAGGAGTCTATGACGAAGACGTTGTTGGTATATTTCAATATCCTCGAACAGCAATCCGGTGTGCATCTTTCATAAAGCAGTAAGCAGTTAGTTGATGAAATAACAGACAAATATAAATCTATTAATCGAGATGGCAGTGAACAAAATATGCGACCGTTTGTTAGTAAGCAGAGGCGAGTTAGTTCTATTCAAATGTTTATCCAATGATTCCCAATGCAGTAATTGAAACTAGACGAACTTGATAAATGAACGTAGTGAGATGTGCACAAATGTCATTCCTTCGAGCGGGTTTCGGTAAAGAAGAATTCACACCTATTTTAAGCTTCCGTAGGCAGATGTATCTGCCGGAAGATTCACTAAACAAAATACCTGATTCTATAGCAGTCGAGTATGAAGGAGAAGGAAATGGGTTTGTATATCTTATGGCACTATATTAAATGTTATCAATGCAAGGAAGGGAAGTCATGTAACAAGAAACTGTAAAACGTAGCAATATTAATTCCAATATTAATGTAGATTTAGTACGAGAAGCAAACGTGAACGTTGAGAACAACCACAACGATAACTCTACTTTTGATGAAGACTTTCCCCCAATTGAGACTGGAAAGACAACTAAAGAACACTGTCGCAGATTTACAAGTACATCTAGCAAAAAAACATCGGAACTACCCTTGAATAGTTCGGAAGAAAGAACACATGAGTTTGCTAAACCTGCCAAAAAGAAAAAAAAGAAGGTGAACCGAGAAAACAACTCTGAAAATAAAAGTGAGAAATCGTACATTAGTGAACAGTTAGCTCATGCTAAAGAAAAATTAGAAGAAAACCTCTAAAGTTCTTAATAATGAAACAACTCAAAGATTTTTTGGAAGAAACGTACGGAACTAATAATGCACTACAAATATCTCTAAACTATACTAAGGAAACTGATAAATTGACTGCATAGCTCAGAGATATGTACCCATTACTAGAGGGACAGAGGTATGAAGTCTCGTTTTACGAGAATCATGAAAAGGTTGAAGGATCCGGTAGCTTCTGATTCCTCAAGAGCATCTTCGGAGAACGAATGTCATCAAGTGTAGAAGTATAATGAAAATCAAAATTCTGCATTGGAACGTGAATGACTTCCTGACACGATACGAGTTCTTCCAGAAACTTCAAATGAAAAATAACTTCGATATTTTCTGTATACAAAATCTAATTTCAAGAATAACCATTATAAGCATATCAAAGGTTTTAGTTGTTACTACAAAAACAGATCGTCATGTGTGAATGCTAGTGGTGTGGTAATTTACGTTCGGGAATCGTTAGTGAGTAGTGAAATGCAAATGACAAGTGATCTTGAAGTAGTTGTCTCGATAAATATAGGAGCTAGGAACATCACGTTGGTGTAATATATACATTCCAAGATCATTTCAACTGCGTAGCTGTAAGAGTTAAAAAACATTGATGTTAGTAGGTGATTTTAATTGTCACAACGTACAATGGAGCTCAGAAAGAACGGATATCAGGGGAGAAAATAGGTAATTTTTCAGAGAAAGAAGACCATGTTCTATTAAATGAAGACAATAAGCCTACATACTTTAACGTGCAACAGATAATGTATTTTGAATTGAATTGCCTTATTTTACGTGGCGAGACTCAGGCCATGAAGCCTGCTCTTCCGTCTGACCACGCAAATTTTTGTTACTCTCCTTTCACCAACTAGCGGAAAGAATGGTATTACTGAGGCGACGAAACCGGCGATTTGAATTCAGCTCAGAGGCTTCATTTAGGTTTGAGGATCTTTTACATGCAAGTAAAATCTACTAACATGGGACAGCCGGCTTTACTTCCCCTCCGAAGGAAGGCGTACGAAGGATTTTTTCGCCTCTAAAAAAAATCCACGCTTTCGATTCAGGTTTGAACCCGCGAACTTACGTATAGCAGTCCGTTACGCTAACCGCTACAGTATCGCCGCCGCAAAGCGCTGTTAACCTACCCTATGTGTACGCCAAATCTAGTAAGATATTTACAATGGAATCATCTCGATCATTTATTCAACAGTGACTATTATCCTATCACCGTGACCTTCGAGGACACACCGGAAACTGAGGTTATTTATGTGCCCCGATGGATTTTTTCGAAGGCAAATTGGAGCTTATATCAGCGAATTACACAGGTCTACAAAAGAAAACTTTTCCAAATTTGATTTGATAATATCATCTGATCTTCATGTTTTTTTGGTGTGCTGAAACCGAAAGTGTGGTCCATTTTTTTCTAGCACGTACATATTTTTTTCAATCTCAAGTTCAATATCTAAAGATAGTAGTTATTACGACATAATAAAACAGAATCAGCTGACAGTTTTTATTTATTTACAAGTTATTAACAATACCAATTGTTTTTTGCATTGTTTCGTACTGATATAAGCTTGCCAGAGTAAACAATGATGCATATTTAATTGCAATTTTTTGAAAACGTGTTCTTTTCTCCTGGAAACATCTTTGTGTGCCCTTCCGGGAATATGACTCTTCAGGTGTCTGATGATGTAGCATCCACCAACAGTTCGCCATTATTTTTAAGTTCCAGAAACCTTGATACCTACGTTCTATCCCCTTGATGTCCTGATGGAACCTTTCCTCTTGTTCTTCACTGACATTCCCCAAAATTTTCCGGAAAATAGTCCACATGCGAGTGTAGGAAGTGAACCTTCACACTCATGTGGCAACCTAATATTTGAAATACCTTCAGCATGCGTTCCTCGATACATCTGTAGTTGGGATCATTTATGTTACCAAGGAACTTGTCAACAAACTCTTTAATAGAATTCCAGGCTACTCTCTCCTTCTCATCCATGGTCTGAGCAAAATGTGGATCTGAGAAAATTTTTATGATCTCTGGGCCTACAAAGATTCTGTCGTGGCCCTCAGGAAGCTTGATCTGACCGCCACGAGTGGAGAGGCTCGCAAACAGCCCGGCCACCGCGAGCTCCAGCAGGCGCGGCGGAGCGGAACCGCGGCGTGGCGGACAGCGAGGAGAGGGGCCGACCCGCCTCCCCTTTCTTCCCCGAGGCATGACGCGGGAGAGGGGAGGTGACCGAGGAACTGATAAGCGGCGCACCGGACGCGCGCCGCCCGAGACGGTGTACTGCAGTTAGTGAAGGAACGACGTTAGTGCAATGAGAGCGGACTTTGATAACGACTAGGCGATCTCCGGCCATCTGAACTCTGGTACATTGGTATACGATAGTGACTTGTAACATTGGACTTTCTTCAGGATTCACGGTCGGCCTGGTTTTGTAGATGGTTATTCTTTGGACTATCAAGTAGCTACGTTAATAAAAATTGTTTGTTTTGTGTTTCTCTGATTTTTCCTTTTTTTCCCGAGACACAACAGATTCCTTCTTTTTTCTTAGCGTCACTTCAACCAGGAAACGTGGAGCATAGGTACTTAAAACATTCACGTTCTTTATTGTGATGAAATCTGTTATATTTATGTGGTATTTCTTGATTGTGAACTCACCACAGATAAAACAGAAGTAGTATGGACTGGTAACACATCGCCGATGAGAAAGTTTTTCAAAATGTACTTTCAAACTTCAAAAAATCATTTTAATCACTTTGAAGCAACTAGATGACCTAAGTGAATGTTTTCACATCAATTGACACTACAGGACTAGGAGAATGAGCAACAAAGTGGGCTCCAATTTCCATATACAACCATTTCTATCTTGATTAACTTCAGAAGGGGACTACCCAGAAAGTATAACAATTACTTTCCTATCTGAGAACTTTCATGACCACAGAACCATCTACTCAAGCAGAGTGTTTTTAGAACGTAAGTGTTTAGAATGTCAGAAGTCGTTTAAGAAAAAATATTGGTTACCAATGTAAATATGTGCATATGCTACCAAATAGGAATTATGTTTCATGGATTTGAAAGAAATCTGTGCGTGATGGGGAAGGACGGACTTCATATTTGTATTCAGCACACGAAAAACCATAAAGATTAGCCAAAATTATGAAATAAAATTTTGGTTGTAGACCTGTATTATTGAAGACAAAATCAATCATTTAACCAGTAATGGTGATTCCGACTTAAATCAAATAAATGTAACATTAGACAGCTTTGAAGAAATAGTAATGACATCCACCGAGGAAACAATTCCGAAAACTACTGGCAAAATAGGCAAAAGGAAGTTACCGTGGTGGTCAAAAGACTGTGAGGAGGCAGGAAAGAAATATAAGCATTTATTTATTTACGTCAAAAACAGTTTAAAACTGTGTGTGACGAGATATGGGGAGAAGTGAAATTTGTGCACGTTTTCATGATTCCGTGATCTCTATCCCAAACCATATTTTAGTCGAATTTTGAATACAGAAAAATGAGCGTTTTTTTAAAGTTTTGTTGACAAAAAAATTCGCTCCTATATAATAAAATATATTTTCAAAGGTAAATTAGCTATGAATTTGTGCCCTTAACCCTCATCATGTTCTTCATGAAAGAATAATACTTTTTGCCGCGACAATATGGAAAAAATAGTTTCAATAACTATATATCCCACTGAAATTCAGAAGACGTGCACAAATAATGAAATTACATTTATGTCCAGAAGCAAAACAAGGGACCATCTCAGCATTTGCTCAAAGGATCAGGGAAACTGGACGAAAAACCTGATCGAGTGGGGGCCATCAACCCCGAAGCTGTGGTACAGTACTTGTTACAGGTTCTTTAGAATTATACAGTCCAAATGATAAATAATTACATTAACTATCATTGTTAAAATTAATGTTACTTTCCTTTTGATGCTCGGTATAGTCTCGAATTGTGTAGAAACAGTTATGCAGCAGAAAAGATTTTACTTGGGACTTAAACTTTTCTATCGAGTTTAATCGTTTAATGTCATCTGGCAAAGTGTTGTAGAGTAATGTACATGTAGAATGAATTGTATGTGAATTTTTTGTAGTGAACTGTTGATACTGCCACCTGATGAATATGATTACCACGTCGTGTGTTATACTTATAGACATCGGCGTTTGCTGAAAATATATTCCCGCCCTTAAGTAAGTCACTTTTGAGAAAAAAATTGTTTTGTATCTATAAGATATTTATTAAGATATATAAATTTGTTTAATATCTATAAGAGGCACAATACTGATGAAAACAAAATCCGTTTCCGAGCAAAAGCAAGGAAAATAATAAAAGAAGCCAAAAGAAACTGTTGGAGGGAATTTATCCATTCATTAATTCTAAAATGAACAGTACAAAATCATAGAAAAGAATCAAAGCCATAAATGGAAAATACAAAAGTACCAGCATTACTTCACTATACACTTCCGACGGTACGAACTTACATGACCCTTCGGATATTGCAAACAGCTTTGGGACATTATTTTCATCAAATTCCAGTGATCAGAATTATGATAAAACCTTCATTTAGTACAAAGAAAAAATTGAGAAAATTGAACCCGATCTTGAAGAAGAAAGCACAGTAGATAATGATATTCAACATTTAAACGCACCAATCACACTAAGAGAACTACATGAAGCAATACGCAAAGTTAAAACACCAGTGCCGGTCCTGATGGAATCTCCAATATATTCATCTGCAATAAGGTATCTGTTGCATATATACAGTCTGATTTATATTCACAATGTATTCCCTAAAAAGTAGTCTGAAGCTATCATTGTACCGATCCGTAAACCAGGGAAAGATACAGTTTTGATTAGCAGCTACAGGCCTATTGCTTTAACATCCTGCCTATGTAAACTTCTAGAAAATGAAGTGAATCAGAAACTGAGGTGGTATTTGGAAAAGTATCAACTGATTACTCCATATCAAAGCGGCTTCCGGAAAAATCGTTCAACAATGGACTGTCTTGCATCACTAGAAAACAGCATAAACAACGGTTTTGCTAATAATATGAACACCTTAGTTTTAAGCTTAGATATAGAAAAAGCCTGTGAGATGGTGTGGAGAAGACGGGTTGTGAGTATAATAACGTTGGCTAAGATTAAAACAACATTAGCAAGTTCATTTACAATTTTTTAAAAAAACGCTCAATCAAGATTAGAGGAAACGGAATTTGTCAGACAGCTACAAAGTTATGAATAGCGTCCCGAAGGGATCACTCACTTAGTGTCACTCTATTTTTACTTATTATCAATGACCTCCAGGAGAAAATTAAATCTCCAGCTATCATCAATATGTATGCGGATGATAGCAACATTAGCATATCTGGCAAAGATATTACAACATTAGAAAAAAGGCGCAAAACATATTAGACGCAGCCATGGAATTTTCAGACAACTCAAGATTTCAAAGACAAAATCCACTTTCATAATTTTTTCTAGGAAACGACCTCATAGAAGAAACATTGAGTTGAAAATAGGACAGCACAAGTTGGAACAGAGTAAGGAAATTAAAATCTTAGGAATGATTTTAGATGAAAAGATGACATGGATTCCACATATCAAGAATTTAAAGAATGAGTGCACCAAAAGAATGAGCCTTGTCAAAGTCATTAGTCATACATTCTGGGGAGCGGACTATACGATTATAAGAAAAACTTACCAGGTAGAGGCTGCTCGTTCTAAGGGGCCACTAGGTCCGGGCCCCACCAATATTTAATAAAGCACAAAAATGTTTATTTATATTTATAGTAATCTCTTTATGATAATTGCAGTACTTTATTGGAATTCTTTATTCGTGAAGATCGACAATTCGTCCCCAGAACTCACTCCAATTCCCAATAACCAAAAATTGATGGTCATAGTTCCTTGCCGCACTCAAAGATAGCGTTAGTAGTGCTCAAGGGGCCCGGCCTGCATGAGCCCCAAAGCGATGACTCCACTCTGATTACAAGGTCAGCGCCCTTTCGCACTGGTCACGACCACTGCTTCGGAATTTTAGCAGTCCTAGGGGCCCGCACCAGCGGGCCCTTCGCAGAGAAACGGCAGTCTGAGCGCGCCGTTTTCAAAGTGCACGTGAAGTTCTGCGCACTGTAAGATGAACACAGTGGATTCATTACACTGCTTTTCGTTTTCTTCTCTGGGACTTCTCTGGGAAGAAAAAATGATATTAAACGGTTAGGAGCACATCAACCGAGCGACTTATCATTTACACAAGTTGATGGAAAGAAGAAACGAACATTTTGTAATTCGAGGTTTCTGAAAAAAAATATGGTTGATTGTGAATGAAGAAAAACAAAGCTAATTTTGTTTTTATTGTTTATTATTTAGTGAGGGATTGTGGACGACAGTAGGCTGCAAGGATCTGAAACTTTTGAGCGAAAGGATAAAGAAACACGACGAAAGTGCATTGCATTTAGAAAATGCTTGCAAATTTAAAACTTTTGGAACTATGAATATTGTTGTACAGATTGATTCGGCGATCAAAATTTCAATTTAGAAACATAATGAACAAGTCGCAAAAAATAGACATGTTTCAGGTAGAATGATTGAGTGTTTAGTAAAATAATGTGGCACTCATCATTCATGAACTAACAATTAGAGGGCACGATGAATCTGAAGATTCAAAAGACCATGGCAATTTTGTAGACTTATTGTTACTCGGCAATCTAGATAGCAGTGGCGTAGCGTCAGGGGACGCTGAGATGCTGAGCATCCCCGTATATAAGAACCTTAAATACTGTATTGATAATCTTACAAGTGGTCTGTTGAGTGAAACACGTTTTGTATTAATTTTAAATTGATTTCCTATGATTGAATTCGGCGGGCTGTTGAAGCTGGCCTCTGATTGCTTGAAAGCTAAAATACTTCAGCGTCTGCCGCCAGATTGCGACGAGCAATGACGCATGCGCAGATGGCGAGGTTCCCCTCTCCCCTCTTCACCCCTGGCCCAGAGAAAACCGACTGCTTTACGCTAGCGTCTACTGCGGAAAGAAGCTCGTTTGTGCACGAGAGCGCAGCACACTTCAGGCGTTCAGTAAATTATCTTTCTCTCTCTCACTCGGGAGTCCCCGCTTGGTCATGGGTACAAACTGTAGAAATAGTGCCTGACTACTATTTCTTAATTAATATTCAAGAAATTGTATTATCTCTTAAATAGATTACATATTATTTAAGTCTGCAATGTATAAATTAACAAATGGTCTTATTGCCATTCGCGTATAAGAATTAAAGCTGAGCCATTGTATAATTTGCTTTCAAGACATCGGCAGCCCTGACTGCTGTGAGGATTTTGTGGGAAGCGCCTACACCGTCGTAAGCAATCGAGATCGTGGAAGTAGTCTCAGTGTATCTGCCTTGTGTTGCGTTCGCCTGTTAGACGAAGTAGTTGATAGTGACATTTTGTGTGTTATTGTTGAGCATCCCCAAACGTGTGAGTCACGCTACGCCACTGTAATTAATATCCAAGAAATTGTATTATCTCTTAAATAGATTACATATTATTTAAGTCTGCAATGTATAAATTAACAAATGGTCTTATTGCCATTCGCGTATAAGAATTAAAGCTGAGCCATTGTATAATTTGCTTTCAAGACATCGGCAGCCCTGACTGCTGTGAGGATTTTGTGGGAAGCGCCTACACCGTCGTAAGCAATCGAGATCGTGGAAGTAGTCTCAGTGTATCTGCCTTGTGTTGCGTTCGCCTGTTAGACGAAGTAGTTGATAGTGACATTTTGTGTGTTATTGTTGAGCATCCCCAAACGTGTGAGTCACGCTACGCCACTGCTAGATAGTGTGCTAGATGATCATTTAAACAATTCTTCTATTTATAAATATAACTCAAAACATGACAAAAAACGAGCTACTAGATTGTATATATAAAGTATATTTGGAGGAAGTGAAGAAAGACGTAGATGTAGCTGATTTTATTTCTCCGCAAGCCGATTAAACAACTAGCATAACAAATCGAAGTCTTAATTTTACCATACGTTCCCCTTTCAAAATCTCAGCATTCCAAGAGATGAGCTATGGCATTAGCGTCATTTTTGTAAAAATCTTTTGTTTGACATACCCATATTTGGTTAAATGACTTAATAAAATTTCCTACGTGTTTTTTGAGGAAAACTTATAGATTTAAAGGTTTAATTAACTGATAATTAATATTAATTAAACGATCGATTAAATGACGATTCTTTTATTGAATATGCTATTGATTTTGAGATTATATTCGTGTTTTTACACCTGGCCCCACCAGGAAAAAATGTCACGAGCCGCCACTGTTACCAGGCAATAGTTAAATTGGACTATGGCTGTGTACCATACGATGCGGCCAAGAAGAATATCAAGAGACTGCTGGAGCCTATCAATAATATGGGAGCGAGACTCACGTGTGGTTCTTTCAAGATCAGCCCAACTAAGAGCATTTTGGGTGAAGCTGATTTATTATCATTAGAAAAACCTAGAAGAAACCTAGTTATGGGATATACGATCAAAGTAGCCGCCAACAAATTGAATCCATTAAACAAAGTATTCGAATATGCATACAAACATTATAGAACATTAAATTATAAAAAGAAGCTCCTTTAGCAATAAGGACAATTCAGATACTAGAGAAGTTACAAGAGAAACTTCCACCCCTAAAGATTTCGACCTTACCTGGCAATGCCCCTGGAAAATACGAGACATCAACGTTATTGAATTTGCGAACTTCCCTAACAAGCAGAATGCAAATCCTCGTGAAATTTGTGTCCAAATAAGAAATGACCTAGCAAAATGTGATGGATACAAACATTTATACTGATGGTTCAAAGAACCTAAACAATGTAGGTTGCGCAGTAATAGCTGTGTGAGGTGATCACCATAAAATTACCTGATGACTTTTCAGTGATGTGCAGTAAACTATATGCCATAGTAGAGGCCCTTACATACATTACAAGGGCCAATCAAAAAAAGATTTATGATAATAACATACTCTAAAAGCACTGTATCGGCTATAATGAATTTATCTATTGATAAATCCAAGAGATAGTTGGAATAATCAACCAACCGAACAGTGAGGGCAAAGAAAAAGCGTTGTGTCGTGTACCTTCCCACGTTGGCATTGCTGAAAACGAATTGACAGACAGAAAAGCTAAAGAAGCAGCACGAAGCGAAGTTAGAAGTGATATATCAGTAAGCTATCAAGAATATCTCAAACGAGTCAAGAACAAATTAACTGATCTTGACAGTAAAGAATGACACAACTTACAGGGTTGCAAATTAAGATCAGTTAGAAAATTTGAAGATGATAATTCAACGCTCAGTTTCTGCAGAAACGATCAGGTTGTCCTAACAAGATGCAGAATAGGACACACAAAATTTTCTTATGGCCACTTATTGAACAGGACTGATGCTGATAACTGCAATGTATGCAAGATTCCTCTTTCAGTAAAACATTTGTTTGCATGCCCTAAAAATGAAAGTTCAAGAAACAAGTACAAATTAAGTTCTCCTAAAGATCTCAACAACAATGAACAGTGCATTAAATTCACTTGCTCCATTAAGGAAATTTAAGTGTATAACAATAGTTAACCGAATATGTATAACTCTGAGTTACTGTGTTATTTTGAACTGACTGTGTAATTATAAAAGTAGTCGCTAATAACTCTGTTAGTTGATGCGACTTTAAATAAATTAAATCAAATCTGTCGTCAAAAATATTCCTCCACCGATCGTTTACTGTCTATTGTTTCAATAGTTTTTCTATGCTATGCTGTCTTCTTCCCATTGTACATTACTAATCACTTTTGTTATTATTTCAATAATGTCCTATTATTAAATAAACTTTATATTTTAATTTAAATGCCATGTATTATAAAATGTTCTTCAAATAAAGCCTATGTAATACAAAATATCGCCTCGCGGCTAGGTCTTCGTCAGCGAGCTCACTTTCCACTACGCGGCCCTGGGTTCGATTCCCGGTCGAGGCAAGGCCATAGTGTGCATTTTCCTTGAAATGTCCCAGTATATGTTGCTTTGTGACGATGAGAAAATTCACTTCTCAGGTTGAGAAGACGGGAATACGGCGTGGGGATGTCTACGGGCTAACCACACGTACCCCCTTAACCCATGACCATGAGGCAGGGACGTCGCCGGTAGGCCCGTTCACGGGCGAATTTATCGTCGTATTTTGTAATTCTGTTATAATTAACTTATAAAAACGTCATTGAGATGACATGAATCGTCTCAATACATGTATTTTGCCTTTCTTTTTACAATAAATACCATACCCAGTAACGAAATGGCTGAGATGTGTAAATATGGACGGAAATTACGAAACTATAATTTTACGTCAAGAAATGCGTACTGTTGTAGCTCTACCAATGTATTTAATTTTAGAATTAGTATGCGTCTATTTTTGTTAGATACTTGATTTTCTAAGATTAAATACATTGTGACATCAATATTACGACCGATATAGTAAGTGAATTATTACCTACGCTGTTTTCTCGACTTTACGTTACAGATAAACGACAAAGTTGAAATAATTGTTGACAGATTTCCATGCTGAATAGGATTGTACAGTTGGTAAAACAAAAAATGAGCAATGACCAAATTTTGTCCCAGATTCCTGCTCATTCTGACGGCGCTGTATGGAAGCCAATGACATCTGATTCTTTCATAGTTAACTGATACAAAAAATATCAACTAACTCCCAAATACTGAGAAGTTGATAAGCTGGATTTTCTTGCATGAACGTTGTCTATGACAAGCGTATTCAATCCATGGATCTAGGAATACAAGGAGATGGCATAACGTCACAAACGTGAAGCACACTTCAAGCAACAATCCGCCATATGCTGTGCTCAAAACGCTTATAGGCGTTCTCGTGTTGAGGTGTGTTATTTGTCATAGTTTTTAATATTTAAAAACCTTGATTCGATTAATAAGCTTTTGTAACAGTTCGTTATGGTTACTTGTGTATAGTAAAATTTGAATATATTGATTAATTTTCATGATTCTTCTCTTCATATCAAAGAGGAAAGCACTGTGGATTGCTTCTGCGAAAAGACAACTGGAAGCCAAGTATACACAGCAAGTTATACACGGTTCTTTTTCAAGAAGAGGATTTTGATAGAACTGCTTTATGATACGTTAGTTGTGGAAACTCGCAGTTCCAATAATTTTAGCAGCTTTTCTACCACACCTAAGAGAAATAAATTGTTTAGGAATAATTATTCACTGAAGATGTCATCAAAAGGATAACCAACTTCAAGGATTATTTTTATTGTCTTCTACAAAGAAACAGGATGCATAATGTTGGCATTAATTGTATTACTGGCCCATCTACAAACTCCAAACTTTAGGACCCTGTTCTTTTGACTTCAGATGAGAGTACTTAAGGTTTATGTAAGAAAACGGTGAAATAAAGTAACAGAACAGTAAGACTGTGTGCTTTTTTTAATCATATAGTCGATATGGTAGCCCTACCTCGGATATTGTGACGAAACTAATTCTAAGAATATTTCGTAATAATTTGTGCATCACATGCGCCTTAAGAATGTTAGTGAATGAAGTTTTTATTTATTTGCATACTTTTTGTGAGAGATTATGTGAGATATCTGAAAGCACATTTAGTAATGTAATATTATTGACGTTTTAGGCTTGGGGTTATTTTGGTTTTCATGCACTGAAAATACTTAACAATGTCCCCACAAAGGCTATGTTGATGCAGATTGGGGGAAACGGCATAACAGATAGAAAATCTCATACAGGATTTGTGCTTATTTTAACAGGGGCTGCAGTAAGCTGGGGGCACAGAAGCAGCGGACAGTAGCTTTATCGCCAACAGAGGTTGATTATCAAGCATTAAGCGAAGGTACGAAGGAGGCTATATATTTAAATAGAATGTTACAATAATTATCTGTTACAGGAGAAACCGATGCAGTAACAATAAAATGTGACAACCAGGGGGCGATCAATCTGGCAAAAAAATCCTATGTTTCACAATAGAAGTAAACATAGACATGCGACATCATTTTGTTCGAAACATATCGGAAAATGTTGAGTATATTCCAACAAAAGAAATGGTTGCAGATATGATGACACATCATCTCCCAAAATATAAGCAGGACTACTGTAAAATTAATTTAGTATTATTTAAATGAAGAAGAATCATCGTTGAAGGGGGCGAATGTTGTATTTTGTAAATACACCTATGATCAACAATGATACTGTAACCCTGGGTAGCACATTTTATTTATAAATGTTATTCATGTATTACGAAGTGCAATACACGTGATATTTAACAGCTCAATATCCTTTATTAACTTTCATTTCTTCCAATTCTTTGCATACTCTTAATATACAACACTTACAATGCTTTTTTTGTTATTAATTTGTTTGTAAGTAGTAGGTTTTTGTTTTCATAATTTTTCATAGTGATTATACATTTTTAAAATATGGTACCATTGATTGTTATTATTATTAGTTTCATTGGCAATTAATTTTAACAATTTTAAAAATAATATTTTCTAAACAATTACAAAATAGCGTTAATATGGCCAAGAATGGTTCCGAAGTTGTTTCTATATTGAACTTTGATAAATATGATAGTTTATAAGACGAGAATTCATTGTTTAATGAATTCACCTAGTTTAATTGTTGCCAAAATGTTTAATCTCAGATGCACTGATCTTTGAACTCCAATACTTGGCCAATTCTTCCTGCTTACCTATATTTTTCCGACCCTGGTGCCACTTCGTCACTCGATTTCATATTTGTTCACGTACTTAAGTTGTTTTGCGTTAAAAGAGAGATTGATCATCGATAGAATTTTCGCAAGAAAATCTTTTTATTGTGAAAAATGTAACTAAACTTTTTTCAAATCCACAATTTCTATTGTAAATGCTGAACATTTTTGTCGTAGCTCATATTGTCTTTATTGAAATATTTATTTGTAGTGGGTTATTAATATAGTTTGATTTTCTCTAGTTTTTTAATGTGTGTTATTTTATTATATGTTAAATTATTATTTTCTAAGTTTGAAATACTTAGTACTTTACACGTAATTTGGACCGGCAAAGTATGTGTATACTTAATACCGGCGTCACTTTATAATTTCTTTTCAATTTTGTTCTTCACCCAAACAGTGTATCGCATGCCACCGCCACACTTCCCGCTTCTCAGGCGATCAAATGGCTTGCACTGCGACGCCACGGCGACGGCAGCCGCTGCTGGTGCTTTCACCACTAATAACCGCATACTTTAGATTGAACCATGGAGCTGTGAATACTTGGAGGTAGCATTAACAACTTCTGCCATGTTCCGCAAGTGAAGCCAGTCTGCCATATTGGTGTATGTAAGGCACGTCTGTCAAACACGATAGTAAATGGATTGTACCTACTTTTTCAATGGAATTTAATAATATTCGCGATATTGAAGAAGATAATAACTAAAACTGGAAAGCTTTATTACTAATTGTGGGGACATTGTAAAGTATTTTCAGTGCATGAAAACCAAAATAACCTCAAACCTAAAACGTCAATAATATTACATTACTAAATGTGCTTGTTCTGCCTTTTTAAAATTCATTTCATTTCATTTGTATTGAAGAATATGATCCTTTTAGTGCCTTGAGTGCCTTTTAGATACTTCAATTCTCTTTTAGCTGTTCTCCAATGTGTTAAACCATAACAATAATTAAATTGACTCAAATAACTCACTGCATATCAGGTCTTGTTCCAACTGTAAGGTATACCTTACAGTAAGGTAAGGTGTGTGTGTATATATATCATATCAACGATCCTATTAATTCACGATAAGGTATTTTATCAAGTTCAGCATTTCTGTGATTAATTTCTTTCTACAGTTTGACGCTTATTTCAAAAGGTGCACTTACGGGTTTTCAATCTATCATTTTAAATTTCTGCAAGATATGTCTAATATATCCTTTTTGCGAAATTGAACTAGTGCCATCTTGTCTGTCAAATTTGAATTCCATATTTAAACAGAAATGAAGCTCTTGTCCGTCTTTCATTTTAAATATGCTCATGACCTCTTGCTTTTCCTTGTTTAATATTGACAAGTTATCACCTGCCAAGATCACATCGTCAACATATATTAAATGAATGATAAATGTTTATCTTGTATCTTATAATGTAGACATGAATCATATTTTGACTGAACCCAACCTATCTTCGAAAGTTTACTGTGAAAATTACGATTCTATTGTCTACCACTTTGTTTTAAACCATTGTAATGGGACGGTCGCGCACGTAACGATTTCGGCGTGTGCGAAAATAATATTTTATTTAACTGGGAATACTGGAAAACGTGATGTCTAGAAACGCGCATTTTTTCGCTACCTGAGCGGCGCGAGGGGCAAGCAGGCCGCCGCTGGGCGCGGTTCCCTTTGTTCAGAAACCGTTCGACACCCTGGATATTTCCGCCGCGCAGTGTCAGCGCACACCCCGCGAAATTGCAGTGACGTAGACCGCCCACTCGAAGACGGTTTTCAACCGTCGCTACCCCACGGCAATTGGCCGGCACGCATCGCGCGATTCGGCTGCGCCAATAGACGAGAACTAGGCGGGGGCGAGACACGTGATCTCACGAGTGAGGGAGGTAGTGGGGGGGGGGAGATTCGGCCATTCTGATGTTGGCGTCTCCAGCGAGAGGTTCGAGTTTTCCGATGTGGGCGTTTGCAGCCTGAGCGAGAGGTTCGGCCATTCCAATGTGGGCGACTGCAGCGAGAGGTTCGGCCGTTCTGATGTTGACGACGCTAGCGTGAAGTTGAGCTTTCCGGGGGGGGAGAGAGAGGCCACGCCATCGCCGCGAGGCTCCAGACCGCCACCGGCAACGCATCGCCGTCACTTCGCCACTCGCTCATGTGTCGCCTGAAGGGAGAGTCGGAACACTGTACGAGTGTGGGGGACCTGAATGGACGAAGGAGCGTCCGAACTTGGCCTGAGGGCCGGCCGCTGCTGAAGGACGCATTAGGGCGGCGCTTCCTCGCTTCCGCCGCCGCCACCGCAGCCGCCGCAGGCCGCCGCCGCGGCCGCAAACGCCAGCCGCGCGCCAGCCACCCGCGCGCCGCCTACATCGCTGCCGTCCCGCCGCCCGACCCACGGGCCGATGCCGCGCCTGGAGGGGCGGAACGCCCGGGCAATGACCCAGAAGGGTCGGACTTTAAGCTAAGTTAGTTGTAAGTTAGGTTAAGATATTGTTACTAATTGTAGGAGGCTTCACCCCGTTAATTACTTTTTTTGTTTTAATTAAATTCAGAAAGTCAGAAAGAGTGTTTCATTGCCTAATTCATGAAAAATGCCCAGTCACGCATGCGTCCTGTCCAAATTTCAGCCGGGCGTATGAGGCAACATATGAGTGCAGACAGAAATCCACAGGTGAGTCGGGTCACGCCCTGAGATCCATCCCGCCGAACTCGATTTCTTTTCGCTAAAGCGTAAATTCCTTTGTGCTCTTATTCTATGAGCTACTGGTTCATTCATTAAATTACTTTCATTTGAAGTAACTTTTAGTTCCTCTGGTTCCATTTCTTGAATATTTTGTGCAGCTTGTGAATAATGTTTTTGATCCACATTGCCTTCTAATTAATTTCTTTCAGAGTTCTCTGAAAATAAATAGTAAAAAGTAGGTTCTTTACTTTCCCTTGTAGTCTTTGTTTCATTCATACGCGCCCACTGAAAGTCAATTTTCTTGTTCTTCTCTTCAGAAAATGGAAGAAATTTTACATCTCTTGATACCATTACTTTCTTGTCGCCTGATATCCATAAACGATATGCTTTAGCGAATTCGTAATAACCAACCATAACACATCGGTTTGTTCTTGGATTAATCTATCCTCTTTTCTTACCTTCATCAAGAACGTAACCATCTTCTCCGAATTCTTTGAAGTAAGATACACATGGTATTGTTTTAAACGAAAATTCATAAGGTGTCTTACCATTGATTCCTCTTGACGGATGACGATTTCTTAAGTAACACGCAGTATTTATTGCTTTTGTTCAAAATTTATTAGGCAATCCTACATCCAATAGTAAACATCTCGCTGTTTCAACCAAAGAAAAATGATTCTCTTTCGCTATTTCCATTTTGAGCAGCTGTATAAGTGCCCTCAATTTTCTTCTAATTTCAATTTCTTTTAGAAATCTATCGAACTGATGATTAATATATTCTTTCCTATTATCCGGAAATAGGTATTTAATTTTTCTATCTTTTTGATTTTCAACCGACATTTTATATTTCTTAAAAGCATATAGACCTTCCGTTTTACTTCTTAAATATTTTACTTCACATCAACGTGAAAATTCGCCAATGAAAGTCGTGAAATAAACTGAACCACCCAATGATTGAACATCGAAAGGTCGGAAATGAATCAGAATGAATAACTTCTAATATTTTCGTTTGTTTTCTTTCAGTTTCAAGCAAGAGATTTGGTGCATTTTACCCTCGATGCAAGTTCGACGTACCGGGTCGCATTGAACTTTCCCTGACTTTATTTCTAGTTGAATCCCTCTAGCTCCATTGCTTTCTACCTCTTTTCAAATATTTAAAATTTAGATGACCTATTTTTCTATGCCATACAAGTAGCTTTGATTCTGTTCCTTCCGTTGTAAAATTTGTTTGAATTTCTGAAATATTATATGGTATTTGATACAAATTATTCACTCTTTTTGCTTTCATTATTGTATTTCCGTTTCTTTCTATAATCTTCGCGGAATATTTATCAAAAATTACTTTATTACCTCTATCTGTATTTTTTGCGACAGTCAGAAAATTCTTTCGTATATCTGGAGCATAAGTGTGGGGATCTGATATTTGACTAGCGCGGCGTTGGGCTACGACGGCGCCGCGTTGTGGAAGACGCAGAAGTATGGTTGCCATAAAAAACAATATTATGAAGTGCGATGTATTAATGTGTTGAAGTGAAAGTTTGTTTTGTATGTTTGGTTGATTAATACACGTTCGTTACGGCAATTCGTGTTGTACCTTTTCGGGGAATCGTAAGCCTGCGACTCCTACATTTGGGGGCTCGTCCGGGATCTTCGGGCAAATTCCAGAAAAGATCGGCTCGGATTGTTGGAACGGGTTAGCCGGGCAGAATCGCTTGTACACGGAACAAAGCCAGTTGTGTTGAACTAGCGGAAAGACGACCATGAGTTCATTAAAGTTTGTTCGTGTTTCAACGCGTATTCCGGTGCAAGCCAAGACGAGAAACGTCGACTGACGAAACAAAGAATAAGATGGCAGAAGAAACGACGGTCGAGATCTGCGTAGACAAGAATGTCAAGATCGGGCAAAATAATGGGACTCCAAAGCGATTACTACAGGCAATCACGATAAATTTACAATTGATCAGTTGCAAGAGGAATTGAGAAAACTGAAGTTACCGATTGGTGGTAAGAAGCTTCATCTTGTTGAAAGGTTGAAAACATTAGCAATCTTCTTGGGGAGAACAAACAATTCAACGGATGGGGAGGATAAGAACCCAGAACAAAGAGGAATAGACAAAAACAGTGACTCAGAGTCAGAAAGCAATATAAACAGTGACGAGCACTACGAACAGTTTCTTTGTGATAATATGTGTAACAAGACCAAAAAGGTGTTGAAAAATTGCGTCGGGTGGCGAACGAATAAAAAAGTGATTGAACTAAAGGAAGTGCGGCGAACTAAGTACGACAGCTCTTCAGGCGAAGAATCATACAGTGATCGACTAGCGCGCGACACGCGTGACGCACACGAATCACGTAACAGATGTGACAGGCGTGAACATAACAAAGCCAAACCGACATTTACGATCCGTGATGTTGAGGGTAGCCTAACAGAATTTTCAGGTGATGATGTAGCTCAAGTTGAAAATTGGCTTTCCGAATTTGAAGATTTCAGCGAATTATTAGAATGGGAAGACTTACGAAAGATAATCTACGCGAAACGTATGCTCAGAGGCTTAGCAAGGAAGTTTATATCGACAAAGAAGTTATCAACATTGCAAAATTTCAAGAAGGACCTGATAAAAGAATTTACTTCCAAGTTTAGCAGCGCTACAGTTCACAGACAATTGCGTGAACGTAAACGACAAACGACACCTGATGAAAGATGTAAGCAATACTTATATTCGATGATGGAAATAGCTAGTCAAGGAACAATTGATGAGAAAGCACTCGTCGAGTATATCATCGATGGAATCCAAGACTATAAAAACAATAAAGCCATTTTGTACAGTGCAAAATATAACAAAGAACTTAAGAAATGCTTGGAGGCCTATGAGAAGATGAAAGAGAAATCAAAAGAACGAAAGGCAACTCTGCATAAGGAAGAGAGAAAGTATCGCAGAAAGGGAGACGAAAAACCGAATCAATTCAACAAAAGGAGATCAAACACAATGTTATAGGGATTCAAGTGACAAGCGACCAGCTCAGAACGGTTTTTCAACTGCGGATCCAAGGAACATGAAAGGATCAAACCGGGATAAAGGGCCCAAATGTTTTAAGTGCAACGAGTATGGACACATCTCACCGAGGTGTACAAAAGAAAGTAAGAGTGTGGGATGTATCCGCACCACAGACGACAAGCTATTATCGAAACGCATTTCAGCGGGAAATAAAGAAGACAGTGGTGAAACATTGGTTAACTCTATGCAGACTGTTGTGACCAAAATGAAGCAGAAAACCTAGGTAAAATTGGTTAATTATCAACGAGATGTTTTCGTACAGGCAAACTTCCAGAATCCAAGTAGAATAGCCCGTGTCGTATCCAAAATGTCCAAAGTCCAGGAGATGTACCAGAAACAGCGACGGTCGTAGTGAAGTTCAGAAGATGTGCCGGGAATGTTGCCGCAGTCCAACGAGGTCCAGTAGAAAAATCCGTGTGCGTAGCGTAGCCGTCTTCGAAATCACCAAACAGTAGCCGATACTCGCAACTCGCCGGGAAGACTCGAACTGCCGGCCTCTCCCGACGGGGGGTGATTTATTGCCCCCCGGGGCTAAAGGATCGCCGGCCAACCCGCCCGTAAGGGCGGGTGCGAGTTCTGCTGTGCTGACCTGAGTGTGACGGCTCGTGCGGCTCTAAGCCGCGCGCGCTCTCTCGGGCGGCAAAGGTACCATGTGGGCGCCTCTCCACCTCGCTGCCCGTTCCTGTGGCGGTCTTTTAAGGGTGCGCTGGGGACCGACCACACAGACTAGATTACACGGCGACCTGAAGGTACTCCAGTGCATATATTCGGGGAAAAATGATGAACCTGCTCTCTATGAAACAAAGGTTTGCCGATTACGTGAAGATTACTTACTAGCGAAGAACGTGAAATCCACCATCGAAACGAAGATCAAGCTCATGGATAATGACCCAGAGTATTTACGGCCACGCCGATTAGCACCGAAGGAGTAGACAAAATTTCTTCCTTGGAGACACTCAAAAGCTGTCATTCACAAAACTTCAACTAGCTCTGAGTAACAACCAGTTTTGCAGATTTGCGATCCACAAACTAAAACGAATAAAGTAATTAGCAAGTTGAACATTATACAATCATCATTTGGTAATCCTCACAGGATAATCAGTGACCGAGGATCATCTTTCACTTCTAAAGCATTTCAGGAGTACTGCGCTAAAGAGGAAATTCAACACATTCTTACTACTACTGGAGTGACACGTGTTAATGGACACGTGGAGCGAATCAACAGTACAATTTTACCAGCATTGACCAAGCTGTCTAAGATAAACCCGAACATTGGTACTGACACCGAACGCGTTACAGAAATGTATAAACAACAGTACTTGCCAGCGAGGCATTGGTAAGAGTCCGTTCGAAGTCCTCGTTGGCGTGAAGATGAGACATCGACACACTGTGGTCCGTTTTACAAGTTTTTGGAGCATGAAGCAGTCCAGCTGCTTGATCGTGAGAGACAAGATGTTCGAAAGATAACGGAAGAATCCATCCTGAAGATACAGGAAGAAAATCGTATAAACCATAACAAACACTGGGAGGCAGCCCCTAATTACCAACGAAGCGGCACGGTGGCGACCAAAAGGACGCAGTTCGACCCAGGTGGAGCCAAGATTACAACATCAGCAGCTGACTACATGAAGCCGTAACGTTTTCCCTGCAGGGACAGAAGGCTTTTGAGGATGGCCGAATGTGGAATCTGATATTTGACTAGCGCGGTGTTCGGCTACGACGGCGCCGCGTGGTGGAAGAGGCAGAAGTCTGGTGCCATAGAAAACAATATTATGAAGTCCGATGTATTAATGTGTTGAAGGGAAAGTTCGTTTGGTGTGTATGCTTGATTAATACACGTTCGTTACGGCAATTCGTGTTGTACCTTTTCTGGGAATCGTAAGCCTGCGATTCCTACATAAGATATATTCATAAACTTTATTAATTTATCTTCATTCATTTTTGTATTGGGATGTGAAGGTAAATGTTCCCATAGCCTTAAACAGAAATATTTCATCTGTTGCTAATTTCAATTTTTTATTGCCAATGGAATAACATTTCTGAAACTGAAATTTATTTCCACAAATATGTGCTGTGGCAACCACTATCCAAATACCATTCATTAGATAACGCCTTTCTATTATCTTTGTTGTCGGAAAAGAATGTTGATTATGTAGATTCAATTGAGCGACATTGCGCTTTCTTATTCCCAAATTTTCCGGCAAGAAAAACATTGAATTTGTTCTGTTTTCTAAAATTATCGTTATTATTATTGTATGAATTAATTTCTTTATTTTGAAAATTATTAAATCTGTTTTTCTCATCTGTACCACTATTAACTCTCACGTTTTTATGAACATAGCAATATTCATTTCTTTTCTAGATTCATATTCTTCAAATAACTTTACTTTCAAAATATCGAATTTAATTAATTCATCTCGACTTTGTTAGCACATTTTTCCGGGCGCGGAAGATAAACCTTAACTTTTCGCGCAGCTGGGCGCTCTCTGAGCAAATTAGCAACTTACCGCCGGGTATGGGGTTCCGTGGTGGTGCAGTGAATTATGGGGCCCAAATATGAATTTCGCGGTGTCCCACACAAAAAATTTTGATATTACCGCTGGGTACGCCCAAATACCTAATTATCCCGCCAGGGAAATACAGAATGTGTGTGGCTGAACGGTGCAGCCCCCTGGTAGCAGCAGCTGCCTCGCCCCGCCGCCGCCGCCTCCTCTCCCCCTCCCCTTGGGAGAAGAGGATTAGCTACTGACCGCTCCGGCCCGGGGTATGGCCCTTTTCCAGGGTTGGTGCGGTGGAGCGCGCGGGCAGTTTTTGGAGCAGCGGGTTCTGGCACGATGATAGCCCTGGCGTGGCGTGGATGTGCCATGGCGTGGCATGTTATTTCAAAAGGAGCGATTTGCCCTCAGCTTCAGTTGCCACGGATTTGCCATTCGCTAGCGGACGCATCCGCTAGCACGGCGTGAGAAGACGCTGAGCACGAACGTATTTACGCAGTATCATTCCATGTGCCATGACCTCTTCTCCACCCACTGTTAGAGATAAGACTATTATCAGGAGGAGTGTAAATTGATGTGAAAAATCAGGAAGTGTAATTTGCTCTTTAATTTTTCTTTGGAAGTTCAAGAATGCGTGGAAGTGTTTTGAAAAGAGTTCAGCTTTCGTTTCGTTAAATTTGCTAATCGTTTATTTCCTTTCGAAGTAAATATGCTTGTCACTATTAGTTTCCCTCTTCATTATAAGAGTCTTGAAAATTGTTAGTTTTCCCTTTCCTTGACAACTTTCATATCCACATTTAAAATTATCGAATTCGTCACAGAAAGAATATTTGTTTGTATTTAGAAAAAACGTATTCAGTAAACGCATGGGTATGAGTTATTCGGGTCACGGTGACACAGTGCAGACGGGTGTTTGTGGTCGGCCTGCTGACGACTCAGCAGCTAAGAATGGACTGTAGTCACCAGAAACGGCCTGGGCACTGTCTGAGACGCAGGTGTTTTGCAAAAGATCTGCAACTGAAACGACCCGCACGTCATCAGTGTCACGTGACCCGAGCTCACATAAACCTATGCGCCCCTAGACACGGTCTTGTTTTTGAGCTTGGACTGCTGGTGTGCTAGACTGGCGACTGGCGCCATGTCCGTTGGGTGCTGCGTGACTGAGAGCTGCGCGGAGATCGTATGCCTCGTAAGATCTATATAACCTTCTCTAGGGCCTTCAGACTCTCTGAGATGGCCAAATTATCATCTAAATTCATAGTAATAAATACGTTTAAATAAGTAAGATGTGCTTCCCAATCAATACCGAGACCAGGGCTTCTTCCCCTCGGTTGTAGTGATCCCCTCCCTCTCATAAGCGAGTTCTGCTCCCTCTGATCCTAACCCCCATCCGCCAGATTTGTGGCAGAGTAGACTGTTCAATAAAGTTATAACCAGTAGATCTTCATTTAATAGAACATCTAATGAAGCAAACTATTAAATTTCGGCCTTTAGCCGCCATCCTGATTGAGGTTTTCTGGGTTTACTCAATCGCTTAAGGCGTATGCCGGGGTGGTCCCTAGTTTTGCTCTCCCAGATGTAAATGTACAGCTGGCCCTCCCCCTCTTAAAATATTATTTCTCTGTATTAATGTAGATTGAGTGGTTAGGCGGAAGAGCAGGCCCTATGGCCTGAGCCTCGCCATTAATAAAGGCATTTTTATTATTATTATTATTATTATTATTATTATTATTATTATTATTATAAATCTGTAAATTGTCTTGTATGCTCGTAAATATCTTCATTAGGTCTTGCTTCCTGAAATAATAACTGTTTAAGCAAACTGACTTTACGAGCTGCCCCTCTGGATTGAAAAAACTTTATGGAATTTTAACCGTAGCTCATGCAATGTCTTGCAATCTTTAAATGTAATAAGCTCA
The DNA here is from genome assembly GCA_031308135.1 of Acheta domesticus. Lineage (NCBI taxonomy): Eukaryota > Metazoa > Arthropoda > Insecta > Orthoptera > Gryllidae > Acheta > Acheta domesticus. Next base: position 167,401,197 of record JAHLJT010008446.1, on the reverse strand, counting down.
CTAAGCTGAATAGATGAAATAATCACGGACTTAGCTTCGTTGTCAGCTGTATCCCATGCAGAAGCTTCCTGATCGTGTGCTGGACGTAGTATTTTTCCAGTCACATATTCCCATTGGCTGTATTTGATTAGAATTGCATCCATATGTAACTTCCATGTCTCAAAATTCTCTTTTCCTTATGGGACAATTTGGCACATATTCGTATCCATTTTTAACTTCTCAAATTGTGCAAATTATCAAAATCAGTAAACTTCCTGCATTACTGGGGCCATGACCGATTTGTTGTATATTAAGAGTATGCAAGAAATGGGAGGAAGTGAAAATTAAGATACAATATTGAGCTGTTCGTAATACATGAATAACATTTATAAATAAAATATGCTACCTAGGGTTACAGTATCATTGTTGATCATGAGTGTATTTACAAAATACAACAGCAATATCATGCCAATTCTCCCACGCATCTATTGCAAGTGGTATTTCAGCAGCCGGACGTCGAACCTATTGAACAACTTAACGTAAATTATGAACACATCAACAATCCTGATACGATAAGCACACAAGGCAGGAGCCTTATAAACGTCCCCGCCTAATCCGTTATTACCCTCTCCAAATCTCACCTCCTTTCCACCCACAGTATATAAAGTCCCTATACAAAATTGCTTCGAATCCCTTAGTACCCATGATGCTCCTATAAATCCCGTCTCCTCAAATCAAAATTCCCCCATATTCATACATGATGTTCAAGATCATCCTAGCCTCATCAAAACCATCCATCAAATTCTAAAGCATTACCAGTTCCAAACCCGCAACCAATCAAAATACACCCAAGTACTTGTAAACAGCATTGAAGATTATAGGGCCTTAAGACAAAATCTACAAGCGAAGAAGCTGAACTACCACACCTAGATTCAGGCACACAAACGATGTCCGTAGTGCTATCTAATGTTCCAGTAGATTAGAGTGAAAAAGAAATTGAAGATAAACTTATGAAAAGGAACCTTCCTGTCCTAAAAGTTATCAGACCCTCTGGCTATGGGAAAAAACCTTGGCTCTTGTTTGGTTACTCTGGAAAAGAACAACAATGCCATCAACATATACAAGTATACTGAACTTTTTCAAGTCATTATCTCAGTAGAAGAAAGAATACGCCACCCCAGACCAGTTCAGTGTCGAGAATGTCAAGACTTCGGCCATACCGAGAAAAACTGTGGACTTCCTGTGAGATGTGGTCGCTGCTCCAAAAAACATGCCACAAATGACTGCACCGAAGGCAACTAGTGTGCACATTGTTCGAAACCGCATCACGCTAGTAGCTTTGACTGTACCATCTACCCGAATCTGCTTCACAGAAAAGGTTTCCCATTTAATATGCACCAACACTCCATGCAATCTTCCCCTTCTCGCAACTTTTCCCCATAACCGCCCCAAACCCCTTTCAACTTGCAGACGTCTCAGCACAATGACCCTTCGCCCCTTCTGAAATCAATTTTCCACATCCATAGCCAAAACTTTGAAGCCTCAAGGCAGCAAACTAAATCCTATGCTAATGTAATTCGCCAATATTCACGTATACCTTTCGATAAACTCACAATCATCCTACACAATCATTGTGTCCCTACTCCCCCCAGATGATCCAGATAGTTTTCCAACCAGTCAAAGAATCGCACAAATCCATCCAAAAAATCTTATTCCTACTATCATCTACACCATGATTCCATCCATATCACTTTCCCAAACATTACCTTAAACATTCATGAAAAAACACCGCTTAATATCCTTTCCTGGAATGTCAATGGAACACGATCAAAAAACCTTCTCCTTAGTCAATTTCTCCACGCCAACCACATTTCTGCCTGTATTCAAGAAACTCACCTATTTCCATTAAACCTAATCTTCATCCCAGAATACATGACATACCTTGCAGAGAGCCCAACAAACGAGCCAGTGGTGTTGCCATAATCATTAAGTAAAATATATCACATTATCAAATTCCTTCCATACCTTACTCTCCCCTCGAAAGTGTACGAATCACTGGCAAATCATCCTTCGGCGCACTGCTCAACATTACATTCATTACAAACCACCAAATATACCTTACTTACCCAACTCTCAACGCTTTCTTCACAAAATCAAACTACAGTTGTTGTAGGCGACGTCAATACCAAGCATACAGCTCGAGGTAACAACCTCATTCCTTCAGCCATCAGACTTCTCAACGACATTAATAACCTAGGCTCGCATATCCACACCCTTCTCTCCAACTACCCATCTTTACCTAACGAACTACCTAACATAATTTATTCCGTATTATCATTATATCGCCCGACAGCCATAGCAGTGGAAACCGACATTGCACTACCCAACGATCATCGCTCAATTATCTTCAGACTAGGGCTTTCAGCTTCTCCAATTAAAACCCTGTCCCTTTAACTTCAACAAAATCAACTGGCACCACTTCCAGTCCTCTCCTAACTCAGTTGTTTCCGCCAATACAAACTTGACCCATTGAAAATGATATTGACAAAGCCTTATTATTATTATTATTGAAAATGATATTGAAAAAAAAATATTAATGATATTGACATATCCTTTACTAACCCATGATATTCTCGTTATTCTCGATTTAACCACACCCTCACCCAAAAATTCAAATCCCCTCCACATCCCTACAATACTCCTATAACTCATCTCTCACAAGATACTCATTGAATCTCGTGATCCTCTTTCTCTTCTGAAATACTACTTAAACCGCCTAATTAAAATAGTACGGAGACCTTTTTCTAGTCCAAGCTCAATATTTCCACAAACAAATCCAAACTGCACATCCAAACTAGCACTCACTCTGGAACTTCACACGCCGTTTACTAAGAAAACACAACCATATCCACTCCCTCCATACACATTTTGTTAAATCTCAACAAACTCTTAAAAATGATTTATTAACATAAACTCCTGGCCAACTTCGACCGCCATACTCACAACTTAACAAAACTTCCAAATGAAACAGCTTGCCATCTGGCTCAAACTTCGCCGAGTTCTCCACTGGTTCCAGTCCTCTGCCGGCACTCTTTTATACGGACCGGCTCCCGCGCAAAGCTTCCCGCAGTATCTCTTCATTGGCTGGATCACTGGCGCGCGACGTCCAGGAAGTGGGTGCTGCATGTTTCTGAGCGCGCCCTCGAACTCCGCTCCTCATTGGTGCGCTTAGGGAAGCGCGGCGCGCGCGATGCCGGCGTTTTGTGCTGCGCGCTGCCGGCGGCAGGAACACGCCGCCAGCGCTCCTTGCCGCGCTGTTAGCGTGGTCACTTCAAAACCGTCGGCCGTACACTACACCCTCCGCACAGAAGTTGTGGTGTAGGGGTGAAACGACGCAATCTGTTGCTCCTCCGTAATGTGCGTCGCTGCTCCGACTGCACAGATATCTCCTCGATGGTCGCGCCGGACTCCGATGCGGGCTGCTCCTCCTGCTGGCTTGCAAACTGAAAACGCATTACACTTTCTGTTGCACTGCCCTGCGCTGGACCATCTTCCTGCCGCCTATCCTTTGCAGAATCCGAGTATCGCCTCCTAATCTGCAATTGCTGTCGAGTGACTACTCTATCTTCTGTCCTGAGGATGTAAACTCTGCCCCCTCTTACTGCAGTTATTAATGCTGGTTGCCATTTCCAATTATCTCCGTACACTCTTATAAATACCTTATCTCCCTGTTTAAACTTACCGCCCTTGGTTGACACTGCCTCCGGAAATGACAGGGACAATAAGGTACGGGGCTGCCGACCTTGCAATACTTGAGCGGAGCTTCTACCCGACATATTTTGTAATGCTCTAAATGTGGTCAACATGCTAAGCAACGCCTGTTCTACTGATGCACCTGCTCTAGTTGCTTAAAGCATTGCTGACTTGAACGTCTGCACTAATCTTTCCACCTCTCCATTTGACTGAGGGTGGAAACGGTGGAGCCAAAATGTGTTGTATGCTGCTGCTTACTTTTACAAAATCTTTGGAACTCCGCTGATATAAACTGCCGGCCGTTATTCGAAATCAATACACCTGGGAGTCCTTCCGTTGCGAAAACTTTCTTTAAAGCATCTACTGTATATTGCGCAGTTGTGCGCTGCATGCGCATAATGTACAGATAATTCGACTACGCGTTCACCACTAATAACCACATGTCCAAGGAATGGACGCGCAAAATCTATATGTATGAGGTCCCACGGCTCGCAAGGGTGAGGTCATGAGCTTAAATCCGCCCTGGGAGGTGCCTAATTAGTTTGACATGATTCACAATGCTTCCTCATCTCCTCTATATCTCTGCTTATTCCTGGCCAGTAACAATAACGGCGAGCTGCCTGCTTGGTCCTGGCTATACCCCAATGACCCTCATGCAAGAGACGCAATACCTTTGAACGCAATCGGAGCAATACCTTTGAGCGGAATCACTACTCTAACTTCTTCATTGCAAGCCAGTAATGAAACGCCGTTTTTAATCGACAGTCTGTGTTGGAGCTTAAACTATTCCGTCAGCGCCCTGGTTCGCCTCTGTGTGTCCGACCAGTCCCTTTGCACCTGGTGCAAACACTTGCCTGAGCCGAGAATCCTTCTTTGTTTCCTTTGCCGCTTGATATGATGAGACTGGAAAACCTGATACTTTCTCCTCTTCGGCTTGCTCCAGCTGCAGACAGGCGATGTCCTCAGAGTCAAAAGACGCATCCGGTCCTTGCGAAAGAGGGGATAGTGCATCTGCGTTAGCATGCTGATGCGTGGATCTGTAAAGTATCTTATAATTATAATCAGACAGGAAAAACGCCCACCTTTGCATCTTACGCGCCGTATTATCAAGGATACGATTATGTGGTGAGAACAAGAATATCAATGGCTTATGATCTGTGATAATCATGAACTTTGACCCATACAAATACTCATTGAACTTTCTCACGCCATACACAATTGCTAAGGCTTCTTTTCTATCTGAGAGTAATTCTTCTGATGCACATTCAATATTTTTGACACACAAGCAATTGGCCGCTCAACTCCCTTAGCATCTTTCTCTCAAAGGACTGCCCCTATACCATAAACTGATGCATCCACTGCCAGGATGGTCGTTCTTTCTGTCAAAAAATTTTCCAACTTAACCACCTGCATTAAATTTTCTTTTAAACCCTCTCGCTGCTAACGACGCCTATAGGCGTCCGGATTTTTCGTGCCCCGTGTGCTAACGCCGCCTTTAGGCGTCCTCCCGGAGTCGCTTCTGCTGTGTTAATGACGCCTATAGGCGTCTTGTACTTCGCGCGGCAGTCTTGCGCTTTCTTCTGAATGGCTGAGGGCCTGAAGGACATGTGGCAATATATGTTCGTTTTGTAAGGGTTTGAACTTTAGTTTGAACCCTTCTAGTGACTGCTGCTGTGAATATTCTCCTTGCTACGAGTTGAAATGTTTGTAAACTGATCGACTGCCGTGCGGCGGTCCTCGTCACCCGTGAGGGGTTGGCGCGCAGCTTCAAGGAGGCCCTTCCCTAATGACCCTAATAAAACTTTCTCGAGGGGTTTTCGGGTACGATGTACCACCGTTACTTTGTGTTAATATTTCTTGCTAAAAGTTTTTTGTTTATATGCATAACTATACGAATATCGACTTCTTTTGTGAAGAAAACAAGGCTCAGTGAAAAATGTTCAATTTTGGCTTTCTTGTTTTTCACGGAGTCGTTAATACCTTTCATTGTTAACAAAAGTATGAAATTTTATCTAAATGCGCTGCGAATCACTGAAAAATATCACTCGCGACTTGCAAAATGGAGTGATACGTCTTCTAATGAAATGCATGTTTTCTTTTAGTATGTTTATTCATACCGAGAATTTAAAAAATCACCAGTAAACGAATATTCAACGCCTATTTTCGGGGCGATAATGTCTCGAGATATGTTTTTGCTTACACTAAGAATACTTCATTCCAGTAACATTGTAGAACGTTGCGGCAATCGCGTTTTCAAAATAAGAGATGTCAGTGCCATTTGCCGAAGCTCAGCAAACTCATTCTCTCCGTTCGGGAAGTTGTGCGTCGATGAAAGCCTAATTTTGTTCAAGGGACGGCTGTTTTTCATACAGAATAATCTTTTAAAACGAATCAGGTTTGGAATCATACTCTTAGTGCTGTGTGATTGTGAAAAGGAAATGAATCTCAATTATTATTCGCCTTGAGTTCCGATACTTTTGTGAAAAATGTAATGTGTATTTGAGTGTTACGCCATGTTTTGAAGTGTAACACCACAAATGAATTTCTAAATTCCCAATAATATTAAAACATTCAAAAAGTGTTAATGAGGTCCTCGCGTTACACTGTTTTAAAATGTAATTCACGGAAAAAAATGTCACATATTTCAAAATCATATTTTATATGAAAGCATATCACATATTTTAAAACGAAAACAATTTTAAAATTTAAAAACAAAACTCAAAAATGTATATTTCTATGATCGCCAGTATCGACCCAAGGTCCATATCAAAAACAAGGATAGGACGTAAATGCAAGTTTGTCTTGTGGGGCCATCTACACCCTGCCAGCGCGCGCCCTTCGGAACCGGGAAAAGGCGCCGCACACAGCGGTCGCCGGCCGCCGCGGTGCGTCAGCACGGGGCGGCGAAACCCTGGGTGGGGTCTGTAGCAGCGAAAAGGTTAACTTCCGAAATACCCTATCACAATCTGCCGACCAATGCCATTTTATCTCTTTCTTACGCAACGCGTTGAGGGTTCCGCTATTTCTGTAATATTCTTAATGAACTTGCCATAGTAATTGATTTTCCCCAGAAAGGATTGGAGCTGCTGCAAATAAACAGACGCAGGAAGCTGCTGAATTGCTGCTGAGTTCTCACCGGTTGGTCTAATGCCCGAGCTATCCAACAGGCGACCTAGATAAGTAATCTGCTCTTTGAAAAATTCACACTTATCCACGTTAACTCTTAGGCCCCATTGATTTAAAGTCTTTAACAATATGTTCAAATTTTGCAGGTGTTCTTCCTCCGATTCGCCAGTCCCCACTATATCGTCCAGATACTTGGCACTGCCCTTCACCTGGGCTGTCAGCGTGTGCAGGCAGCACTGAAAAATGGCCGCGGCTGAAGCAACTCCGAAAGGCAACCGGTTGTAGCGGTAAAGCCCGAACGATGTGTGTATAACCAATAACCTTGCAGACTCTTCATCTAATGGGATTTGCAGATACGCGTCCCGTAAATCTATTTTTGAAAACTTATGCCCGCCTGCTAGTTTCTGAAAAAGTTCCTCAGCTCTGGGTATGGGGAACTGGTCCACCATGAGCTGGGCATTGACGGTGCTCTTGAAATCCCCGCACGTTCTAATTTTACCATCTTTCTTTTGGACTATGACAATTGGGGTTGCCCACGTACTAGTTCTGACGGTAGTCAAGACTTCCAACTCCACTAATCTGTCGATTTCCCTCTTTACCTTATCTTTAACTGCCACTGGAACAGGTCGCGCTTTAAAAAATTTAGGGGTGGCGTCTTTCTTCAATTAAAAATGCGCCTCAAACAATTTGTACTCTCCCAATTGCTCTGAAAAACTTCCGAATTCAAATCTACCACCTTTTTTACCTCTTTTGGCAGGGTGCTAGTCTGAATGACAAAAGCATCTTGAACTGTAAAACATCCATTTCTAGAACGTTGACTGCATCACGACTGTCCACAACTACCACTGTAATTTGCCTTTCCATCGCTTAGTATTTTGCTACGAGGCTGATCTTACCTTTCGTCTTTATCCTCTGTCTAGCATACCCATAAAAAACTGCTCAGTGGGGCGCAAGGTTGAGAACCCAGCTGCTCTAAAGTTGCTGCCACACCTGTATCCACCTGGAATAACACAGATTTACCACCTATCTCCATGTTCACAAACAACTTACTTTTGTCGTTACACTGCATAACTGAATAAATACAATCACTATCCACTTCACCGATGCCTCTTTCTTGCCAATGGTTTTCAGCATAACCACTGCTGCACCTTTCTCTGACGTGCCCGCTCACCTCATCGATGTCCATTTCTTGTCACTTGTTTTCAGCAGAACCACTGTTGCATACTTCTCTAATATGCCCTCTCTTTCCACACACGTAGCACTCGGCTTTGAAGAATCTGCAAATCTTTCTGTCGTGACTAACAAAACACCGTCTACAATATTTCAATAGCTTGCTTCTGCTGGTAGAAGGACTTTTCTTCTCTTGCTGCTTTCTGCTCCTTGGCTTGGCGAACCAATTTTTCTCCTGTACACTCATCTCTTCAACATCTCTTGTTGTTCTATTGCCTAACGTCATCTGGTGCGCAGTATGCTTCGTTATCTCATATGATGTTCCTAATTTTAAAACGTCTTCCAAAGACGGGTTGTTTTGCTGTAATAAGGCCCATCGAACTTCTTTTTCCAGCGTATGCATTACCAACATGTCTCGTATCAAAGACTCCATATCAGATTTCTCTACGTTTCATTCAATTGCACACTTCGCCAAACCCTTCAACTCGGTCGCCCAATCAGCATTCGTTTGGCCCAGCTTCATTTTGGATGAATGAAATTTCACGCGCCGCTACAAAATGTGTTTCTCTTGAAAAATGGGTTAGTAGCCGCTGCTTAAGCACATCATACGACCACTGCCAAATCTCTTCTTCAGTGCTTAATTTCCTTAACAATCTATATAAAGGCGCGCCGATTGTGGCCAGGAAAAATGCTCTTTTACGAGATTCTTCCTTAACATCATAACATAACAGATGTTGCTCCAACCTGGCCACATATTCTTCGCAGGTTTCCTCCATTGCATTGTATGCTGCGAATGGTAGGGTTGGGCTGCTCAGTCGTGAAGAAATTGCCGCTTGCTGCAATGTGTGCGCTATAATCGCCATCTGTTGCTGCTGCTGTAGACACGCCATCAACTGCGAGAACTGCTCCGCGTTCATTCTCAATTTTTACTCGTCGCCACAACTAAATCTCAACAAACTCGCTTTCTAAAAAATGATTTATTAACATAAACTCCTGGCCAACTTCGACCGCCATACACACAACTTAACAAAACTTCCAAAAGAAACAGCTTGCCATCTGGCTTAAACTTCGCCAAGTGCTCTAGTGGTTCCAGTCCTCTGCCGGTGCTCTTTTATACGGACCAGCTCCCGGGCAAAGCTTCCCGCGGTACATCTTCTTTGGCCGAATCACCGGCGCGCGACGTCCAGGAAGCGGGTGCTGCATGTTTCTGAGCGCGCCCTCAAACTCCGCTTCTCATTGGTGCGCTTAGCGAAGCACGGCGCGCGCGATGCCGGCGCTCTGTGCTGCTTGTTGCCGGCGGCAGGAACACGCCGCCAGCGCTCCTTGCCGCGCTGTTAGCGCGGTCACTTCAAACCTCCGGCCGTACACTACACCTTTCACCCCCGCCTCCTCCCCTGCAGATAAATTCAACACTCAGGCTGACTATATTGCATTCGTCTTAATCCACATCGTCCCACAAGTGCTGAATTTAATCAATCAATACAACATGAAGTAAACAACCCGCAAATCACCGTACCTCATCCCATTGACTTAATCTCTCTATTAGAAATTGCTTCAATCCTGACTAAAAGTGTAACCAAAAATCTTTTGGTCCAGATAAAATCAACACATTTATCTTAAAACAACTTCCTCTCAAAGCCATTCTACACATTACCTACATCTTAATTCCTCCCTAAGAATATATTACTTCCCAATAGACTGGAAATACGGACATATTATACCCATCCTAAAGCCCAGTAAAGACCCCTCTTCTCCATCCCGTTAGAGACCCATTCGTCTCCTTCAATCCCTCAGTAAAATCTTCAAAAAATGCATTCTCACTGGCTTAAAAACTTACCTCAGTCATTCCTCGCCATCAATTCGTCTTCCAGTCGCTAGTATCAACTAACCATCCGATCCTCAAACTTACTGAAGACATTCTCGAAAAATTCCATCAGTTTTCCCCTAGAATAGCCGTCTTTCTCGACATCGAAAAAAGCCTTCGATTCAGTTTGGCACCCCCGCTTATTATTCAAATTACTAAAACTCGGTACCCCACAGTACCTAATACACCCAATTAAAAGCTTCCTCACGAATAGTCTCCATACGATTGCCTGATGCGCTTTCTGTCCCGCTCCTATCTTAGGAGGCGTACCTCAAGGGTCTTCCCCAAGCTTCAACTCTCTTCACTCTTTTTACTTCCAAAGCACCGACCACCTCTAACACCTCCCTCGCACTCTACTCCGAAGACCAAATCATTTACTCAACAAACCAAATACTGGATGACGCAACCCTTGATATTCAAAACCACCGGGATCAAATCACTGGACTGGCCAGTAAATGGCGTATCAAATTCAGCCTCACTAAATTTCAAGCCAAACTGTTCTCTTTACGCAGACCGTCCTTGCCTCTAATAGCATACAAGTCCTTATCTATCCCTAGGTTGCCTTCCAACCGACCAGTCAAGGAGTCCGGAGTCCACCTCGATCGTCGCCTAACCTGAAAACCCCCACAACCACCACAGACTTGCCCTAGCCACACAAAGAACTCATCAGCTTTTTCCAATTCTACGTCGATCTTCTCCCCTCCAAATCCAAACCGGCACCCATCTTTACAAAGCTATGATCAGACTGATGCTAACATACGCAAGTCCTATGTGGCTCAGCAGCCAAATCCCAAAGGGAAGCAAACCCCGAACAGAGCGTGCATCCGCAGGAATCTTCCCAGACAGTTTTTTTAACCCACCCTAAACCTCTCGCACATAAATCTCTAAATAATTCTATGTCAAAAATATGACTTCTAAATTTATGTCAACTCTGTAACTCTGTTTCAAATGTATTCAAACCCATTGCAAAAGAGGCTGTACACCTGAAAGTAAATAAATTTTAAAATCTTTGGCTAGGTCTTGTGGAACTGAGACATGCTGACTTTCGCAAGAGAAACCGTTCCTGAAACGTGCAACTTTGATACAGCCATTCTTTCTGATGTAGTTAGTAATTAGTTGTTTCGTGATTTTGCAAACGGCTGATGTGAGACTTATCGGTCTATAGTTTCTAAGAACTGTTTTATCGCCGCTTTTAAAACAGGTACCGAGATTGCTAACTTCCAAACTTCCGGTACGCAAGCATTATTGATAGAAACATTAAAGAACCTAATCAGGTACAGTAGAATAGCCTCTCCGCCTAATTTAATTATGTCCATGGAAATAGAATCTGGGCTCGAGATTTTCTGTTTTTCATTATTTTTATTCTTTTCCCTAGAGTAGGGGAGGTGAGGGAGAGTTGGGACAGTTTTCATTGTTAGAATTTTAGAATTTAATTTTGAATAATTCTGAAAAGTTTTTAACTCTTAAAAAATAACTGGTACTTAATGCAACTATAGAAACATATTCAAACACGTTAGATATTTTATGAATTTTGTAGAATTTTTTTATAATAACATTTTTTTGTCCCAATTCTCTCACGCTAAGGGAGAGTTGGGACTCTAGTAGAGTTGGGACACTAGTAGAGTTATCGTCTCTCAAAGAATACATAAACATTAGCATCGTTTTTCAAATAATCATATAATTTTTCAAGTTGAACTATAGACTGCATCTTGAACAGTTATTTAGTTAATAACAGGTCCATATGGTTTTTAGACAGTCGTACTGTTTATAAGATACATATACGATTCACATGACCATGTGAATCATAAAATTTTATTTTTATGAAATGGAAATACACTTTCATTTCATCTCAAATTCTCAACATTCCTTAAATACTTGCATGGAAAAGCGCCCTGTTCGCTCCGTACCACTCAAAGTGGTACATTCAGATATCTTCTTCACGATGGCATTTTCTTCGACTGATGCAACATCTTCAACATCTGGATAAGCAAAATTATATGAGAAACGCTTTCTTCTTTAAAAATTTATAACAAAACGTTCATCAATATTTATGATTGTTCCGATGTAATGAATTCTTGTCTTTTTTGTTTGAAATTTTACCAGAACAAATCATTGACAATGAAATATTGGCTCATATCGTTGGAAACGCTTTCTTCATTATCTTCCTCACTCATTGAAACCTCATTTGAATCCAATGGCATAAGCTCATCACTGCTAGCAGATGAGTAGTTCAGTTTTCGAACTGGTTTCTTCTTTTTGTTTTCTCTTTCCAGTAATTCCAAAAGAATTTAGTCTTTGACTGAGTTAATTTTAAAATTAATGTTTTGCCACGTTTACCACCACAATTTGCTTTCTTAAGGGCTCCTGCCTTAGGTCTCATCTCTACTGGTGTAATAATAGGGCTACTTCTCTTCGAAGATCGATGTGATGTTGTGGAAATTGATTGTGCATCTTCTAGAACTGGAGGTGACAGGGTTGTATTGGGGCCATTCTCAGGAGCTTGATTTCTGTCACTTCCATTAGAATAAGGACAAGCTGTTAATATGACATGAGGAAGGCAATGTCACTAAACACTTCAGGATTGTATGGATAAATTCCAGTTTTCTTATATGCTGATGATATATTCCTGGGAGTAAAAGCACGAGCCATTGATAGATTCGACAAAGTAGCAATCTCATAAATAGTGATTGTGTTTCCTGGGTTGTGAGTCATCCATGCATCACAAGCGGCATTGTAATAAATGTTCAAGGGACCAAAGACGCCTACATCCCATGGCTGGAGGTTATCTGTGCAATGTGGAGGTAGAGTAAACTAAACAATATTGTTTTCTTTACAAAATGTTATGGATGCAATAGATTTGTGACTTATCATGGTTAAAAAATTCTCCAACGTTCTTGTTGAAGCTTGTACTTCGCGACAGACTTGTGGGTTCTGGTTTTCTGATTGACAAAGTGGGATTGCGAATCACAAATCCTTTCCACCAATCCTCACTGAGTATTTGATGTTTTCTCCAATTTTCTGGAATTCTGAATTGGTTGCAATTAGCAAACTGGAATGCATGTTCTCTTGCAGCGTGTTTGGACATCCCACAATTAATTTTGAACAGGTAATTATGTAGGTAACAAGCACCTTCTCTTCAGCTTCTGTAAATATTTGTGTTTTTTTATAAACAGATCCATATTTTTCTACATCTTCTTGCCTTTTCTCCGAGATATATGTAGTAAATTTTGCTATTCTGGTTTTAGGAATACTGTATTTTTGAGCAATTTTCCGAAGACTGCCACCTTCCTTATTTTCCTTAACAGCCGTCTCAATGACAATGAGAAATGATATGTCTTTCTTTCTTCCTTTTGTAAATATGAGGCATCTTCTGAATCCTGAATATGTACAAAAAATTTAGAAGACGACCATACGTTTTAAGTAGCATGAGCAGGAAAGAACACAATATTAAGGGAGAGTTGGGACATGTCCAAACTCTCCCTTAATTGACTGTCCTAACTGTCCCATGGCAGCAGTTATAAATAAATTGTCAAATTTTACGATATTACAACAAATGCAGTTCATTTTTTCCGAGACTTAACTTCAATAGTACTACTATTAAGTGTTTATAATCAACAAAGACGCAAAAAATACTTTGTTATCGAAAATAAAGAACGAATACAAGCTAGAAAAGTTACCTTGAACACTGAAAAAAGTATTTACTCACCTGCTTGATTCTAAATCAAAGGAAAATAATCTAACATCCAATACAATGCTTCCTCAATTGAAGCTTTTCTACCTACAGGAACATTTTGTTATATGACCAACAACAATAAAAATATGCACTGTCCCAACTCTCCCAGGGTACCAACTCTCCCTCACCTCCCCCACTTACGTCGACATGAATAGATTTCTATCTGATAACATTGGTATCTGTGTACAGTTAGTTTTCTGCTTAAATATGAAAGTGAAATATGCATTAAAAGCGTTTGCTTTTTCTATGTCGTCAGTTATTGGCGAACTATTAACACGAACAACTGGTATTTCGTCTCTTTTTCTTTCCTTCTACGAATATACTTAAAACATTCCGACCAATTATTGCCATCCGTAACAAGTATGTATTTCAAATGACGGTCCTCCACAATTTTCTTTTCTTTCTCTAATGCTTTTGAATACCTTCGAAATAATAACATATGGTGTCCACTAATGTGCCTGTTACTAAAAACCTTTGTTTTTTTTCATAAGTCTATTCTTCGCATTGTAACATTTTGGGTGGGGGTTTATTTTTAACAATTTACATGGTATAAATGTCAGCACGGTATTTTCAAGAATGTTTTTAAATTCTCGCCACATTTCTTCCATCCCCCCTCCTATCCTAAGAAATCCATCCCTTAAGTAATTTTGAAGCCCTTCTACATTCGTTTTCTTGTATTCCCTCAGTGGAAACCCGGTGTTAATAGTTTTCTGTGTACTTAAGTCTAAGTCGACAAGAACTGCTTTATGATCACTTATACCTTCTAAGACGTCGCACGATAAGAATAAGTCTTTCGGTCAAACGAGGCAAATATCGAGAAGCGCATCCTGTCGAGTCTGTTGGTCTGCTAATCCGTTGTCCTGGGACCAGTCTGTTGACAAGTTGCTGCACGTTTCCATCGCATATACACCCTTTCCAATTCCTGCCTGGAAGATTTAAATCTCCGGCAATAACTACAGGCTGGCTACTTATATTTTTTGTTCTTTCGTGTATTGCGCCTAAGATTTCGTAATTATTAGCTGGTGAACGATAGCAAGCAATTATTTCTAAGATATTTCCTGGACAGTAAATTTCCAACCCGCCATTTCAAAAACATTATGATCCCAATTTGATACGACACTTAAGATGTTTTTCATGCAAATAAAAACTCCACCGTCTCCAGTTTCGCGATCTCCCCTAAACGTAATATGAAGGCGTTGTTTTAATAGTAGTACAACTCCATTGACACTCATTTCAATATATTGAGCTTTAAAGTCAAGTGAATGTAAAAAATCGGAAATGGAGTTAACCAAAACATTGTGTGTTTTTCTCTTATAAGATATTCATTCGTCTGAAGATGATATACATAATCATATTGTATGCTTCGCGGAATATTGGGGGTGTAAAGGAGGTATACCACCATAAAAATGAGGTTGGTGGGCCTAATCGGTAAATGTACTTCTAAGAAAAGTTGGAAATGAAGGCAATATCGATTTATTAAAAAATATTCTATATTAATTTAATGTTACTTTTGAGGCACACTAAATTTTCTTTATCTTCTTGAAACCGTCCGGTTCCTACCTGCAGATTAGAAAAATACGCGTAATTAACACTTGAAATGAATGGAAACCAATCAAGAATATCCTTTTTCTTCTCATTAACCTTCCTTTGCTGTGATTAAGTGGGATATTTAAATGGTTGAAAACCTTAGTTCTTGCTCGTCCACTGGTTGTTTGTGTATAGTGAAGTTTATTATGAAGAAACCAAAGTCTTGATTTAAGGTTTGCTTGTATAATGAAAGAATCTAATCCATCTAATTTTTGTAGCCAGTTTCTATTTTTAGTCAGACACCATTTTGTTAATTTTTCTTCCTTCTTGTTACAGGCTTTTGCAGATCTTTTAACACATAGATCATTAAGTTTAATTTCGGTAAATAAAAATATGCCATATAATTGTATTATTTTTGTTGTTCTAATACCAAATATGGATCAAGTTTTTTATATCACTGCTCTAAATATATCGAAAAGAAGTTATCATGAGATTTGTAGAAAACCACATAGTCGTGCCACTGGAGTTGCACCACTATCAAAATAAATAGACTGCAATCTCCTGAGATTCCCTTTTATTATGATGAGCTTTGTCGTCCACAGAAAGAATTTGGAGTTCTATCACTTTCAGAATAAATGTTTAACACTTGGGAGGACCTGAAAATGGAGTTAAAACATCACTATTAACTATTAAAATAACGCCTCTATATAATCAGACCGAAAAATGTCCAGATTAGCTATTGTATCCGAGAGCCAAGACTGTGGACCTATCACGATTTCAGAATCACAAGCCTCACCTAAATTCCAAAATTCGGTTACCTTATTCATGATACTATGACAGTTCATCTGCAACAATCTAGTGAAATCTCTCTACACCTGCAAGTCAGAGTTTGGGAGCCGTGCGTCCTGCTCAAATGCTTGTGTCCGTGCAGCAGTCGTCTCCTCCCGCGCAGCAATCGCTTCCTCCCGCGCAGTAGTCGTTTCCTCCCGGGCAGCAATCGTCTCCTCCACCGCATCAATCACCACACGTTTCACATCCTCTCTCGCAATCATTTCTGCCCGTGTCGCCACCATCACATCTTCCCCCGGGCGTCACTTTCCATGTAGGTAATTGTCCAATACCTGTTCATGCAAGCAACCCAACTTCCATGCGCCTCGAGTTCAAATGAAGCCCGTCCAACCCTGAATCATCTTGCCCGAGCCAATGATTAGGGTCCACGAAAAGGCCATCGAAAACCTCACAGTAAACAGCGATTTAGGTCCCGTGTTTTTCTAATGTGCACATCATTTCGACGCGTAGCCCCCTGAAACGATCAACCTAGTATTTTTTGTACTTAGCCTTGATGGCCTCCAAGTTCAACACACCAGTTAATAGTGTCGAACACGGGTTGTCATTTCCGCGCGTTTTGCCTACATGAACGACCACTTCTATTTCCTCGTTTTGCTTGGCGTTATTCACTACAGAGGTGATTTTCTCGATGTTAATTCCAGGGAAAAAATAAACATATGCTCCTTTTTTCTTTCACACACCGCCACTGTGCCGCAACACCGAGTCGCATATTACGTTAACTTTTCCGCTATAAGGAGCATCTGACTGAGAAGACTCACTAGCATTTAACCGCACATTACTCTTCTCTTTCTCGCGTTGGTCATCCCGATCTTTCTTACCTTTAACATCTTCCAAGGCCAAGGGAGAGGCCGCGCCCACGGCCGCCGGCCTCTCCCTTCCCCGGCAGCCACCCGCAGGTCACCGACGGGCCTGCAACCCCCTCCAAAAGGACCTTCCCCCCTTGTCTCCGAAATAGCCTCAAACGGCATATTTTCAGCGAGGCAATGCACTTGCAGACACTCCGCCAGCCGGGAACCACGCTTGTGTGCGCTCTCAGCGCAAGATCGAGACCCATAGCGCTTCGCGCAGGCATCACGAAGCTGCCCTCGGCAGTTGTGAACCATCAGGTTCCGAATTGGTTATTGCGCTTCGCGCAACGCTGCCCGCGGCAGTTCGGCACTATTCACATTTATCAGTACAGGTGCCATTTCACGTCGGCGTGAACTTCGCCAAACAGTACCTCCCACACCTGAGGGTACCTTGACCACCCACACCTGAGGGTGGCGCATGACCGTGTGGGACTCCATGGTCTTACCCACCGCAGTTGGGCCACGTGCGCCGCAGGGAGGCTAATTCCGAGCCCGATAAGTGGGACACTATGCGGGACCTGCGTTCCTGCAGCATCCCGGAGCGGCAACGCAGATCACGCCTGCCAGGTACCTCAGCCAGAACGTGAACCAGGTACCACTCAGCTAGCGTGCAAGTAAAGGTGCACTGAGACAACTTATGCCAGGAGAAGGAACCAATGTAATTTAGTTGAAATAAACATGTGCAATGTCAATTTCATTATTGATTCACCCTAAGTCAACTCAGATTCCAAACATCCATTTTACCAGCGCAATCCCTCTCCCCCCGTCCCGGGCAGCACGGCCCGGCGCGGCGTTGTTTTGCTTTGGATAGAGAAGGCCCAATCACAGTCCTCCGCATCACCACCCCCACTTCGCTATCCTCCCCCTTCTCTAACCAGTCACTGTCCAAAATTAACTCAATTTCGCGTGTTGTTAGCGATTGTTCTCGACAAGTCATTTTTACTTCGAAAAGCACAGGACCCAAGCGCAAGCAGAAACTCTTAGCAGAATACGACTGCGATCGCCCAAGTGAGAAGCGTGGGCCGAGGTGGGTTTGTTATGACTGGGGTGTGTGACAGGAGATAGTAGACAGTTGTAGCGTCATAGCACTGGGCGCGACCTACCGCACCAGTCGTGCAAGGGGGAGGGGTTGGTCCTCTCGTGCCGCGCAGGGGCGGATGGACCCCCGGGGTCTCTCGAGGGTCTCCGCTGGGGGCGTGTCTGAGAAGGCGGCTGTCCGTTCGCACAAGTGATGTGTGACGACAGAAATCGTTCGCAGGTGGACGCCAGGCTCCATCTGCAGCCGGCCCAAATCTCGAGCGGAAATGACGCTTTGTGCGTGGGAGGTCGGTCACGTGATGCCTCGCAAGGGAGGCGGGTGGAATAAGCTTCCTTGGCATTCGAGTTTGACCGAAGCGATGTGCGGAGGTGATCGCGAGCAGCGTCTAGCGAGGCGAGGCTTTTCGCCACGGGACAAGAGACCAGGGGCGGCGCTAGTGTAGCGAGCTGGGGTTCTTGGCAAATACTGAGGCGGCTCGTCTTAGGAGTCGGAGTGCTGTGGAGAGCAGCGTTCCTTAGGAGTGTACATATAGTGTAATAAACTATTGTAAATAAATGTGTACAGTATACTCCGTGTCTGTGTTCTTCCTCATCTCATGACGACGTCACACAGTGAAGCGCTACATATAAGTACAAGGGCGTAAAGAAGGCGCCCTAACAACAGAAAAGCTTTGATAAGCTGACGAGATATTTATATGGAACCACGTCGTTGATTTATGCCAATACAATAAAATATTAAGAAATTGCAAATAATACAATGCATAACAAAATATAAAACAATATATTTATTGCACTGATATAAACTTGATTTTAGTCTGTTGTTATCTGCTACTGTAGAAAACAATCTTTCTAACACAATTTAATTATTACATACGAAGATATAATAAAATATTATGGAACAAATTTTTAAAAGTTATATGTACATGCCATACGAAACCCAATTTCCGTTACAAATTGCGAACAGAAATCATCTCTTTTGTTCTTACTGTGGTATGTGATCTTATTATGATTTTATTGCCGTTAAAGCGGCGTCTCCTGGCGAATGTTGAATGGCGATCAACATTCTTCTATGTTTCTCAAGCTGCGGCGCACTGTAGAAGCATGAAAAGTCAGAGCAGGCCACGCTCCCTTTCGCGCCTCAAGACCGAACTCCATCAACACATCCCTGCCGGATGGCGTAGGCCGGAGCGCCGAACATGAGAATCGTCGCGCCGCTGCTTCTCACCCGTCAGCAAGCGATAGATAAGAGCCGTCGCACGCCTCCGGAGATCAAGCGAAAAAGATCCCATTGGTACCGCTGGGTTGAAATGCTCTGGGAAACCTCTTTCCCATTAGTCTTTAAAAGGTTAATATTTAATTAGTTTTAATAAATCGATATTGTATTCATTTCCAAATTTTCTTAGAACGACATCTACCGATATTGCTCACCAACCTAATTTTTACGATTGTATAAAGCGAAGTTCACAGTATGCTTACTCACATCATCTTCAAACAAACAAGTAAATATCTTATTCGAGAAAACACACGCTATTTGTTGTCTAACCCTATCTCCGATTATTTATAATCATTTAACTTTAGAGCTCAATATCTCGAAACTAGTGTGAGTGGAGTTGTGCCACTATTAATATAACGCCTCCATACGAATGAGCCAGATCTGCTTTCGACGTATTCTCCGGTCACTACTATTGCACTAGGAGCATGTCACCGCAGCAGCCTGCACAGCGGGGCTAGAGTTATGCTCCACTCCTATCACAAGGAGAATGGCCAAAACAGCTGCACAAAGTAGCGTAACACCACCGCCTATCGGACAAGATGATTTCCGTTTGCACCGAAATCGCCCTGCCAGGGCGTATGCGCGTACTCCATGCGCCAACCCACGCCCCCTGACCTTTCACTCCTCGGACCTAACATAAAAGAAGGCGTCCGCACGCGACGACAACTTGTGAGCGGGTATGTTGAGAAACAAAGCATTAGGCCACCTTCTTGTAACCCTTTTCACAGAATATGTGTTGACTCTTTTATCCAGTTTCTGATGTTTCCGACGTACCACCACATTCCCTATCATTTTCTAAATCTTCTTCTAATAAACGTAAGACTTCTTGACAATGAGTTACATTATGCATAACGAACATTTGACGTCGACAAATGAAGTCTTAAGCTTGCGCGACCAGAGTTTAGATCCCGGTTGTCCGGGTGACGCCGCGTGCCAGGCTGTGTAGCCGACGTTTTGTCCATCATTTCGCGGTCTTAAAATGATCCACTCCGAATGCTATTGACAAAGCTTTTCGATCAAGCTGGGAATAATTCTTTTCAGCTTCTGTCAGTGCACGAGGAGCAAATGCGTTCTTGGTCAACGACGATATGTGACAGAATAGTATCGATGCCAGTAGGACTCGCATCACATGCATGTTGAACCTGTAATTTTGGATTAAATAGCATTAATACTATATCACTCACTATTTCCTCTTTCAGCCGTCGAAACATCATCTCGCAATCGATCTTCCACTTAAAAGAAACGTTCTTCTGCAACAAACGACGCAATGGAGCAGTAATTGATGATAGGTTTGGAATAAACCGTGCATAATAGGACACTAGTCCCAGAAACGTTTTCAATTCTCCGATTGTCTTTGGTCTTCTCATTTCACTGATAGCTTTAGTATTCTGGGGTGATTTTTATATTTTGTTGAATTCGACAATATCTCCTACAAATTCCATTCGTTCTTTGAAAAAATGCATACTTACGATGATTGAGATGTAAATCATACCTTCGAAGTTGATTTCAACAGGCGATAAGATTTGCTTTGCATTCTTCTTTCGTCTCTCCGTGAACTATGATGTCATCAAAGTATTTCTCTGTCTTTGGCACTTGTCGTAGAATTTGGTCAATAATTCTGTTGAACTCAGCAGGTGCTATTTTGATACCGAAAGATAGTCGATTCATTCGATATGTTCCTCGGTGAGTCGAAATTGTTAGTATTTCACTTGATTGCGTATCTACTGTTACATGCAAATAAGCTTTGAATAAATCCAAACGGCAGAAATAACGGGAATTGTGCAGGCTGTTGAGAATTTTCATCGAATTTTCGTATTGGATAATGTGCATCTGTGAGGCGCTCATTTATCACGACCTTATAGTCGACA
The DNA here is from genome assembly GCA_031308135.1 of Acheta domesticus. Taxonomy (NCBI): domain Eukaryota; kingdom Metazoa; phylum Arthropoda; class Insecta; order Orthoptera; family Gryllidae; genus Acheta; species Acheta domesticus. Next base: position 167,380,169 of record JAHLJT010008446.1, on the reverse strand, counting down.
CACAGATGAACCGCTCCGTCAGCTTTCGGTAATACTACAAGAAGAGATCCCCAATCACTGGTTTCAATTTTGGTAATGATTCTTGATAATGATGTTATTCGTCTTCCAATGTGTCTAATTCCTTTTCAACTCGACCGTAGAGTGCATATGAAATTGCCCCTTTCTTTGTGAAAAATCGGTTTGGCATTTTCTTGAAGTTTCAGAAAAAACTTGAAATTAGGAATACATCCAGTCTTTTCTTCAAAAATATCTTGAAATTGCATAATGATCTCATCTACTTCTTGAACACTATGAATTGATGGAACTGTCGGTGAATGCCGTTGATCCACTTCTTCCAAATCAATCTTCAATCGTCGTATACATCCTCTTCTCAAAAGTGCTGCGTAATCTTCTGGTACAACGTAGATGTCGTCTTGAATTGAATGCCCATTATACTCTACATTAACTCGAATTTTCCCATCCGGAACAAATACATCATTTGGGTATGATCTACAACTTATCGATACAGGTTCCAATGGTACATCTAATTTAAGTTCAACAAACTTGTTTCGAGGTAAAAATGTATAGCCAGAACCAGAATCGATTTCAAATACTACAGGTTTGCTTTGAATTTTCACTTCAATATAAAAACGTTCAAAATCTAACGCTGTAGCTTGATTCCGATAGATGTCAATTATTTGATTTGCTCCATAGCTGTGTTCAGTGACCTCTTCTTGATCTTCTAGGATGTAATTCGTTGATAATTGATTGGCCTTCGATTTGCGGTTTAACAACGTACGAATTCACACTGACAATATGTGCATTCCTATTACAAGCGGAACGCTTGAGATTTGATTTGTCTATTCGACAATCTTTTGCCAAATGGTTGTTTCTTGCACATCGTAAACGTCCATTGATACCCAATTCGTTGTAGTCGATTTTTGGTTTTGTTTGTAGAGTGGATTGATCTCGTGATGAGTGGTGAGTTCGATTTCGATTTTTTTATTTTTAAAGTTGTTCTTCGAATTATGTGTAACCTTGTTAACATCTGGGATTGAAGAATAACTCGGATTCGCTGGTTTGTGACATAGCTCTTTGGAATCGATTTTTGAAGTTTCAAGAGCAATGGCCTTGGACACGATGCTATTATAATCTTTCTCTTCGGATTATAGCAACTGTTCCCTAATTGAATTGTCTCTTATTCCACGAATAAATTGAGCTCGCAGAAAAATATCAGCAATTGACGAAGCATATTCACAATGTGAAATGAATTCGCAATCTACGAGATCTGTCCTGAGCGTAGCGACGAATTCGGCTATTGATTGTAGATTCATTTGATATTTTGATAAAAATTTATGCTGGGCCACAAGTACATTCTTCTTCGGTGCCACATGTGTTTCTAACAGGGACATGATTTCATCATAGTTTTTTCCTTTGGGCAGTTTCGGTGCTGTCAAAACGGAAATCATATTAAAATATTTGGCTCCAATGGAATTAAGAAGTAACTTTGCATAATAATCTTTATTTCGGATAATATTTTTCATTACAAGGTAATTTTCAAAATGAGATCGAAATGACTCTTTTGCTGGGTCGAATGTTTCAAAATTTGGTAAGAGAACCGTGTTGACTTCCGACGCGTTGATTTCTGGAGCACTTTTAACAACTTTAGACTAATTTAATAATTGTTCAAGTAATTTCTGTTCAATTTCCAAGAACTGTGAGAACTGTGAACTACCCATGACGATTACAAACTCTTTTAAAATAAAATCTTCGTGTCAAAATATTACATAAATTACCTGGCAAATTAACATGTCGATTTGGAGGTTATATTCTTCGTATTGATACTAAAAATTGTCTCGATTCTTGATGATTGCGACCGTGAATGTTCAAAAACTTCTTATATTTGATAAATTAGAGATAGTTGTTCACCTCGTCGCCAATTTGATATAACTTGATTTAGTTAATAACTAATAATATGAGGATTGATAATTGATGACACGTTGTGTTTAACTCAACACATATTGAATTCTATATTTCAAATCAATACCCATTGTATGAGCATGAACTAAAACATACGAAAGTCCTTATAATAAATCGCTCGTCGCTATGGTTGAGCGATTCAGATGGCGCTGGTTATAATGGAAGTATATTTCATAATAAGTAACATGGTGTATTTTTATTGGCAGTAAAATATATGTTTACAGAGACACAACACACATTGACAAAATAAAATTTAAAAGAATATGACAATTTTGAAAATAAAGAAAACTGGGACATTCTTCTTATATTCGACCAACAAAATTCCCGATAATCTCCAAATTACCTAAAAGTACTTTTTAACTTTCGTTTTGTGGTAAAACTATGAAAACATCAAAAAAATCGTATATTTTTCTTTTCGGTATTTTGCATGCAATCATTACAAAACCGTTTTGCGTGAAAATCGGACCTTCCTCTGCAGACGACTTGAACTAGATCAAAAGTAATGTTAAGATTATTTACATAAATTTTGTTTGGATATTTTTCAGATTACTTGAAAATCTTTTAAGTCAACGCAAAAGAACAGAAATTACACAATTAATTGCGTTTCAGGTACATTTTTAACGTCATCATTGTAAAAATTATGAAACATTTTCAAAATTTGTTTTCCAAAATACACTATCTTCGATTTTTAAGTTTATAGCTTAAAATGCGTGAAATACATGCAAGTTTTCAGGGGAAAAAATTCAGCCAGGGATATTAATAATTTACAATGACATGGCTGTTTAAACTTGAAAATTCAATTTTTATTTTTTGGAAGTTTTTGTATTGATGCACATAATTCATAATAATTAGAAACGTATTCATTAATTGTGTGATACATTAACAATTTCATTATAAATTATGATCCATAAATGTAAATATAATTTATATTATACGTTTCAAGCATTCAAAATAATGGTTTTCAAATCACATTTCATCACCTGCCTCATTAGAGGGTCATCTTGATGGCTGATTACATACCATCCCATCCCGACTATTGCGTTGTGCCAGGAGGCCTCAATCTGCTGAGGTCTCTTCCTCCTTCCTTACGTGACACGTAGTCTATGTTCATCAGCTCGAGGGTGGGAAACATGATGCATTGTTAGCAGTTTTCTGGTTTTTCGAATCATGATGCGAATTTCTTGCTCAGTCCAGTCCATTAGTCCGAAACTGTATTCGGCTACAGGCACCGACAAACTGTAGTTTTTGATAATATTTCATTCCTGGAATTTAGAGAGGGCTGCGGAACCAGTCTCACTCTTCTGTAATACTCCCTGCGAATTCTCTCTTTCATTGTGTCGTTCGAGATGGTCTCACACTCTTCAATTCCCAGATATTTGTAAGTTGTACCTGGCTCAAGATCATGAATCACAGTGTGCGTATCAACTTCAGTGCTCTTTGACGTTGTCAATTTGACTCTTTTTAAATTGATATTTGCACACTTGTCAAGACCAAACTTCACGCAGATGTCATTGCTAAAGTCATTTACGACAGACAGCATCTGGGAGAGAATCACTTGATTCTTAGCAAAAACCCTTTAAGATCATTCACGTAAAACAAATGTGATACTGGCCTTTCATTGCCATGAAGCATGTAACCAAAGACAGCTTTCGACAACTGTCTAGATAGTGGGATCAAACTAATGCAAAACAGCAGAGGGGATAGTGAATCTCCTTGAAAAATACCCCTGTTCATCTGAATATTGTTGGTTTCTACTGCGTCCTTTCCGCTGTGTATTAGTAACCTGGTACTCCACCACTTCATACTAACCTTGCAAAATCCATTAAGTCTAGGATGAAATCGATAGATCTCCAGGGTCTTCATAATCCAATCGTGTGGTTCACTAATCAAAGGCCTTTTGGTAGTCAATCCAAGCCATGCTCAAATTACGTTTTCTTTTCTTTACATCATTCAAAATGACTTTAATCAGTAGCAAGATTTAAGAACCCTTACGACATCTCTCGCCATAAGAACCTTTACGACATCCTTTTTGTTCATCTGTCATTAGGTGATTCTTCTCAAGATGTCTGTACATTTTGTCAGCTGTGGCAGCCGACAAGTGATTGGTCTGTAGTTCTTCGCTGTCTGCCGCTTTGGGTAGCAACTACGTGATGCCGCGTGTGAGCCATTCCAGGAGTTCCTTTGGGTTTTCTAAAATTTTATTAACAGCGTTTGCCAGATGAGAATGTATTGCTGTTAATTTCTTAGTCCAATAAACCTGGATCTTATCAATCCCGGGGATTTCCAGTTTCCCATGTTCTTAATTGTTTGGAAGAGGTCCTCTTCCGAGAGTTCGTGAACATCATTCATTGTTTCCACAAGTTCATTTACAGCAGCAACTCCAGATTGAATCCAAGACGCGTCTTTTGTGTAGGATCTGCTCTCCTCCCAGATTTCTGCCCAAAATGCTTCTACGTCATCTTTTGAAGGAATGACAACATTGCCATTCGGTTTTTGAGTCAGATTGCGGTAGATTCTCTTCGCCTTCAAACAACCGATTCTGTACACGGAAGTCTATTCTACGTTTGTGACATCTAATTCGTTGAGCCCATGCTTAAATTTTCTCTTTTAGCTTTTCAACTACCTTTCGTCATTTTCAATTTGGTATTTTGTTCAACATTGAATATTTTTCGTTGAATTTTAGTGGTGTGCGTTGATTTAGAAGATGTCTCAGCTAAGAGTGATATTTCACGCCGAGTGCCGGCTATCCGTTTAATAATTCTCTTCGCCCATGGGGGTACAGGTCTGTTTACTCTGTTTTCTTGTCGGCCGTCGGTGTTCCTGGCTGGCCTCAGAATTATCTGAGAAACTAAATATCCAGTTGTATACATGATGTGATTGATTTCAGTTATATCTAGATATCTATCTGGGGTCTGCACAACCTCATTTAACCCTAGGGAGACACACTAGAGAAGTGACAACATAATAGACACACTGGGGTGTAATTCACCCCAACAGAAAAAGAAATATTATTCCATTAATATCAGATAATAATAAAAGCTACATTATATTATTATTTAGACTTTTTTCCAAATGTTCGTTTAGTTTTCTATAAGTTAATGTTCGTTTTAGATATTTTTTAATATCTTAGCAAATTATATAGATATTTTTCAACTTTTTGTATAGTTTTTTTAAAATTTAAAATAGTGTTTTAATTAATAATGAATGGTTGGTAGTAAGTAGGTAAACATATTAAGTATAACGTATATTGATAGAAAAAATACAAAACTGATAAAAAATACAATAAATTTTCTTATCTAGGTCCCTCATTTGTAACCATTTTTAGTCTTGACACTCTCGACGCATTTTGATGCGATGTTCATCACACATGTGCCTGCGACAGGATATACATCTAGTTTTAGTTTTTCTATCACGAGTACGAGATCAGAAGCTACAACGTCTCTGTAATGTATTCTTTCTTTCTTCTTGTTGCACAGATTCAATATTTTGAAGATCCAAAATTTCACAAATCGTTGTACGGATGCTGCGTCTGAGGGTTGGTACGTGAAGTTTCTGTTGTAAGAATGGTTTTATCATTGAAAGAGATAGTTCCATTAAAAAACTTCCTTCTTCTCATCTTTTGATTTTCCATTCTTGCGTTGTAGAGAATCTGGGCATTTATACCACATTGATCCAAAATTCCATACCACATTCGTAATGGCCAGCGGTTAGATCTTCTACAAACCATGTAATAATGACATAACTGATCAAAAGTGTCTGTTCCCCCCTTTAGTAGTATTTAAAAATAAGATAATAGAAGGTTTCTTGGAAGCTTCGTCGATCTCTTTGTTGAAGTGCATTGAGGATAACACCAAAACATTCTTGTTTGGTTTCGGAGAATATGAAACGAGCCTCTTGTCATTATCAAATGCAAAATATGACGTACCTTCAGGCTTTTTCGCAAGAAACTAGGGTGGAATTTCAGCCTTGTTTGCCCTCAGAGTTCCCACCATTGTAAGGTTGTAATCTTGCAGCATCTGTCGAAATAACGGCACAGAACTGAACCAATTGTCGACTGTTATATTTCTGTTGGTGCCGTGTATTGGTTCACTAAAAGTTCTCACATTAAAGGATGGTATTGGCTCCATGTTTGGTGGTTTAAATTTCCCAACGTATGGCTTCGCGTTTAACATGAAATATATTTTTGAGTCATTCATCATTACTACTTTCAACCCATATTTATCGGGTTTGTTCCGCATGTAGATCCTGAATGGACATCGTCCTCTGTATCCCAGTAACTGTTCATCAATAGTAACATTCTCAAAAGGAGTGTAAAAAGATTTACAATTTTCTACAAACTTTTCCCAAACACCCCTGATTGGAGCAAATTTATCAGTTTCCCTCCTTCGCTGCCTAGCTTCCTTAACATCAAATCTGAGACAAATGCCTTGAAATTTAAATCTGTTCAAGGGCATAGTTGCCCTGTAAATGGAGGACCCATACTGACCAAAGTTCTTCCAAATTAGTCCGAGAGGTTCTCTGTGCTCCAGATAAATATAGTAAACCAAAAAATTGCTAGAACTTCCTCCTTAGATGCATTATTCTGGTAACTTTGTTTTATTTCAATTCTTTCAACCTTTCTCTCTATTTCTTGATTTGTTCGCAAAACCATTTCTTCCAAAATTTCATTATCTATGAGTAAATTCCATGCCGAGAAAGGCGTACTCACATTTTTAGCAGGAAATTTTGCACCAGGTAAGTGAATAACTAAGTTTCTTGAAAGTGGACGACCTCTGCGCTCAGGTTCCTGGATACTCCATAGGTGCCCATTTTTCCCTATACGGGCAGCTGCATTTCTCACTCTAACAAGAGAGACTGAAGCTCTTAAAAGTCCTGTAGACGAACTTTCCTCCAGCGCATTAGCCTGTGATTCCGTCAGATCTTGTGCTTCTGGATTCATATTTAAATTGGCATCTTCCTCGTCTGATGTATCAGTTTCTTCGCAAACGTAATCAGGGTCATCATCCGAATAATCACCACCGAATAGGTTACTATCATTGTCATCACCACTGTCTCTTTCCATGAGATATTCCCTGATTTCGTCACTTGTTAAATCCATGGTTTAAAATGTTGTTACACACAAACAATATAAAATATAGTAAAATATGCTAAAAAAAGTTTATTCCACAACCTACACACTGGGGTATTGGACACCCCACACGTACAGCACACGAGACACACTGGGGTGTGACACACCCCACGACAAAAACAAACTTACGTGAACACTCAAGGAGAGCAGGAACGACGCTGAGGCAGTCGTTGGTACATAGCCAGTGGTGCTAACCTAATTTACACTGAAAAATCAGTTACCTATTGTTTAATGTTTTACCCACAAACATGAAGAAAAAAATTGTGGGTGTTGGACACCACAGTGTGTCCCCCTAGAGCGAATTTGCTGTCTCTATCACTTTCTAACTTTGGAATTTTCGTATATTCTCCTGAATGGTGCACAAGATTCAACTTGAAGTTGACGAACTCTTTCGATCTCGCGTCGGAGGAGATTTCGCATCATGTCCTTATCGTGTAATTCATTGCCAGATGAATTTTTACCACAGACGTGTGTTTTATTGGAAAGAGATGAACCCTCAATAGGACCATCGTTTTAAAGTTCGACATGTTCGTCATGTGGGTAGTTCGATCGAGGAACATATATTTTGTCAGCTATGGCTGTACATTTTGACAGCTATGGTTGAAGTTATAACTTTGTACAGTACTGGCAGACAAGTGATTGGCGTGTAGATCTTCGCCAAAGAGCTGTCTCCCGCTTTGGGTAGCAGATAGGTGATGCCGCGTGTGAGCCATTCCGGACGTTCCTTTGGATTTTCTAAAATTTTATTAATAGAATTTGCTAGATGCGGATGTAATGCTGTTAATTTCTTAATCCAAAGGATCCATGGATAAGATCATTCTGGATCTTATTCATGCCGGGAAATTTCCAGTTTCCTATGTTCTTCATTGCTTTGAAGAGATCCTCTTCCCAGAATTCGTGAAAATCTTCCACTGTTTCCACATTATTATTATTATTATTATTATTATTATTATTATTATTATTATTATTATTATTATTATTATTACTATTATTCCACTACATCACGATTAAAGATGTTATGAGTCGGCTGAATATAAAATCTACCCCAGGCTGCAAGCAGCTGCCTAAGGAGTAGATCTAGGAACTGTCGGTGCCTCGACAGTACTTTGCGCAAAATGTGGGCTGTTCCAAATAAAGCTAATTCTTGCACTTCCCAATCCTTTGAATTACCTGAGAGTTTGGACAAGTTCTTACTCACATTTTGCGGAACAAATCCCAGAGCTCCGATAACTATCGGGATGACCTGTGATTTTACGCCCCACATTCGGCTGATCTCGATTTCCAAACTCTTGTATTTAAGACGTTTCTCTGCCTCCTTGGTAACGACGTTTTGATCGCAAGGTACAGCAACATATATAAGTAAACGCGATTTGTTCTCCAAATCCCGGATGACTATATCCTGTTTGTTTGCCAATATCATGCGATCAGTTTGAATTTGTTGGTCGTACAATATCGTACACAATCCAACAGACGTCACCGGTTTTGGTGAGTGCTCGTACCACTTGGGGCATGTGTTCGGAACTTCGAGAGCTGTACAGATCTGCCAGTCGAGGTACCTACACACCCTGTCGTGTCTTTTCAATTATTCGGTCTTTGCTAGCATTGGACAAGCTGAGACAATATGATCAATGGTTTCTACGTTTTCCTGACAAATGCGGCATTTATCATCTTGAGAAATTTTGAGAACCGCTTTATCATAATGTCGTGTTCTCAAGGCCTGATCTTGGGCAGCTATTACAAGTGCTTCCGATTCTGGCTTTATTCTTCCCCTTTTAAGCCACATAAATGATTAATCTTTATTGATCTGCACCTTGTCCATTCGTTTCAAATATTGTCCGTGGAGTGGTTTGTCTCTTCACGATTTCTTTAACATTTTTTGTATCTCAAATTTCATGTTAAGTAGCATCAGATGTTCAGTGTCTCTGTCATTCTGGGTGTCTTGCATATTCTTGTTCGCAATGCTTCTTGCTACACTTACAATGCCTCTGTTTCCTATTCTTCGGTCAGATTTCATGACCTGCCTCATTAGTGGGTCATCTTGATGGCTGACTACATACTTTTCCATCCCAGTTATTACATTGTGCCAGAAGGCTTCAATTTGTCTCAGGCCTCTTCCTCCTTCCTTACGTGACACATAAAGTCTGTGTACATCAGCTCGGGGGTGGGCAACATGATGCATTGTAAGCAATTTTCTGTTTTTTTCGATCCATGATGCGAATTTCCTGTTCAGTCCAGTCTACTAGCCCGAAACTGTATTCGGCTATAGGTACCGCCAAACTACCTATTGCTGATATTTTATTCTTTGAGTTCAGAGCGGACTGCAGGACAAGTCTCACTCTTCTATAATACTCCTTGCGAATTCTCTTTTTCATTGTGTCCTTCGAGATGGTCTCACATTCTTCAATGCCCAGATATTTGTAAGTTTTACTTGGCTGAAGATTTTGAATCACAGAGTGTCTATCAACTTCAATGTTCTCTGACGTAGTCATTTTGCCTCTTTTTAAGTTGACTTTTGCACACTTGTCCAGACCAAATTTCATGCAGATGTCATTACTAAATCATTGATGACAGGCAGCTTTTGGGAGACAATTGCTTCATTTTTAGGAAACACTTTCAGATCATCCATGTAAAATAAATGTGATACAGGCCTTTCATCACCATGGAGCTTGTAACCAAAGTCAGTGTGCGACAGCTGTCTCGATAGAGGGATCAAATTAATGCAAAACAGCAGAGCGGATAGTGAATCTCCTTGAAAAATTCGCCTGTTAATCTGAATACTTCTTGTTTCTACTACTGCCTTTCCGCTGCGGATTGGTGCTCCACGACTTCATATTAGCCTTGCAAAACTCAACAATTCTAGGATGAAATCGATAGATCTCCAGGGCTGTCAAATTCCAATCGTGTGGTACACTATCAAGGGCCTTTTGGTAGTCAATCCTAGCCATGCTAAAATCACGTTTTTGTTTCTTTACATCATTCAAGATGACTTTATTCAGTACTAAGATTTCCTTACAGCCGTAACAGCCTTTACGACATCCTTTTTGTTCAGCTGGCATTAGATGATTCTTCTCTAGATGTCTGTACATTTTGTCAGCTATGGCTGACGTTATAACTTCGTACAGTACTGGCAGACAAGTAATTGGCCTGTAGTTCGTCGCCAAAGAAATGTCTCCCGCTTTGGGTAGCAAATACGTGATGCCGTGTGTGAGCCATTCTGCGAGTTCCTTTGGGTTTTTAAAAATGTTATTCACAGCGTTTGCTAGATGAGAATGTATTGATGTTAATTTCTTAATCCAATAAATCTGAATCTTATCAACCACAGGGAATTTCCAGTTTCCCATGTTGTTAATTGTTTGGCATAGGTCCTCTTTCGAGAATCCTTGAACATGTTCCACTGTTTACACGAGTCCATTAGCAGCATCAACTTCAGATTGATTCCACGATGCGTCTTTGTTGTAGGATCTGGTTTCCTCCCAGATTCATGCCCAAAACGTTTCGACGTCATCTTTCAAAGGAGGGGCAGCATTGCCATTCAATTTTTCAGTCAGACTGTGATAGAATCTCTTCGCGTCTGTTTCAAACAATCAGTTCTGTACACGGAAATCTTCTCTACGTTTGTACCGTCTTATTCGTTGAGCCCATGCTTGGATTTTCTCTTTTAGCTTTTCAGCTACCATTAGCCTTGCTGTGTCATTGTCAATTAGGTATTTTTGTTCAACGTGGAGTATTTTTTGTTGAACTTTGTACGTGTGGTTTGACTTAGAAGATGCCTCGGCTAGGAGTGATATTTCACACCGTGTGTCGGCTATCCGTTTCATAATTCTTTTCATCCACGGAGGTACGGAGCTTTTTACTCTGTCTGGCTGTCGGCCAACGGTGTTCTTGGCTGGCCCCAAGATTATCTGAGATACTATATATCCAGTTGCATACACGATGTGATTGATTTCAGTAATATCTAGATCTCTACTTGAGGTCTGTACAACCTCATTTGAGACAGAATTAGCTGTTTCTATCACTCTCTTAGCTTTAGCATTTTTGTAAATTCTCCTCAACGGTGCACGAGATCTGAATGGAAGTAGACGAATTCGTTCTATCTCGCGTCGGAGGAGGTCCCGCATCATGTCCTTATCGTATGACTCATGGCCAGATGTATTTTCACCACTGACGGATGTTTCATATGGGATAGATGAACCTTCAAGGGGACCATCGTTTTCAGGGATATAGATGGTTCGAAATGTTCGTCATGTGGATAGTTTGATCGAAGAACATACTCCGCGTTTCTCTGGAAGTCTGCAAGTTCTTCTGCTGTGAATTTTCCACTGCTGAGTATGTATCGTCGTTGACTGGCAAGCTTCTTTGAGTCTAGGGTAGGTCTGATATCTGGGTTCCGCTCTCTCCATATCTTAAAGACTTCTATTTCTAAGCCCTCATTTTTCGCTTTTGCATAGTAGAAGCACCACATTACTCCTTTAATTCATCCCGGGTCCATCTCTGACGATGGCTTCGAGCTACTGCCGGCTCTGGGTCCCTGGGACTAACATCCGTGGGATGACCAGATGTCGACAAGGTGACATTAGCTCGGTTTCTGAGCAGGTATGGGACAATTGGTAGAACAAGGCACGTTAAGGTTCATTACATTGCTTGTTCTATCCATTTTGCTCATTGGTTTCAAGTGAAGATTCGAAGGTAGCAAATTCGAGTTTCACAGATCACACTTAACCTTTGGGTTGTTTCCTGCCATCCGTTACTGCGACCCATAGTGGCCTCGGGGCATCCCCCCGCAGGGCCCAGCAAGGGGTCCCTCTGATCGCTAGTCCGCATTACTAGACCCTACGGGATTTTCACTGACTGCTGAAGGCAGCCTCCTTCGCTGGCTAATACAAAGTTTCGGGCCTCCACTCTAGTCAGTGGCCTGGTGTGCCAACCCAGTTTCTCTCCTGTACCCTCCATGGGCCGATAACATGAAGTCCAAAGGTTCATGACCCTTCCCTCTCTACTTACTTCCCACTCTCCTCAAAATGGAGTACTTCTTCGTCGGGACTCTCACCTTCAACCTATTCAGCAAGGGATGCCCTACCAGTAGCTAGGCTACCACTGACATAGCTCTCAGGATCATGGGGGTACTCAAGCTCCACCACCAACTGCAAGGTCGTGTACTCCCTAGGTGGAGTTGTTGTTATTATTATTATTATTATTATTATTATTATTAGTAGTAGTAGTAGTAGGTAGTGGTAGTAGTAGTAGTAGTTGTAGTAGTAGTAGTATTAATGCATAATAAGGTGATAGGATGATGGGAGGTTATCCTGGCCGCGGTGGTTAGCTGAACTTCAGCTTCTGAGAATTGCAAGACTCAGACTGAAACAATCTCGGTGGTAGGGAACGTAGAATGATTTCGTTTGGGTCTGACAGACTTATGATAGCGGTAAAGGGTAAGGAACAGATTTCACAAAGGAAAAATGCCTATCGTCTATATTATAGTTGTGGGAAGACGCCACAAAAAAGGCGCTTTTTTCAATTTTTAAAATACTCTGTAATTTCAATGAATATGAGGCTACCACCATTCGCTTAAGCGTTCTTTATGGTATGAAGCCGTTATTTATGATACGGATGTAAAGACGAACGGACGGACGTACAGACGAACGGACGGACGTACAGACGGACAGACGAACGGACGGTCAGACGGACAGACGAAACATAATACTTTTTTTTATTTTCTAATAAAATATTATATTTGTTATGTTTGCGTGTAGTTGGTACGTAATAAAAATTAAATACTGAACAGGGCCATTTTTCGATTCTTTTGTAAAAGAACAGAAAGCCGAGAAAGATTGAACTTTTAGTACTTATTAGTTATTATAAAATTATTTATTTATACGACTGTGGTGATTCATTAAAGGAAATATATATTATTAACCTGTATGTTTGTACATATTTCAGTGTCCTCTTAGTTGCGAATGCTAAATGACTAAAAATATTTTCTTAATTTGTACGTGTATGTGCCACTTGTACTGTACATCAAAGTAATAAATAAATTATTAATATCGCGAAGTTTTGATGTCAAAATATCCTTTAAATTTATTTTCTGTCGAATTTATATTAATGTATCAAAATATAATTAGTGAAAAATATGTTTTATATTACATTGAAATAAGTTCAGCCAGTTTGTGAAAACCTCAATACCGGGTCTTAGAGGTTTATTGATTTTAATAATTAAAATCAGTTTTGCTGCTGGCATTTTGTTTTTTTCAATGCAATAATTAATTAATCCTATTCTATTCTGTTAAAATACCCTGTTAAAATCACCTTATGATTACTAAAACAAACTTTTTGCTTTATTGGTAGGTAACTGAGAAGAAAAATGGCTGAATCTAAGAAGAAATGTTGACAGAACAATGTTGATTATTTGAAATTGTGTTTTCTTCCATCAAAGGCCGACAAACGATTGCCCATATGCCTTTTATGCAACAAAGTTTTGAGCAATCACTCTATGAAACCATAGAAGCTCGAAGATCATCTAAGAAGATGTCATCCTGATAAAGTGGGTAAATATTAAAAATATTTTTAAAGATTGGAGGAAAAATATGAAAAGAGACTCACCGTGTACAGTACGTTCACTTCAACATCTCAAAGTAACGATGACGGTTTGCAGGCATCTTACACTATCTCACTTCTTATAGCGAAATCTGGAAAATCGCACACCATCGGAGAACAGTTAATTTTACGCGTTGTTGAAGAGGCACTTTTCTGTACGAACCTCCATTTGACTAACTTAAAAGAATTATTTTGAGTATCAACACAGTACAATGACGTATGGATGAAATAAGCTCTGATATTGACGGCTCCTGGTGTAATTATCTACACACAACTCATTTTTCTATTCAACTGAACGAGTCAACTTTACCTGGTAATGAAGCATTATTTATTGGCATATGTTCGATTTGTCATGGAAATCCATGAAGAGCTGCTATTCGCGAAAACTTTGGAGACGGACACTAAAAGCGAATCAATATTTAATGTCCTGAGTGATTTTTTTGAGGAAAAATCTATTCCATTCACAAACATTATTTCGGTGGCAGCGGATGGGGCTCCTGCCATGTTCGGATGATATCGTGGGTTTTCAAGCCATTGTAAAAAATATATCAGGAGTAACTGCAATGTATTGTGTCATCCGCCAACAACACCTGGTGGTGAAAAATTTGAGTGATAGATTGCGCCAATCGCTTCAATTTGTGATTAAAGCAGTTGAAAAAATAAGAAGCAATTGCACAATTGTGTGACCAAAATGACGAAGACTTACAACGATTGCTGTTACATACTGAAGTATGCTGGTAGACGAAAGGTGCATGTTTAAGAAGATTTTACTCACTTTTTGAATCAGTTTTAAAGTTTCTGGAAAATAAAGATCCAGATTTGAAAGAAAACCTGATCAAACTAAAGGCAGACATCACGTATTTGACAGATTTGTTAAAAATAATATTAACATTAACGTGCAGTTTCAAGGGTATATCCTAAATTTAACAAAAACAAAGGCTGTAGTTTCGGACTTTCTTGGAAAATTGAAATTTACGAAGCAAAATATTAGTAAAATTCTCCCAGTTGCCAACCTTGTCATAGGCAGAATGTCTCGATGAAGATATTCAGACATAAGTTCAACATTTAAATGTCCTAAATAATTACTTCAAAAATAGATTTGAAGATATTCTCACGATGGAAATATCACCATGGATCCAAAATCCATTTGACGAAACAGAAGTGGTAAAGATGATATTACAAGAGGAGCTACTCGAGCTTAGCACCAATGAAGAGCTGAAAGTGAAATTTAAAAAAAGGCTATCAAACATTTTGACTGCAGGCAGAAATACCTGAAAAAGATCCTGGGCTGTGGGAAATTGCGAGAAAACTTTTGATAGGGTTCCCCTTGTCATACCGTGGCGAAAAAAGTTTTAGGGCCGTATTCATAGTCGACACTTATACGACAAGTAAACGCTTAAGTAATAAGGGTTTATTTAAAATAAGTGGCCCTTACGAGAGTTTTGTATTCATAGACCCCACTTATTCCTGAGTCGCATTCTGGAAATATTTCGTTGCATAATATTTGTCTTTACTTTGTGATGCGAATCTAGAAGGCCGTGTCAATCTTTACAATTTTGACGTTTCTTTTAAGTGTATGAATAACATCCGGTTTCATCGACAGACGTGCCGACCATAAAGAAATTATACATTTCGTTTAGCTGCGTTGTCCTGTGCGGATAATTGGTTTTGGCAGAATTCTTCCGATTTTGCATATTTAGTAAAATGCCTAAAGGGAAGAGTTATTCAGCGAAGGAATGTGCTGAACTGCCGGAAATAGTATTGAAATACACTCATCGTCATAAAAAAAGCTGCACCAAGAAGGACAAAGCGGATTGCAATCACTGTTGGCAGGCAGGTAGAGGGTACCACGCAAACAACATGATTACACTTTCACATTTGTAGGACCAATATTTATTGCGCTACACGGCCACAGACGAAACAAGTTAGTATGGCGTTGGACCGCCATGTTGGCAAACCCACGCGTTCAGGCGTTGCTGCAAGGAATTGTACAGCTCCCGAGTGAAGTCCTGTGCTAGTCCATCCCATGCAGCATGCACCTGAGCGCGCAGTTCTTGCAGATTGGTGGGTAGGGGTGGGATCTTGATCGCACGCTTCATAGCACCCCAAACATTCTCGATTGGGGACATGTCTGGCGATGCTGCTGGTCTTTGCAGAGTATCCACGGCTGCAAGGAATGCTCGGGAGATGGCTACGGTATGCGGACGTGCGTCCTTGAAATGTATGAAAAGAAGCAGAGCTCCACAGATGTGGTTTATTTCACATACAATGTACAGATCAGTTTTTATCCCGTACAATGTACCGAAAGCCAAAAAGAAAATACCAAAGTCGTAGCAAGTCACCAGACCTCCGGAAGATCACCACTCGCAGCACTCGGTCGGCGTCACAATTCTCGATGTTCACTGGATAAGTCGCTACTCTCTCACTCCACTGCCTCTGCTGGGACGGGAGGCCTGTTATACATCCGACGGTGCGTAGAGTGCAGACTCGCACTCCTGGCTTGCGGCTCACTGACGTGACTGGCTTCTCGCTGTTCCGTCTTCTTAAGAATAGAGCGCGCGCCTGTTTTCGCGCGCGCGCCGTTTACGAAGACGGCTGTGTACACAGCAGTCCTGTTGAAATACGGCATGGGTGTGGGCGTTCACAAACGGCAGAGCCACCCGTTGAAGGAACTCCTGAACGTACCGCGCGGCTGTCCTCCGAGGAACACGGAAGTGAACGGACATCATGGGAAATCGCGCCCCACACCATCACACCAGGCTGGCGTGTGATGGGATACCACAAACCGCTCGTCGTGGCGCTCCCCACTGCGCCTCTAGACATGAACCCGGTGGTCGTCGTCATCAAGGCAGAAGCGGGACTCGTCGCTGAAAATGACCCGCTGCCAGTCTGCATGGCCCCAAATCCACCGTTCCCGACACCAGGCGAGCCTGTAGCGACTATACTGGAGTGTGAGTAGCAGTCGTAGTGACGGTCGGAGTGCGGCGAACCTTGCGTTGTGCAACCACTTGCCAATGACAATGGCACTTACAGGATGTGACAGTGCAGGCTGCACATCCCACAGCTGCATTTACATGAAAACCCGGTAAACAGTTGCCTTTCATATTGTTGTCTTTCCCTACATGTTGTACAATGGAGTCACCAACAACAAGCACAGTTGCCACCCTCACTTCCTCGCTCACTATCTTTGCCAGCGCCTGCTTCCGATCATGCACCGCAGTGGCATAATCGGCATTCCACCATGGCACGGTAGGATAAAGTGGGCGACCCGCCCACTTCGGGATAATAATTGAGGCCGCATGAAAAGCGGCATCAGTAACATGGGTAACCATAATGTCGGTATCGTTTGGGCGGTTTTCCGTTATCCGTATTTTATTTCTCGAATGTTTCCCACTCAGCTTGGTGGATTACCCAGCGAGGAGGACGGGCAACTTTTTGGTCAGGAATACCGAAATTGACGAGAATGGGGCAGTGGTCACTGCCACGCAGGTCATCAAGGACAGTCCACTCATAAATGATAGAGAGACATGGACTGCATAGAGCGAAATGAACGGACGAGAAGGTGTTTGAAGTCCCGGAAAATGTGTGCGTTCGCCAGTTTGCAAAAGAATTACGTTCTGGTTGTTAATAATATTTTCAAATATATTCCTTCTTAGGCAGGTCCTTGTGTCATCCCAGGCGAGATTTTGGGCATTCAAGTCCCCCTCAATATGAAAAGAGGCAGGCAACTGAGAAAACTCATCTTCAAGTTCTTTCTCTGACATGACTTGTCTAGGCGGGATATAGACGATGCAAAAAGTTATCGAGATAGTGCGAAAGTTGACACGAAAGCAAGATGTCTGATGAGAGGTTCGTACTTCTATTATTTTGGACACCAGGGAGTCTGTGACAAATGTAGCGACTACGTCATGGGCATGGAGGCCATCATCAATGCCTTGTCTGTAACAACAAAGGTCACGAAGAGAGAGGGAATGCTCAGGAAGAAGATATGTTTCCTGCAGGGAGAAAACAACGGGTCTATACAGAGACATTTTCAGCTGTAATTCGCCTAAACGAGTACGAAAGCCACTGAGGTTTCACGAGAGGAGAGCTATAATTCTGTTGAGGAGTGATGCACGAATTCATGTGGGGCTCCTCGTCCCCTACAGAGTTGTCTTGACTGCAACTAGAGAGAGTCGCATGTGTTGGGAGACAGGAGACCTGTATATAGAAATAGGGCCTATCGGTCCTCGGTTTATCAGCTTGACGCCATTGTGTGTTTGTCAAAACATTTACATTTATCGTTTCTTTCTTTGTTGGGGCAAGGTATCTGGTATCTGCATCTCAACGGATGTCTTCAAAGGACACCTGTGTCAAAGAATACTAACAGCCTTTAACAATTTACAAAACTCTTACAATGCCGTGGTAGAACATTTAGAACAAGCGCATTAAATTAGGCAAGTCTGCATGATTGATACAATAACAAAATGAAGGTTGAAGTATTTTAATCATTACAAAACGTTCTAAAGCCTTTAAGGCAAAAATGAATGGTTAATGTGATCACGTGTCGTGACGTTACAATAACAAGGCTACACTCTTAATGAAATTCTCATCTCACGCTAAGCTATTCCGTAGGGAGGTCTAAATGCACTCAATTCGCCGAAACAAATACCCGCGAGATGATTATCTCGCCGTGAACTGTACATCCGTGGACATTGGTTCACATCCTGTTAGTCCATTGCCTGCCTGCCTGCGCGTACGAACGCACGCACGCTCTCACAGCCCAGTTCGCCGAGCTGCACATTCAACACGCGCGTTGCCTCCGCTCACCCTTTTGCCGGCCGCACATGTCGAAAAATGAACTCTCTCCGGCCGGCTGGGCGAGCGGGCGGCCGGGCGAGCGGGCGGCCGGGCGGCGGGGGTGGGGTGGCGGGCAGAGAGGGGAGCGGCGGCGACGGTGGCGGCTGGCAGCAGCGGGGCGGCGGTCGCTGCTCTGACGTAGTCCTCCTCTCGAGAGCCAGTAAACTTGAGCGCAGATACGCCAAGTGGAGAAGCGGGAAAATTTTTTAAGTGGGACGCGCGAAATTCATATTCGCGCCCCCATAACACACTGCTGCATCATGGAACTCCCATAACTGGCGGGAAGATCCACTAAGAGCGCCCAGCTGAGCAAAAGTTACTGCAATTTTGGGCGCGCCGAGAAAATGTGCTAACAACCTGACAAGCAGCATCGCACACAGAGATAACTTTCGGTGTCTGGGTTTCGCTATGTGATGTCTTCTGCTGTTGACCTACAGTGTTAGCGACACTTCGAACCATATTGAAAGGTTTAGTCCATCTCCCTTTCTTTCAAGAAGATGGGGCACTGGTTCGAGTTCGATGGGTGATTCCCAGAACTGTTTATCGTGGATCTGCGAGGCATTTTGAATCGTTGCATGATTCCTTTCCACAGTGTACGCAGACTGCGGCACTTATACATGACTGCGTACGACCGATCCTGGCATTCAAAGCAGCGCAGAGGATTTGGTACATACTGCCTGACAAGGAGATTGTAAAAGCTCAAGATATTTTCTCTGGCAGAGATGGAAGATTGAAGGTCAACATCAGCGTTGAGGTAGGAGTGAGTACCCCATTCACTCTCAGCGGGATCCTGTAAATGCCAGTCACACCTTCAGGTTGAATGAGGCCTTCCAGGTTGTCTTCCGTTTCTGATGCGCAGTCGTCATGATTCACCACACACTTGCAGAAGTTTAAGTTCGAGTGGGTGGACACATGCACTTGGAGGCCGACTATTTCTTTTAGATCTGAGACCTGAGATCTGAGACTTTTCTTGACCTGCTCGTCAGTACGTCCTTAAAAAGGATTGTGACATTTTTTTGGCGAAACACCGCCTGAAACGTGCCAATTTTTTCTATTTCTCTGGCCAGTTTAATAGCACTTCCACTCTGCATTGTTTCACCGTCATTACTACATGACATGACGAGGAAACGGAGCTTTGTTGGCCTATCCGACTCTTTGCAAAAATACTATCTAGATTGACATTTTACCTACAAATCTTCGCTTTCTTACGGAATCTTCACTTACTTAGGGCGGGGGCGAAGGTTTTGCTGTCCATGGAGAGGATATCAGAATCAACCCCATTGTCCCCACCCACCTCGGGGGCCAACAACGGGACACTCCATCGGAGTGCCAGGGTTGCCATAGAGATTAGTAGGGGCGCACACAGCACTGCCCCGCCGTGGATTACCCCCTCACCCTGTAGTTCAGCACAGGATCTAGTTCTACCCGATTGATGGGGAGTGGGTTAGCTCCCCTTTCTACAAGAGTCTGTAGCCAAAACAAGTGTATTGAAACCTACAAGGAATTTCCCCCAAAATACGTACACAACGTATCCCTAGACGGAAAGCAGAAAGTAACACAAGGAGTAGTCGAGAAACAAACAGGCCCGTCAAACGCCAGGACACATATTCCCTCTGACACGGGTCATCATGCTCGGCAAGCACATTGGTGGGCGTTCAGCATACAGGTGGACAGTGAAAAGAAAGGGAAGAAGAAAATGACAGGATGTTATAAAGAATGAGAATGGAAGATGGAGAAAAAAAGGTGACTGGTGAAAGAAAGGAATACTTGAGAGCCCTTCCTGCATCCCCCGTCAGGACGTGGACCGACCCACCTCGACGGGCTGTACTGTGGACATCTCGCGAGTGACAGTCGGTGCGATGCATTGAACCACGAGTGAAATTTGTGCTTCAATCTACTGATTAAACTTTATGAAGTTATGCGCAGTACGTAAACAAAGGCAACATAATCCGCTATGTGTAGAAAACATACGCCAACGCTACTTCCACCGATGTCTTCCCTTGGAAAGAACAAGCTGTCGTCATCGAAGCCCAAGAAGGTCTATCTATTAAATACTATATTGAAAAACTGGCACCCATTGTAAGTGCTAATGATGTAAGATTTATCTTTCATTTAACCAATAAGAGAATTTGTGTTTCTAGTGGCAAAGAAACTGCTGATAACCTTTCAGTTACCCATTGCTCGATTTCTATTAAAAACTATGTTCTTAGGCCAAGACCCCTAATAAGTAGTCATAACAGAGTCAGAAACGCGGGCCGATACTAGAAGAATTAAAGCTCTACTAAGAACTTCAGAGATGACTACTTTAAGAACAATAACTGGAATAAGAAGGTGGGATAGAATAAATAATAAAGATATAAGGATTGAGTGTGGCGTGACGGCCATCGTTAAATTCATAAGAATGAGAAGAAAAGGCTGGGATGGACACGTTTCCAGGGCAGATAATAGTAGGCTGATCAGGATGGCAAAAGATTTAAGACCTTTAGGCAAGAGGGATCCAGGAAGACCGATGAAAAGATGGATCGGAAGCTGGGCATCGACATCTCCCGATTCATCATGAAGGTGATGTGTGAAGAATTACAGGTTCCACCTACATAGAAAAGAAGAAGAGAGTCATAATTTCAAACGTTTGCTCTATTATTCCTCACAATGTTATTGAAAAGGTGTTCGTGAACATGGAAAATCAGACTTCATCGAAAATATCGTTAGAGCTGGTACTTCATCTGGTACTATCTGATACTTCATTAAAAGTTGATGCCAAAAGAATTCAATCTGAAAATGGAAAAAATGAAATAACCAACCAATTAAAGAAAAAATCAGACAAGAATGAAGGTAAATCCTGAGCTGGTAAACTCCAGAACTAATCAATTCAAAAACTCATTTAACCCATTAAGGAATTCATTGAATCCAACACTGAAAAATTTCTATTGAATTATGTGCAAATGAAATATATTTTAGAAATTCCCTTGGTTCTAGCAACCTCGTCTCCACAGCAAAAGAATTTGCTAATCACCTCCAATCCATAATACAGATGATGAATGTCACTTACCTACTGTTGACTGAAATAGCCATCAAAAACAGGTTCACTAGAATAATCAACAGACTTAAATTAGAAATTCATCAAACTGAGAACCATGAACTGAGTCTTCTGACTAATAGTACCTTTCACTGCTGAAACCTAACTACCTGCGAATCTGATCACACTTATAACATATAGCAACGTATAAACCATAAATATTCTGCAATGGAATATTAATGAGTTTTACAGCAGAAAAGAAAGACGAACTCATGAATGATCATATATATTTTTTGAAAATTGTAATTTTTGACTTATCTCCCACGTCGTTAATATTTACACTAGCAGCGATTTGTTCGCATTATTATATTGATGAGTACATGTGATTAAAATAATGTCAACTAAAGTTTCTCCAAAACTCAAACGTTTTCTGTGAAAACTAGATCAAAATTCCGGATTTTCAGAAAGGCGCAAACGCAATTTTCTGATAAATTGCTCCAATTTTTTTCTTCAAATTCTTTGAACAGAAAGTGCTAATTACATTTTTTAATATGACATAAAGTTTATTTTGCTGTATACTTTTGTTTTTTCAAAAATTACGCAAATGTAATATTTTTTAAATATCTCTCACATCGTTCGTATGCAAATATCCAGAAATATGTAAACACTACTGTATTTATGAGTTAATGTGATTCAAATGACTTCTAATGAAGTTTTTTCGAAAACTAAAACATTTTCTATGAAAATGAGCTTCATATTTCGAATTTACAGTAGCGCTTAAACGCCATTTTCTTAACAACGGCTCCAAATTTTGAAAGAAATTTTCAAAAGAATAAAACACATATTTTAAAGAATTAAATGAAGCAAACAGGAATTTTAATATTAAATACATTTGGAGCATCAATCAATCACATTTTGCGAAGTACGTGTAAATTCCAAAATTTAATGTTGACATTACGACACAAATAATCAATTTTCAGGCAAATAAAAAAAACACGTCATTTTTTATGTACAGATTTATGAAAAAATCTTACATTTAAAAAAAGTTGTGTCAAATCTTGTGCGATTTGACGTGGAATGGCTCGTTCATGACATGAATCTGATTTCCATTTATTGGTCTGTGGTTACTTTTCTTCTCTTCCACAACCATATATTTCGTTTTCAGAAAACTGATCTTTAATGCTACTTTTTTGTATGTTTCCTCAATCTTTCGCCTCATATACTTCATGTAACACTCATCATTGGACAAAATCACCTGATCGTCAGCGAAAAATATTGTAGATTCATCAGTGTAGATTCCCAGACCTCGACACATATCCTGCCCTTTTTTCAGACTTTCTCGGAGGTGAATCTTAAACATAGTAGGTGATAAACAACACATTTGTCTCAGACGTTTTGTTTATCCAAATGGCTGCGAAACGTCATTAGTCACATTTATTCTTGTTTCTTGGTTAATATACCATACTACTACTTAATTTATATATTGGAAGCTGATACCAGCCTTTTCCAGAATTTGGAGGAGTTTACCTAATGGAACCGAATCGTAGGCTTTTTCTAATTCGATAAATAAGTCTCTTTATTTCTTGCTAATATCACCTGCTTTATTCCGAAGATGTTATCAGTACAACTACCAGCTGTAAACCCACTTTGCTCCTCTTCTGTTTTAAACTTCCTTTCAATTCTCTTTTAAAATTCGTCCATACAGTTTTACTGTAGATGAAGTTTCACTTATACCTCTATAATTTTTACACTTCGATTTTGGTCCTTTTCTGTGAATTGATATTACATAAACTTGCTTCCATTCCCTAGGCAACATTTCTCCTCTCAAATAATTATTAAAAATTATTCGTATTATTTCTAATACATTAATTAGAGCATTTTTAAATAGTTCTACAGGAATACCTTCAGCTGATCTCTTGACCCCTTGAATTTGAAATCGATATTTTAATTTTAGGGGGTACTTCGCATGAAGCCACCCGGACATTTCCAAAATTTTCTCAAAAACGGCTCCAAATTTTGTTTTTAACTTTTGGTAGGGATAGTGACAAATGTACTCTGTTGGACGACATAAACACCATATTTCTCTATTCTTTTGTTTTTTAAAAAATTGCAAAAATATATTTTTTGACTTGCCTCTCATATCGTTAATATTTACATTAGCGGCGATTTCTTCACATTATTACATTTATGAGTACATGTGCTTTAAATAATGTCATTAAGTTTCTCGAAAACTGTTTTCTGTGAAAAATAGCTCAAAATTCCGCATTTTCAGAAACGCCCAAACGCCTTTTTCTCATAAATGGCTCCGATTTTTTTCTTGAAACTTTTGGAACGGATAGTGCTAATTGCACTCTTTAATATGACGTAAAGTTCATTTTAGGGAATTTTTGGTTTTTTCAAAATTATACAAATGTATTTTTTTAAAAGTTTTCTCAAATCTTTAATATGCACATTACCAGCAATTCGTAAACATTATTACATTTGTGAATGTAAGTGCTTCAAATGACTTTAAATGAAGTTTTTTAAAAACTCAAAAATTTTCTGTGAGAAAGAGCTTCAAATTTCGCATTTTCAGTAGCGCTTAAACGTCATTTCCTTAAAAACGGCTACACAGTTTTAAAAGAAAATTGCCATTAAGGACGAGGTTTTCATGTTCTTTTATATTCTAAAATCAATATTTTCCTTCTACCATTAGGAAACCGAAAAATTGAGAAAATATAAGAAAAATTTACTTTTGGCGGCGATAGATGGTAGCTGGTTTTCTCAATGAAATATATTTATCAAAAATACACCTTCAAATAAGGTCGTGCTTAATATTTTGAAAATACGAGTAGTTTTTCTATAATTTCGTGATAAACATAATAGCCCGCTGCAAATTTACTGCGCTTCAGACAGCCCGATGATTCGTAAATTAGAATTTGCAATTTTGTATATTATTTCTTTGTTCGTTTTTTATATTCGAGTTTTTGTTATAGATTTACCCATTAATCTTTAAAGAAATTATTTATGTTCAAATATTTGAAATAAAAATTGCTAGCTCAATAAGGGAGTATCGACAATGAAGGTAATGCAACAATTGAATTCCGTTCCGCTGTCGCGAATTTCTGAGAATTACGTGTCATTGTTGTAACTTGATATAGCTGTATGGTATCAGGCTTCTTTTTCCAATACAAGTTTACGAAATTTTTGTGTTATATTTTTATGCAGATGGAGAATTCACATAGATTTGACAACATTGCGATGGAAACAGTGAGTTGTTTGCTTCTTGGTTGAATTTGACATTTTCAAATAATAGCTAAGATGTTAGTAGGGCAGAAAGTGCAATATTTGAATCCTACATAGCTGTTTCCAATAATACGGGAAAGTATGTGCGTTTGTAGCACCTTTAGTTATAATTTGTAAATTAATTCGTGTTCTATTATCTTGTCTTCTTAGAAGTTTCCGTGATTCTTTACTCTTTGTCCCTCCTATGTTTTCTTTCACTTCTCTACATTTTTTATTGTACATAGGCTGCACCCAGGCATATTTGTGAATATTTTTATGTTCGTAGAAACCATTCATAATGTTCATGCCCTACACGTTACATATCTCAATCGATATTTTTCCATTTTCATTTACGAAATCTTCTCCAAAAGCACCTATCGCTTTGTCCTTTATTTTTCTCCCTACTCTACTGTTTATGTCCCCCATTGTTATTATTTCTTTCCTGTTACTTATTGAGTCGAGAAAAGTTGTGAGCTCCTTTTCAAAGTTGTCTTTCAGGTTCTTGTTGAATCATCAGTTGGCCAAGTATTGGCATAAACGCCAAGTATTGCTATAGCACATCCCATTATTTCCAATTCCAACTTCATAGTTCTTTCCCTTGTTTCAGTTCCTCAGTTTTAATATGTCTTTTCCATTTTTAAATTATTGCTAATGAGATGCCCGCCTTTGCTCTTTTATCTTCGGATACTTTACTACAGAAATGCAAGAAATTTCATTTTTTAAAAAAATTTTCTTTCCCCTTTTACTTCCTCGTCTTACGAATACTTAGAAGAGAAAGTTATGTAATCGTGCGGCGGAAAACGGGGAATTTTCGCCAGAAAATCTCTTATAGCAGGGGTCTGGTGACAAAAAAGTGGATAAAAACTGTTGCTAAATTTAGAAAAAAAAATCCTCTATCTCGTGGTGTAGTCAAAATCCATGATTTGTTGCTTCTTCATACTTCAAAATCGATTGACGGCATTCCGTCCGTCTGTCCGTCTGTGGTCAACGCTAGCGCCTAAACCGTTCGGTCGATTTTCTTCAAAATTGATATTCCCCGATGGCTTTTACTCGTCTCAAGGCCTCTTGAATTTGAAACCGATATCTTAGTATTTGAGGATACTTTACATGAATCCCATTTTGAGATTTTCTAAATAAAAAAAATGGCTCCAAATTTTTTGATTATATTTTGTTGTTGAATAGTGCAAAGAACGTTGAAGGGAATGACGTAGGCATCATTTTCGTTGATCGGCCCTATTTTTCGAAAATTGCAAAAAACTGTTTAAAAACTGCAAAATTGAAGATAGAGATTTTCGCCTCAGACAAAGTCGGTTGTACAAAATTAGCACTTCAAATAAGGTCATGTACCACTTTTTGGAACAACGAATAGTTTTTGCGTAAATTGCGATTCAAATTTACAAAAAAAAATTTCTCAAAAACCGCTCCAATTTTTTTCTTTAAATTTTCTGCATGTGTGTAAGAAGGGAAGGTAAATATATAAATAAACTAGTGGCGCTATAGAATGGCACATACTTTCTCGCAGTAGTTATTTCCAAATGCGGATCATCCGATAAATTATGTGGAGTAAGGAGTTCACCGCTGCCTTTCTTGGTCATGTTTTTTGAAAGATATGTTTTTCGCATGTTCACAATTACCGACTTCCTAATGATAGAACTGATAAAAGTACGTTTTGACTGAAATATAAGTAGTTGTTCCGCAAGTCGGTCCCGTAGTGCGGTTGGTTAATGCATCTTCGGGTTGAGATCTTGAATAAGGAAGGTACCGAGTTCGATCCCCCGAGGGGAATTTTAATTTGATGAATGTGATGTTGCAGGAAAAAAACATTGAAGAGTGTAGATACTTTATTGAAAATCATTTGAAGTACTTCTTCTCACGAATAGATTCAATATAGGTAAATAGACAGGACTTGTCTGTGTTTTCCCTAACTGCGTTTTTTAAACAATTTTTCAACTCTGTTATTCGATTTCTGAAGCGTATGACATGTCAAATCGACACTTGTCTAGTATATATCTGTATGAACCAATTTAAGTAGAATTATGAGCATTTTAACGCTAAATTGTAATACAATATAACCAGAAGGCATGCGATGAACTTACATATCCCTAACGGTTCCAAAAATGATTATTACTTTCTCGCCTTACGAATACTTCGTAATGCGGTTTATCGCTGCCTTTCTTGGTCATGTTTGAAAGACATGATTTTCGCATGTTGAAAGTTACCGGCTCCTAATGATAAAATTGATAGAATCACGTTTTGACTAAAATATAAGTAATCGCGATAAAAGTCGTGGAAATGTCTGTATATATTTGTTCAAATTTTTAACTTTTAACAATTTTGTATCTCTCTTTTTATATTTGTAAAGCGTATTACCATCGTATCAATTGTTTCTTTGTCATGCATTTAGCATTTTCTAGGTCGGTTCTATTCTTTTATGGCTCTGTTCGACAGAGGCGGTGTTGGTGTTGCGTAGTGGTATAAGTGCCGGTTTGTTGAATTTGAGTTTCGTTTGTCGGGTCTCGGTACCGAAATGGTTTGCTTGTATAGTACACTTTTGCTTGTTTATGGAGTAGTGGAATAGCAATAATGACCGTATAAAAGCAGAGCGAGAAAGAATGTGCGTTGGAAGCACCACTAGTTCTTAGTTTCAGAGAGAACAGCAATATCAATTTTAAAAGTTCTCTAATTGAACAAACATTTCGTTTTTCTATAGTATTTAAACACTGTACATTCCATGAACAAAAATTCAAAGTCCTTTTTCCCGCACAATTTATTTTCCATAACTGATATATCTGAGGCTGATTATTGGGATGTTTTTGCATTTTATATTTTACTGGCATTGGGGAGAAAGCCCAAAGCCCAAACCCCCGACCTGAGGGACCACACGCTTTGTTAATGAGCTTCCTGTGCTCAAGACGGGTTGTCTTCTCTACGACTATCGAGGCTCCTCTTCCCATTCAAAGGTCTACCTAATAAAAGCTATAGAATGTAAGAAGGAAAAACTCCCTAGCCCTGGAAAACTAATATTGTCGTAGTCGAAAAAAAACGTTGACCAAGAATGGCCTGATAGGAAAGTTTAACAGATGAGTAACATAAATAAAACATTTCCTGGTTCCACATTAGATACGATTGTATTCGTGCGTGAGTTTGAATAGGACATGGGGAGCTTAGGTCATGAAATAGGGAGCTGTGATAGGACGTTGTGAGACGTTGTTAGTCTGGCTTCTCCATTTCAGCCTATCCGACATGGGTGACCCTACCAGTAGACAGCATTAACGAGCATGCTCCAGCCGGCAAAGCCTTCCACATCATGGAAACACGCCAGCCTCCCCGCCCGCACGGACATGCGGCTGGCTCATACAAGGCGTTGTGCCCAAGGGAGGAGAAACATTATAAGGGTACAAATAATTCTGTATAATTCTTCCCATTCATTCTTCGAAAACATACCGTAAACTGAAATTATTCAAGTACAGATTTTTAATGTTTTTTCATTATTATCCCTTATTATCTAACATTTTTTTACAAAATATTGCATCACTATAAAGATATTTTGGTGATTTTTTACGAAGGATAAATGTTTTGTTGCTTATTAAAGGACAGAATAATGAAATCCAAATCACCTCGTTCAGTTGGGGCTGTAACTTAACTTTCTAATGTGATACACAATGTCTTACGAACATTGCTCTAACACATAAACGACGCATATTAATTCACCACTGACTTGTAAAGTGCGTGAGTAGAGCATTTCTTTACTTGTGTATCGAAGTGTACATATGCTACAATTCTGTTGCCAATCAATTGCACCAGTAACTGTGTTGAAGCTATTTCCACACGTGTTGTGTAACGATCTGTGGTTCTATTTTCTGCACTTCATAATAATGAATACGTGCTCCAATGCTTTAACACTAGAACGACGGGAGTTGGTTGCCTTATCTAGAACGACGGCCACCGGTCAATTGACCGGTTGGATTTTTTTAATGTTTGTGACGATGTCTAGGTATTGCGATGTGCCCTATTACTATTTTAAAATATTATAGTTGTTTTAAAGTATATTGTAGCCCTAACAATTTGTTTTCTTTTGAGTTTGGTCTTACTTGTGACCTTTTGCTCGTTCAAATCGGTAGGAAAAAGACGTAAATCATGACATTTCATGGAAATTTATTGCCGTAGAAATAAATTAAGTTAGGGTTTTAATTAAAAAACATTTCAAACACAATTTTTACAATACTTTGAATGAACTATAAGAAGAATATACCGCCAAAACCGATGGTGGTACAAATATGGTTAATCAGAAGACCAGGTCAAAGTTTGCAGGTAAGTGCATGATAACGATGTATAAACGTAGTAAAAATATATTTTAAAAAACAGATAAGTTAGAGCATAAAAATAAGAAACATACCAGGAATAGAATCGTCAAATTCGTGTATCGTCGAGTCACATTCGCTGCTTGATGTATCACTGGAAGAATGTGATGATTCTAGTGGAATAAATTCAATATCGCTTTCTACGTCAGTTGACTCACGACCATCGGACTCATTTTCAGATTGATCCGAAGGAATATTCCGCAGCTCTTAAAGAATTTGAGCTGGCGTAAGAAAACGTTTTCTCGACATGCCGCAACTTTTTGGACTGTAAAACACCACACACAATACCACTATAATAATAGAGATCCGCCACAAGCAACCTGTCCATGTAGTTTTTTGCACGGTACTACGTGTAGTCTTCTTGCCTGATGCGAAAATTGTGACGCGACGCAGCAGCAAGTTCAAACACGCATCGACACCAGTACCGAAAATCCGTAAGGCCGGCGGGCAAGTACCAATATTAGAAACAATGCGTAGGTATAAAAATGCAGACTTGGGCCTATATTCATGTTGCTTTGCGGCGGTTTACAATCACAAAAAATGATAAAAAATGTGAATGGCTATTGAGAATAAAAATCAAATTTTGGGTTGAACATTACTCAACAAATTATTTATAAGGTTCAAAACTGATAAAAAGAAGAAACTAACGTCATGAATGTCAGTAACACACACAAAAATGCTAGAACTATACACCGGTCAATTGACCGGGAGCCGTCGTTTTAGGTAGGCTCGCTTGTTTCTCCAGCACCACATAACTTTTTTTCCATTAAAATTTATAAGATTTCTCTGGAGCCTAAAATAATAAAAGTCACGTAATATCAAACTCATACATATGTACCAGTTTCCCAAATACGGCAGTTCAAAACTCTTAATCGGTCAATTGACCGGTGACCGTCATTCTAGTGTTAATATCACGTCATGTGTCAATGACGTCATGTGTCAAGACGGTGTCAATGCAGCGTATGCGTCCTGATCTTCGTGCTGCAGTCCCTCTCGGCGCCGCACACGAGCTCCTCCGCCGCGCGATGGCTGACCCGCACTTCCTCGCCTGCTTACGAGACGCAGTGTGATCTGTGTGCGCTCATGGCTCATTTGAGCATGTGCCATATGCACAGTACTGGTGTCTTCTGCTTCAGGTTTATCAAACCTATTGCGCTCAGTGTATCTTGTCGTACTTCTCCTTTGGTAACGCCAATTTAATTATCATTCAGAAACATCTTTATTCCAAAACACCTACGGTGTTTTCTCAAGGCATTTAAGTTATTATTCACGAGAGAGTTTGCTAAACTAATTGTTAAGTAATGCATCTAGTTGTGGTGAAGCCTAAGGGAGTGCGCCACCACCACCACGCTCTGCAAAATGCGTAGCGAGGTAGTGTTTTGAAGGTCAGTCGCTGCAAGACGCTGGAAATACGTTGTAGTGGTATAATGTAGTAGTACATTATAGGTATAATTGTTGTTAAAATAAAGCTATAAAATAGAATTGTCTGTTACTTTTACACTAATTAATTCGCAATGTAACAATTAATCAGTCTAAATATATACTTCTTAAGTCAAGTGATGCCTTCTGAATTAACCCGAATGAAAGCAACTTCCCTGGAATACTGTGTACATTATTTCAGAAATCTACAAGGTGTATGTTCGCCACTAACATACTGGTCCTTCGAGAAGCAATTGTTGGTAGGTGGTTGAACTGGCAGCTACGATAGGGCATACTTCTTAAACATGTCCATTGCTTACATTTGCTAGCTCCTCCAACGTACTATAGAACAAGTTACGTAATACTGCGGGAAATCGAAAGGTTTCCTTAAAACTTTATTCAAATTTTTCACCGAAAATTGCCAGATCAATGTTTTACTCTTCTTTAATATTCTTAAAGGAATATTTACATTCCAATAATAGGAAATCGAAAAACCAGGAAAATGCCAAAAAATGTACTTTGTGTGGCGATAGATGGCAGCGTGGCAGGTCGGAATAGCTAACCCAGACCAAAGAAAATAGAATACTTATACGAGAAAGTCTGTGCCACTCTGTAGCACCACACGTTTTTTTAACTTATTATTTATAGATGGATAATTACATAGTTCAGTATTGTAACATATGTTGTGAATTCTTACATTATACCTTAGTATACTAAACTTAACTAGACTACAGAAGGTGAAGGCAACTACAAGAGCCCCTACTGATATCAAATGTCGGAGAAAATGTTCAAGAAGGCTTCATTAGGGAATCTCTTTTTAATTCTCGTTCGGAAGTCTTTTAAAGAGGCCTCATTGTCGTGGAATTCACGGTTCACTGAATTTAGGTTGGTTGTGTTGGTTGCTAGGTTTCTTAGTTTTTGAGAAAATAATTTTTTTCGAAGCGAGTGCCGACTGTCAAGACCTTAGTAAGATACTGACACCTGATGAATATGATTACTACATCGAGTGCTAGAGACATCGGTATTCGCATGTTCCTACCCTTGAATAAGCATTTTTTTTATAAAATCCACTGATTCGTTAATAAAGAGGCAAGGTAATGGTAAAATTCCCAAGAACCACGTGCGTAAGAATTGATCATTATTCCTACAATTAATTTTTGCAAACTAAAAGTCTGGGAGCTATAGGATGTTTCCCTACAATATTATACCATATCACAGGCGGAAATGAACATTCGCGAAATGTACCCAACGAGTACTAAGAAGACTAACTGAATTTGAAAGAATTTTGAAAGCATAGCGCAATGAACATAATTTTCTGTTCAATTCATTTAAATAGACGTTTCATTTGAGGTTGCCTGAAAATTCTTGAATCTTCAACATCCACAACGCTCTTTGTAATTGAGCTTATAGTGTCATTTTAAATATCCGCAAAATAAGCTGAAAAATGGTACAATGCAATACACAATGTGAAAAAATAGATTAATGCGAAGAAATCTGACTGTACTTATTTATTTATTTACGTCAAAAATAGTTTAAAACTGTGTGTGACGGGCTATGGGGAGAAGTGAAATTTGTGCACGTTTTCATAATTCTGTGATCTCTATCCTAAACTAATATTCTAGTTGAATTTTGAATACCGAAAAAGAGCGTTTTTTTTTCAAGTTTTGTTGACAAAATATTCGCTCCTATATAATAAAATATATATTCAAAAGTAAATTAGCTATAAATTTGTGCCCATAACCCTCATCATGTTCTTCATGAAAGAATAATACTTTTTGCCGCGACAATATGGAAAACGATAATTTGAACTATATTTCACACTGAAATTCAGAAGACGTGCACAAATAATGAAGTTACATTTACGTCCAGAAGCAAAACAAGGGACCATCTCCGCATTTGCTCGAAAGATCAGGGAAAATGGGCGAAAAATCTGATCGAGATGGGGACCATCAACCCAGAAACTATGGTACAATACTTGTTACAGGTTGTTTAGAATTATACAGTCCAAATGATAATTACATGAACTAATTGTTAAAATTAATGTTACTTTCCTTTTGATGCTCGGTATAGTCTCGAATTGTATAGAAACAGTTATGCAGCAGAAAAGATTTTACTTGGGACTTAAACTTTTCTATCGAATTTAATCGTTTAATGTCTTCTGGCAAAGTGTTGTAGAGTAATGTACATGAACTGTATGTGAATTTTTTGTAGTGAGCTGTTGATACTGCCACCTGGTGAATATGATTACTACGTCGTGAATATAATTACTTATAAACATCGGCGTTCGCTGAAAACATATTCCCGCTCTCAAGTAAGTCATTTTTGACAAAAGCTACTGATTCGCAAATCAGGAGACAAGGTAATGGTAAAATTCCTAGATTAATAAAGAGAGACTTACAAGAATCACGTGGGTTGGATTTGCTTATTATTCATACAATTCTTTTTTGTAATCTGAAAGTCTGGGAGCTATAAGTTGTGTTTCCCTAGAATATTATGCCATACCTCGGGCGGGAATGAACCTTCGCAAAATATACACAACGAGCAGTATGAAGGCTGACGGAATTTGAAAGAATTCTGAACGCGTAGCATAATGAACTTAATTTTGTGTTCAATTCATTTAAGTGTGCAATCCATTTGAGGTTTGACTGAATTGATAGACCTAAAAAGTTTGTTACTTTAACATCAGTCAATGGCACACCGTTCATTTTCAATGGAGTGCAGAATTGTTTATTTGAAATGGAAAACTGCATTGAAACAGTTTTCTTTTCATTTACTATTAATTTGTTATTACGGAACCAATTTGAAACATCTGATATTGTACTATTTACGGTTTCTTTCTTGCAAAGAATATTTGTATCATCCGCAAAGAGAACTGTTCTTCCATTTCGAATCGCTAAAGGCATGTCATTTACGTATAATAGAAAGAGAAGAGGGCCTAAAATCGATCCTTGCGGGACTCCACGTACAATTGGCAAAGAACCGGAAACGCGTGTACATAAAGTTCCATCATTCCACTAAGGTATTTCTACTCTCTGAGATCGTTGTTTAAGGTACGAACGTAGCCAATCTAGAGCAATACCGCGGATTCCATATGAAGGTAATTTTGAAAGTAAAATGTTATTATCAATGACGACAAAAGCTTTTGAAAGATCTAAAAATATTCCAATAGTTGCTTCGTTTTCATCCAATGATGAGGTAACATCTTTAAGAAAAGAAAAAATGGTTGTTTCCATAGATTTTGAAATTAGGAATCCATGTTGGCAGTCTGAAAACGCGTCGTGTTTATTGAGAAAGGTTTCCATTCGCACATAAAAATATTTCTAATGTATTTGAAAAAACTGACAAAAGAGAAATTGGCCGATAATTTTGAATTTAATTTTTGTTGTCTTTTTTGAAGAGCGGCTTAATCTTAGCTGTTTTAAAAATACCTGGAAAAATTCCGCTGCATAAGGATGCATTTAATATGTGAGTTAACGGGTGTATAAGGGCAGGCGGGCACGTCTTTAACTAACAATCCGGAAATTCATCTAAACCGGCCGAATATTAATTTTTAATTTACGGATTATTTTGAGAAATTCGTAGGAAGGGGTTTCAGAAACGAACATTGTGTCTAAGATTTTTAGGGAAACGTCAGACGTTGAATTTTGTGGTTGAAAACCCTTAGTGAGATCGACAGCAATTCTCGAAAAGTATTGGTTAAATAGACTAGCCACTGTTGCCGGATCGTTCACATCTCTATCGTTATCTTTTAAAACAACATTCTCTACAAGGTTTCTAGTTGATTTGGTCGTATTTTTTACTATATTCCACATTGATTTTTATTTTGTTATTTGAGTTCAAAATATCCTGATCGTGTTTCATGATTTTAGTCCTGACTTATGAATTTCTTAACAATGATTTGTATTTTTTGAAGTAGAGGAGGGAATCTTGAGACATGTTACGATGCTTAGAAATGAAAGAAAGAACTCATTTGTTTTTGCAT
>JAHLJT010008446.1:167325743-167345510 GCA_031308135.1 Acheta domesticus | reverse complement strand
TCACGAAATGGCCACAGAGGGAGAATGCACATTCCTCATATAGCATGAATGTGTTTGTAAATATTGTGTGGATTAATTTTTTATTCTTTGTTTTAATTTGTTGATGTTATTGGGATTGTGTTGTTTATGTTTCGTAGGTAGAATGTGCAAAATACCCTGAAGGTAACGTATAAATATCAACAGACACGAGGTGTTTGTTACTTGTTGTTTTTCAGATGAAATTTGAGTTGTCATTGTAGCTTTGAAAACACCAGGTACTGCAAATGATAGCAGGTCTCAATTCAGTATTCGATAACTTGCATCAACCTGCGACCTTTAATTTTATAAATGTTTGCAATCGGCCGCATCCAAATGTCAAATAAGATTTGTAGTTATTAATAAATAGATAAGAGGTAGGCGAGTGGGGATGCGTGCGCGCGCGTAATTGTGCGGGAAACCGATACAATCTATTGTGACGAAATGTGGATACCCACATTCGTCCCACACGCCCACGCAACAGATAATCATCGGCTTCAGACGTAGCGAGCGAGCGAGCGCGGCTCGGTTTAAAAGGGGCGCGCTTTCTAAATTGATACGCGCAATGCCCGCGGCATAGCGCGGAGCACGATGACGTATGGCGGGCGAAGGAGAGGGAAATGACGCTTTGTTACCCCTTCGAGAGAGGGATGACAACCCATAAAAACGCCGGACGACGGAAGATTATCCCTTCTGTTTCCGATCACCGTCCGAGCGACATCATCAACTTGAGGTCTTGAGTGAGTGAGATAGGAACGTTGAGCGTCAGAAAGACGCGTAGTTAGGCACGGCGTGCATAGAAATTTGAGAAAAATTCACAGTAATCGAGAACGGGCGCCAGTGCCATGAAGTAGTTGAAAGAGTCTGTGATTCACGAGAGGGGACTGTGATTTACTTACCGGCGCAGTTACCAATTGAGAGGCGCTAAATAGAAATAATAGGTGGCGACGTATACGCCCAAAGTTTGAGCAAACACGCAACTTCATACAGTTGCGTCGTGCATGAGACTTTCTCAGGAATGTTGATCGTGACAATGGGAGAGAACAACAAGAGGACGTGGTCGCGAGGGTCCGTGAGAATCAGGGGATAGAGAAAGAAGAAGACGTGGTCGCGTGGGTCCACGGGAATCTGGCGACAGGAGAAAGAAGAAGACGAGGAAACGCCGCAACGAGCAGCGGACGACCGACGCGGATCGGCTCGCGACGCCGCCGCCGGGGCACCTGGCCTCAGCGTGACGTAGTTGCCGCGACCCGCGCACCGGCCGCTTATGGCCGTCGCTCCAAGGCCGAGGCATGCAGCTGACGAGACTCGCCAAGGTAACAGTGAGCTGCGAAATGCGAGAATATAGGTCAACGCCCCGTGGCAGGGGAGAACTGAAAAAGGGTAACGTTGGTAGGGAGAGCGCCATAATTCACGCAGCTAGCAGATATCGTAGCATATACTGCCATTTTTTAGTAACTGCCTGGGAAATTTCTATAAAATTGTGTTAACTTTGTGATATTCATAACAAAGATTTCTTATTGAACAGTACGATCTAATTAATCAAAGTAATTGTCCATTGATTTGAATTCTGAATGTCGCAAGTCTGAAAGCCGGCGTCACAAGGCGACTTGGGCCGAAAAACTGTTGTAAATTGTAGATTAGTCGATGGAATTTCCAAGGTAGGATACAAGAGTATTGAATGAAAGTCACTTCGGCATAGAGAAAGCAGTGATTTATTTTGTGTGTTGTGTATTTTTTTAATGATCAGTGTAATCATTTAAAAGGGTTAAGAAAAATAAACCCAAGTTTAATTGATTTTATGTGTGTGTATTTGTTTGGATTCCTCTGGACACACCAAAAGTTCCCATTGCCCTGAGGTAATAAAAAGCTCGCAAGAGCATGAGATCTACGAATATCCCGACAGGCGTTTAGGAATTGCTAGACGGGGTTTTCGTCAGAATGTATATATTCTGACGCAAACCCGCCCCGAACACCCAACTTTAATTTAACTTATTCTCAACAATCGTTGAGCGTCTGGGCGGGTGCGCAGATATCTGCTCTTGCGAGCTTACGTTATCTCAGGGCAGTGGGATCTTTTGGGGTGAAGACAGCAATCCAAAACAAGAACACAAATAACAGTAAAAGAAAGTTTAATTGCTTAAAAAAACAACCAAATCTACTACACAAAAGTCATCATCATCCTCCATGAGTTTTCAACGTAACATCAACACACAGAATATTCTCGTTAAATCAAAAATAACCAAAGACTCTTCAAAATTTTACACACTGAATTACCGCTCAATGAATTAAGAAATTCCTTTGTGATTAAATTGGTCAAATTTATTTCCACTCTTAACTAAATAACTTCGTACTCTTTACCATTCTTATTTTACATTTTTCTTCCCTAAAGTTACATGAACAAGTAACGTGCTCTGAGGCACGACTACCTCCACACTTCAATGCAATTACTACTACAAAAATTTAACTTCAATTCATTCACAAATCTATCATGTAATCAGGCGTCAAATGGCTAGTGCATTGTAATTACGAACTGAAAGTTATCTTGCCTTCATAGTCCAGTACCTCCCCGTATAATTTCTCTTAACATTTTTCTTTTAACGCGGCGCGAACTTGACCTAGATTTTGCTCGCACAGTTACCTCCCCCTTTGCGTTGAGCTGGCCTTGCGTCTGGTCGCTGGCTGCCGCGCGGACACTGTCGGCACGTGCAACGCAAGTCGAGGCCTCGCGTCTGGCGACTCGCTGCCTTCGCGCCCCCGTCTTCTCTCTCTCTTCCGCTCCCGGCTCCGTTCCTTTCTTCTGTCTTCTGCTCCCGTCTCCGTCCCCTCTTCTATCTTCTGCTCCCGGCTCCGTTCCCTCTTCTATCTTCTGCTCCCGGCTCCGACCCCTCTTCTGTCTTCTGCTCCGGGCTCCGGCTCGTCCGATTTCGAACGGTACTCGCCCGGCTCCAAATCTCATTTAGCACATCCTTTGCTCGTGCCCAGTGTTTTCGTACGCCGGCGTGATGTATGGTTCTCGCCGCGTACTAGTTTTCTTTCTCTCTCCAGCTGCAGATTTTATGTGGTTTAATCTCAGCATCAACTCGTGTCGCAATTTAACAGGCGACTTCCTTCACGGTGCCGTAACTGAAGAAAAACTTTCTTTGAATATCCAACAAATTCGCGGACGACTAACTAGACGCCTTTCTCACGCCGAACACTCCTATCTAATGTTGTTCTCACGAATAATACAATACAATCGGCGACCGTTGCTTCGGCGATGGTGTGAACCAAGAAGAGCTGCTGCGGCGGGTATGAACCAGAGAGAACTTCTACTCCGGCGGGCGTAAACCAAAGAGACTGCTTCCGCTTGTGGACTCGCATTTTATGTCTTCTGCTTGCAGGGGTAACGCGGCGCCTCCTCCTCCCCTCTCCAGCTGATGCGCGTCATTTCCTCGCGACGTTCAGCGGACGCTGCGGGCGACAGTTTTCTCGTCTGCGGGCGCGCCCTTTTCAAACTGCGCCGCGCTCTCTTCCCCGTTCTATTATGGTGTTTTATGATGTGTGGGCACCTGTGACGAACCTCCAAACTCACGTTCGTCACAATTTATATATATATATATATTATAATGACGATGTGTGTATATGTATATATGTGTGTATATGTATATATACACACACACATCGTCATTAAAAGAACTGCACCTAGAAGGACGAGGCGGCTTGCGATCATTTTTGGCAGGCAGGTACAAGGTACCACGCATACAAAATGATTACACTTTCACATTTGTAGGACCAACATTTATTGTGCTACACGGCCACAGATGGTACGTGTTAGTATGGCGTGGGTCACCATCTTCACGAACACACGCGTCCAGATGTCACGGCATGGAGTTGTACAGGTGTCAAAGAATAGAAAAAACGTTAACAATTTCTCAAAACTCATGCAATGCTGCGATAACACTAAATGAAAAGCACACTAACAAAGCGAGGCTGCATGAAAGAATAGAAAAAAACGTGTCAAAATGTGTTTATTTCCCTACTAACAGACGGCCCCAACAGCGACGTTACGTGAAGATATGAGGTTAGGAATTCTGCATAAGATTTGCAGGAATTGGAAAGGTATAAACCAAAGAACATGCTTTTAATTTGCACCATACAAACCGCATAAAAAACGCACACAACACAAGTAAATGTTAACAACAGCACTGCTAATGATTCTACTGTAATTCTGTTTTTATTAAGTCAGGCACGCGTGCATGTGCGAGCCATGTAACAAGCATTCAGCCAGCCAGTAGTACCAACGGAACCTTCGTTCGCGGGTTTCAAAGCACCATAAAATGTCAAAGAATAGAAAAAATTTTAACATTTTCTCAAAACTCTTGCAATGCTGCTATAACACTAAGTGAAAAGCACACTAACTAGGCGAGGCTACGTGACTGATACAATAAAGAAAATGAAATTAGTTTAAACATTGCAGAATGTATTGAAGCCTACGAGTCACAAATGAATAATTATTATAAACACATGTCTAGACTTCTCCAACCAGACTACACTCATAGTAAAACTGCTCCTCCTTTTTACACATCTGTCTAGAAGGGGGTCCAAATGCACACACAAAAATGCCCTTCGCTGACGGCAAATGTCCACGGGCTGGATTCGCTCTCCGTGGTGAGCGGTGTATAGTCCAGTGTGTCACTCCCTGCACATTCTCTCCTCTGCCGCCTAGTTGCCGACGCTGTCCCGCCGGCCCGGCCTCTCCCGACCACACCCCGATGTCTCTCCGGGCGAGTGGAAGGGGGACCAGCCGGGCGGGCGGGCAGTGGTGAGAGAGGGGTGGCGACTGTGGCGGTGGCGGCGACGGTGTTGGCGGCGGCGGGGGCGGGCGGTGCCGGCAGGGTGGAGTGGCCTGGCATCAGCCGCGCGCCTGCCGATGCACGGGGGGGTGCTCCATAAGTAGAGGCGCAGGGGAAACAATGATTAATTAATTTTTTAATTAATTAATTAATTATTTTTTAAGTGGGAGGGGGCGAAATTTATGTTTGCACCCCCATAACGCACTGGTGCACCATGGAACTCCCATAATTGGCGGGAAGACCACAAACAGCGCCCAGCTGGGCGAAAGTCACTGCAACTTTATCCGCGCCGAGAAAATATGCTAACATTTATTCGGGCCGGGCCCAAGGCGAAGACCGAGTGAGGCACTGTCAGGCACTAACTCGCTTCTTTCAGCAACTACCACTAAGAAAGTGAAAATTGGGCACCACAGTCCTGCAGTAGCTTGAGAGACCCCTTTCCTACTAATAAAGCACGCAATGAGTGCGTACAGAAAATCAATGTATAGGCAGTTGCCAAACGTACATATTGTTCTCGAAACTAACAATTGCCGAATACCTCTTAACAAATAGTCTATCATAGTAGTAACAAAATCACATAGAATATGTAGCAGTGCTTAACCATAAAAATTATACAAAGATAAGTACGATAAAGAACTGAAAATGCCAAAAGGCAGGCCTCACAGTATGACCTAAAATGAATAAGTGTTTAAATAAATTAATTAATATTAATTATGGCAAACCAACACAATATTAATGGTATGCCTGAACACCAAGCTCCTCAAGAATTTTCTGCTGAGTGCCTCTGGTCGACCGAGGAAAAAAGAGTAAGAAGATATATCACGGATGGGCTTATTCAAGGGATGAGGATCTAGCCAGTGCATATAATTTTTGCACTGGTCGCAACAGCGTGCCCTGGCTAGTTCTTACTTCAACAGTACGCACTACCCCAGCCTGATCAGGGAACAGTCTCTCCACTACACCTACTTTCCATTGAGAGGGTGGAGATTCCTCAATTAAAAGCACTAAATCATTTACACCTACTGGTGGTGACTTACTTTTCCACTTCACCCTTTGTTGTAAGGTGTGAAGGTAGTTTCGCGACCAATACTTCCAAATTACTGCTAATTTGTTATTTAAATTAAGAACTGTTGCGCAGGATCTATATGCACAAAAGGCGATTTAGTATTTATAGGAAAATTATTAAGTGGGTGCCCGTAGACTAAGTGATTTGGGGTCAAAATTAAGTTGTCACCCAACTCTGTAGAGGTGACTTCAAGCGGTCTTGAGTTCAAGAAAGCTTCGATTCTTGCTAGAAGAGTGTACAAGGTAAGCAAGGGTACAACTTGTTGCCCCAAAGCGCAACGCAAATGGAATTTAAGACTTTTTACACAAGCTTCTGCCAACGAGTTTCGGTGCGGAGAGTATGTAGACAAAAGTGCCAGGAGGTACCCTGCACTGATAAAAAATTGGTGATAACCTCTAAATCCTGAGAGGAAAAAAAAAGCAATTAGCCTCCGCGATGATACGACTAACCTTTTTGAATGTACTAGCATTATCACTATACATTTGCACAGGGTAACCTCTTCTCGACCCAAAGCGTTCAAAGGCCGCAATAAATTGAGAAGCAGATAGGTTTTCCACAATTTCTAAATGCGAGGTTTTCGTGGAATGGCATATAAACACGGCGATCCAAGCCTTCTGAGACACTTTGGATCTCGTAAGTGACGGCCTTGTCAAATTTGGCCCACAATAAACTAAGGATGTGTGAGCCCATGGCCGAGAAGGATTAACACGGCTAGGAGGCAGTGAACCCATAATCTGCCCAACAGGAGTAGCTTGCCAGCGCTTGCAAGTCAGGCAAGCATTGATTACCTTCTTTGTTACTCGTCGTAGGGAGGGAATCCAAAACCGCTGGCGCACACATCTCATCAGTGCTAAGCCCGCATGTAAAAATGCGAGGTGAATCATTTCTAAGAAAAGGACAGTAAATTGTGGTTAGGTGGAACTATAACAGGAGGCTTGTTTAACTTCACCTGAGAATGCATTAAACGGCAACCCTCTCGCAAGAGCCCATCAGGGCCTAGATAAGGATTCAATCTAAGAAGAGATGACTTGGGAAGTAATGCCTTCTTTGCTGAGAGTGCCTTATATTCAAGGGGGTACATGTTTTGCTGAATGAGCCTTATGATTACAACTTTGGCTTCTCTCAATTCAAGAGGGGACAACCAACCCCGTCTCCTCGTCTGAGAAGATGCAGGATCCCCGCGAGCAGCAACACCCTTATCAACTTGTGATATTTTGAGTGTCTGCTAAGCAGAAATTGGACAAAGGAATTTTGCGTTTACCACCATCTGATGAAGGCATTCTTATTTGGTAAGCAGTGAACATACAACAGGGAGAGTCTACCTTACCATTTTCTGCTACCTCAGCGTCGACAAAAGGCTTGTCCCACTAAGACACTGGCTCCTTCAACCACTGCGGTCCTAAAAAACAGAGTGTACTGTGTTGCAGTACCTGCGGGGAGACACCACGGGTTAGCAGATCGGCGGGATTCTGCTTTAAGCTTACATGGCGCCAACAAGATAGTGGATGGGATGCCACTATCTTTGAGACTCTATGGGCAGTGAAAGCATCCAACTAATGATTGCTTTTCACCAACCAGTGCAAAACAATAGAACTATCTGAAAAAAGATACACTTGTTTAATTGAACACACAATTTCCAATGTTCTCACTACCTTCTTGGTCAATTCTACTAACAACAATGTATTACACAACTCCAAGCGAGGAATAGTAGAGCCTGCTAGGGGAGCAAGTCTTGATTTAGAGCACAACAAGTGGCTGTGCCTAACAGATTCAGAATCATTATTAACAAAATACAATGCAGCCCCGTAAGCCTTATGAGAGGCATCACAAAGTCCTACCAGACAAGACAGGTGGTGACACTGGGGTAACAGCTTGCGTGGGTGTACGATCGAAGGCAGTAAAACAACCTCATTCACTAAAGACTGCCAGCAATAAGCGAGGTCAGAATCAAGAGGAGTATCCCAATGCCAACTGCAAAGACCACAATTTTTGCAGAAAATGCTTCAACTTTACCAGGAAAGGATTCACAAAACCTAATGGGTCATAGATAGAGGCGATCAGATGCAACACAACCTTTTTGTGATACACGGGAAGTTGAAAGTGTTTGGATTGGAGTGTTTGCTGTAAGTACATGCAAAGTGTGTCTTTATCTGTTTTCCAAGTCAAACCCAATATTCTGTGTGTTGCGTCCGAAGCCAGGGGCGTGGAAGAGTATTGTGCGGGGGTGCTGTTTAGAGTGGCTAGAAACAATGAAGAATTGCTATTGACCTTTCTCAAATTAAAATGAGCCCCTTTGAGGACTACTGCAATCCTTTGAAACAAGGATGCCGCCTTCTCAGCACTGTCGCTCCCAAACAGTAAGTCATCTACATAAAATCCATGCCTGATGGCTGAAGCCACTTCAGGAACAGTTTCAGTTATCTCCTCAGCTAACTTTTAAGACACCTTGTACTAAGGAATGCGATGCCATATGTGGACAGTTTGCAATGTAAAAATTTTAATAGGATCCTGAGGTTTCCCTCTCCACAAAATTCTCAGTATCATTCATCCTTACCATTCTATACGTTTTCTCAATGTCTGCTGTGAAACAAACATTAAACAATAGACATCTAAGCATAATGTCAATGAGCTCTTGTTGCACGTTTGGGTCAACGTACGGCACGTTTTGTCACTACAATTGAAGACCACACGTAGCGGCATAGTATGTGAATATGGATTCAACACCCAAGAATGAGGTATAAAATAAAAGGGACGCGCTACCTTACAGACGCATTCAACTGCATGCCCCAATTCAATATATCCTCGCATGAACTTGACATAATTATGCTTTAGTTCCTCATTCTTAGCAAATCTGCTTTCTAAAGCAAGCAAAAACTGGCTACAAAATGCGAATTCCCCAATAAATGTGGAGGACGTTTAAAAGGCAAAGAGACGCAAAATTGCCCATTTTCCACCTGAAGGTGTCATCATTTAACTTTTGTTCACAAGGATGATCCAAGTGTGAGAAGTTTTCATCACGAGAAGGAGAAATCTCAGAATTCCAAACATTCTCATAATCATTGACTATGGAGGGAGATTGGGCAGTCAAGAAAAAAACACTGATCTGGGGTGCCGCACTTGGCAACAGTGTGGGCAACCGATCCCCAGCAATGACATTTCCAAACATAGTGTCAAGAATAAAAACATTTGAACAATGGCTGCTCTTTTTAGTTTTAAGCACTTGAAAAAATAAAGAAGAACTTAATAAAATGTCTAATTTTTTAGGAATAAAGAATTGGTCATCAACCAGTTTTAGGCCAGCAGGCAGCTTCAGGGCAGCTAAATTAATGGTCCTCCGAGGGGTGGATTTGGAAATAGCAGGGACCACTAAACATTCTATTGCACTTTTCAACTTACAACACCGCGAGGAGACTAACAAATGAACTCTAGCATTTGAGCCAGAAGTAAGTGCATTAATAGAATGAA
Organism: Acheta domesticus; assembly: GCA_031308135.1. Classification (NCBI taxonomy): domain Eukaryota; kingdom Metazoa; phylum Arthropoda; class Insecta; order Orthoptera; family Gryllidae; genus Acheta; species Acheta domesticus. Next base: position 167,336,129 of record JAHLJT010008446.1, on the reverse strand, counting down.
TGGTAGCATCATGCCTTATTCGTTTGAGGTGGAGGGCCTGCACCAGTGACTCGGTGATCAAGGTCACTTCACTGCCAGAATCAAGTAACGCCTTAGGGGCAGGGTTTGACCAAATTCATGTTACATTTACAATGGCTGTGGGAAGGAGAGAACCAATATTATATGTCTGGCTAAGAACCAAGTGTGACAACGTGGAAGCCTTAGTATCGTGTGCTTGTTTTGCTGTATTCTGGGTGGCATATGCTGGTCCAGCAGAGGTGTTGGGGACACTAGAACACTGAGGTGATGCCAGATTATGGACATTTTGAGTTGCTCTTTGAGAAGAAAATTTATGAAGCATTGAATGGTAGTTCTTACCACATGTTTGACAACGTCGCTGTGAGCAATGATGAGAAGGAACTTTCCTTCGAAGACGGTTGTGGCAGAGTTGATGAGGAAGACACGAAATCCCATCTCTGCAGGACAGCCAAGGTACGAAAACGGGGGCACGCGAAAAGTGGGTACTCTCCAGAACTGCAAGCAATGCAGGATTGAAGACTGGGAACTGGTGACCCATCTTCCAGCTGAAACACCTGTTTGGCAGGTGAAGATTTTGGAGGACGCTTAGATTTGTAGATTGTAACAGAATTCACATCATCATTAGAACGAGGGGCAATGTCTAGGGCTATTGCCCGGAGTGAAAGAATATCTAAAACATTTTGCAATGAAGCAACATCATTTTTTGTTTAGCAAGGGAAAATGCTTCCTTAGGTTTGTAGTCCAACTTACTGAGCACTAAAATTGTAAAATTATCTTAGCCACAGATACTGTAGTGGGAACTGCGGATATAGATAGCCAATGAGAGGTTGCCCACATTGTGCAATTCTCTTAACGAAGAGGCATCACCATTTTTGAGGGCAGAAAAGGAGAATAGAGCATGAATATGCTCCTCTAAACTTTTTGATTTTCCATCATAACGATCTTTTAATAAAGCCCAAGCCTGTTGAAAGGATCTCTCTGATACAGTGTGCCCAGAAATTAACTTCAGAGGTTCTGCCTCGAGACTCCTCATTAAATGCACCAATTTTTGTGAATCGGCCATCTGAGCCTGATTAATGACTGATTGAGTGAGCAAATCTCGAAAAAGTTGCCAATTTCTATACCTTCCATCAAATTTAGGAATTTTAATGCTCGGTAGCGAGGCGTGATGGCATGCCGAGGCAACAGCAGGAGGCTTTTCAAAGGGCTCGTATTTTTCATTCAGTAACTGTTTAACGGCCAAGTAAGCATTTTCACATTCCGAAAAACTTTGCTCATGAGCCGTGGCAAAAAAATCTGTGGAGCTGATCGCTTCGAGTTTAAGAGCTTCAATTTTCTTCCATACCTCAGATATTCTGTCTCGCAAGCACGCGAGACTTGCCACTGCAACTGGTTGCAAAGCTTTCAAATTACTTTCAATTCGCGAAATTTCCCATATCGCCAGACGCCATCTTTGTGACAATCTTATTTCAATTCTACCAGGATCCTTAACCCGTACTTCGGACTGTGACATGGTTAAATAAGTTTGCTTACTAATGAAAAAAAACATGAAATATTTCACAATAACATTTAAAGCGTATCAAAGTTTCAGACGCGAAAGACCGCCTAAAAAACTAAGTACAGACGTGTTTTAGTTAATTGCTAAATTGCTAATTAGTTAAGAGCTAACAACAGGTCTCGAATGGAGTCCTGTTGTTCGCAGTTCTTGCAGATTGGTGGGTACGGGTGGGATCCTCATCGCACACTCCATAGTACCCCAAATATTCTCGATCGAGGAGAGGTCTGGCGATGTGGCTGGCTATGGCTGAGTATCCACACGGTGGAGTATCTGCAAGGCATTCTCGGGAGGGGGTTGCGGTATGCGGACGCGCGTTGTCCTGTTGAAATAGGACATGGGCGTGGGCGTTTACGAATGGCAGAGTTACCGGTTGCAGAATCTTTTGGATGTACCGTGCGGCTGTCACGGCGCCTCCAAGGAACACTAACGGTGAACGGGCAACATGGGATATTGCGCCCCCACACCATCATTAGGCTGGCGGAACGTGCGATGGAATATCACAAACCACTCGTCGTGGTGCTCCCCAATTATATATATTAAAATATATAGTCTTGATTTAAATCATTTACATTTGTTATCTAGAATCTACAATGTATTCATAATCCAGGTCAATTGTACATTGTTATTTGTAGATGATATTTTACGGGTTATGTTACTATAAATAAAAATAAGTGATTATAAAAATACATATAAATATTTTACACGCTATATTTTATACATATTTCAAGCTATTACACATAATAATTGATTTCTACACAGCGTTCACATTCAAAAGAAATCATTCTTGTGTATTTACATTATTATTCGCGCGGCGCGCGCACACAGTGCACCGTGGGCCAGAAATGCCTCAAAGCTGGCCAAAAGTCCAAAAACTCAAATTACACCCCTGGCGCTGAGATTTCGCCTATCGTGAGACTAATGTCCACCCCTTTCATACACATAAACAAAAATTCAATGCACCGTTCTAAACCTTCGGAACAGAGCTGCAAAGTAGGATTCAGTTTGCTTCTGATTTCTGTCGTGACGAATATGAAACAGAAAGCCCATATTGGTACAATCAGTACTCAGGAACTTTGCGAGATATCGATCTGCTGAATATCGTAGTTTGTAGAGAGAGGTTTTCTTATTTTCCAGTAAAAACTATTTCCATTTTGTGAATAAATTTCTAAGTTATTGTTATAAATATAAATTTGCACATTTGAATCGTACAATAGAGATATCGTAATTTTCTTCGAGGCTTCTAGTTGTTACTTCGCTTACATCCGGTTTGAGACAAATTGTTATAAGAAGAAAAAAGTGTGAGGAAAATGACAGTGTTAACAGATTACAGCACATTACAGCGTTTTGTGAGATATACGCGTTTACATTTTTTTCTACGTAGGTTGCACTGCTTGCACTAAGTACTGCGGATTGCGTCTTCCTCGCATAAGTCACTTCCTGACGTATGTTAACCCTTTGCGGTCCTCTGTCCCGTGTGGCGGGACTCAGCGTTTTCCTCGTTGCAGACCCTTTAAATCCCTAGGTAGCTGGTTGCACCGGTCCGGCGTGCCGCGGCGTAAGAAATTGTACTCGGGTTTCAAATTATTTTTCGTATTATTACAAACAAAACATTTTAATTTATTTGCCTAATTCATAATACATAATTTTGTAACTTAATGTTTGGTGCGGAGAGCTTCACCTCATTACCAATAACACCTGTATATGGCATTGTATGAACGAAGTCCGAGTTATCATTACTGTCATTCTCTTCACTCTCCTCGGAATATCTCGAGAAAATGTTTTCAAATTCTTACTTTCCTGAAGATTATTAACTCTCAGAATTGTTTACCGATTCACACAATTCAAGCTTCGACAATCTCGAACACTTACTTCTCGATGTCATCATAAGTTGAACTGCAACCTCGTAAGCAAACTGATATTAAACAACATAAAATGGGCAAAGTCTGGCTACAATACTGGAAAATACTGCCTAATCTCTTCTGAAGATAATTAGTTGTACAGGAAACCGGTGCCATTTACCTTGAGTGAAATAATACAGAGTTAAATATAGGTCCCGCCCCACGGGACAAAGGACCAGAACCAGGAAAAAGGAAAGTCCCGTGACGCGGGACATCGGACCGCCAGACGAAGAACACGGAAAAGTGAAAAGACCGCAAAGGGTTAAAAGAGTAAATAATATTTTTAAGACTTCTAAGACGATTTGTATTACAAAACAAACATTTCTTCTCTTTAGACGAATTTCTACTAAATGCTGAAAAATGAGGTATGTGAAATGCTATTGGAGGCTCGCAATCGTCGCGACGCCAAAATACCGCAATTGGTCGTCTTTGTCAATTTACTGATACTGAGAAAATATCAAATGAGCTATTTACAAGACAACGGCAAACTATAGTGACTTTGCCAGTTGCAACAAAAGCAATAGAAAAGTGTGGTAATTTTTTAAATGAAAATTCAGCTTGGTTGAATGAAATTTTTTTTTGCCATCTTATATTCCTGCTCCAGAAGATCCCGAAGATTCTTCAAACCTAGGACGTCCATCGACTTCATATGAAGCAAATAGTGAAGGAGCAAAAGAAGGAAAATAAAAAACTATTCGTGACACCCATTCTCTTCCCATGCTGATCTACACCAACCCAATGCGTCTGCGCTTCGAAGGGGCAAAGGACGCAGCTTAGCTGATAAAGGAGACCTTGAAAACTCCAAGCTTACATGTGCACTCAGTATACTCCCCGAATTCGTTCAACGAACGGCCTTAGTGTGCCCCACTTATAACGAAGTAGGGTCTGCTAAGGAACGATGTTAGCATGACTTCACTTTACAGAACTGTTACCGAAGTAAATCTGCAGTCTACTCTACCATACTGCTTTTCGAATAATTTTCGCTCACCAAATTTCTTTCGGCGCCCAGCTCAAGTCTGATAAGCAAGAGGGGTTTTGATGGCAGCACTTGACACAATGAGTAAAAAACAGGAGGCTATTTCAGTAATAGAGACATGTTTATTAACTGTTTTGTATCGATTCTACTTTGTCACTTCATAAGAAAGAAAAACTGTTTTATGGCAAAATCATTAACCTCCATAAATTCGTTATTGCAGACCAATTAAGCTTCATTTCCGAAACAGAAGCAGTTCACCTAATTAAAAATGACGAAATAAATTTTGCAAAATAAAATTAAACAACTTGGGTCTACTCTTGTTTCGATTGACGGCTTTCTATGTAATGTGGTTTCCACGACATGCTACTTATTATGGCAGACGGAAAGGTACGAAGCACTTTGACAACAACTTCATAGCAGAAATATATTTGTAAAGCAACTCCAAAGAAAATGAATGATTAAATGAATTACTGATAAAGATGAATTTTCTCCTTGTCCTGAAAAAGAAAGTGAAAGTACGTCAAGCAGCGAAGATGAATTAGCAGGAAAAATTCACATAAAATATCCCCTTGAATAAAATATAAATACATATTTCTGTTGAATAACAGATGATATTACTTATTTATATGAATTCCATGAACCATTTATTCAATTCCCTTCCATTTCTTTCCCTGGAAATGCAGGAATTTGGACAAGGGAGTTTTGGCCAGGTTTCGGCTCTTCCTGGCCCAGTGTGCAGTGCCCCGAAAACGTTTTAGACAGAATTGAGCTTGACTCCCACGACTTGCAACGGAACAGTTGAAACACGAATTGAAACTGTTCAAGAAACCAACAAGAAAGGTTAGCGGCAGAGATAATGCAATATGATGCGCGTATTGTCGTCAGGAACCAAAAGAATGAGACTGGCGCGCTCAGTGCCAGTAACGCAAGTAATTAAAGGTTAAGAAAGATACATCATTCTTATTGGTGTTAATAGCGTGTTAGAAGCTCTAATTTTGTACATTCTTGTCAAAACCAATTTCCTGCGAATATTTCATTTATTAAAATAAACGAGTTCGTAATATATCAGAGTCAATTGAGTGTGAACTAAAAATTGTAGAATTACAATTGATGTGTATTATTTTCACATTTTAACATTCTGAAAGCAAAAGTTCCATCAACATTATGAAGACAAGCCAAATCTAATTGAACGAGCAATACAATTGTATCATTTATTACTTGAAAAGAGAGAGAAATGAGTTGATTTAAAGGCTCCACGAGTAGAAATCTGTACAAAAATCTTGTAGCTAGTATTGTTAACCTCAGGAAGGATCCTCAGGGATAATAGAAAGGTTTCAAAATATATATAAGTGACTTTGTTATTTTTAAAAGGGTATTTCAATAATTTCACTGTGCGTAAGTATTTTTCCTGGTCTGTGCATAATTTTGTGTGTTTCTGTTTTTTTTTTTTTTCATTTTCTTTTCTTGTTCTTTCACCAACTATGTATTTTTGTGATTTCAATTTATACCGGGTGTGTTTATTTTCCAATCTTGTCTACACATTTTTGTTGTAACCTGCGCCTACCGTCATTATTTTCCTGAGATCACCACTTTTAAATTTGTACAATTTTCTTCGAGGTCAAATACAAATATAGACCAAAAGTCATTGCGAGGGAATGTTACGCCCTTCTCAGTACTGTATGGTGTGAGAAGCCCCATCGCTCTGCAGTGGATGCGGACTTTGCCCAGCAGGGTCGGTGTATAGTTTCGAACCGAGAAGAAGCGTGAATGATTGCCCGCATCAGGCGGAAGTCGCAATATAGAATCCAACAGATGTCACCAGTTTTGGTGAGCGTACCACTTGTGTTGGCATGTGTTTGGAACTTCGAGGACGGTACAGATCTGCCAGTGGAGGTACCTACACAGCTTGTAGCACTTCTGGCTTCATTCTTCCCCTTTTAAAAAACATAAATTATTGATGTTTATTGATCTGCACCTTGTCCATTTTTTATACTGTCCATGGAGTGATTTGTCTCTCCACGATTTCTTTAACATTTTCTGTCTCACATTTCATGTTTAGTAGCATCAGAAGTTCAGTGTGTTATTCTGCGAGTCTCGCATAGTTTTCTTTGCAATGCTTCTAGCTACACTAACAATGCCGCTATTTCCAATACTTCGGTCAGATTTCATGACCTGACTCATTAGAGGATGGTTTTGCTGACTGACTTCATACTTTCCCATTCCAATTATTGCATTGTGCCAGGAGGCCTCAATTTGTCTGACAAGGGAAGTAACAGATCCTTCATGTCAAAACACCCCTCGAAATTTTTATGACACACGCAATGCACTATCTGAATCCCATATCCAAAATATTAGCTGCCAGTTTCCATTGCAAGGCTCCAAAATTGAAGCTAAAATCTTGGGTACCAATGGAGTGTTGCGGCGCCGCTGGACATCCCTACTAGCGTCGAGCGGGCGGCCGGCCGACCGACCGGCCGAACAGGCCGGCCACAGAGCCGGCGCGCGGGCAAGCGAAAGCCAGGAGCAGTGTCTCGTCGCAAGTTAGTGCGGCACGAATAAAAAGCAGAAATGACTGATTTCCACTGAATGATTAAAGCATAAATGTTTTCGGCACCACGCCCAACGAATAAAAACTTCATTGTCACGTTCTTCTTCACATTCGTTTTTCACAGTTTCAAGGCAATATTTGACGGGCACTACAAATTCAGGAGGCCGTTCTGTTATGTACCTTGTAGCAAACCACGAATACTTTATCATATTTTGAAAACGAGGAGATGAAAATTGAAAATGAATGAAGGATTGCAATTGAAGAATTGTGTCTCTATCGGAAACTTTGGCACTAATACTCTTGTGAGGCACAATATTTTCTGATAAACGGCGATACATAGCTTTCCACTGTCGGAAGAAGAACTTATCAAGTGGTTGGATTTTTCCTGGCTCCGGGAGATATCTGGAGCAATTCAAATGTCTTGCCTGGAGGAATATCTTTAATACAAGTTCTGACATTGTACGTGGCCCACGAATCTAAAAGCAGAGCAAAATATTCACTTACAAATGGGAAGAACGCTTCTTTAAACCACCGTTTCAAACTCTTTCTTTCCCATTTTTCCTGATTTTGTAGCCGTAACAATAATGTTTTCAGCTTGAATCATTCTTTTGGAGACAACAGGGCCGAAAAATCCTTCTGGTTCCTGCAGCACTATAAATAATTTAGGCAACAAAGATCCATCCATACTTATTGTTGGCATTATAGTGTACGAGTGTGATAACGCACTAACTGATTGAGCAACTGTCTGTGTATGATTTCCACCAACAAACGACAAAGCCCGTTTTGATCGCATTTCGCGTTCAAATCCACTTTGGTCTGTATTAGACGACTGGGAGTAATGTGAAAATCTCTCTTTGGCGTTTTTGAGAAATTCTTCTACAACCACACCCTTTGTGTTTCGTCGTGAACGTAAGTGCGTGATACAAATTTTGTTATTTTCCTGCTCTTAATTTTGTGCGCTTTTTTAAAAGATTGATTGAGGAGTGAGAGGCGGAAAAATACTTATTTTTGCTGCCAGTTTCTTGTGAAATTTCCAGGGTCCACTGTCGCACATCTTCATCATTCACATTTTGATTCGTTCTTCTTACAAGTTCAAATCGAGACCAAAGTTTCTCATACGTAATTTGTTTTGTTTTCACTAGGATTTGCTGTCATGCTTTCCACTTGCTTTTTCCACAAATATAGTTGTCTCTCTGACATCACGCGGCGAGAATTTCTATGGACATGTGATATTGAAAAACGTTTCTTACCGCCCTCAATCAACCAGAATTCCACAGCTTTCTTCTTGTACTCGTAGCTAATGCTAACATTCTCATTGTATTTTTCACAGGGCTTGGATAATAAATCGAACCGGAGGATTTGCATGGTGACTGACTTTTAGAATCGCTAGTTTGCGGGGATTCACTGTCTGATTCTAATAAACACTTTCCCATATCATCACTCGTGGTAGAAGTATGCTTTTGGCAGTCTGTATCACTATCACTATCACTTGATTCACAATCACTTCCTTCGCATACAACGAGGGTCGATTCCTAGTAATGCTCCACTTCAGTGCTATTATTTTCGATCAATTGGATAATACATTAACCCATTTCTCGTTCTTTTTCATTTACACTTCCCTTTGAAGATACACCTTTGTTACGAAAGCAACACAAGGTGAACTCAACTATGTTAACGAGATTTAACACATGTTCTGTAGCCATTGCAGATGTTATTTCTTTTTTAACAGCGAAAGATGAACTGGGTGCGAAACTACGCAGCCCTTGTTTATAGCAGGGCCGCTGACGAGCCGGCTGACTCATCCATGACCTTGGGGTCCCTCGCGCCAGCTCGCCCGGAGTAAGGGCTGCCCAAACGGACCGGTAGAGGCGTCTATCTTTTTCCTAGTACTTATATGTGTTTTTCAAAGCTTTATTTGGAGGACTTGCAATGGAAACTGGCCGCTATGTTTTCGCATACGAGTTTCTGGTATCAATTAGCATATGCCATTAAAATTTCGAGGTGTGTTTCGACATGAAGGATCTGTTACTTCCCTTGTGAGTCTTATTCCTCCTTCTTTACGTGACACATAAAGTCTATGTGCATCAGCTCGAGGGAAGGTGACATGATGCATTCTTAGCAGTTTTCAGGTTTTTATATCCACTATTCGAAAATCTTGCTCAGTCCATTCAACTAGACCGAAACTGTACTTAACTACAGGCACCGCCAAAGTACCAATTGCATATATTTTATTCCTGGAGTTCAGGGGACAAGTCCCACTATTTGTAATACTTCCTCCGAATGCTCTCTTTCATTGTGTGGGTCGAGATGTGCACATATTGTTCAATGCCCAGATTTTTGTAAGTTTTACTTGGCTCAAGGTCTTGAATCTCAGTGTGCATATCAACTTCAATGCTCTCTGACCTTGTCACTTTCGCTCTCTTTAAATTGATTTTTGCACACTGGACAAGACTAAACTTCATGCAGATGTCATTGCTAAAGTCATTCACAACAGACAGCTTTGGGAAAGAATCGCTTCATTCTTAGCCAACATTTTAAGATCATCCATGTAAAACAAATGTGACACTGGTGTTTCATCACCATGTTTCATCACCATCACCATTGTAACCAAAGTCAACTTGTGACAAGTGATCAGCTTGTGATAGTGGGATGACTAATGCAAAACAGAGGAAGGGATAGTGAATCTCCTTTCAAAATACCCCTGTTAATCTGAATACTTCTTGTTTCTACTGCTTCCTCACCGCTGTATATTAGTCACCTGGTACTCCACGACTTCATACTAGCTTTGCAAAACTCAGTAAGTCTAGAATGAAATCGATTGATCTCCAGGGTCTTCAAAATCCAATTGTGTGGTACACTACCGAAGGCCTTTTGGTAGTCAATCTAAGCCATGTTTAAATTACGCTTTCGTTTCTTTACATCATTCAAGATGACCTTACAGCCATAAGAACCTTTACGATATACTTTTAGTTCAAGTCCTTCTTTAGATATGTGTACATTTAGTCAGCTATGGCTACAGTTATAACTTTAAACAGTACTGGCAGACAAATGATTGGCCTGTAGTTCTTCGCCAAAGAGCAGCCTCCAGCTTTGGGTAGCAAATACGTGATGCCGCGTGAGAGTCATTCCGGGAGTTCCTTTGGTTTCTTCAAAACTTTACTAACAGCCTTTGCTAGATGATAATATATTGCTGTTAATTTATTAAGCCAATTAATCTGGATCTTATCCGTCCTGGGGAATTCCAGTTTCCCTTGGTCTTAATTGCTTGGAAGAGGTCCTCTTCAGAGGATTTGTGAACATCTTCCAACAAGTTTATTGGCAGCATCAACTTCAGATTGAATACAAGTTGCGTCTTTGTTGTAGCATCTGCTTTCCTCCCAGATTCGTG
>JAHLJT010008446.1:167255743-167320743 GCA_031308135.1 Acheta domesticus | reverse complement strand
AGCACATTGAAAGGATGCAAGACAACCGCCTGCCAAATAGAATTCTACATTACCGGCCATTAGAACGAAGAAATTCTGGTCACCCGAAGAGATGTGATCAGATGGGAATGGAGGCGGAACAGGCAGTGCTTGTATACCTGAAGGAGAAGAAGAAGACTAATAAATCATTACACGTGGAGAATTGACTGTGTTGATTCAGTAAGGGTCGTAGTTGAATTAGTTTAGTTTTGGCTTGCTGAGTTTTTACCTCTATATGTTGCTTCCAGTTGAGTCCAGTATCGAAGTTTAAGCCCAAGGTATTTTGTTTTATTTGTTGGGGTCCAATTAATGGTGTCGTTATTTATAAAGAGTGGAAGAGAGTCTGTGAATGGTCTTAAGGCGAATATTTTTGCTACAGATTTTGTTGGATTCAACTTTATTTTCCAGATATTAGCCCAACTTGCAAGTAAGTTTAAGCGATTTTGAAGCTGTGTTTGAAGAGTTGTGAAAGTGTTCCCTGAGATGTAGAGTGCACTCTCATCGGCAAATTGAGCGGTGTTTATTTGTGCTGAAGTCGGAATATCTGCAGTGTATAAATTGAACAATAAAGGGGAAAGTATTGAACCTTGGGGAACCCCAGCAGTAATTTTCCTTGGATTAGCGCAGTGGCCTTAGACTAATATTGAAAATGTTATATTTCTGATATAACTAAGGACAACTAGATATTTGGATGTACCTTTTAAAATTAATTTAAAATAGAAAGCTGGATGCCGTATTCTGTCGAAAGCTTGCGAAATGTCTGCGAATATAGCGATGGTATGCCGTTCCTTTTGGAATGCAGAATTAATATTGTTATGGTGGTGCGCGGTGAATTGAATCGCGCGCCGCACCGCCAGCACTCGGCGACAACTCGGGGAGCAACGGACCATAACAAGACCGGGCGAAAGGAGAAGAGGCGGCCAGCTAGCGAAGCCCCGGAATGGATGCGAGGCTATGCCGCCGGGGGGAATAAAAGCGGGCCCCGCCGCCGAGCAGACAGACAGTGTTATAGTGAAGTTCGGAGTGCAAAGTGGTGTAGTTATTGACAAGGCGATATTTTTAGACCCGGCAATTGTGTTTTTGGACTCTCTTCTTGTTAATTGGTGAGACGGCTTTGTATTGTGGACATCTATTGGTAAACGGTAACCTGGCTATGTTATTTGGTTTTATTCTTTGGTTACCGGATTGTTAAAGTTTGCCTTGCTGCTTTTGTTGAATAAAAACTCTGTTTACGAAACTTCTGTGTTTTCCTGGATACAACAAATATGTTCCGTAAGTCTTAGTAGTTGGTGGGTGGTAGAGTATTGTGATTTGAAGCCAAACTAGTGGTGTGATATACTGTTTTGTTTTATTGATATGTTTGTTCAATATGATAAGTATTAGTTTCTCTAACATTTTTGACATTATAGGTAGCAGGCTGATAGGTCTCTAATTTTTTGCTTTTGAGCTATTCTTGTTTGGTTTTGCTATTGGATGAATGACTGAGTGTTTCCGTATTTGAGAAAAATATCCTGTTCTCAATATATAATTGTAAATATAATTTAGAAAGTCAATGGCGTAGATTTTTTAAATGATTGTGTTGATCCGATCGTGGCCTGGTGCTTTATTTGGCACAACCTTTATTATTTTTCTTATTTCATTAGGGAATATGAATTGTATTTGGTGGGGAGCAGCATTGAACATGGTCAACATTTCGTCATGTTTGGGATTTTTGGGGAAGTTATTAGTGGTGAATGTGTCAACAAAGTGGGAGGCAAGCACTTCAGCTATTTCCATTGGGGAGTATTGATGTCGTAGGCTTCCGCGGCCGGAGTCGTGTGAATGATCTTGGCTGGAGCATTCCAGCCCTGAGGAAGACCACGATAAGATGGTCGAAACGTCGGCAACACAGCCTTCGACGCGGCGTCACCCGGACAGCCAAGATCATCCACATTAGGGAGTGTTTTTTACCATTACTAGTTGCTAATGAGGGAATACTTGTTCTTTTTTTAAGAGTTTCTTAGTAAATTGCCAAATGAGGTATTTTTAGTATTTAAGTTATTGATATAGGGATTGTATTGTTCTTGTTTATATCAGTTGAAAACCTTTTTACAGATATTATTTCAGAGATTTAATTCATTTTTTAAAGAAGGAATTCTTAAGGAATTCCTAAGTGTGTCCTGTTTTATTTTTTATTTGAATTAAGTTAATTATATAGTTGGGTGCTATTTATGTAGTATTTTGTTAACATCTCAAATTTTTCAATATGACTGTTATTAATAGTACTAATTATTATGTTGTTGAGGGTCGTGATAGCTTGTTTATTTCTTGGGGAGAGTTCAGATTGTGAAATGACGGTATATAAATATATACCGTCATTTCACAATCTGAACTCTGATAATATATATAAATATTTAATATTCTATAAATAGACATTTATAATATATAATATATATTAAATACATATTTATAGAACAATAGAACATTTAAAGTAGCTCCAATTGATGTTATCAGTATTTAAGGTGGGTGGGGGAATTGGGGGAGGTTTTTCTACGTGTGTTGATATTATTACTGGTAAGTGATCTGATTCTAGTTCATGATACATTGAAGACATAAATTGTTTTAATATTTGTGACTGCTATGTCGAGTATGTCTGAAATTTTGTTTGGATCATTTGCGAAGTAAGTGGGTTCGGTTATTGCCAATATGTTGAGATTCATGTTTATCTTGTATAAATATTTACCAGCAGGATTCGTAGAGCGACATCCCCACGAGTGTGTTTAGAGTTTAGGTCGCCTGCAATAATAAATGGACTGTTGTAATAATGTGTAGATGTTGCTATTATTGATTTTTATATTTGGAGGTTTATATGTACTCACTATTTATGTCTTGTTATTACTATAATTTACATTTATTGCTACTTATTTGAGATCGGGTGTGTGTGGTAGGGTAATCTGGTGATGTGGTATGATGTTCTTTATTAATAATATGACTCTTTTTCCTTTCGAATTTTGTCTATCTTCTTTGATGGTTTTGTATCTTTGTAGAAAAAATGTGGATTCTGGGTTGAGATGTGTTTCTGTGATGCATGCTATATAAATTCTGTTGCATGTAGGAAGTATTGTAATTCGGTATCCCAGTATATGTTGCTGTGTGACTATGAGAAAGTTCACTTCTTAGATTGAGAAGACCGGAATACGGCGTGGGGTGTCTATGTGCTAACCACACGTTCCCCCTTAGCCTATGGCCACGAGGCAGGGACGTCGGCGGTAGGCCTGAGCCTGTTCACGGTGTAGCGTCGCGAGGTAGCGCACCCGCGTTTCGGCGGGTCGCTCGGGAAGCCCAGTCTTAAGCCGGATGGGGGTGGAACGCGGCGGCGCCTCGCCGGCACGCGTCGGGCAGGATAATCCCGGCTCCAAAAATAACTTGGACAACAGGGCGCACGCGGGCGCGATTCTAGGTGATGTCGGTTGCGCCCTGGAGAGGGCTGGCCAGCGAGCCATATGACGCCCGCTGCTTGTAGAGTGGGGGCGAGCCGTGGGATATTTAAGGCGGCGCCGACACGCGCCTCGCGGGATACGCTAGAGTGTCGAAAGACGGGTGGTATCTCCAGTGCTATCTTGCACATGATCTTCGGGTGGAAGATCGGTTTTGGCGTCAGGCCATGTAACTTCTCTAGTTACGGGGACTCTATGTCCGACAGCTTCGCACTTCGCGTTGCTCTCTCCTGCTCTCGAGCAGAGGTACTGGGCTAGGCCTAGGGACGGTCGCGGGGTTGCGCGGCTAAAGGAATTGAAAGGTTGCCAAGGGGGTTAAATTTTGTATCTTAATCTTTATATTATAATTGTAAATATATTATAAATACCAAACAGAATCAGTCGTCTGTGTTATTCTTGTTTAGTACGTCACAACGGGATGTTGCGCGAAATACATACAAAATGTTTCGATAACGTGTACATTCTACTGATCTGAGGTCAGCCCTATGCTTCCCTAGACAAAGTTTATATTTTGGAGATGAGTTCTTTTGTTCAGTTTGCTGATAGGTAATCACCTGCACAAAACACGAAATTGTATGATTACAGTTATTTTTACTATGTCCTAAGTCTAAACACTGATAACATTGAAGGGGGCCTTTGGTTTTCTTTCTTCTTTCTGGTTTCACTATGTTATTACCTATTTGTTTTATTTCTACCACATTCTTGATTTTGTAGGTTTCATCAAAGTCTACTGCCACTACTGGGATGGGGGAATTGTTTTTATATAGTCTAGTAACTTTTGTAGCAGAATTTAATTAACAGGACCTACACACACTACTATCTAAACACCCCTAGAGGGTACGAGTTTAGTTAGTACGAACGCGATCTCCAGGATAAAATTGTGTTTATTGTGTAGAATGTATAAAAATAGTCTTAAAAACGCATCCATTTCGAGGCTAATATAACACTAAAAATATAAATCGAAATTATATTTATTATATTAATTCAGATTGTGAAACTCTGAAAATATAGTAACTTGTTTCAAATTTCCAATGAATGACATTAAAAACGTACATTTCCGTGTATTATTTGCAACTGTTATGAATTTATAATGCTAGATGAACACATGTTTTCAAACCCTCAAAAAATATTTTCCCGGTTGGGATTGGACTAGGTTTACTGGCAACGAAATCAATATTTTGTTCGTGACACCACCAGCACTGGATAGACTTGTCAGCTGTTCCTACGTATCAAAAAAACTTCGAAAATTCAGTTTTCATTAGCTATGTTCTATTCGAGAGAAATTTTTTAAAAATTGAAGCAATTTTTGAGAAATTTTTAATATGCCCTATGGATTTTATTTGAAATAGGGCTGAAAGTTTGAAGAAAAAATTTGGTGCCATTTATGAGAAAATGGCGTTTGAGTGTTTCTGAAAATGCGGAATTTTGAGTTTTCACTGAAAACGGTTGAGTTTTTGCCAAACTTTTCTTGACATTATTTTAAGCACGTGTACTCGGTAATAAAATAATGTCAACAAATTGCTGCTAGTGTAAATATTAACGACGTGAGAGACAAGTCAAAAAAATTGCATTATTGCAATTTTTGAAAAACAAAAGAATGTATGTAAATCTTTTGTAAAACAAAAGAGAAATATGTCGTTTATGCCATATAATAGAGTGCATTTAGCACTATCCCTACCAAAAATTTAAAGAAAAAATTTGGAGCCATTTTTGAGAAATCTTGTTTTTGTATTTTTTAAATTGCGCATATTGCCCGCAATATTGCGCAAAAACTAAGATTTTCAAAAAAATTACAGAACCTTAAAGAACTCACTATGAAGAACAAATTTTATTTGAAGGAAAAATCTCTATCTGCAATTTTGTAGTTGGAGGAAGACGCCGAATAAAATTCAAAATTTTGCAATTTTCGAAAATTCAGAGTTAACCGTGAAAATAGGACCTATGCCACCTTAACAAATGTATTTTACTCTATTCTTACAAGAAGTTTAAAGAAAAAATTGGAGCCGTTTTTTTTAAAAATTGGAAATGTCCCGTGGGCTTCATGTAAAGTCCCCCCAAAAATTTAAAAATTGGTTTCAAATTCAAGGGGCCACGAGATCAGCCAGGTCGATCAGGGGATATCGATTTTGGAAAAAATCGGCTAAACGGTTTGGTGGCTAGCGTTGTTCACAGACAGATGGACGGACAGATGTTTTGCTTTCAATTAGTTTTTCGGTATCAAGGACCCACAAAATAGGGATTCTGGCTTTATCACGTGTTAGGGGACTTTTTTTTTCTTAATTTAGCAACTGGGTTTATCCACTTTTCTGTTTCCAGGGCACTGGAATAAGAGTTTTTCTGCCGAAAATCCGCTGTTTTTTCTCGCAGCATTTCATAACTTTCCCTATACTATACGTACTTATAGTATACGTACGTACACCTAAGTACATGTACGTACACGTACGTATACGTACGTATAGTACACGGAAAAGTAAAAATGCCAACCACGTGATCCCTGGAAGCCCCTCTTCATTGAACTTGAAATCTTACCATTGCCTTGTCTATTTATATAAGAGTCTGTAATATTTGTCAATACTGACTCAACTGTTGGAACATATTTTCATGCAATACTGATATTTATAATTACAACACACGCCTTAGAAATCAGGTTTATCAAGTGTGAATGTCAACAGCTCACTACAAGAAATCCACGTACAATACATGGACGTTACCATACAACGCATTGCCAGATGACATTAATCAATTTAAATCGGTACACAAAGGGTAGCCTCGAATAAGATGGTAAAAAGTTCCCCTAAAACATAGGGCATATGAGTATTTACACTACAACTCTAACAAAAATAATATTTGTGGAGGGTTTCTTAGCCCCGTCCCGCAACTCAAAACCTTCTAGACAACCAAAAACGTGTTTTTAATTTTAATTTTTTCGTAACTAAACACTATTTATCTGATTAAAAAATAGAACAAAAAAGAAAATATTTCACACTATTACTAACTATAAGAAAATATTTTCTCAGGTTCAAATTCAAACGTAAAAAAATAACAAAAAAACTGTCTTAAAATCCTGCAATAGGCTTGAAAAACATCTCCAAAGTTTCTTCCAAAACGCAAATTATTTTCAAATTTTGCAGATTTTTCAATTGCTAGGCTGAAGTTAAAAAAATAAAACCATTTTTAACTTTAACGGGTTAGATTCTTCCAATTATTAATTATTTTATTCTTCCCGAGGTTGGGCAAGTCAATCATTACGAAACTCATTAATTCCTATTACAGATTATAAAAGTTACAGATTCTTTACGATGGGCGATTATTTATTATCTACTATTTTCTACTAATATTAAGAATACTATTATTTCGGATCGAACTCAGGCAGAGGCATAAAAAGGTAAATGCCCAATTATTGTAAAAAAATATAATTTGGAACAAGGTATAAAAAATTCCACTATATATATATATTTTGCTGAAATTCAAAACGGCATATTAAACTAGTGGCGCGACCAAAGCACATACTTCATTGCATTTTTTCTAAATTCCGCGCAATATTATACTTTCACATAAACCAGCAAAAGTGTTTTCAAACAGCAAATGGTTTTCCGCTCCGAGATCCGAACTCCGATCCTCAACGTTAAAGTGCCGTTACTTACACCACTACGTCACAAAACTACCGTATGGGTTGGACTCGAACAGAGCCATAAAAAGGTAAGAGTTTGATAGCCAAAAAATTGATATGATGGTACATACGTTTTACAAATCCAACAGATGTGAAAATTGTTAACAAGTTGAAAATTCGAAAATCACATACAGATACTTCCAGTTAATTTATGGTAAATAATTTTATTTATGATTAGAATTGCTTTAAATAGTTTTGAATAACTTTTCTAGAATTCAAAACTATTTCCTGTGACAACAGGGAATTGTGACAACACTCCCTGACCAAGATTCGAACCACCGAAGCTTGCACTCCGAAGAACTGAGTCCGTGCCCGTAAATAAGCCATCTCGGCCACTCCGGCAATACATTATGTGATGGTAAAAGTGTATGGTTGTATCAGTTCTAGCATAGAAAAAGCCGAAAAATAGAGAGAACGTGAAAAAACTGTCCTTTTGGCGACCAAGGAAGGTACCTGTGAAGAGAATCATTCATTACCGAAAACCTTGTTCAGACTACAGAGATTAGAAAACTAAGTACTGCGATAAAGTCTGTGCTATTCTATAGCACCACTAGTTTATTTATTTTCAAACATTCTTACATGGTAGGAGAAACTTAAATGAAAATATGTATGTTTTCAGAAAATAATATTTTTTTAATTGCATACATTTCTGACACAGATCATTTTCTCAAAAAATTGTGCATTACCTTTTATAAATAAATATTTTTTTACAATAGACTTTGTTCAAAGTAAAATTGCTATCTTCAATTTTGTAGTTTTGAAATGTTCAAGTTCTTTTGGTAATTTCGAAAAAATAAAGCTATAGTCCAAAATAAGACTAGCACCATAATTTTTACTGTCCTTTATTACATATGTGGAGAAAATTTAAAGAAAAAATTTGAAGCGGTTTTTGAGAAAAATGTTTATTGTATATTTCAAGAGCAAATTACGCAAAAACTCCTTGTTTTTTCCAAAAAATTGTACATGACCTTATTTAAAGTGCTAATTTTGTACAACCGACTTTGTCTCAGACAAAAATTTCCATCTTCAATTTTGTAGTTTTGAAATTGTTTTTTGAAAGTTTCGAAAAATGGGGGATATCAACGAAAATTATACTTGCATCATTCTCTTAAACATCCTTCGCACTATTCAACAACAAAAATAATCAAAAAACATGAAGCAATTTCTTTGAAAATTTTGTAAATGTCTGAGGGGCTACCCTCCTCGTACCCTCCAAATTAAAATGTCGGTTTCCAGAAACCTCGACATCAGCCAAGACGATTAGGAAATATCAATTTTGAAGAAAATCAGCTGAAAGTTATAGACCCTAGCGTTGACCCCTGACGGACAGACGGACTGACAG
Source organism: Acheta domesticus (assembly GCA_031308135.1). Lineage (NCBI taxonomy): Eukaryota > Metazoa > Arthropoda > Insecta > Orthoptera > Gryllidae > Acheta > Acheta domesticus. The sequence continues at coordinate 167,312,237 of JAHLJT010008446.1, read as the reverse complement.
ACAGACGGACCTTTTGCCGTCGATCGATTTTACTTTCCTGTATACATACGTATACACGGAGTAATATACGTATTATAGGGAAAGTTATGTAATGCTGCGAGAAAAAACGGCGAATTTTCGGCAGAAACAAATTCATTGCCGGGCCCTTAAAACGAAAAAGTGGATAAAACATGTTGCTAAATTTAGAAAAAAAAATCCTCTACCTCGTGGTGTAGTCAAAATTCATATTTTGTTGCTTCCTAATACTGCAAAATCGATTGACGGCAAAATGTCCGTCTGTCCGTCTGTGGTCAACAAGAGCGCCTAAATCGTTCAGCCGATTTTCGTCAAAATTGATATTCTCCAAACGTTTTTACTAATGTTAAGGCTCCTGGGATTTGAAACCGATATTTTAATTTTTGGGGGTACTTTACATGAAGCCCGTCAGAGATTTTCAAAGTTAAAAGAAAATGGCTCCAAATTTTTTGATTAAATTTTGTTGTTGAAAAGTGCAAAGGACGTTTAAGGGAATGATGAAGGAATCATTTTCGTTGATATCCCCAATTTTTCGAAATTTGCAAAAACTATTTAAAAACTGCAAAATTGAAGATAGAAATTTTTGCCTCAAAGTTGATTGTACAAAATTAGCACTTCGAACAAGGTAATGTACCATTTTTTTAAAAAAAACTAGTAGTCTCTGCGTAAATTGCGCTTCAAATTTACAAAAAATGTTTCTTAAAAACCGCTCCAAATTTTTCCTTTAAATTTTCTTCACTTATCTAATGAGAGACGATAAAAGATATGGTTTTAGTCATACTTCTGAGAAATATTTGTTTTTTTGAAAATTGCAAAAAAATATTTTTAAAACTACAAAATTGTAAATAGCGATTTTTACCTCAGACAAAGTCTCTTGTACAAAATTAGCACTTTAAATAAAGTCATGTACCATTTTTTCGAAAAACGAGTAGTTTTTTGCGTAAATTGCGCTTCAAATTAAAAAAAAAAAGTTTCTCAAAAACCGCTCCAAATTTTTTCTTGAAATTTTCTCCACGTGTGTAATAAGGGACGGTAAATAAATAAATAAACTAGTGGTGCTATTGAATGGTACAGACCTTAGTTATTTTTCTGATGTCGTTCATCGGATATTGGATTTGGAGTAAGCCCTTCACTGCTGCCTATCTTTGTCGCCCAAAAGACATGTTTTTCGCATGTTGACATTTACCGTCTTCCTAATGATAGAGCTGATACAATTACGTTTTGACTAATATATAAGTACTCAGTCCGCGTCTCACTCCAACAGCGAAGGTGTTTAAAGCGTGTTGGGGCTGAGCGCTACACTTCGGAAGATGCCAGTTTCGAATGCCAGTTTCGAATGCCAGATAGAGATTTTAATTTGATGGATGTGGTGTTGCAGAAAAAAACATTGAAGTTTGTAGAAACGTTATTGAAAATCATTTGAAGTACTTCTATTCACGAATAGAATCACCGCAGATACATATACAGGACTTGTCTGTGTTTTCCCAAACTGCTTCTTTTGAACAAGTTTTCAACTCGGTTATCGATTTCTGAAACGTATGTCACGTCAAATCAAACGTCTTGTGTATATCTGTATGAATAAATTTAAGTAAAATTATTAGTATTTCAACGTTAAATTTGAATACAATTTAACCTGAACGCATGCAATTAACTCACATATCCCTAACGGTTCCCAAATTATTATTACCTTCTCGCTTTATGAATACTTCGTAAGAAGAGAAAGTTATGTAATCGTGCGCCGGAAAACGGGGAATTTTCGACAGAAAAACTCTTATAGCTGGGGTCTGTAACGAAAAAGTGGACATAACCTGTTGCTAAATTTAGAAAAACTAGTGGTGCTATAGAATGACACAGACTTTCTCGCAGAACTTCGATCTCTAAATTGAACTAGTTTTTCTTTTATGAATGATGATCTTCCCAGATACCTTCTTTGAGCGCCCAAAGGACATTTTTTTACATTCTCTGGATTTTTCGGCCTTCTAATGCGAGAAATGAAACCACCATACATTTATTACTATTATACAGGTGTAAATATCAGCATAGCCCTTGTGGTCGCAGTCGTATTCAGCGAGCATTGGCACAGCTCTCCGAAGGAAGCTTCGTCGGTTCGAGTCCTGGTCGTGGAATATTATTAGTCAAAATTCTCTATTGTCACAGAAAATAATCGAGAATTCTAGAAACTTTATTGAAAACCATGTGAAGCCATTTGAATCACAGATATTGATAATTACGATAAATGAACTGGAAGTGTCAAATTTTTAACTTTTAACGATTTAACTTTTAACGATTATCAAATTTTTACCTTTTAACGATTTTTCACGTCTCTTCTTAGATTTGTACCATCATATCAATTGTTTCTTGATCATGCATTTACCACTTTATAGCTCGATTTGATTCTTTTTATGGCTCTGTTCGCCCCAGACGGTGCTAGAGTGGCATAGTGGTATAAGTGCCGGTTCTTTAAATTTGAGGATCGGATTTCGGATCTCCGAACGGAAAAGTTTGCTGGTAGAAAACACTTTTACTGGTTTATGAAGTAGTGGAATAGCATTTAGGACCATATAGAAGCAGTGCGAGAAAGTATGTGCGTTGGAAGCACCACTAGTTTTCTATTTCTTTCTGCTTGATGTTGTGGGATAATAGTAAGGCGATGTCTATTATTACTCCTTGTTTCTTTATATTTACATTAACGGCGATTTGTCAACATTATTGTATTTATGAATACACGTGTGCTTTATATAATGTCAGAAGACGTTTCTTGGAAACTCAACTGTTTTCTGTGAAAATGGGCTCAACATTTCGCATTTTCAAAAACGATCAAACGCCATTTTCTCGAAACGGCTCCAAACGGCCAAAATGGTTTGTTCTTCAAACTTTTCAAATGGATAGTGCAAATTGTACTCTTTAATAAGACGTAAAGTTCATTTTGGAGAATTTTTTTCAAATATTACACTGATGTAATTTTTTTGTAAGACCTTTCACACAATTAATATGTTCATTTACAGCAATTTTATTTACAGCAATTTCATTTACAGCATTTACAGCATTTACAGCAATACACTGTTGTATTTGTGAGTTAAAATGCTTCAAATGACTTCTAATGAATTTTTCGAAATCATGTAAGATTCCTGTGAAAAAGAACATCAATTTTTGAATTTACTGTAGCACTTGAACGCCATTTTCTTAAAAACGGCTCCAAATTTTTCAAAGAAAATTACCATTTACGATGAGGTTTTACTGTTCTTTAATATTCTTAAAATATTATTTCCGTTCAATTATTAAGAAACCAAAATATTAAGAAAATGTCAAAAAAATACTTTGGGCGGCGATAGATGGCAGCTGGCACGAGTATGTAGCAATTCCGGAAAGCTAGCCCAGACCCAAGGAATTAGAAAACGAATACGGGAAAGTATGTGCCATTCTATAGCACCACTATAGTACAATTTTTCTAACTCTGCCTCTCATGGCCCTATGGCCGCAATGGAATATCACACTTCATTTCGCGACATTCTCGGTCTTGCTGGTAGAAGTCGCATGATCACAAGCACTGCTTCATACGGTCGCGATCATGCGAAATTTAGCGGCACAACTGAGAAAGATGTGAAATACAGTGACATATTCCATCGCGGAAATGGGCGTTGAGGGGCAAAGTTAGAAAAATCGCAGTATAGTTTCGGTATCAATTGCCATCAAAACATGGATTTTGGCTAAACCACGAGTTAGAGGATTTTTTTTCCTAAATTTAGCAACAGTATATATCCACTTTTTCATCACCAGAGCCCGACAATAAGAGTTTTTCTGGCGAAAATTCAGTTTTCTGGCGTTCTTAACTTTATCTTCTTACGAAGTATTCTGAAGACGAGAAAGAAAAACATTCATTTTGGGGATACTTTACATCAGGCTCTTGGGACATTTTCAAAATTGTCTCAAAAATTTCTCCATATTTTTTCTTTAAATTTCTTGTTTGAATAGAGTAAAAAACACTTATAGAGGTGGACTTGGTCCGATGATCACTCATAATTCTGAATTTTTCAAAATTGCTAAAGATTGAATTTTTTCGGCGTCTTCCTACAACTACAAAATTGCAGATATTTTTCTTTCAAGTTAAGTTTTTTTCTCCTTAATTACTTCTTTCATTAAAATCACGTAAATTTTTTTCAAAATTTTAGTAGTTCTCGCGCACTATTGCTAGAAGCGTTTCGAATATTTGCAATATTAAAAAATAACAAATATATAAATCTTACAAAAACTTATAAAATAAGATCTTATGAAATACGATTTTCTCAAAAAGGCTCGAAATTTTTTCTTTAAATTTTTGGTAGGGATAGTGCTAAATGCATTCCATAAGATGGCATAAACACCATATTGCTGTATTCGTTGTTTTTTCAAAATTACGAAAATGTGTTGTTTTTATTTGTCTCTCACGTCGTAAATTTACATTACAGATGTGTTTCATTGTTCAATGCGTTTCTTAACACATAAGTTTCAAAGTATCACAAAAGATGGTTTTTGAAATTGTAGTTGAGTGAAAGGGAAATGAAAGTGGCAAATTTTCTGAAACTTTGAGACTAATTTTTTTCAAAAACTATGGAAATTCTTTTGCCAAAATTCTCCACAGTGGAAAGGAATTCAATTCCCCCGATATTCCAAAAGCTTAATTTCGGCCAAGATAATTGGAGCCCAAATATTAAAATAATGCAGAAAAAGGTAAGTGTTTTAATCACACATAGAATAAACTAGAGGTGCTACAGGATGGCACAGACTTGCTCGTAATTGGTTTTCAATTTTCTTTGGTCAGGTCCAGCTATACTGACTTGCCGCATACTCTCGCCAGCTGTCATCAATCGCCGCCAAAAAACATTTTTTTTGACATTTTCTCAATTTTTCGATTTCCTAATAGTAGCACCGAAATATTACTTTAAGAATATTGAAAAACCAATAAAATATCATCTTAAATGGCAATTTTCATTGAAAAATTTGGAGAAATATTTGAGAAAATGGCGTTTCGGCAATTCTGCAAATGCGGAATTTTAGTCCATTTTCACAGAAAACTGTTGAGTTTTCGAGAAACTATATATGACATTATTTAAAGCACATGTACTTATAAATACAATAATGTTAACAGATTGACGCTATTGTAGTTAGTTAATGTCTTATTTTACGTGGCGGGACTCGGGCCATTAGGCCCACTCTTCCGTCTGACCACGCAAATTTCGCTACGCTCCTTTCACCTAGCGGAGAAAGAAGGTATCTCGGGCGACCAAAAAAGGCGATTTTGAATTTAGCTCAGAGGCATCATTAATGCTTTAGATTCTTTTACATGCAGTAAATCTACTAACATGGGACAGCCGGCTTTACTTCCCCTCCGAAGGAATGCGTACGAAGGATTTTTTCGCCCTTAAAAAATCCACGGCTTCGATCGGGTTTGAACCCGCAATCTTGGGTACAACATACCCGATACGCTGACCGTCATACCATCGAATCCCCTTGAGGTATTGTAAATGTTAACGAGAAAAAGGAAAAAAAAAAAAATTTTTGTAATTTTAGTATAAGCAAAAGAATAGAGCAATATGGCGTTAATGGCATCGTATAGACTGCATGTAATAAAATGTACCCAAATTTTAAAGAAATAATTTGGAGCAATTTTCGAATAAATCTTGTTTCTTTTAAATATTGCCCATATAGCATACAATATTGTGCGAAAACTATAATTTTCGAAAAACTGTACACGACCTTCATGAAGGAAATATGGAGAAAAAATGTACTTGAACGAAAAATCTCTATCTTCAATTTTCTAGTTGTAGGAAGACACCGAAAAATTCCAACTTACAAAATTTTTGAAAATCTAGATTTAAAACTAAAAATGGGACTATGTCACCTTTATGAGTATATTTTAATTTATTCTTACAAGAAATTCAAAAATAAATTTCGAGCCACTCTTGAGACAATTTTGAAAAAGTCACAGGGGCTTCATATAAAGTACCCCCAAATTTTAAAGAATGTTTTTCGAAATTTCAGCGCCTCGAATAGAGCCAGATCGACAGAGGAATATCCATCTTGGAAAAAACCTACTTATGATTTAGGCGCTTATGGTGCTCACAGACGGGCAGACAGACGGACGGATGTTTTGAAAAAGAAAGTATCAGTATCAGTTGTCTCCAATGCGTGTATTTCCGTTGAAATCTCGAAATCGATTTTCCGCAGCATTACATAACTTTCTCTATACTAGGTATACTACTCCGTTTATACGTACGTATACGAGAAAATAAAAGTATCTATTGCACAAAAACGAAACGTTTATCATCGCGTTAATTGAAAAGTTTTCTAAATATTTTGTTTTACAACATTTTCTCGAATTATTGTAAATATTACCCCAAATGTCAATTTTTTGTACTCGCTCGCTTAGGGAATTTGCCAGTGGTTTGGGGTTGAAACTGGTCACTGTGACAAGAATGTTGTTATTGTCACAGGAGGAATATTTGTTTACATTTACAAAAACATATTCAGTAAACGCATGGGTATGAGTTATTCGGGTCACGGTGACACAGTCCGGACGGGTGGTTTTGGTCGGCCTGCTGACGACTCAGCAGCCAAAGAATGGACTGCAGTCAGCAGGAACCGAACTCGGCGCTGTCGGAGACGGTGTTTTGCAAAAGATCTGCAACACTGAAACGACCCTCACGTCATCAGTGTCACGTGACCCGTGCTCATACAACCCCATGCACCCCCAGACACGGGAACTTCTTGAGCTGGGAGCGTTAGATTGGCGACTGGCGCCAAGTTCGTTAGATGCAGCGCGATGGAGAGCTACGCGGAGATCGTGTGCTACGTTCGGATGACGGTGGGCCACATAAAAAAAATTGAAATTGGTGGGATCAAGGACGTTGGTTCTCTACACTACGGTCTCGCGAATCATTCAGATTAAAACTCAGATTTTTTAAAAACCTTACTATAATCTTGAGATGAAAAAGTTTGTGGCAGAGAAATCTTATACACTTGACACTCATAAATACATAGAAAAACACAAAATACGCTGCCAATTGCTGAAAATAGAATACACAAGAAAATTCTTAAATCTATACACCCTTCTCTTTGCTACTTTACTAATTTACACTGTCTTTCTCATCAAATCAAAATTTTACTACGTCTTCACACATTCTTTGGTACCATTTATATTCTCTTTCATGTAACACAAAAATTAAGTTTTTACTGTTTTTATTTTTATCAAGAATAAGGATAAAGAAAGATTGATTCTGTAAGTTATAAAAAAAATTACTCTCTTCTCTAACTAGCTGAACATTAAATATTTTTCTCAGTTTACACAGAATTACTTTATCTGCTTCGTTAAACGAGTTCTGGGCACTAGAACGTTTGTAAAAGGAACTTTCTTACTTTGAAATCCTTTTCAATACGGGGTTTCGTTCGCCGTCCTCTGAAACTCGTGCAGTGGCGACTTCGGTGACCTTGATGCTGGGTGTTTCATCTCGCTGCTCGCTCCGCTGGTCGGGTACCGTTACCAAAGCTCCCATGCAGTAGAACTCTCTCTGGGCCAACGGTGTGGTTAAATATTCGTCTTTTGCCAAAATAAATTTTTTAACCATATGCCGCTAGTATTTTCCAGTTATATCCAGTAGAATTCAATTCAATATAATAAGCGAAGAGCATATAAAGAGAATAAAGAACAAAAAAGAAAAGCTGAAAAAGAAGGATATAAAAATGACATGTTTGATTCTAATCAATTATAAGTGACAGGGCTCCTTTCCCTCTTCCCACTGTTCTTAAAACATCTTGTTAATTAATCCTGAAATAGTAATTCTCTTCGCACTAATTCAAAGAATTAATTACCTCTTCCTTTTGTCTTTGAAGAGCTCTTGATGCCTTTTCTTCGTCTGGATTGATGGCGTCCACGTTGACACGCTACGTCTATTCAACCTCGCTGTTTGCCGACACGCTTCGAAAAGGAACGGGATGTGCTGTGTGTCTCGCTGTTACCCTAGCCAAGCGATTCTAGTGAACGCTTGTGATAACTATGAGAAATAATCAGTAGCTCTCTTCTGTCTGTGCGGCGCGCGCTATGAGTACCGATGCTCTTCGTGCGGGCGATAAATGTGCCACGTTTTCCTGAGCTTTCGGAGGGAAAACGGATGGTCAGAGTAGCATCACGAGTTCAATCATGTAAGTACAAGACCAAAAAATATAAATTACGACATACGTTTTTTGATTTCGAGATTTCAACGGAAATACACGTTTTGAGGTCCCCTGATACCGAAAAAGTTTTTTCTTCAAAACGGCTGTCCGTCCGTCCGTCTTTCTGTCTCTCTGTAAACACCACTAGCGCCTAAACCATGCGTAGGATTTTTTCCAAAATGGATATTGCCCGGTCGATCTGGCTCGACTCGAAGTGCTGCGATTTTGAAAAAATCATTTAAAATTTGGGGGCACTTTACATGATGCCCCTGGGGAATTTTCAAAATTGTCTCACAAATGGCTTCAAATTTTCTCTTTAAATATGTTGTAAGAATTGAGTTAAATACTCTTATAAAGGTGGCGTAGATGGAATTTTTACTGTTAACTCTGAAATTTCGAAATTTTGGAAAGTTGGAATTTTTTTCGGTGACTTTCTACAACTAGAAAATTGATTTTTCTTTCAAGTAATTTAATTCTCCATGGTACTTTCATGAAAGTCATGTAGATAATTTTAAAAATTTTAGTAGTTTACGCGCAATATTGCGTGCAATACAGGCAATATAAAAAATAACAAAACTAAGATTTACTCGAAAACTGCTTCTAATTTTTTCTTTGCATTTTGGGAAGAGATTGTGCAATGACAAATTACTCTATTCTTTCTTTTTTAAAAAATTACAAAAATATGATTTTTTCACTCATGTCTCTCGTTGTTAATCAAAAACATGACAGTTTTCTTGAAAACTGGCTCAAAATTCCGCGTTTTCAGAGACGCTCAAACGCCATTTTCTCAAAAATGGCTCCAATTTTTTTTCAAACTTTTCCCAAGGATAGTGCTTATAGTAGGTAAGAGGATCTAGCAACTTCAGTGGCAGTGGGTGCAATTCAATCTGTTGAGTGGATAAACAATTATTAACCTTCTGGACATGGATCTAGGAACTGCATTATGATCTATGCAGAGGCGGAATTCTGGGGGGCGGGCAATTGCCCCCTCAATCTTGGGACAAATTGCAAAAAAAATTATATTATTTTTATTTCGCGATTCTTTTAATTTATGTATAAAGATTTATTTGCTTCTGTATTTTGAGAAGAAATATAATAATAATAATAATAATAATAATAATAATAATAATAATAATAATAATAATAATCATAATAATAATTGGATTTTGAAGACCCGGGAGATCCATCGATTTCATCCTAGACTTATTGAATTTTGAAAGGCTAGCATGAAGTCGTGGAGTACCAGGTTACTAATACAGAGCAGAAAGGAAGCAGTAGAAACCAGAAGTATTCAGATCAACGGGGGTATTTTTCAACGAGATTCACTATCCCCTCTGCTGTTTTGCATCAGTTTGATCCCACTATCTAGACAGTTGTCGCAACCTGACTTTGGTTACAAGCTCCATGGTAATGAAAGGCCAGTATCACATTTGTTCTACATGTATGATCTGAAAGTGTTTGCTAACAAGGGAAGTAACAGATCCTTCATGTCGAAACACCCCTCGAAATTTTTATGACACACGCAATGCACTATCTGAATTCCATATCCAAAATATTAGCTGCCAGTTTCCATTGCAAGGCTCCAAAATTTAAGCTAAAATCTTAGCTAGCAATGGAGTGTTGCGGCGCCGCTGGACATCCCTACCAGCGTCGAGCGGGCGGCCGGCCGACCGACCGACCGACCGGCCGAACAGGCGGGCCACAGCGGCGAACCGGCGTGCAGGCGAAAGCCAGGAGCAGTGTCTCGTCGCAAGTTAGTGCGGCACGAATAAAAAGCAGAAATGACTGGTTTCCACTGAATGATTAAAGCAAATGTTTTCGGCTCCACGCACAACGAATAAAAACTTCATTGTCACATTCTTCTTCACATTGGTTTTTCACAGTTTCAAGGCACTAGTTGACGGGCACTACAAATTCAGGAGGCCGTTCTGTTATATACCTTGTAGCAAACTACGAATGCTTTATCATATTTTGGAAACGAGGAGATGGAAATTGAAAATGAATGAAGGATTGCAATTGAAGAATTGTGTCTCTATCGGAAACTATGGCACTAATACTCTTGTGAGACACAATATTTTCTGATAAACGGCCATACATTGCATTCCACTGTCGGAAGAAGAACTTATCAGTGGTTGGATTTTTCCTGTAGTTCCGAGAAGTATCTGGGAAGTATCCGGGAAGCAATTCAATTGTCTTGCCTGGAGGAATATCTTCAATACAAGTTCTGACATTGTACGTGGTCCACGAATCTAAAAGCAGAGCAAAATTTTCACTTACAAATGGGAAGAACGCTTCTTTAAACCACTGTTTCAACTCTATCTTTCCCATTTTTCTTGATTTTGTAGTCGTAACAATTATGTTTTCGGCTTGAAACATTATTTTGGAGACAACAGGGCCGAAAAATCCTTTTGGTTCCTGCAGTACTATAAATAATATAGGCAACAAAGATCCATCCATACTTATTGTTGGCATTATAGTGTACGAGTGTGATAATGCACCAACTGATGGAGCAACTGTCTGTGTATGACTTCCACCAACAAACGACAAAGCCCGTTTTGATCGCATTTCCCGTTCAAATCCACTTTGGTCTGTATGTGAAAATCTCTCTTTGGCGTTTTTGAGAAATTCTTCTACAACCACACCCTTTTGTGTTTCGTCGTGAACGTTAGTGCGTGATACAAATTTTGTTATTTTCCTGCTCTTAATTTTGTGTGCTTTTTTGAAAGATTGATCGAGGAGTGACAGGCGGAAAATCCTTATTTTTGCTGCCAGTTTCTTGTGAAATTTCCAGGGTCCACTGTCGCAGATCTTAATCATTCACATTTTGATTCGTTCTTCTTACTAGTTCAAATCGAGACCAAAGTTTCTCATACGTAATTTTTTTTTGTGTTCACTAGGATTTGCTGTCATGCTTTCCCACTTGCTTTTTCCTCAAATATAGTTGTCTCTCTGACATTGAAAAACGTTTCTTACCGCCGTCACTCAAACAGAATTCCACAGCTTTTTTCTTGTACTCGTAGCTAATGCTAACATTCCCATTTGTATTTTTCACAACGGCTTGTATAATAAACCAAACCGGAGGATTTGCAAGGTTTGATCTTGCAAGGCAAGATTTGGCGGAGGACTTTAGAATCACTAGTTTCCGGAGATTCACTATCTGATTCTAATAAACACTTTCCCATATCATCACCCGTGGTAGAAATATGCTTTTGGCAGTCTGTATCACTGTCACTATCACTTGATTCACAATTACTTCCTTCGCATACAACGAGGGTCGATTCCTCGTAATGCTCCACTCCAGTGCTAATATTTTCGATCAATTCGATAATACATTGACCCATTTCTCGTTCTTTTTCATTTACTCTTCCCTTCGAAGATACACCTTTGTTACGAAAGTAACACAAGGCGAACTCAACTATGTTAACGGGATTTAACACAACTTGCTCTGTAGCCATTGCAGATGTTATTTCTTTTGTAACAGCGAAAGATGAACTGGGTGCGCAACTACGCAGCCACGTAGTCTACAAGACTTCGTGTACGCAGCCCTTGTTTATTGCAGGGCCGCTGACGGGCCGGCCGACTCATCCGTGACCTTGGGGGTCTCTCGCGCCAGCTCGCCCGGAGTAAGGGCTGCCCAAACGGACCGGTAGAGGCGTCTATCTTTTTCCTAGTACTTATATGTGTTTTTCAAAGCTTTATTTGGAGGACTTGCAATGGAAACTGGCCGCTATTTTTTCGCATACGAGTTTCTGGTACCAATTAGCATATGCCATTAAAATTTCGAGGTGTGTTTCGACATGAAGGATCTGTTACTTCCCTTGTAAGAATGAAGCGATTCTCTCCCAAATGCTATCTGTCGTGAATGATTTGAGCAATGACATCTGCATGAAGTTTGGTCTTGACAAATGTGCAAAATCAATTTAAAAAGAGGCAAACTGACAAAGTCAGAGAGCATTGAAGTTGATATGCACACTGTGATTCAAGATCTTGAGCCAGGTAAAACTTACAAATATCTGGGCATTGAAGAATGTGAAACCATCTCGAACGACACAATGAAAGAGAGAATTCGTAGGGAGTATTATAGGAGAGTGAGACTTGTCCTACAGTCCGCTCTGAACTCCAGGAATAAAATATCTGCAATTGGTAGACTGGCGGTGCCTGTAGTAGAGTACAGTTCCGGACTAGTGGACTGGACTGAGCAAGAAATCCGCATCTTGGATCGAAAAAACAGAAAATTGCTAACAATGCATCTTGTCGCCCACCCTCGAGCTGATGTACATAGACTTTATGTGTCACGTAAGGAAGGAGGAAGAGGCCTGAGACAAATTGAAGCCCCCTGGCATAATGCAATTGTTGGAATGGGAAAGTATGTAGTCAGTGATCAAGATGACCCTCTAATGAGGCAGGTCATGAAATCTGACCGAAGAATGGGAAACAGTGGCATTGTTAGTGTAGCAAAACGCATTGCAAAGAAAAAATGCAAGACACGTCTAGATTTCTACTAGACAGCTGTGTAATTAGGAGGAGCTGTGGTTCTGTGAGAGTGGTCTGGTTTGGAAAATCCAGCCATGTGTGCCTCGTAACCTTTCAATACATTCTGCAATGTTTACATTAATTGGTTTTTCTTGCTGTGTTAGTCAGGTAGCATCGCTTAGTCAGTGTGTGCCTTTCATTTTGTGTTTTCATAGCATTGCAAGTGTTTTGTGAAATTGTTGAAGTTTTTTTTTGTTTTCTTTGACAAAGAGTGAGACTTGTCCTGCAGTCCGCTCTGAACTCAAGGAATAAAATATCAGCAATAGGTAATTTGGCGGTGCCTGTAGCCGAATACAGTTTTGGACTAGTAGACTGGACTGAACAGGAAATTCGCATCATGGATCGAAAAAACCAGAAAACTGCTTACAATGCATCATGTTCCCCACCCCCGAGCTGATGTACATAGACTTAATGTGTCACGTAAGGAAGGAGGAAGAGGCCTGAAACAAATTGAAGCCTCCTGGCACAATGCAATAACCGAGATGGGAAAGTATGTGGTTAGTCATCAAGATGACCCACTAATGAGGCAGGTGATGAAATCTGACCGAAGAATGGGAAACAGAGGCATTGCAAGTGTAGCAAGGAGCATTGCAAACAAGACTATGCAAGACACTTAAACTGACAGAGACACTGAACTTCTGATACTACTTAACATGAAATTTGAGACACAAAAAATGTTAAAGAAATCGTGGAGAGACAAAACCACTCCACGGACAATATTTGAAACGAATGGACAAGGTGCAGATCAATAAAGATCAATCATTTATGTGGCTTAAAAGGGGAAGAATGAAGCCAGAATTGGAAGCACTTGTAATAACTGCTCAAGATCAGGCCATGAGAACACGACATTATGATAAAGCGGTTCTCAAAATTTCCCAAGATGATAAATGCCGCATTTGTCAGGAACACGTAGAAACCATCGGTCATATTGTCTCAGCTTGTCCAATCCTAGCAAAGACAGAATACTTGAAAAGACACGACAGTGTGTGTAGCTACCTCCACTGGCAGATGTGTACCGCCCTCGAAGTTCCGAACTCTTGCCCCAAGTGGTACGAACACTCACCGAAACCGGTGACGTCTGATGGATTGTGTACGATATTGAACGACCAACAAATTCAAACTGATCGCACGATAGCGGCAAACAAACCGGATACAGTTATCCGGGATTTGGAGAACAAATTGTGTTTACTTGTCGATGTTGCTGTACCTTCCGATCAAAACGTCGTTACCAAGGAGGCAGAAAATCGTCTTAAATACAAGAGTTTGAAAATCGAGATCAGCCGAATGTGGGGCGTAAAAGCTCAGGTCTTCCCGATAGTTATAGGAGCTCTGGGATTTGTTCCGCAAAATTTGTGTAAGAACTTGTCTAAACTCCCAGGTAATTCAAAAGACTGGGAAGTGCAAGAAATAGCTTTATTTGGATATTTGGAACAGCCCACATTTTGCGCAAAGTATTGTAGAGGCACCGACAGTCCCTAGATCTTCTTCTTAGGTAACCTGGTTGCAACCTGGAGTAGATTTTATATTCAGCCGGCACATAACATCTTTAGTCGTCATTTAGAGGAATAATAATAATAAATGTAAAGAAACGAAAACGTAATTTGAGCATGGCTTTGATTGACTACCAAAAGGCCAGATTGACTACAAAATGACTACAAAAAGATAGTGTACCACACAATTGGATTTTGAAGACCCTGGAGATCTATCAATTTCATCCTAGACCTTTTGAATTTTGCATGGCTAGTATGAAGTCGTGGAGTACCAGTTTAGTAATACACAGCGGAAAAGAAGCAGTAGAAACTAGAAGTATTGAGATTAACAGGGGTATTTTTCTAGGAGGGGTATTTTTCTAGGAGGGGTATTTTTCTAGGAGGGGTATTTTTCTAGGAGGGGTATTTTTCTAAGAGGGGTATTTTTCTAGGAGATTCACTATCCCCTCTGCTGTTTTGCATTAGTTTGATCCCACCATCTAGACAGTTAGAGGCGGGATTCAGTGGGGGGCAGCTAGCCCCCCCCCCAATCTTGGGACAAATTTAAAAAATACATATTTCATTTCATTTCGCAAATCTTCAAATTTATATTCAAAAATATTTATTTGTTTCTGTATTGTGAGAAGAAATATAATAATAATAATTAAGCGAACAATAATTTTATTAAGCTGAGCGAATAGTATACATTAATAAATTGGTGAACTTTATTTAGTTCAGTATTATAAAACGCGCGGGATAGTGTTCAGCGTTATTTTGAATATCCCTAATTAATAAATCCTCTTTCAATTACATATTGCTTTTAAACGTTATTTACTTGGAAATGAAGCAGTTTAATGCCTGAAATCATTAGTCATAACTAGACCTCTGATTTTAGGGCAAATGCCTATATAGGTTGTTGTGAAAAGTAATTGCAGATGTTTACGAATCATGAGAAAATAGATGTACTCAAAGCATCTAATATGCTAAAAATGTCCTAAAAAGGGTGATTGATGTCTATATTAATATGTTTTTGCCTAAAACAAGTGATTTTCAAGAAGGATCGTATTTTGAATGCTAAATTTTGAAATTCGTTTTACGGGAACTCAAAAACTTTTCCGAAATGCAAATATGATCGAACAACGCACCGAAATCTTTCACTCAAAATACCGAACAAAAGGAGCACTGCAATGCAACATAATAAGGATGTTTCACGCTCGTCTCCGATCAGCACGCACTTCCTGGGCAATAGCAGCCATTCCTGATGCAGCTACGCTATTGGCAGGTTTATCGCCGCAGCGCGTCGTCTGCGAAGTCCAGGCGAGGAAAGCGACAGGCAGTCCAGGCAAAAGCCTACTCTCGGACAGGTGTATATTACAAAATACTGTTCAGTGTATAAATGGGTCGTGTGGTACAAGTTTTTTTGGGGAGTGGGGAGAAGGGACGAGTAAAAAAGTTCCAGGAGACGTGAGCATGAGAAATGTAACTAAATTTGTTTGCTTCTATAAATCTATGTCAGTAAACAGTTCATTTTCAGCCTTAAAAATGATTTTAAATAGACAAGACAGCCTTATTGTAGAAAATTTGGAGAAAATATTGATTATATACTCTACTGCTAGTTATGAATGCGAAGAAAATATGCTTGTAGTCTCTCTTATAAATGTAAAAATACTTTTTCCTGCATAATAAAAATTGCCTATTATAATCCTTTTGAGACAAGTTCTACATGCCAGAAATATAAATTTTTCATGTCTATTTTTTGCCTGGCTAAGTCATTCTGTAATATTTTAAGTGCCTCAAACGTCGATTTTAATGCCTATTAGTGACAAATTTCGTAATTATGTTGCCTATTTTAGATGCCTAAATCAAACCATTTTTGTGCGTAAAATTCCGAGGTCTAGTCATAACACTCAAATTTTTACTCTCAAAAAAGAATAGTATTTCCCTATGTAGATAGAGTTAAAAGAGGTGATATGAACCATTTATATAATACGAGCCTCCTTGGTATCTTTTCATATATCCAAACATTCTAGCAGGAACAATTTTAACTAGTTTAATAACTCCTGTTGACAATATAGCTTTGTAGTTCAGTTGTATATGCGAGCTGATGCGAAACAGAGGTGTTCGTGTTTTCTCGGTTCTAAAAGATTTGGAAGGTATGTCTTTGGCTTTTAATTAGAGTTGAGTTCGCTTAGACAGATTCTGATTTTTAACGAATGAAATACAATATGCTTTAAACGTTGTTTTATGCATTCAATGTGTAATTTCGAACTATCTTATATATATATATATATATATATATATATATATATATATATATATATAGCCCGGTTTTAGTTTGCAGAATTTTAATACGGCGATGGTTGTAAAACGAGCCCCGAACTATGGTGCGTATACGAGTATACGTATGAGCCTCAAACTTTAACTGGCTTGTATTACATACACTACAACTTGTGTTCGTACAATTTTTGTTTTAGATGCCACCAAAGATTCTAGGGCCAAAACAAAAAGGAACTAGTGGAGCTATAGAATGGCACAGATTTTCTCGTAGTAGCTAATTTCCTAATTTCTTTGGTCGGGGCTGATTTTTCGGTCGTGCCCCATCTTTATGCCAGCAACAATCAATCGCCGCCCGAACATTTTTTCACATTTTCTCAATTTTTCGGTTTCCTAATGCCAGAACCGAAAAAATAGTTTAAGAATATTATTGAAGAGTAAAACCTCGTCCGAAATGGAAATTTTCGTTGAAAAATTTGGTGCCGTTTTTACGATAATGGCGTTTAAGCGTTGCGAAATGTATTAATGCGAACTTTTTTACAGAAAACTATTTCGATTTCGAAAAGATTTATTGGAAGTCGTGTGAATCACTGCCATTCACAAATGCAATAATATATACAAATCGCCGATAATGTGTATATTAAAGACATGAGAGAAATTTCAACAAAATTACATTTTTGTAATTTTTGAAGAAACAAAATAATACAGCAAAATGAATTTTATATCATCTTAAACACTACAATTAGCATTATCCGTACAAAAAGTTTGAAGAAAACCTTTGGAGCAGTTTTTGAGAAAACGGTGTATGAGTGTTTCTGAAAATGCGGAAATTTGAGCTCATTTTTACAGAAAACTGTTCAGTTTTCAATAAGAGAGAAAAATGCATTGTTGAATTTACAGTGCGGACCGTTCAAATAACAATGAGGCTGGCCACCTCGTGTGTTCCACTAAGCTAATTAATAACATTCAATAATAATCAATGAAATAACAAAATTGAAAACAGTGGATGTAGTTATAATGCAATTAATTAAACCCATTCATATAAACCAATATTTTCGTGTTCACAATAGCGCCCAAATTTGCCCCCCCCCCAATGAAAGATCCGAAATCCCGCCTCTGGATCAATGGGTAGCAGGATCTAGAGTCCACAGAATAGAACTTTCGTATTTCTGTCAGGACCACTCATTGTGTGGAAAACAACTAACAATGGTTTGCAAAAGGATCTAGTTACTGTAATATAGGTGAGTAACAAGAACTAGCGAACTTCATTGTTAGAATAAAGATGGAAAACTTCGAAGGGAAAAGCGAAGAAGAAAACAAACTCAAAAAAGGAACCGACAAATAATGAAAGTTATCCTGAAATTTCTGTTATCTTGAAATATTTATCATAGAGTATCACAAGATCTCTGCTGCCACTAAAGAATTTATTCAAAATCAGAGCGAGCGAATGCAGCTAAAATCTACTCCAACTTAAGATAAAAATTCGACACAGCAAATTGTAGTATATGGTTTAAGAATTATTAAATGGTATTCAATTAGGTTTAAGCTTAACATGAGTTTACTACCTGTTTGTTGCTCACACCCATATCACAAAATTATTTTGGCCCCTTTAATTTCTCCACCTTGATCGGAAAATAAGGGATATGCTTTTCTTAGAAAACTGCCAGAAAAAACTAAGGTTAAACAAAAAATTGGAAAAATTAAAAAGTTAGCAACTTAAATCCTCTAAAACCACAACCGCTTCTACCTATACTCTGACGTTCTATCCTAGAATTAAAAACTTATCCGAACTTTGACTTATAGTGCTGTTTTTGTTACTTTGCCCCTCAAGGACCGTCTTCACGATGGAATATGTCACGGTATTTGCCGTCTTTCTCAGTCGTGCTGCTAGACATCTCATGATCGCGACCATATCAAGCAGTGTTTGCGATCATGCGGCATCTTGCAGCACGAGCGAGAAAGACGAAATGTGTGATATTCCATTGTGGCCGGCGAGGCTTGAGGGGCAGAATTATAAAACTCGCACTATAGTGATGAAGTTAAATTTCTTTCCAATGACCTAAAATATGCCCCTTTATTAAACTCTTCCACTAAAGATCTAACACAACTTGCTATTAGTACTGAAGATGCCTTATGCACGATAAATGATAACATTATTCTCCATTCTGTAGTTATCGATTGTTCCAAAATTCTTTGTGATGAAATCAATACACCTATCCTTAATAATTCTACCAAACGTAGCAACAATTCTACACTTAAATTAATAGAGAAAGTGGAAGACAATAATTTAATTATTAATGAAGCTGATAAAGTCAATACAGTAGTCATATTGAATCATTTAGACTATATCGACAAACTTGAAACCTTCATAGATGAAAATAGGTTCATTATTCTTGATAAAGACCCCACTTCTTCTTTCGTTGATAATTTTAGGTGTACCATAATGTCTAGCACTTTAATTACTGAACCAAAGAAAAAATCCTTAATAGTTATGAACCCTCAATGCCCCAGATTATGTGGTCTCATTAAACTTCATAAAGAAAACCTACTGATTAGACGTGCTTTTGTAATTCTTGAATTTCATCTCTGAGTGAATTTATCATTCCTATATTCAACTCCATTACTAATTCCAACCCCAAGTTCAAACCAAACAACTCTTTTGATCCTATTCAGAAAATTAATGAAATGGAAATACCAAACAATGCTAAGCTAGTTTCATTTGCTATTAACAATTTGTTCACCAACATACCACTCTCTGAAGTACAATGTATTTACTTTATGTAAATCACACTATCAGGATCAGGAATTCTAAATCCTCTTATAATATAAAAATAGATTTAATCAAATTATTAGATTTATGTATTGAACATAACTATTTCAAATTTAACAACATATTTTACAAACATGCTGAAAGATTGGCTGTGGGCTCTGTCTCCTTTATTTAACTTAACATGTCTCCTTTATTTGCTGAAATTTGTATGGATCAATTTTAAAATAACTTATTTAATAGTAGTGATCCTTTGATTAAGAATATTATGTATTATTTTAGATCTATCCTTGACATTATTTGCCTTTGGACAGGTACAATCAGACAATTGAACCAATTTTATGATTTCTTAATTTCTTTTCACCCTAATTTAACTTTCAAAATGGAATTAGAACAGAACCATACCCTAAACTTTCTAGACTTAATCATTTCTGCACAAAAAATAAACATAATTTAAAAATTTGTAGAAAATCCACCCAAACAGATTTAGTCATCCCTTTTAATTCAAACCATTGCTATCAACATAAATTTGCAGTTTTCCATTCATTGATCCATATTGACGTTGAATAGTCCATGGATCCATCCATGGACTATTCAATGTCCCCATGTCAAAATCAGAATTAAATGAAGAAGTTAACACTATTTTGCAAATAGATCAAAATAATGGATACAACCTTCCATCATTAAAAAATTAATTAAAGAAAAAGAAATTAAATTAATAACTAGAAAGGCCTTCCCACAAAATCTCTCCTCTGAAAAGAAACAATTTATATGTATTCCATATATTGGACCTATATCCCAAATTGTAGGAAGAATATTTAACAAATATGACATAAAGGTATCTTATAAAACTTACAACACCCTACAAACATTATTTCCCAGCAATAAATCTCCTGTACCCTTAATGTGTCAAAAGTATTGGAACACCTTGGAAATCTGAGAATAGGAATAAATTTTACATAGAAAAAGTAATCTAAATGACAAATTTTCAACAGAATTAAATACATTATATACAGTAAAATTGCTACAATAAAAAACCTCTCAAAATTAAGCACAGGAAGTTGAGAAATCAGAAATATAAGCCATAATCTCATAGAAAAAGGAAGCCAAAAGTATTGGAACACGCGAACTCTCATATAGAGTAACGGCTTTCTTGGAAGTCATCGCGGCCGCAGCCGTCAGTGGATTGACCTTCAACATGTTAGTCGGGACTCTCCTCTTAACCCTTAGCTGTAACGGTTTCCGTATCAATTTCCTTTCCGGTATTCATCAGTCGGACATTCAGAAGTGTACGATTGTGAAATATTTATTCATCAAATGCCACTATGAGACGTAAAAAGAGACAACATGTGAAGAATAGAGAAAAATAATAATTAGCATGCGTAATGATTGCAGATCTTTGAGGGAAATTGGAAATATGCAACGATCACACACTACAATCTTTAATATAATTGATATGTATTTCTGTTCGGGAAATAGTGACGGAGAAACGTAGATGTGGCGAGCCACAGTTGCTGAACGAACATGACACAAGAATTTTTTTCTCGAAATTAAAGTATGTCCAAAACTTCGTGCTCCCAAACTTGTTTCTGGAATAGACATTGCTCCAAGTACATTTCGCATAATACTTAGAAACGGTAGGTACCATGGTCGTGTGGCACGTAGGAAATTCTGGATCAATGACATTAACAGAAAAAAAGCGCTTAGAATTTACTACAAAGTTTTGAAACAGTTCCTAATAAATGTGGAAACAATTTAGTTTTACTGATGAAAGTAATTTTAATACTTTTGGCGCAGATGATAGATGTATAGCACAGGGGAAGAGAAATTCCAAAATTGTCGAAGAGAACCTCCAGCTCGCAGAGAAATACAGAGGTTGTTCTGTACACGGCTGGGGGTGGATGAGTACTTCAGGTGAGGGGAATCTTCACTTTATAAATTGTACAATGGACCATGCAATGCACATCAATATTGTGCAAAGTAAATTACACAAAAGTGCTGAAAAAGTTGGCCTCAAAGACAATTTCATTTTTCAGTAGGACGATGATCCACAGTACAGGACTTGAAACACAAGAATGTGGATCCTTTTTAATACACCACGATACCTGGAAACGCAACCACAATCTCCAGACATTAATCCTATTGAATATTTTTGTACTATTTTGAAGAAAAAAATAGGAACAGGGCTATTTTTTGTTAAAAAAGTTCTTAAGCGCGCACTCTAAGAGGAATGGGGCAATATCTTGCCATGTATGACGGCAAAGCTCCTAGTATTAATGCCAAGATTTCTAGAAGCTATTATAAATGCCAAAGGACATCTCATCAAATATTAATTTGTTTACAGTTACAATTTTATTTAATTTTTAAATGCTGTTCAGTT
This sequence comes from Acheta domesticus, assembly GCA_031308135.1. Lineage (NCBI taxonomy): Eukaryota > Metazoa > Arthropoda > Insecta > Orthoptera > Gryllidae > Acheta > Acheta domesticus. The sequence continues at coordinate 167,290,612 of JAHLJT010008446.1, read as the reverse complement.
GGGTGTTCCAATATTTTTGGCTGCCTTTTTTTACGTTCTAATGTTTGTAAACTTTGTTTTAAATTGACATGTAAGTTATGTTATGTTTTTGTTTGCTGATATAAATTACAAAATATACACAGTTTTCAATGCTACCAAACATTTTTACTTCGTGTTTTATTTTACTCCTGAAATTTATTCATTTTCTGAAATTTCCGAAGTGTTCCAATACTTGACACTAACTCTAGACTTAATCATTTCTGCACAAAAAATAAACATAATTTAAAAATTTGTAGAAAATCCACCCAAACAGATTTAGTCATCCCCTTTAATTCAAACCAATGCAATCAATATAAATTTGCAGTTTTCCATTCATGGATCCATATTGACGTTGAATAGTCCATGGATCCATCCATGGACTATTCAATGTCCCCATGTCAAAATCAGAATTAAATGAAGTTAACACTATTTTACAAATAATGGATACAACCTTCCATCATTACAAAAATGTATTAAAGAAAAAGAAATTAAATTGATAACTAGAAAGCCCTTCCCACAAAATCTCTCTTCTGTAAAGAAACAATTTATATGTATTTCATATATTGGACCTATATCCTAAAAGATAGGAAAAATATTTAACAAATATGACACAAAGGTATCTTATAAAACTTACAACACTCTACAAACATTATTCCCAGCAATAAATCCCCTGTACCCTTAATGGAAAAAGGTGGAGTTTACTTATTAAAATGCGACAATTGTAATTCTTCTTATGTAGGACAAACTGGTAGGACGTTTTCCTGTAGACTAAAGGAACATCTCATGTCATGGAGACTGAAACAAAAATACTCCATATTTGCCAACCACCTCATTCAAAACAATCACTCTTTCGACCGGAATAACAATTTCAAAATTCTGTATTTCGAAAATAAAGGGAACAAATTGAATATTTTGGAAAATTTTAAAATTATACAAAAATCCTTACCTAATATGTCTTAATGAACAATCACAATTAAATTCCAGCCCCATCATAAATTTATTTATAGACTAGCTTTCCCAAAGTTTAATTTCCTCCCTCACCTTCCCTCACTCTGTCTCGTACCAATCACAAAATGGCGGCATCCTAGGACCGATCACTCTGTATACTAAATGTTGTGTTTAATCTATGTTACTTGAGTAAGTACTCTATTTAAATCATTTTAATGTTGAATCAGATTATGTATTTCCTTAGTTATTCATGTGCTAATTTGTTAACTCAATTTTTAATATTGAGAGCCACTGATGATGGGAAAAAATTCCCGAAACACGTGTATGGCTGAATTTTCTGCAAAGTAAATTTATATAGCCTACTAATTGTGGTTGATACCTCTGTTATCCTGAAATTTTAATCACAGAGTACCATAAGATCTCTGCTGCCACTACAGAATTTAAATAATGAAAGCATTATAAAACTACTTAGGAAACTTTCTGCGTCTGTAAATGAAATAAAGAAAAACGAGACAATTTGACCTGAGGAAAGAAATGAAGAATAAATTAGCATGATTGAGAAACGAGATAAGAGAAAAACCGTGGGATAAGCAAATAGAGGAATTCAAATACTCAGAGATGAAATGTCAATAGAACTTGCGGATTTGAAACAAAAACTCGAAAATGCTGAAAGATTTCATACAGATGAAAAAAAAAGAAGTGGAAAATGCTAGAAGAGCTTGGTAAGATATCCACATAAATTTACAATACGGTAATCCTTCAACATTCGCGAGAGTTAGATTCTCAAAAAGCATCGCGAATGTCACTTCGCGAATGTTGAGTCTCTTTTAATGAAAAAAGGCGAGTTAGGTTCCTGGATACCGAAAACTTTAAAAAAGTAAGAAAACATATCTGACAAACAATTGCAGTAGAACGGAGTAAGCGCTTCCACAAACAATTCACAATTAATATCCCAAAGAGAAGAAATAAAACAATGGTTGAAACTTATTTAAAAGACGAAAGAGATTGGATATAGGACTTAGTTATGTTTTTGTTTCATCACCCTCCTCATTGTCCTAATATCCAGATGTGGAAGAGTTGCTGCTTCTGTTTTTTCTTAAATTTCGCAGTTATTTCCATGCTCAAATCACATTCGAATGCCATTTTCACCAGAGCTTGTTGAAGTTTTAGAACGTTATTAACAGTTTTGACCTTCAAGTTGCTCCAGGACGCAGTTTCGCTTCCGTTACTTCATCATTACGTTCGAGGAAGTTTTCTCTACTGATTTCCCTGAAGATCCTCTTTAGTGAGGTCATTATAATGAGAGTTGCACAGACCCTAAATGGATGTTCTGTTCATCGGGCCAAAACCCTTACCTCCAATTTGACGCAACCGAATTGGATAATTTTACAATTGTGTTATTCTGTTAATGTTAATTGACAGACCAACTTCCAACTTCGACATTTTTGCAGAACGTGATACTTTGAGCTCCGACATTTGCCAAGTTCGTTTCTCAGATGACTCTGATAAAAGAAATAAAATGTGCTCGCTTTCAAAAAAAAAAAAAAAAAAAAAAGTACGACCAAAGACGCACTCTCGAATGTTAAAACCTATAGCATTTCTCTAATCGCGAACGTTCGAAACTCGCTAATAACGAATTCGCGGATGTCGAGGGATTGCAGTATAGTACAAAGCAAAGAAAAACTTACCAGAAAAACAACAAAAGATTGATGAGAAAAGTAAAAGGTTGAAAAATAAAATTTTGGAAAATTATAAGAACATAAATAAGAGGCTACAGTTAATCGAAAACAATAAAGAAAAGAGAATTAGAAAAAAAAGGAACAATGTAATAATAAGTGCAGAAAAAGAAAATAATAGAGAGAGTGTAGAAAATAAGACAGACTTTACTAACACAATGGTAACAATTTTTGAGAAAGGATCAATCCATTTTCAGTGGTCCAACACTGGTCTCTCGGCCATCTCGAAAAAAATTTACATTTTGTACATAAATTTCCTTACGTTTTGCCTGTTCAAGCATAACAGTTTCGCGCCGTGCGCCATTTTTCGCGTTTGCAAACATTTACCCTTTTCTAAATTACTCAGCTCTAGGTTGTTCTACCATTCTAGAAAAAAAGCATTCGATTCAGCATACTCTGGCCTGAAAATTGAAATATTATTTACCTATTTTCTATGTCTTTATTTGGGAAATATTTGCAACCAAATCTATGGAATGCGACTGAACGAAATTCGATTTTCAGAGAGTAATTTTTCAAAGAAGAAATAGAATCACAACCTTATTTTTTTTCTGTACTTTTACACACAACAGTATAGTAACCTTTTGTAAAATATCATTGGTATATAACGTACCCCTTGAAAATTACATCCTCTTGAAAATTGGAATTTTGGATTTTTTCCAAATTTTCAACTGTAATATCTCTGTTGGGGGACAAGATAAAAATCTGAAAATTGCCCACATGCTAGACCGCCATCATACCAAACGTCAGTAAAAATTAAAACTTTTAGGTTTAACTAGAAGTATTTTTTAAAAAATTGAAAACTTACGAAAAAAAGGCTTCATTACCACATTGAGAATACGTTGTGCCCAGTAGTAATCACATTATTTTGAAGCTATTTTAAACTAAAATCTGCAATGATTTAAAATAATTAATTATACTTACAATTGGTTTTTCGGTATCAGAGACCCATAAAAGAGGGATTCTGACTACACCACGTGTTAGGGGATTTTTTCTTAATTTAGCAACTGGATTTATCTACTTTTTCGTTATCAGGGTCCGGTAATGAATTTTTTTCTGCCGAAAATCTGCCGTTTTTTCGCGCAGCATTACATAAGTTTCCCTATACAGCGTATACTACTCCGTATATACGTACGTATACGTGAAAGTAAAAAGGAAACAACGAAATAAACAACTTTAGACCAATACTTATTAATAAAACGTATCCCATTTTGTATCGCAATCCTGTATTATCATCAATTATATGTTTCGTAACATGCTTTGTTACTTCTTCAGGTTACTTTTTGAGGGAACTGTTGTCCCGTTGTGTTCATCAACAAGTTTTGACAATAGAACACTCGAGGACACATTGTGTACTTGGCACTGTATCACACCCAAAGATGTTCTAAAAATGTTTCGAAAAGTCGTATACAAGATATAAGTTGATATGAGTCGTGTATGAGATGATAAAAGAGGAGTATCATATAAAACATTGGATACGTTTTATTAATGGATATATAAGGTAGCGACGGGTACCATTGCCATGGGTCAAACATTACCGCAACTTCAAAAAAATGTAAGTAGCACAGTCTGTATCGTAAATTTATTTTCTGGCTGAGTTCCCATAGTTAGCTACCTCTCTTAGAAACATTATATTCAGTCGTTGTTGGGTTTTAGTTGTCACCTAAAATGTCCGTAATATGTATGGTGTATTGTGATGAAGCAAATCTCGTAATTGAAACTTCGTTATTTTTGGATTAATTGCGATGAAATAAACGACATAGATAAATATATATGCCATGTGGTAGGCATGCTATGTCGTGACAGTAATTGTTCATTATAAACAAGACAAAATGCATTAATAGCATACACTACTTTCAGGGTAACATTGCCGTACTGGCCATCTTGTCCCTACATTTTATCCTTCGAGACGAAATTCTTACATGGAATTAATTGAAATTGTATGAGTTTATATGGAGACTTTATTTTAATAGTGGTACAACTCCATTTACATTCGTTTTGAGATATTGAGCCGTGAAGTTAAACGATTATGAAAAATTCGGAATTGAAATAGGAAAGAAATTGAGTGTTCCCTTTTCTTGAATTATATGAACTTGTTTGCAGATTCGATGAATAATAGTACTGCCTGTATCTCAGAATATAGAGCAGTAAAGGAGGTATACTACTATAAAAAATAGTTTGTCGTGCCGGATGGTTGAATATGAGAGGTGTACATTTTAAATAAAATAAATGAAAATGTCACTATTTTACATACACCCCTGTCTCATCAGACACATTTAGTCTTCCTCATCTTTAAATTGTTCTGATCCTTTTCTGAGTCCAGCTTTTCTGAGATGAAGTTCATTTTCCAAGACTAAGTCTGTTTATGATCAGAGGTTAAATCTGTTTCTGTTTATGATCAGAGGTAACTTCAATTTTGAAAAATAATTTATCGCAGAGACTGCAGTATCCTTACGTGGTGGATGAAAGGAGAGATCAAAGTCATCATTAAACACTTAAGGATAAATATATATATATCCCTACAGAGGTTTTACGAGTATTTTCACTCTGACATTTATCTAAATATGAACTAAACATTTTTGCAACATTCAGCTCAGGATTTAAATACTTCTTTTTAGAATTATCCTTCCTAGCATAATGACTTTCACATGATGGAAATCTTTTGACGTGCTCATTGACATCAGCAATTAGTTTCTGGCACACACTTTCTTGATGCATATTTACCCCTTCGATCAAGATGAGCTGACCTTTCTTCTCCGCTTTTTGATGGAAGTCTTTCATTGGAAATTTGAAAGTATGGAGAAAGGTTTTTGCAAACTTTTATACTTGTGTTACCAATCTCCAGTCAGTATTCTTAAATGCACCCCTTCCTATTTCCTGAACTGTCCTTTGGTCGACGACGTTTAACAGAATGATGTGTACATAATCCATTTAAGTAGCTATTTTGGAAAAGAAAATTTCCCAAAGCTCAAACCTTTTCTTTCCAGTCGGATTCCGTAAACTTACTTCATCATTTGCGAGTACAAGAGCAGTCGAGATTTTCGAATGTTTTCTTCAAAATAATTTTGCCTGTTTTTGTAACGTACTCTTTACCACAGTTTCTTTTACATTCTCGAAAGTTTTGTTCATATATATCTTCTTTTCTTTCGCCCTTTTTTCTTCAAACGCGTTTTACTTTACCACTAACTGCACTAGACTCGCCACATTTGAAGAATATGTAATAGGATCTAGATCACAAATTCCTGTAGGCCGAATTTCTCCTTAGTTATCAGCGTTTTCTGCATCAAAACTAGAAGTGCCATAAGATATAGCCATTTAAAAGTGCAGTAAGATATATCAGTCAATAGATTAGTTTGCATTATAAGCGTGAATGACAATGTAGTACATAAATACACACACATACACACACACACACACACACACACACACACACACATACGTCCATCCTACAAGTGCTGCCGGCACATGTTTTTATTTGCAATATGTTAGTTACAATTAATTAATAGCCACTTTAAAATGTTATCATGCATTCATTATTTCTTATTAACAATAAATGCGAAATCCATAAAAACACATTGTTAATACTACTGCCTTCGCGCGCAACACGTAACCTACACTTTTTTTCACTGAGGAAGACTAAACATTTGCGAAACTGACCTTCTTTTAATTTACCTGTATCTATTAGAATATCTGGGTCAAAACCTTCATCATCAATATCGCTGCTTTAGCTAGAAACCTCTCCTAAAATTCTCATCACGAGATACGTAGAACTCCCGGAGTTGCACCACTATCAAAATAAACTTAATGCGATCTCCAGTAATTTGCTTGCATTGTGATACGCTCTGTTGGACACAAAAGAAACCTGAATTTGCACCTCTTCGTGAATAAGTGTAACCCATTTTCGCGGATCCGAAAATGAAGTTAACTCTATTTGTCTCTAAAGTGGAGTTGTACCACTATTAAAATAACGCCTCCATATATTATTTCTAAAGCATATGACTTATAAATTGTAAACATTGATTAATTGCATTTAATACAAATTCCCTCTTTGTCGCCATACTTCCACTGTAACTTTGCCACGTAGACAAATAAAAAATCCAATATCTAAGGTTTACAAGCAAATGATGAAGTTAAAATGCACTAAGCAATGAAAAAAGTAAATAGTGGAAAATTAAGTACGAAAGGGCTACTGAACTGTATGGAATTAGCATGTCCACTTTAAGTGACGTGTTATGTCAAAATACGATATTTTTGCTGAGCTTCCCAGACTAAATATAAAAAGGAGAATGCACTTTTCCCTATCGCATTTTATCACAATGTAAAACAGTTAATAAAACGTATTTTAGACTAAGTTCTCAAAGCGTATTTATCCCTGTTTAGAGTATTTAAACTGTCCAAAATCAAAGACTAATAATGCTGTGATGCTATTTATGTGTTTCTGTTTTCTACCAACTCCCATACATTTCAAACATTGCCAGAGATTTGGAAATAAATAGAGATCGCAATGTTTGACGCCTGCGGAGTAACATTGGCCACTTTGCTTGCTTTTAAAAAAGCAATAAAATTTTTCAAATTATGGAAGCTGTGAGTTCACTATTTTGAAGAAACATTGTACTTTTGTGAAGGATTTAAGTGTCAAAATAATTATTGTGAACACTGATGCAAAAAAATAGACCTTTAAAAGAAACAAAGATGTGGCAATGTTATCCCCGTTACCTTATTGATAATCAGAAAGTATTCTTCAATTTGATCTACAAGTTTTATAGATATTTTATTATCATTTGTTTATTATCATGTGTTTACAGAATAATCATAGAAGAATCAGCAATGTCATCAATGAAAAACAACCTATTGAACCAGGAGGAGTTCGCCCACTCTTTCTATTACCTACCACCATCAAATTATCAACCAATTATTAGAAAAAGCTCACAAATAAAACCCACACAAGGTGTTAATAAAAAGGAATGTTAGAATTTGAAGTAAAATGTATTTAAATAACTGGGAAAAAATAAAGACAGAGATAGAAGGACCAAAATTCAAACTGCAAAGGTGTGTTCACCAAAGATATCCGTTATCACCGAATATTTTATAAGTGTACTAGAACCCGTTTTTAGAACATCAAGAACGAATACGACTCAACACAAATTGAAGAAAATTAAAGAATTAGATTTGCAGATAATGTAATAATCTTCGCAAAATTCCCAAAAGAACTGAAAAACATTCTTAAAGAGAAATCGGACTGTGCAACATTGAAGGTTGACAAAAGAACACTATCAAGATTAAAATTAGTACAAACTGGACAGCTAGACCTATCACAATAAATAACAGTAAAATAGACTACGTTGCAGAAAATGTTATATTGGGGACAAATAGTGTCTTCCAAAACAGCAAGAAATGGCAACTCGGATCTCTAACGCATGGAGGAAATTCAGTTTTCACCTATATTGAACAACAAAAAAAGGGTCATAGCAATTAAAAAACAAACTTTGACAGCTATGTATCTTAATGTAAAAGGGAGAAATATAATAGAGATATGCCAAAAAAATGGAAGAAAATACACTGAACATCACTCTAAGAGACGGAGTCAAGAATGTGACGTAAGAAAGACAAAATTTAAAAATGCAGCACAAGAGGCAAAAAAAATGGAAATGGGTAGGACATTTCAGCCGACTTGACCGGAAAGATGGACACATGCGGTCCTTTGAGACATTACCAGTTTCTTTGTGGAAGGTTTTTATGACATAATTTAAAAGCTGACATTTTTCTTTTTCGCTGTTTTTTAAAATTTTTTTATTTATTTGTCAAAAAACAGTAAAAAACTGTATATGACGTGTGGGGAAAGAGATTTTTCTGCGCACATTTTCTTGAGGCCACAGAATTTTTAAAAAAATGTTGATTTTGATATACTCGCAACCGATGTGATAGATATTCAAGATGGGCTTGCTATCCAAATTTTGTCAGATAAACTCCTTCAAAGTTAAGCTAACAAAATGAAAATAATGAATTCAATAAATCAAGCAGAATGATGTCAGAGAGGCAGGTGAATTTTGAGGAGAAATTATGGAAATGGTCGATCAGAACACATATTTAGAATCCAATTCACCACGTCAGAGTTATTCTACTAAGGCAGCTGACAATGCCCTAACCAAAGGAAGAATGGCATTGGGTTCAGTCTGGAAAATCTTGATATCGGGTGTTGCGGCAACCTGCGCACCTTTGAAAGGCGCGCCAAGACAGCGGCGCGAAGCGGAGACTTCGAGGGAACACAGCTCGGCGGGCCGCAACCGACCGCCGGCCTATGAAAGAAGAGAGGCCAGCTGGATAGTGAGCCTGCGAGTGTTGTTAGTCAAGTGTGTATAGTGAAGTGGTGAGAAACTGTGCTACGTCATCGGACTTCTTCTTCTGGTTTTTGGTTGGACTTCGCTAGATATTGGACTTCTCCGGGATATATGGTTTAACTTGGGCTACCACGACGGAACTATTCTTGGATCTTGGGATTGGTGTTTCACCCACCTGTATTGTTTGCTGGCTGTTAAGAATAACAAGTCATTGAGAATTTGTGTTTCTTTGAACATAACATCGGGGAAAAACGATATTTGGCATGCTGATAGGAAACTTTCAGATTCCACGGTAGCATCTACTGTGTTAATGCGCTGCAGAGTATCTGGGGTCCAAAATACACAAATCACCATGACAAGATCCAAACAAACTTCTACAAATGACTTTCGAGAACAACTCCTAGGTACATGATTAGAAAGGGAAATTAGGATAAAATCAGAAGTAATTAACAGATTACTAACTTGCATGATAAAATTGCTATCTGTGGCACCTTGTCGATACACACGTATAATTTTCAACAAACTTTTAGAATCAAGAAATGCATATCAAAATTCTAGTAAATACAACTGGGTGTCCGTTCTGGACGGGATGATGAATGATTTGATCTTTCACAACTTAATTACGCAGCAACAAAATCCAAATGTAATCAAAATTGTAGTCTCTCGAATGTTGCAGCCATTATAAGTAAAATCTTTCTGGAGAATTCGCGTATCATCAATTTGTCATACAGCACAATATATCGAGACATTAGAGATTTGCAATATCCAGAAGTAGACTCTGGCACTCCTTAATTCCATTACTAGAGTAGTTGCTCAAATAAGATTGTCCAGTTCTAATGAAATCGACATCATCTTTAAAAATATGTAGCACAAAATTAACACAATTCAATCTGCTCGCTAAGTAATATGAACAACGATGAATACCTTAACATATTTTATGTAACTGTCCAATTTATAATGGTCTTAGAGGACCATACCACACCCTTCCCAATTCTCTGATTGAACTAAACTCGGAAAGATCTGTACATTTTTCATTAATTCTGAAATTACGAGCATTTATAATAAATTAATAGTTTCAAGCTAATTCTAATGCTACTGCTACTGTTACTCTTACATCTACTCGTTCTCGTACTCCTACTCCTACTACTATTACTACTCCTGATACTCCTACTACTACTCTTACTCCTCTTCCTCCTCATCCTACTATTACTACTACTACTACTACTACTACTACTACTACTAAGAAATACCTCTGCTTAGACGCAGAGCCCTAAGAGCCGGGAAAGACGCAAAAGACATCGAGGAAAGAGAACTGCTTACAAGGAGGCCAAAAAAAACTACGTAGGGCCTCGTGGTAAGCAAGGCAACGAAGTGGGAAGAACTCACTCAAGACGTCAAAAGAGACCCGCGGGGACGACGGTACAAACTATAAGACATTTCTGCCGACGAACACCCCTGGAAGCGTAGACGGCGAATAAAATAGTCGCCGCTTTCTTTCCTGTGATACCCTCTTTCACTAATCTGGACCTTAAAATGGGTGATGATTACACCTCGATGAGCCGTAAGAAAACCCCACACCCGGATGGAATCCCCGCAGAGAACCCTAAAAGCAATAGCTGGAACATACCCAGATCTGCTTCTCAACTGTAAAAATATGTTGCTCGAAAGAAGACAGGGTTCTGTGCGAGATGAGAGGGCCCGACTGACTTCGATCAGTAAGGGCAAAGAAGACGGATCAGCCCCGTCGTCCCTACAGACCGCTCTGCATGTTTGATACCGCGGGCAAGCTGTTCGAGAAAATGCTCAAATGCCGCATTCAACGAACCATAGAGGACGCTGGTCGTTTATCAGAGAGGCAGTTTCGGCTTCCGAAAGGGAAAGTCCACAGTAGACGTGATCCGCGAAATTGTTGCAGTAACGAGACAAAGAGAAGAGGGTTATCACCGCTCAAGGCCACTCTGCATGGTAGTGACGTTGGATGTCCGCCTTCAACTTGGCAAACTAGGGAGACATTTTGGACGTCCTGAGAAACTTCAGAGGTTCCCAACTACTTGATGCGAATTATTAGGGACTACCTCAAGGACCGAGTAATAATGTACGAAACAGAACAGAGAAACAGGATAGCAGAAGCATCTCAGGGATCAATCTTAGGACCTAATCTTTGAAATGCTAATTACAACGGCTTACTCAATCTTGGCATGCCAGATGAAACATTCCTGGTAATATATGCTAGCGACCTAGCAACTGTCTTGATAGCGCGATCCCTAAAATGTCTGCAGATCCGATTAAACCAGGTAATTAGGAGGGTGCAAACTTGGCCAACCCAACACCGGCTAAAATTAACGTACATTAAAACAGAAATTGTTTTAATAACAAAGAAACTAGAAAAATTTGATGCCACAAAATAACATTCTTAAAGAAGACATCCAGGCTACCATGGCATTAAAGTGCTTAGGAGTACTGCTCGACAAAAAGCTCTACTATTGGGAGCACATAAAACAAGCAAATGCTACGGGCGCTCTATACTACGATTTTTCTAACTCTGCCCTCTCAAGCCCCTGTGGGCCACAAGGGAATATCACACGGCATTTCGCTCTTTCTCACTCGTGCCGCTATAAGTCTCATGATCGCAATTGCTGCTTGATACGATCGCGATCGTGCAATAACTAGCGACACGACTGAGAAAGACACGAAATACCGTGACTTATTTCATTGTGAAGAATGGCCTTGAGGGGCAAAGTTAGAAAAATCGCAGTATAAACAGAATGATGGACAACGTCCGAAGTCCCACACAAGGCAAGAGGAAACTCCTGATGACTGTAACGGAATCTATCCTATTAAATGGGGCAGAGATCTAGACATGCAACATGCTTCGACATGCAACATTCTTCTCAGCAGGAGAAGAATGCTGGCGGTACAAAGGCGAGGGGCAATGAGGATTGCAAACTCTTTCCGCACAATATTGGAAGCCACAGTCCTGGTAATCCCAGGGACCATACCAATTGAACTGCTCGCACTTAGAAAACATATTCAGCAGCTACTCTGAAGACAGGGAACTACGGAAGAAACAAGCAAGACTGCAGACTATCCAGTTGTGGCAGAACAGATGGGATAAGGATAACCGAGGAAGATGGATTTTACCAAGGACGTTGAAACGTGGCTAACGAGAAAACACTAGAAGTAGACTTCTATTTGAGCCAATTACTGTCGGGACATGTGTGCTTCCGATCCTTCCTCCCCAGAATTGGTGTCATTCTCCAGGGTGCCATGACCATACCGTGAACATAGCAAAGTCAGTGCTCACCACACAATCTTTGAATGTGAAAGGTGGCTGACTAAGCGCACTAAACTAGATACGAAAATAGGCCCAATCGACCCCTCAAATCAGCACCATGTTAAGATACAATCATGGAATGTCGTAGCAACATACGCTAGGGAAGTCCTACAACAAAAGAGGAAATAAGAAAGTTACATAATGACCGCATGTCCGCAAAGTACGCGGCATAGAAACAGAAGCCATAAAACGAAGAACTGACGAACAGATAAGTTATAACAAGGCTTAAAAGACAGCGAAATCAAGCGTACCGGGACGGAAACTAGGAGAGGGTTACGAGGTACGTGGCTTTTAGAGGGTCCGAGCCTTACACTGCCCAAGAGCACTCTTCGGGTGTCTGTTAGAGATTTTCCACAGTATTCTCACCCAAAAAACTACTACTGCTACTTCTACTGCTGCTGCTACTACTACTACTGCTACTACTACTGCTACTTCTACTACTGCTACTACTACTACTGATGGTTGGCGGAACTGGTCAGTACTGTGTACTTGTGTCTACCTGTGCTCTAGGGATTTTCGCGATCCTGCAACGGCGTAACGTCTTTCCTAGAACACAAGGTAATAGGAATCACTAGTGTATGGTACAGTGATCACGCAGACATATGCGCGGATGTTTCCGACAAATCGCAGATATTTCTCGATACGCGGTGTCCTTGAGATAGCCCCTGAAACCAGGCTTCAGGCCGCCATTTTGCATCAGTTTACTCTTGAGTATTGCCGGTGACAACCCATCCAGGTGGGTTGGTCCACATCCTTACGGGGGGATAAAGAGAAGGCTCTCAAGTGTTCCTTTCTCCATTTTTTCATCTTCTTGCTTCTCATTTTATATCACGTACATTATTTTCACTCCTTTTTCTTCCTCACAGGCCATCTCTGTATGCTGAACCCACTCAAGTGTTTGCCGTGCATGGCGACCCGTGTCGGAGGGAATGTGTGCCCTAGCAGTTGAGGGACCTGTTTGTTTTCTTATCTAGTCCTAGTGCTTCTGTGTGCCTTGCACTAAGAGGTACGTTGTTTACTTACTTTGGGGAACATTCCCTGTAGGTTCCAACACACTCGCTTTGGCCTCGGACTCTTGAAAGCGGGCGGGCTGGAGCTAACCCACTCCCGATCAATCGGCTCGGACTAGGTCTTGCACTGAACTCCAGGGTGAGCGGGGGGATCCAGGGCGGGGCACCGCTGTGACATTCCCCAACTATATCTCCGAGGCAACCCTGCCACTCCGATGGAGTGCCCCGCGTTGGGCTCCGTGGGGGGTGGGGACGACGGGGATGAATCTGATATCCATCTATGGATACTTCATCTTTTCCCTCGCCCTCAACCGCAAGGAATAGGAGATGTGCAGAAAGAAGTATCGATTCGAACAGTTTCTTTTCCAAAGAAGAAGATCGACCAAAGAAACCTCCTTTCCTTCTCATGACATGTGCCGAGGAAGGTAAAACTTTTAAAACTGTGAGTGCTGTCCGTCTGGCGCGAGCCATAGAAGAAGCTTACAGGAAACTCCAAGGGGTCGTGCGACAGAGGAATGGAACGATTCTTTTTGAAACGCGTACCGACGAATAAATCAATATAATACAGAACACCAAGCAGATTGCCGGCCTCCACGTAGTAATCACGGTTCATCCTACCTTGAACCAGTGCAAAGGCGTTGTAAATCACGAGGAATTTACGGAAACGGAGGAAGGTTTCTTAAACCTTTTTCAAGACCTATGGCATCACTGAGATGTATATGATCAGAAGGAAGGAACGTGATTCCCTACTTCGACCCTGATCCTTATGTTTGGCCGACCATCCCTCCCGGAAACGAAAATTACTGCTTTTTACAACCTGCGTGTGCGTCAGTACGTGCCGAACCCTTTGCGCTGTTTCAAGTGCAAAGGTTTGGAAATACCCAGCAGCGTTGTACGCCCGTAAGCACGGTTTGCGAGAAGGGCGGATCATCAGTGCACGACCCACAACCATGCGACAAAAAACCTCACGGTGTTAATTGCGAAGGCAATCACGCAACCGACAACCATAGCCCCGCCTTCCCCGGGAAAGGGAAATCCAAAAAAATAAGGGTGATCGAAAAAGTTTCCTTCCCTGAGGCGAAACGTAGATACCAAACCAGGAACACAGTTGATCTGTTACGATCTTTCTGCAGTGTCCTAAAACCCCGGGGGTAACAGCAAGTTGCCAAACTCAGTGTACCCCAGCTGTAGTAGCACACTTCCGTTGTCAGGTGTCGCCGATAGACTTCCCTGAAGATACGGCGTGTATTCAAGGTGGGAAAGTGATAATTCCCACAAAGTTCAAAAAACCTAAAAAATTCCACCAGCCATAGACGACTTCCACTTCCCTTACGGAAATCGATCCAAAGCAGATACCGCCTCCCAAAAAAATGTCATCAAAATCCCGTGCACCTCTTCTGTCCCCGAGATTCACATCGGACAATCCACCAGCCCCTGTAAGATATCGGTTACATGTGGCAAAAAACGGGAAATCCCCCCGACACAGGCAAGCATATTGTAGCGTCGCGAGGTAGCTCATGCTCCGGCGTGACGTTTCGCTTGGAAATCCCAGTCTTAAGCCGGATGGGGGATGGGGGTGGAACGCGGCGGCGCCTCGCTGGCGCGCGCGGGGCAGGAAAATCCCAGTCCCAAAAATAACTTGGACAACAGGGCGCGCTCGGGCGGTGAGTCTAGGTAATGACGGTTGCTCCCTGGAGAGGGCTGGCTAGCGAGCCGTATGACGCCCGCCGCTGAAAGAGTGGGGGACGAGCCGTGGGATATTTATTGCGGCGCCGACATGCGCTCGCGGGATACGCTAGTGAGTCGAAAGACGGGAGGTATCTCCAGTGCAACCTTGCACGTGATCTTCGGGTGTAAGATCAAAAGTTGGCATCAGGCCATGTAACATTTCTAGTTACGGGGGACTCTATGTCCGACAGCTCGCACTTCGCGTAGCTTTCTCATGCTCTCGAGCAGAGGTACTGGGCTAGGCCTAGGAACAGTCGCGGGGTTTCGCGGCTTAGAGAATCGAAAGGTTGCCAAAGGGATTCAATCTTGTATCATAATCTTTTATTTATTATTGTAAATATACTGTAAATACTATACAAATCAGTCGTCTGTGTTCTTCTTGTCCACTACGTCACAGACTCGGAACCTTTCTTTTCTAAAACTGGTGGCAGCGGTTATCGTAAACTCACGCCGGGGTGCCCGCGGCAATTGCCGCAGTTTCTTTTCTAAAACTGGTAGCAGCGGTTATAGTACATGCACGACGGAGTTTACAGCAGATTAAAGACTCACGTTTGGCTCGTAGTAGCAGTCAGCTTTGTGGATACATTTACTACGTTCGTAACGAACGGGGAACGCGGAAGCCGGCAGTAGCATCCGCGGGGACATTAGCGTGGCATCAGAGCCATCGGTACGCGCTGATCAATCAGAACAGTACGCGTAAAGACAGTGCACCGCAGTTAAAGGTGCATACGCGTCGTAAATACGTGGCGCCGGCAGTGTCGTGCACGCCACGAGAAACCGAAAGTGCGGTGATTCGGTACGGTAGTTTCGGGCGGTACACTCCGACTCGGAACCTTTCTTTCTAAAACTTGGAACTGGAATTGGTATTGGCACTGGAACTGGAGCTGGAACTGGTACTGGAACTGGAGCTGGTAGTGGTACTGGCACTAGAAGGAGACATCCCGGACGGACCAGAACGAGAGGAAGGAAGGAGGCCAGAACACCGGATCCAGAAGGCGCTCACGCGACACCGAGGTCAACTGAACGTAAGTGTGTTTTTTGTACTGGCCGTGGATCAATTCAGGCAAAAATGTCTTTCTTAGGCGGGTTATAGGAAAGAGGTGCTTGTTAGGGTCGCGACGGAGTTGGGAGAAACGTTTGGAAGGGAATGAAACGGTTGTAAGGCTAAAAACAATGATCGCGGGGAGGCGAACAATATGAGGAAGAGTTTGTTAGAGAACTCGCCAATCAGGAGAGAGAGCGGATCGTAGAAGAAAAGGAACTAAAAGAGCAGGAAAGATTACGCGAACTCGAGGAAAAAGAGCGAGAACGGCAGGAAAAATAGCAAGAACGGCAGTACGAACTCGAACGGCTGAAATTAGCTAATCAGGCTACCTCGCGCGAATCTTTAGGTAGTAGAGATTCGGGAAACAGAAGTAGTATCCGTATCAGCCATGTAATGGATAAATTCAAAGGCGAAGTGAGGATATTACCTTGTTTTTAAGTGTATTTGAGGCGCATGCTCGTCAGCTCGACATTGCGCCGGTAGAATGGGTCAGTCAATTAATGGGATTGCTTCCCAATGAAATAAATACATGGTTAGTTGTAGGATCAGATTCTTCAGAGCAGGATTATAATCAAATCAAAACGCAGCTTTTGGATATGTACAAATTCAACGCCTGAAAAATGTCGTCAGATGTTTTGCAGTCATGCAAAGGGTGCGAAAACTACATGGAATGTTTATGCTCGCGAACTGACGAACTATTGCCAGAAATGGATTTCAGGAGTGAAAGTTGAAACTTATGATCAATTATTAGATATGACTGTCACCGATCAGATGAAACGGAAGGTGCCGGCGGACATACGTGCCCATTTCGTAGATGTTTGGGGCGAGGTTTCGCAGTCCCAAGATCTGGCGCGTAGGCTGGACCCCTACGAAAACAATAGGTTCTAGTGCGTATAGGAAAGATTTTTCTAAGGTTAATCACAAGGAGCCTGTGGGGGAACAAAAGTGGAAAAAGGTGACGGAGAGCGTGCCCTCCACTTCTAAGCCCGCAGCGCCCAAGGCAGATAGGAACGCGGAATTCGACAAGCCGCAGGAACGCACGTGCTATTTATGTAAAAAACCGGGGCACATTAAGAAATACTGCCCTCAGCTTAAATCAAGCGAGAAAAATGTGTCAAGTTGTCGACACCAGTGCGCAGGAAATTGTTGCTCCCTCACACATTTTTCGGCACGGTTTGCGGAAATCCTATTTCCTTTCTTACGAGATTCTGGTGCGACGGTTGATCTGATCAACAGCAAATACGTCAGGCCGAATCATATACCGGCGAATCCGTATGGGTTAAGCAGCCCTTGGACGAGGCACCGAAAAATCTACCGGTAGCTAAGGTAGAAACCGTAGGCCCGTTCGGTAAGCTTATTACCGAAGCCGCAGTCGCGAAAAAATTGCGACTTAGAATATTACATTCTGAGTAATCGATCTGCCACGCTTCTCTCCGAATCAGGCAAGGGTTTTTAGAACCGCAGTTTCTTTGTGCGGGTGCGCACGCCCGTGCCCAGACGGCGGCCGGGCATGCCGACGGGGTGGGGCCGGAGGCGATGGCGGCGGCGCCAGCAACGCGCCGGCCGCCGAGCGCCCTGGTGACGCACCGTTGTGGTCATGAACGAGGGCTTTGGGGGAAGGGGCGGTCGAGCTAGGCGAGGTCGTAGGAAACGGCCGGGCGCACGACGCAACCCAAACACTTGCGTCGGACGCGAAAGCTCCGGACGAGGAAACTTGTGTCTTGTTAGGCGAGGTAAATGACCCGGGCAATGTTTTTGAAAACAACGCGGAATTTGAAGTAGATTCCGGGAGCGTTGCATTGGCCCGTTTAGACCCGTCCGAATTTGAGAAAGCTCAGAGACAGGATGAAGAGCTCTTACCTCTATTCGAGCTAGCCGAAGGCCCAGAAACGGAACGGCGCGATTATTTTATAGAACGCGGCCTTTTGTTCCGGAAACGGCAGAGCAAGCGCGGTGAGCAATTCTCCATGCTTGTGACTCCGCGGGTGTATCGTGGCACTATATTGAAGCTTTGCCATGAAGTCGCCCACGGTCATTTAGGTGTCACAAAAAGTAAGGACGCGATGGCGAAGTATTTCTTCTGGCCGAACTGTTACAAAGATATGGAAAATTACGTACGTAGCTGCGATAGTTGCCAGCGCGTAGGTAACGGCGGCGAGAAGTTTCGCGCGCCTTTGAAAATTGTACCTATACCGGGTGAGGCGTTTGAGAAAGTAAATGTAGATGCTTGTGGCCCTTTCCCCGAGTCCGAGTCAGGAAACAAGTTCATACTAACAGCAATGTGTTTTAGCCACAAAATATCCCGAGGCTATTCCCATACGTGATTTGACGACGGTCACTGTCATTGAAGCTTTATTAGACTTGTTCAGTCGGATTGGATTTCCGCGAGAGCTTCAAACAGATCAGGGAACCTGCTTTACTAGCACACTGATGGCGGAATTCGCCGAGAGATTTTGCATTAAGTTAATTAGAAGTTCGCCTTATCATCCGCAATCTAATGCCGTAGAACGGATGTACAGAACCATGAACCGGTTGATGAGGTTCTTTGTTTAGAGGCGGGGACAGATTGGGAGTGCCAGCGTCCTGCAATTATGTTCGCGTTACGCACGAGTGTGCACAAATCGATAGGTTTTTCTCCAGCCAAGTTAGTCTATGGGAAAAATCTCCGCACACCCATGACGCTGCTTTACGAAAAGCTTGCTGGTGCAGCTGAAAGCGAAGGGAGCACGGTGGTTGAGCACGTGTTCAAGTTGATTAATAGACTGAAGCGTTCGCGTGAACTTGCCCATACCAAAATGGCGGAAGAACAACGTAAGCGTAAGGTGTGGTATGACCGCAAGGCGATCTCGCGCAGTTTTGAAATAGGCGCGAAGGTGCTGGTTTTGGCGCCTAACAGAACGCGGAAACTCGCGGTGCAGTGGGTCGGGCCAGGCGAAGTTCGGGAGAAAATATCCGAACACAATTACGTAGTTCAGATGCCGGGGCGGAAAGAACCACGCGTGTATCACATCAACATGATGAAAAAGTATCACCAACGTACTGAATACGTGAACTTTCTCGGTTCTGCGACGGTCCTAGCCGCAGGCGAGGAAGACGCGTTAGACCGCTACGCGTTAAGATTAGATTCCGACGACTTTGACGCGGAAGAAATGCTAAACGGTACTAAGGTTGAACCCGAGTTCCGTGAAGCACTCAAAAAATGTCATTTGTAAATACAGCTGTATTTTAGTGAGAAACCTGGTCTTACAGATGTAACGACCATGGACATTGAATTAACTGACACTGATAAAGTAGTCCGAAGTGTACCCTACCGCATGTCGCCGAGACAAACTAAGATATTGCGGGAAGAGATGGACAAAATGCGGGAAATCCCCCCGACACAGGCAAGCATATTGTAGCGTCGCGAGGTAGCTCATGCTCCGGCGTGACGTTTCGCTTGGAAATCCCAGTCTTAAGCCGGATGGGGGATGGGGGTGGAACGCGGCGGCGCCTCGCTGGCGCGCGCGGGGCAGGAAAATCCCAGTCCCAAAATAACTTGGACAACAGGGCGCGCTCGGGCGTGAGTCTAGGTAATGACGGTTGCTCCCTGGAGAGGGCTGGCTAGCGAGCCGTATGACGCCCGCCGCTGAAAGAGTGGGGGACGAGCCGTGGGATATTTATTGCGGCGCCGACATGCGCTCGCGGGATACGCTAGTGAGTCGAAAGACGGGAGGTATCTCCAGTGCAACCTTGCACGTGATCTTCGAGTGTAAGATCAAAGTTGGCATCAGGCCATGTAACATTTCTAGTTACAGGGAACTCTATGTCCGACGCTCGCACTTCGCGTAGCTTTCTCATGCTCTCGAGCAGAGGTACTGGGCTAGGCCTAGGGACAGTCGCGGGGTTTCGCGGCTTAGAGAATCGAAAGGTTGCCAAAGGGATTCAATCTTGTATCATAATCTTTTATTTTATTATTGTAAATATACTGTAAATACTATACAAATCAGTCGTCTGTGTTCTTCTTGTCCACTACGTCACAATATCCAGCAGCAGTCAGAATGACTCTGCTGTTGATGAGGAACAACACGAGAGTTCCTCTACAACGCTTGAGAATGTGAGAAAGAAAAAAAAAGCTACCAAAAAAATAATTCCTTACAATGGCGCTCCCATGGAATTTAAATGGTCTTCGCACTCACTCAGAAGAATTAAGATTGATAATTTCTCGCCACAGAACATCTATAGTCTGTTTTCAGGAAACACATCTTCTTCCTCATCCCCTGTGTCTTCGCGGATTTAACATCCATCGGTTCGATCAAGAAGTCGGACTTGTTGCTCACGGTGGAGTCGCGGTATTCATTCGCAACACCCTGTGCTCTGAGGAGCATAACGTTCGAACCGACCTTCAAACCGTCTGCGTTCGGGTACACCTACCGTCCTTCTCTCTTACGGTGTGTAGTATACACATTCTTCCTGGCCAAGTCGTGTCACAGACGAGCTCAAAGACGTGTTTTCTCAGTTCCCACCTCCTTTTCTTATTGTGGGGGACTTTAATGCCACCAGTCCTCTCTGGGATGGCACAAGGACCTGCCCGAAAGTTTCTATACTCGAAAATATTATTGAGCATTAATTCATCTGAATTCCGGGAATCATATTTATGGCTTCAAACACCTTTTCGTCAATCGATCTGGCATTCTGCAGTCCATCCATATCTACCATCGTAGAATGGACTGTTCTCGATGACCTGCATGGGAGTGACCATTTTCATACTTTGGTCCACTTTAATATCCCTAATTTAGACGTTATCCACCCATATCGCTGGCTAATCCATCGAGCCGACGGGGATACATTCAGCGAGAAAATTATAATGCCAGATAAGTTTCCAAATAATATCGATGCCTTCGTGGTCCAATTCACCGACGCCCTTCTTCGCGCAACCACCATTGCAATTCCAATGTCTACGTGTCGGCCACGACGCGTCCCTGTGCCTAGGTGGAATGCTGACTGTGCCACCGCGGTGCGTGACCGAAAGCGAGCACTCGTGAGGCTCAGTAGGTTCCCCACCACATCGAACCTGATTGATTAGAAAAGAAAGCGGGCCAGAACTAGAATAGTTCTGGAAAGTAAGACCGCTTTCTGGAGTCTATATTTCTTCTTTCTTTTCATACCCTGCCTAAAATAGTATGGCGAAAGATCCGAGAAAGATTTTTCACAATATGTCCTAGGACTTCTTATCAATGCAAATCTCATTACTTCTCCAGAAGAAATAGTTGAGGAATTGGCCTGTCACTATGAAAGTACTTCCAGTTCCTTACACTACTCCCCTGGCGTCTTGGAAACGAAGAATGGAATGGAGAAATGCAGATTGGACTTTTCAACTTGGCTGGAGGAAGATTATAACGCCCCTTTCTCCATGGATGAATTTTCCTGTGTCCTCGCCCATGGGAAAGGTTCTGCTCAGGATCAGACCAGATACACAACCAAATGTTAAAACACCTGTCGGAGGAGGCACGTATTTTTCTCCTCCGTATCTTCAACAAGATTTGGATGGAACATACCTTTCCTAGGACCTGGCGTGAAGCGATTATTTTTCCAATTCCTAAATAAGGAAAGGACCGGACAAAACCGTCAACCTATCTCTCAATCTCGCTTACAAGCTGTGTATGCAAACGTCTAGAGCGAATAGTGAACACGCGTCTATTCTGGCTACTGAAAAAGAGACTACTTACACCCATCCAATGTGGTTTCAGGAAGAACAGGTCAACCGTGGACCACCTCAGCCTTACCACACAGATCTCCACTGCTTTCGTGCTACCTCAACACCTGGTAACAATTTTCTTCGATATAGAGAAAGCATATGATACTACCTGGAGACAAGGCATTCTTCGCACTATACATTCTTGGTATCTTAGCGGCCGGCTCCCCCTTTTTTAGTAGCCTTTCTTTCGTCTAGATACTTCCGCTTCCGCCTTGGTGTCAGGGTATTCGCCAGTCACCATCTAGAAAATGGGATCCCTCAGGTTTCAATTCCGAGTGTCACTGTTTGCCAACGCTATCAATAGAATACTGTCGATAATCCGAGAGCTGGTGAAAGCATCGCTCTTCTTTGATGATTTTGCCATTTCGTACTCCTCCAAGAGTATGCAAGTGATAGAGAGACAATTACAGCTTGTTCTCAACAAATTGCAGGAATGGAGTGATGCGACAGGTTTCAAATTCTCCACATCAAAAACCAACTGTATGCACTCCTGCAGAATTCATCATCTCCATAACCACCACGATCTTTTTCTTGGGAGCCATCGTCTTCCTTTTGTGGAGTCTGCAACTTTCCATGGGCTTAATTTTGATCAGAGCCCAACTTGACGAAATCACATCAGCAAACTGAAAAGCCGATGTGTGTCACCTGTGAACCTACTCCGTATCCTTACAGGCAGCTCTTGGGGAGCAGACCGTACGTTTGTATAGAACCTTCATCCGATGTATTTTGGATTGGATGCATTGTATATGGGTCAGCCTCTCCGTCAACCCTCCGGCCATTAAATACTATTCACAACGCCGGTATATGGATTAGTACAGGCGCCTACCGCACGAGTCGTATCGAATGCCTCTTGACCGAAGCTGGAGAACCATCTCTGAACCAAAGGCGAGATATTTTATTAGCCTCTTATGGGGCTAAAGTGTCAGGATTCTTTGTCCATTCTTGTCATCGAATAATCACCCACCCAAATTATGAGTCCTTGTGTATTACTCGAACATAGTTTCCCCATCCCCCAGGTATTAAATTGCTAAATCTTCTGCGGGAACTAAATGTCGATCTTCCCACTCCTGTGATACCCACAAGAGACCGGATTCCCCCTTGGAAACTCCTCCTTCCCAATATTGACCTCAGACTCTCCTATTTATCCAAACTACAAGTCTTCTGGTATACCAGAAGCAGTGTCAAGGTATGAGAGAATCCTATCCGGATTATTTATTCTTATACACGGATGGTTCATCGTGCAGCTATGTGGTGGCGTGTAGTTTTTATTGTATCAGGACCACCAAATCATTTCGGCTTCACTCCCAATGCAGTATATTCACTGCCGAAATGTATTCTTGAGGCCCTAAAATACATCGAATCAGCGACGTTGCGGCGAGTAGTTATCTGTTCTGATTCTCTCAGCTCTCTTCAAGCTGTCTCCCATCCTTCGTCAGACTAGCTGACGTTATCTGTCCAAAGCCTAATGCATCTTATTCTGTCTCTCCGCTATGACCTGGTACTTAGTTGGGTCCCAGGCCACGTGAGTATCACAGGAAATGAACTGGCCGACCAGGCGGCGAAATCAGCGACTCGTAAGACTCGTATCGACATTCCTTCTGTACCATTGTCCGATGTTGAGGCTTTCTTGAAACGATCCGGTTTTTAGTGCGTGGAAAACAGAGTGGCGCAATAGCACTTTCAAACTAAGTGCGATAAAGAATTCTGTTAATCCCTGGCGTTCCTCATCACGCTCCACTAGGCGTGAGGAAGTTATTTTAACCCGTCTTCGTATCGGACACTACCACTTTTCTCACGGTTTCCTCGAGGTGACACTCGTTCCATCTGTGACTCGTGCACTGGACGGTTCTTTCTGTGGAAGCCGTCCTCCTGAACTAGACGAAATTTGTTGGCAACCAACGATGACATGACCTGGGTAACTACCTTCGGGTGGTTCTCAGGGATGACGATTCTGCGCTCTCAAAACTTTTTTGTTTTTTGAGAGAAAGCAGAATATATAATTTTATTTGAAAGATAATAACAATGTTTATGTTGCTTTCTTTGGCCCCTTTACAGCCAATTCTACGTTTAAAGAAACATTTTAAGCGTCCTTTTTCTGTTTTCCTTCTGCCATATCTACATGTATACTTGATGCAGAATTGAAGACTCTTTTAGGCATCTGAAGCAGCGGGCCAGCCATTCTCGGATACTGCAGATGACCCAGTCCACTTTTCTCTTGCCAGCCTTTAAGAGGATCCTGGCGTCACATTCGTCAAGTTCTACCACCGCGTATTTTTGTTGCCTGGCATTGGTAAGGTAAGGCTTGGTATTTCGATAAGGAGACGAGGGGCTCTTTCTTCATGTTGCCCAGCGTGTGTTTTAGCGCATACTGGACTTCTTCTTTTGTGGTAGCAACATTAGTCACAAATTCCTAAGGTAATTCCCGGCACGCCACTTCTCACCGATCCGGTACCGCCTAGGGCGGCTGTGAGAGCGTCTGTTAAGTTCTTCTCGCTTTGGATATCTTTACCCAAGTTCTATAGAGTCTTTAGCGTATCTCGCAACCCATGACTGGTAGCGCCTGTTCTTGTTTTGGCACTTTGGAAACCGCGTGTCTGCCTCCTTTCAATACTACCGTGGCTGGCACGTCGAGACAGCAGAGGAAGTGAGCTGCTCGTCATAATCTGCAGCTTTCCTCTTTCTGTGTTTTTCCATTAAAGGGCTTCGGCGGGCAGGTACCCGGCTCACACACCAGAATATTTTCGCGCTGCGCAGGGGGGCGGTGGACTGGGCGAGCGGAGAGTCACGAGCCAGCAAACAAAACGTCTCTTCAGGCGATTCTGTCCAGTATTTTTTGATTTATTAACAGCAACGTAACAATAATTATTATTTAATGAACGCCGGCTCACAGAGAAATCACAAAGATATCTCGTGAAACATCACAGCCAAGCTGTTCATTATTTATAACAATAATTATTTATTAATGAACCTGGAAATTATTTACTTTTATTTTTATTTATTTATTTTATGTCGCATCAACTACAAAGGTTATTAGCAAGCTGGAAATTAAACAGATAGGGAAATCTTAATAATCTTAATAAATATTAATAAAATAAACCTGAATTTCTAGATTACTAATAATTTCTCCTCCTTTTTTCTCCTTTTGTTGGGAACTGGCATTCCGGAAATTTTTATTGAAACATTTACTGACTAAGGAAGATTTAGTGCCGAAGTAAACTTCCACCAAAAATACACGTTGATCCTTCGCCAACATTTTCGAAGCGATTCTTCTTTCCGAAACGTGTACGCGTGATATTGAGCGAAATATAGACAATTATAAAACACAATATCCCCCCCAAAAAAACTCCAAATATTTTGTTTAAACACTTGATTTAAAAATTACATAAACGCGATTTGATTAAGACTTGAGTTTACAAATATTACACTGAAGTAATTTTTAAATGTCTCTCAGTTCGTTAAAATAAACATTTTAGGCGCATTTAATAATTATTGGTTTTATTATTTTACAGCAAAAAAGACTTTTAACTAATTGCATTAATACTGAAGATTCGACTGCCGCGCCGATGTGGTTAGATGCTCCACTGGACGTTTCGCTCCACCCGCCATTTTGTTGAATGGTGTTTTTGATCTAAGTGTACGAAGTTATACTATAAATTGTAGTTTGATGTTTATGGAATCTGAGTGGAAAATGTGTTTTCTAATATTTTATTCCAATTATATTTATACTTGAATACCTGCCGGTAAAAACGTTGTAACTCTCAAAATGCAAATTTAGCGACACACGACTTTCCTCTTCCATTGTTTTCAATGTTTATAAAGCCGTGCGACACATGGCTAAATTAAAATGGAAGAAACTAGTGGTACTACAGAATGGCACAGACTTTCCCACATTTAGTTTTCTAATTCCTTCGGTCTCGGCTAGCTATTCGTAATTGCTACATACTCATGCAAGATGCCAACTATCGCCGACCAAAGTACATTTTTTATAATAATAATAATAATAAGATGAATTAACCGAGGTAATGTGGTGCTTTTACTATGCAAAAGCGAAAAATGGGGGCTCAGAAATAGGAGTTTTTAAGATATGGAGAGAGCGGAACCCAGATATGAGACCTACCCTACACTCAAAGAAACTTGCCAGCCAACGACGATACATACTCAGCAGTGGAAAATTCACAGCAGAACAACTTGCAGACATCCAGAGAAACGCGCAGTATGTTCTTCGATCAAACTATCCACATGACGAATATTAAGAACCATCTAATATCCCTGAAAACAATGGTCCCCTTGAAGGTTCATCTCTTCCAAATGAAACATCCGTCAGTGGTGAAAATTCATCTAGCCATGAGTCACACGATAAGGACATGGTGCGGGACCTCCTCCGACGCGAGATAGAACGAGTTCGTCTACTTTTATTCGAATCTCGTGCACCGTTGAGGAGAATTTACGATAATGCTAAATCTAAGAGAGTGATAGAAACAGCGAATTCTGTGTTAAATGAGGTTGTACAGACCTCAAGTAGAGATCTAGATATTACTGAAATCAATCACATCGCGTATGCAACTGGATATCTAGTATCTCAGATAATTTTGGGGCTGGCCAAGAACACCGATGGCTGACAGCCAGACAGAGTAAAATGCTCCGTACATCAATGGATGAAAAGAATTATGAAACGGATAGCCGACACCCGTCGTGAACTATCACTCTTAGCAGAGGCATCTTCTAAGTCAAACCACACGTATAAAGTTCAACAAAAAATACTCCATGTTGAACAAAAATATCTAATTGACAATGACGCAACAAGGCTAATGGTAGCTGAAAAGCTAAAAGAGAAAATCCAAGCATGGCCTCAACGAATAAGACGGTACAAACGTAGAGAAGATTTCCGTGTACAGAACCGGTTGTTTGAAACAGACGCGAAGAGATTCTATCGCAGTCTGACTCAAAAACCGAAGGGTAATGCTGCCCCTACTTCAAAAGATGACGTCCAAACATTTGGTCAGGAATCTGGGAGGAAACCAGATCCTACAACAAAGACGCATCGTGGCTCCAATCTGAAGTTGATGCTGCCAATGGACACGTGAAAACAGTGGAACATGTTCAAGGATTCTCGAGAGAGGACCTATGCCAAACAATTAAGAACATGGGAAACTGGAAATTCCCTGTGGTTGATAAGATTCAGATTTATTGGATTAAGAAATTAACAGCATTACATTCTCATCTAGCAAAAGCTGTAAATAAATTTTAGAAACCCCTAAGTAACTCCCCGAATGGCTCACTCGCGGCATCACGTATTTGCTACCCAAAGGAGGAGACAGCTCTTTGGCTAAGAACTACAGGCCAATTACTTGCCTGCCAGTAATATACAAACGTAAAACTGCAGCCATAGCTGACAAAATGTTAGGCACCTAGAAAGAACCATCTGTTTCCAGTTGAAAAGAAAGGATGTCGTAAAGGTTCCTATGGCTGTAAGGAAATCTTGCTTCTTAATAAAATAATTTTGAACGATGTAAAGAAACGAAAACGTAATTTAAGCCTGGCTTGCATTGACTACAAGAAGGCCTTTGACAGTGTACCACACGATTGGATTATGAAGACCCTGGAGATCTATCGATTTCATCCTAGACTTGTTGAGTTTTCAAGGCTAGTATGAAGTCGTGGAACAACAGGATACTAATCCACAGCAGAAAGGGAGTAGTAGAAACAAGAAGTTATCAGATTAACAGGTGAATTTTTCAAGGAGATTCACTATCCCTCTCTGCTGTTTTGCATTAGTGTGATCCCTCTATCAAGACAGCTGTCGCACACTGACTTTGGTTACAAGCTCCATGGTGATAAAAGGCCTGTATCACATTTATTTTACATCGATGATTTTAAAATGTCTGCTAAGAATGAAGCGATTCTCTCCCAAATGCTGTCTGTCAACAATGATTTTAGCAATGACATCTGCATGAAGTTTGGTCTTGACAAGTGTGCAAAAGTCAACTTAAAAAGAGGCAAAATGACCACGTCAGAGAACATGTTGATAGACACTCTGATTCAAGATCTTTAGCCAGGTAAAACTTACAAATATCTGGGCATTGAAGAATGTGAGACCATCTCGAACGACACAATGAAAGAGAGAATTCGCAAGGAGTATTATAGAAGAGTGAGACTTGTCCTGCAGTCCGCTCTGAACTCAAGGAAAAAAATATCAGCAAAGGTAGTTTGGCGGTGCCTGTAGCCGAATACAGTTTCGGACTAGTAGACTGGACTGAACAGGAAATTCGCATTATGGATCGAAAAACCAGAAAACTGCTTACAATGCATCATGTTTCCACCCCCCAGCTGATGTACATAGACTTTATGTGTCACGTAAGGAAGGAGGAAGATGCCTAAGACAAATTCAGGCCTCGTGGCTGAATGCAATAACCGGGATGGGAAAGTATGTAGTCAGCCATCAAGATTACCCACTAATGAGGCAGGTCATGAAATCTGACCGAAGAATGGGAAACAGAGGCATTGTAAGTGTAGCAAGAAGCATTGCGAACAAGACTATGCAAGACAACCAGAATGACAGAGACACTGAACTTATGATGCTACTTAACATGAAATTTGAGACACAAAAAATGTTAAAGAAATCGTGGAGAGACAAACCACTCCACGGACAATATTTGAAACGAATGGACAGTGTACACATCAATAAAGATCAATCATTTATGTGGCTTAAAAGGGGAAGAATGAAGCCAGAATCGGAAGCACTTGTAATAGCTGCCCAAGATCAGGCATTGAGAACACGACATTGTGATAAATCGGTTCTCAAAATTTCCCAAGATGATAAATGTCGCATTTGTCAGGAACACGTAGAAACCATCGATCAGATTTTCTCTGCTTGTCCAATCTTAGCAAAAACCAAATACTTGAAAACACATGACAGGGTGTGTAGCTACCTTCACTGGCAGATCTGTACCGCCCTCGAAGTTCCAAACACATGCCCCAAGTTGTACGAACACTCACAAAAACCGGTGACGCCTGTTGGATTGTGTACGTTATTGTACGACCAACAAATTTAAAGGGATCGCACGATAGCGGCAAACAAAATATAGTTATCCGGGATTTGGAGAAAAAATCGTGTTTACTTGTCGATGTGGGGTGTACCTTGGGATCAAAACGTTGTTAACAAGGAGGCAGAGAAACGTCTTAAATACAAGAGTTTGGAAATCGAGATCAGCCGAATGTGGGGCGTAAAAGCACATGTCGTCCCGATAGTTATCGGAGCTCTGGTATTTGTTCCGCAAATTCTGTGTCTAAACTCCTAGGTAAGACTGAGAAGTGCAAGAAATCGCTTTTGTTTGGAACAGCCCACATTTTGCGCATAGTATTGTAGAGGCACACAGTCCCTAGATTTGCTCCTTAGGTAGCTGGTTGCAAAGTGGAGTAGATTTTATCTTCACCCGACACATAACATCTTTAGTCGTGATATATATAATAATAATAATAATAATAATAATAATAATAATAATAGTGTTTTATTTCTGGCGAGGCTCAGGCCATAAGGCCTGCTTTTCCGCCTAACCACCCAAATATTTACATTTACATAATTACAATTGAGGAGTTCGGATGGAAACAATATTAGCTGACATTTCACGTTAGTTACGAAAGTGCAATGATTGTATTAGCTGACGGAAATGTGCTGCACACAACTAATGAAACATAAAGTATGAATATATTTTCATTGGTAGTTTTTGGACTCTAAAACTAACATGATATAGAGAGTGCCTATGTTTCTTATTTTCAAGAAGGATATGGAATGTCAATAATTTTACTTTCGCAAAATGTCAGAAATTATTCCCTATCCCGAATGCCTCAATTGTGGACAAATTACAAGAAGAAAGGAGGACAGATTTTACATGTAAATCTGGGATCCAACGTAGGGACCATCCCGGTATACGCCTTAAGCGATTGAGTAATTATGTGAAAGGCAAAAGGGAAGCTGAGGGAGAAAGAAAGAGGAAGTTTGAATTAATTATGAAAGTAAGGAGAGTGGGGAGGGGGAACGATGGTAATATTACTATAAAGTTTTCCGTATTCATTATATATTTCGTATACATTTATAAATGTAGTTTTCTAGATGGACGCAGAAAATGGCTGAAGACTAGAAGATAATCTGAAACAGGAGAAGGAACGGAAGCAGAAAGCAAGCAGATGAACAAAAAAATACAACATACCACAAGAAGATCATACAATACAAAGACTGAAAATGCGTTAAAAACTTATTATCTAGTACATGTAACACTTGTGGAATTTGTGTTATCTATAATTATTTGATTTAATCTAATTACTGAGTTGAGTTTTAAATTTTCTGAAATCACTAATTTGTTTTAGATATGTGGGTAATGAATTCCATATTCTAATTACAGTTACAGGAGAGTTACCTATGCAAATTTCCGGAAAGGAGGATTTCTCCAATTTGTTCAAAGCGTTGCGACAGCGTCACTAAGCTTTGCGACTTCATTGGATTTAAAAAGAGACCAAGGGCTTTTGCCCATTTACTGAGAGCATTTAAGTCATTATTTATTTTCTGGGCTAATGAGTTCAACTCCGATGGGTGTCCCACTTATATAGATTTGGAGGTCGTCAGCGTACATTTTGTGTTTACAGTGACTGAGGCATTGTCATACGTCATTTACATAAATTAAAAATGCTAAGGGTCTTAGAAATGTACTCTGCGCAATACCACGAGATGTTTTAACAGCAGCGGATTGTTTTTCACCAGATACAACGATTTGTTGTCGATTTGAAAGATATTGAGTGAACCATCGTATTGTGGGTTTAGCGAAACCCAATATTTTTATTTTTACTTTCTCGCCTTACGAATACTTCGTAAGAAGAGAAAGTTATGTAATCGTGCGGCGGAAAACGGGGAATTTTCGCCAGAAAATCTCTTATAGCAGGGTCTGGTGACAAAAAAGTGGATAAAACCTGTTGCTAAATTTAGAAAAAAAATCCTCTATCTCGTGATGTAGTCAAAATACATGATTTGTTGCTTCTTCATACTTCAAAATCGATTGACGGCAAAACGTCCGTCTGTCCGTCTGTGGTCAACGCTAGCGCCTAAACCGTTCAGTCGATTTTCTTCAAAATTGATATTCCCCGATGGTTTTTACTCGTCTCAAGGCCTCTTGAATTTGAAACCGATATCTTAGTATTTGAGGATACTTTACATGAAGCCCATTTTGAAATTTTGTAAATTAAAAAAATGGCTCCAAATTTTTTGATTATATTTTGTTGTTGAATAGTGCGAAGAACGTTGAAGGGAATGACGTAGACATCATTATCGTTTATTGGCCCTATTTTTCGAAAATTGCAAAAAACTGTTTAAAAACTCCAAAATTAAAGATAGAGATTTTCGCTTCAGACAAAGTCGGTTGTACAAAATTAGCACTTTAAATAAGGTCATGTACCATTTTTTGGAAAAACGAACAGTTTTTTGCGTAAATTGCGATTCAAATTGACAAAAAAACTTTTCTCAAAAACCGCTCCAAATTTTTTCTTTAAATTTTGTGCACGTGTGTAAGAAGGGAAGGTAAATATATAAATAAACTAGTGGTGCTATAGAATGGCACATACATTCTCGCAGTAGTTATTTTCCAAATGCCGATTATCCGATAAATTATGTGGAGTTAACCATTTACCGCTGCCTTTCTTGGTCATGTTTTTTGTAAAGACATGTTTTTCGCATGTTGTCAATTACCTTCTTCCTAATGATAGAACTGACTCAAGATCGTTTTGACTGAAATATTCGGAGTTGTTCCGCAAGTCGGTCCCGTAGCGCGTTTGGTTAATGCACATTGGGTTGAGATCTTCAATAATGAAGGTACCGAGTTCGATCCCCCGTGGGGAAATTTAATTTGATGAATGTGATGTTTCAGGAAAAAAACACTGGAGAGTGTAGATACTTTATTGAAAATCATTGAAAGTACTTCTACTCACAAATAGATTCAATATTGATAAATAGACAGGTCTTGTCTGTGTTTTCCCTAACTGCGTCTTTTAAACTATTTTCAACTCTGTTATTCGATTTCTGAAGCGTATGACATGTCAAATCAACTGTTGTCTAGTATATATCTGTATGAACCAATTTAAGTAAAATTATGAGCATTTTAACGCTAAATTGTAATACAATATAACCAGAAGGCATGCGATGAACTTACATATACCTAACGGTTCCAAAAATGGTTATTACTTTCTAGCCTTACGAATACTTCGTAATGCGGTTTATCGCTGCCCTTTTTGGTCATGTTAGAAAGATACGTTTTTCGCATGTTGAAAATTACCGGCTCCTAATTATAAAAGCGATAGAATTACGTTTTGACAAAAATATAAGTAATTGCGATAAATGTCCTGGAAATGTCTGTATATATTTGTTCAAATAATTAACTTTTAACAATTTTTTACTTCTCTTGTATTTGTAAAGCGTTTTGCCATCCTATCAATTGTTTCTTAATCATGCATTTACCATTTTATAGGTCAGTTCTATTCTTTCATGGCTCTGTTCGACAGAGGCGGTGTTGGTGTTGAGTAGTGGTATAAGTGCCGGTTCGTTGAATTTGAGTTTCGGTTGTCTGGTCTTGGTACCGAAAAGGTTTGCTGGTATAATACACTTTTTCTGGTTTATGAAGTAGTGGAATAGCAAAAAGGACCGTATAGAAGCAGAGCGAGAAAGTATGTGCGTTGGAAGCACCATTAGTTTCAAGCAGAATTTCGTGATCGACCGAGTCAAATGCTTTACTAAAATCTAGAATAGCAAGTATTGTCAATTTAACTTTGTCAATGGAGATTCTAGCTTCTTCAATAATATTTAAGAGAACAGTATCTGTGTTTCTGGCTGATCGGAAGCCATATTGTTGATCACTTATGAGACTTTCGCTTTCGAGATTACCTATAATTTGACGTCGTGCAATTTTTTCTAGAAATTTTGAAATTGTTGGTAGAATTCGTATCGGTCTGTATTCAGGAGGATTTGTGGTAGTTTTAGGAAGAGGGTGGACAAGCGCGGTTTTCCAAGATTTTGGATACGTTCCACTTACTAGAGAAAAGTTTATTATGTCAGTTACAATGGGATATATAACTTTGGCACTGACTTTTAGTAATTTAGCATTGATATTATCTGTCCCTGAGGCGTTTGATTTGAGGCTCTGAATGGTTTTGAAAATTTCATAATGATTTGTAGATGCAAAAAAGAATTCTTCCTGAGTGTGTACCAAAACGGATCGTAAGGTTGAGACAGTTTTGTTTTTTGAGATATAATCGACGTGAGGAGCCATGTTAGCAAAACGCTGGTTAAAAGCATCAAGGGGTGCATCAATTTGTGATGGCGTTCGTGATTTGCCTAAACCTAAGGAGCGCAGCGATTTCCATACTTGTTTTGAGTCTCTGTTCGTGCCAAAAATACTATGATAATATATAATTTTAGCGTGCCTCGGTTTTTGACATTTTCTTAATTTTTCTTTGTCCTAATAGTAGAAAGGAAATATTCATTTTAGAACAGACGGACGGACGTTTTGCTTTCAATTGGTTTTTCGGTTTGCAAGACGCACAAATCAGGGAATCTGACTACATCACGTGCTAGAGAATTTTTTTCTTAATTTTGCAACTGGATTTATCCACTTTTTCGTTACCTCGCCCCAGCAATGATATTTTTCAGCCGAAAATTCACTTTTTTTTCGCGCAGCATTACATAACTTTCGCTATACTACGTATATTACTCCGTATATACCTATGTATATGGGAAAGTAAAAAGTCGCTTAATGTTCATGTTTGCCAACATGGATGCCTACATGCCTCACTCATACCACATACGACCTTTATGCAAGGAAACCCAGTATTCCAAAAAAGTGAGGTTTACGTTTTTGCCAAGAGGTATTCACTTGCTTGACCTGTGGAGAAGAGTGAGTTGAGTGTGTACAGTGAATAGTGTGAGTAGAGTGTGTATAGTGAGTAGGTTGAGAAGAGTTGGGTAGAGTTGAGTAGAATGATTAGAGTGATTAGGTTGAGTAGGTTGAGTGGAATGGAGTGGAGTGGAATGGAGTGGAGTAGAATGAAGTGGAGTGGAGTGAAGTGGAGTGGAGTGGAGTGTGTGTTTACTCAATCTACTCACTCTTGAGTAGAATGAAATGTGGAGCGTGCAGTGTGGAAGTGCTACTGAGTATGGTGCTATGATGCGAATTTGACTGTTATGAATTCGCTGGGACAGCAGTGATTGTGTTTCTTTATATAAACATACACACGCGTTTGACTGAATATATGGAGTCTGTATGCACGCGGCAACGGTTATTGATCGATGACGTCATCCGTCTTGCTGCGATACGTTGGAGTGTAACCAGTAAGTACAAGTGAACGATTTTTTTTAGAATTCCCACACACACTTGATAACCCTGGATGGAAGTGAGGTCTATTCCTGGACTTAAATATTTGGAACAGTCTTCGAACGACACCAGCTTTTGTGCACAACATATTTGAGACTATTAAATGCCGTCCGCCTCTGTGGTGTGTCTCGAGGCTTACAGCCGTAAAGGTTTGAAATGTTTCGACTCCGACAGCTGCCAGCATTCTGTGCACGTTAATTCCACTAATTTATCGGTTCCTGAGATATAATGATTGGAGTTGAAAAACAGAACGCAAAAAATTTTTCGTAATACTCGCCTTTAGTATTTGATAGCGCACCCAACAGAGAAATGAAAGTTAATCTTTATGTCCGCCGGCCGGTAAGAAATTAACGGCCATCGGCCATTAAAGAGCCGAGTTATCTATAAACTATTTCTTAAACTACGAAAACACATGACAACGTAAGTAACATACACATACAACAACACCTCAAAAAGTAATGTTCAGCTGTTTAATTAAAGTATTCTTATTTTAACTTCTTAATTCTCATTATAGTAAATCTTAGTATTGAGTGAAAGTGCTGACGTCGACCTTCTTGAAATTATTTATGTTGAT
>JAHLJT010008446.1:167230082-167254743 GCA_031308135.1 Acheta domesticus | reverse complement strand
CACTAGCTTTTGAACCACTCCAGTCAGGACAAGTACTACCTCTCGAGTGTTCTCCCGACAAGTGTGATGGGGTAGAGCATGTAAGTGTAAGTGCGTGTAAATAAGAGGTGAGAATAGAAGTAGGAAGAGAAAGCAAAGATCACGCGCGGTCCTTGAACCGCTTGTTAGGGCCCTGGCATTCGATGGGTGTTGATAGTAGAGACCACGGAAAAACCACTGATCAGAGCAGCCGGTCGCTAGAATTCTGCTCCAGACAGCGGCTGAACTCGACCCAACTGTCTAGCTAGTGTCGAAAATCGTCCCATCGTCGGGACTCGAACCCTACGACCTCCCAATCAGAGGCACTGCAGCACTCAGGTGATGCTCTGAGCCACCTTACTGGTCAAATAATCGATATTCATGAACATTTCAACAGACCAAAAACACTCAAAGAAACAATAAAGTGTTACTATCAGAATTTTCGTACTCTGAAAAATACCTGAAGTTTTGTAGAGAATTTTAGCTATATTTTCCGCAAATATGACGTTATATTGACCGAGAAAGGGTTAAGTCGTGATATTCGTGATTCAGAACTTAAAATATGCGATTTTAATGAATGTAGACAGGATACGAATAATCTAAATAGTTATTTTCAGCAAGTCGATGGTGTCTTAATTGCAGTTCATAATTTTTACAGATGTGTGCAACTTAACAAATCAAACAATTTTGAACACATTTTCATTCATATGAAAGATACATTTTTAATTCCATTATCAATGCCCTCTATTTTCCATCGGTAGTACATAAGAGGAGGCCCCTAGATCATATTTTCATATTCCACATTTTTTCAAATTTTAATTTTCAAACTCTTGCAATATATTCCCAATCTTTTCATAATATAAACCCCGAATACCCCATTTTTTAAAAATTTTTATCCATTTTTACGAGGACTTCTGAGATCCTAGGTCAGATTTTCACAATCGAAAATTTCACAATTTAAAATTTCATTCATTTTACATGAAAAATACGTCAATATTAAGCGTCAAAATCACTAAATAAGATTTTTTTTAACGACTTCAGTTTTCGAAATAGCATTGTATTATGACATGAATACGTGGATCAGATTGTTTTCAACTCCCTCAATATTACGTAATAGATAAGGCAGCAGTTGCCCAGTATTACGTAACGGATAAGGTAGTTGTTGCTTAATATATGATACCTATGTATAGAACGGTTTAATCACAATAGTTATGAGTGCAGCATCTCAGTAAGGATGAGTTGAAATAAGTACATTATATTATAATTCTGTACGTTTAATAAATTTAATGCTTTTATAGTGGGTTACAGTCATATAAGGGAGTGCTTACTAAACTAACTTTGTATAAACTTTACTTACAATCTATACTTAGTTCTAGGCATGTACTACTGCATAATTCTGCATATATAGATATTTTCATTGGTGAACAGTCTCGAAATTTCCATATCGACGTATACAATTGTATTATTAGCTACAGCATTATTCGGTAAGCATTCCAACAGTCGTATGCAAACGTATGGAGCATCTAATTTCCAGCTACCCCAGGAAAGAATCGGAGGGCAGAGAGTGGCTTTATCAGGGACAAAACAGTTTCAGGAATGGTTTCTCATGCGAAAGTCAGCTACTCTCACTTCTCAGGACCCAGCCAAAGTAGTTCATAAAGGTGGAAGGATCGACGCGATAGTAATAGACCTTTGCCAAAGCTTTTGATATTGTCCCACTCGATCGTCTTATAAAGCAATTAAAAGATCCGGGTATAGATAGTAGACTGGGGGCGTGGATAAATGAACTACTTCGTGACAGGAAACAGAAGGTCCGAATCGGAAGTTACTTATCAACCTCGAGAAACGTCACGTCAGGAATTCCACAACGAAGTGTCATCGGACCACCCATGTTTCTTGCCTTCGTGAATGATTTGCCGACAAATTTAGTTTCAAACGCACGACTCTTTGCAGATGACTGCGTAATTTATAGAATTATCAACTCTGAGAAGAACGAGGATCTCTTGCAGCGAGACTTAGGCAAATTACACATCTGGGCGGAAACAAACCGCATGGAAGTAAACAGTTCAAAGAACAAGAGCATCACGTTTGGTAGGGGTTATAGTCACAATGAAAACCGCGTACAAACTGAAGAAAAATGCTATACTTCGAGTCACGTCTTGCAAATATTTAGGAACACAGATGAACCGTAAATTGAGCTGGAAAAATCAAGTAAATTTCGTTGTTGGGAAAGCCTCGAGATCTTTACATTTTGTTATGCGGATTCAGAAAAAGAGTGCAGTGAGAGCCAAAGAACTAGCATATACGTCAATAGCGCCACCAACATTACAATAAGGCGCGATATGTTGGGACCCATATAGAATTTGCAGCAAACGAATCTAGAAAAGGTCCAGCGTAGACCATAAAAATTACTTTCAGGGGTACAAAGAACTAGTGGTCTCATAGAATGGTATAGACATTCCCGTATTAGTTTTCTATTTCCTTTGGTCTGGGCTAGCTATTCGGACTTGCCACATACTCTTGCCAGATGCCAATCGTCGCCTAAAGTACTACATTTTTTTTACATTTTCTTAATTTTTTGGTTTCCTAATGGTAGAATGGAAATAATATTTTAAGAATATTAAAGAACAGTAAAACCTCGTCCTAAAGGGTCATTCCAAATTAAATCAACACAGTAATTTTGCATCACCATCTCAGATTAAGATGAAATTTAGCACATAGGTAGTGTGAACGAAGAATAAAGAAAACTACAAATTTTGAGTAAGATATTTCCACCCCTTTGTGAAATACAGCCATGTAAAGTTTACAAAATTGTGTCCCGAATTTTTTTAAATTGATGTAGAACCTCTCCACATTAAGATACAGAGCTGAAAACAGGTGTCATTTAGCTGCTTTCTTTATGGCCTTTTATATGATATCCAACTCAGTAGGGATTGAGTTAAAAAAGTTTTTCAAATTTGAATTTAAAATTTTGATTTTGAGTTTTTTTCAAAATGCTCATTTTCAAAAAAAATTGAAAAAATTCTAAAATATTCCGTATACGTTTCCAGACAGATGATGCAAGTTTAAAAATGGAACTGCAATGGGTTCATATGGTAATCTTTACTTAAAATGCACTTATTTATTTACTCTAGATTTTATTGATTTAAGATGCATTTTATTTCAAATTACAAGACCTAATATAGACAAATTATTAATTTAGTGGTTTTTGTTGGTGAGTGTGTTGTGTTTTATTGTTGTTGTTTCCACTACATGTCGACTAAAGATGTTATGAGTCGGCTGAATATAAAATCTACTTCAGGTTGCAACCAGCTACTTAAGGAGCAGATCTGGTGACTGTCAGTGCCTCTATAATACTTTGCGCAAAATGTGGGCTGTTCCAAATAAAGCAATTCCTTGCACTTCCCAATCTTTTTAATTAGTTTAGACAAGTTCTTACTCAAATTTTGCGGAACAAATCCCAGAGCTCCGATAACTATCGGTACGACCTGTGCTTTTCAGCCCCACATTCAGCTGATCCCGATTTCCAAACTCTTGTATTTAAGACGTTTCACTGCCTCCTTGGTAACGACGTTTTGATCGCAAGGTACAGCAACATCGACAAGTAAACACGATTTGTTCTCCAAATCGCGGATAACTATATACGGTTTGTTTGCCGCTATCGTGCTATCCGTTTGAATTTGTTGGTCGTACAATATCGTACACAATCCAACAGACGTCACTGGTTTTTGTGAGTGTTCGTACCACTTGTGGCATATGTTTGGAACTTCGATTTGTTACGAATTTATTTTGTGCCTCACATTTCATGTTTAGTAGCATCAGAAGTTGTGTCGGTGTTATTCGACGTGTCTTGCCTAGTTTTCTTCGCAATGCTTCTTGCTACACCAACAATGCCTCTGTTTCCCATTCTTCGGTCAGATTTCATGACCTGACTCATTAGAGGGTCATCTTGATGGCTGACTACATACTTTCCCATCCCGACAATTGCGTTGTGCCAGGAGGCTTCAATTTGTCTGAGGCCTCTTCCTCCTTCCTTACGTGACACATAAGCGCGGCCGATCGTGAAAACGAAATCTTGTGCTTAGTGAATGGTGTGCAAAATACCCACCAAGTTTGCAGCGGATCAGTAGGCTCTTCGGGGTGCAGCTTTTTTATGACGATGAGTGTAGATCTAGTAAGTCGAAAAAAGGCAAAAGGCAAATCCGTGAGCTCCGAAGATGAGAAAGAGTGTAGATGCCTTGTTTGTTTAGAACCATTTCAAAGATTAAAGGGTGAAGAGTACTGAATAATTGTAATATAACTTCTAAGAAAAGGGCTCGTGTAAACTATACTCAAAAGGCAGTACATTTTGTTTATATTTACTGCCATTCGGATGTTTAAAAAATGAAGATTAAATAAATGTTAGAGTAGAAATGAATCAGTATTGTATTGACGTTTGTTAGATTTGAGTATAGCAATATTCTAGTTCGTTTCACAAGTGTCACGACGTGTCCCAGTCCAGTCACAACTTGCCCCGTATAGGAGTAGGTTGTGACAAAGTGCACTGCTGCATAAAATTGTTTATATATCATTAAAACATTATTATTTTAAACCCTCGGGCGGGCGCGTCTTATCATTTCCCACCAGCAGCGCGTGCGGCACTCCGTGCCGCATTTATCAACTTCGATTTTTGCGACAATAATTATTACTTTTGTTATTGAATGTGATGAAAATATTCTTTATTTATGTTTTTATACATTTTATTTCATAATATCTAGCTAAATACCAAACGAAATAATATTAATAACAATCTGATCCAACACTCGCTCCCTCTGTATCTTGGTACATGTTACATGTCGGGGAATGAATACTGTGAAAACGTGCTTTCTAACGTTTCTTTGGAAACAACGCATTTGAATTTGAATTAGTAGTTAGTACTTCAAAATCTGTGTCATAAAGTTTAATAAGAAAAGAGCAGTAAGAATTCTAATGGATAAAATTCGCAAATATTATACTTACATGACAAAGGGCGTGCGGTACGGAGTGCAGCAACCGTTGCAGAGTTCGAATTACTAATGAATAACGGTCGATCGGCGGTATCTAAAATCGTGATTTGAGTGTCATCCTGTTGAAAATATAACGAATGAAGAATAACTATGAGCTCATATGTGAGACACCAATTATTTACACAAAATCAACAAAAATGTAAGAATGCGGCACTAAGTATCGCTACGCGCCCGCCGGAAGGGTTAAACACAATATAATGGAAATTTATACAAAGAGCCTTTCTATTTGTTCCATTTATTATAAGTTTTAAATTATGGTTCATACACCTTGAAAAATTAAATAAATTAAAATTGGCACAACTAGCCCATGTCTCCCCTACATTTATTCATAAATATAATAATGTGAATGAATGTCGTTAATTTAAATATTAATGATGTGAGAGACAAGTAAAACAATTATATTTTATATTTTTTTAAAGAAAAGAATATAGCAATTGGCATTTATATCATCTCATTTAGCATTATATTTAGAGTACATTTAGTATTATCTCTATCAAAACATTAAAGAAAAAATTTGGAGCTATTTTGAGACTATCTTGTTTTGTTTATTTTTACTTTCCCGTAAAGGTACGGGTGTAATATACGTAGTATAGGGAAAGTTATATAATGCTGCGCAAAAAAACGACGGATTTTCGGCAGAGTAAAATTCATTGCCGGGCCCTGATATTGAAACAGTGGATAAAGCCAGTTGCTAAATTAAGAAAAAAATACCCCTAACACGCGTTGCAGCCCGAATCTCTCTTTTGTGGGCCCTTGATATCGAAAATCCATTGAAAGCAAAACCATCCGTCCGTCCGTCCGTCTGTGAACACTACCAACGCCCAAACCATTCGTAGGATTTTTTTTCAAATTGAAGAAACCTCTGTCGATCTGGCTCGACTCAAAGCTTTGAGATTTTGAAAAAGATGCCATAAAATTTGGGGGTACTTTATATGAAGCCACCCAAATATTTTCAAAATTTAAAAAAATACTGCTCAAAATTTTTTCTTTAAACTTCTTGTAAAAATAGAGTAAGATACACGTATAAAGGTGGCATAGGTTCTAATTTCACGGTTAGCTCTGGTTTTTCGAAAATTGAAAAAATTGAATTTTTTTCGGCCTCTTCCAACAACTACGAAATTAAAGATAGCGATCTTTTCTTCAAATAAAATTTCTTCTCCATACTGAGTTCTTTCAGTAGTTTTCTCGCAACATTGCGTGCACTTAAAAAATTACAAAAACAAGATTTTCTCAAAAATAGCTCCAAAGATTTTCGTTTAACTTTTGATAAAGGTAGTGCCTAATTTACTTTATGAGATGGCATAAACGTCATACTGTTCTATTCTTTTGTTTTTTTTAAGTTACAAAAGTGTAATTTTTTGACTTGTCTTTCACGTCGTTAATATTTACATTAGCGGCGATTTGCTCACATTATTATATTTATGAGAACTTGTTCTCTAAATAATGTCAAGTAAAGTTTGTCGAAAACTCAAGCGTTTTCTGTGAAAAATAGCTCAAAATTACACATTTTCAGAAACGCTAAAACGCCATTTTCTCAAGAACGGCTTCAATTTTTTTCTTCAAACTTTTAGATCGGATAGTGCTAATTGCACTCTTTAATATGACATAAAGCTCAATTTGAGGTATTGTTTCGTTTTTTCAAAAATTACACAAATGTAATTTTTTTTGAATGATCTCTCACAATGATTATGCACATTTCCGGCAATTTATGAACAATATCGTTATTGTGAGTTGATGTTCTTCAAAAGAGTTCTAATGATGTTTATCGGAAACTCAAAAATTGTTTGTGAAAAAGAGCTCCAAATTTCGATTTATAGTAGCGCTAATACGCCATTTTCTTAAATACGGCAGCAAATTTTTGAAATAAAATTGCCATTTAGAACGATATTTTACTGGTCTTTAATATTCTTAAAAAATATTTCTGTTCTACAATTAGGAAACCGGAAAATTAAGAAAATGTCAAAGAAATTTACTTTGAGTGGCAATAGATGGCAGCTACCAAGACAATATGGCAAGTCCGAATAGCTAGCCGCTACCATTGGTTTAAAATTGCACATATTGCACGCAGTATTGCCGAAAATTACTATAATTTTCAAAAAAGATACATGATATTATTGAAATAACTCACTATGAAGAACACATTTTATTTGAAAGAAAAACCTCTGTCTTCAATTTTGTAGCTGTAGGAAAATGCCGAAAAAAATTCAAAATTTTGCAATTTTCGAAAATTGTTAGAGTTAACCGTGAAGGTAGGATCTATATCTCCTTTGAAAGTGTACTTTCCCTACTCTTACAGGAAATTTAAATTAAAAATGGAGCCATTTTTTTAGAGAAGTTTGAAAATGTCCGGGGAGCTTTATGTAAAGTACCCCAAATTTTGAAGAAAGTTTTTCAAAATCGACTCGCCTCGAGCCAGATATAATATCAATTTTGGAAAAAAATCGTACGTATGATTTAGGCGGTAGTCGTGTTCACATAGGAACAGACAGACGGACGGGCAGACGGAGGACTGATTTAAAAAAAACACT
Organism: Acheta domesticus; assembly: GCA_031308135.1. Taxonomy (NCBI): domain Eukaryota; kingdom Metazoa; phylum Arthropoda; class Insecta; order Orthoptera; family Gryllidae; genus Acheta; species Acheta domesticus. The sequence goes on along the minus strand of JAHLJT010008446.1, from coordinate 167,247,152 downwards.
TTTCCGGTATCAGGGGACCCCAAAACGTATATTTTGATTGAAATCTTGAAATCTACTTTCCGCAGCATTACATAACTTTCCCTGTACTTCGTATATTTCTCCGTATATACGTACGTATAGGGGAAAGTAATAAAGGTGTATGGGAGTCAATCGAAGAAAGAGAATAAAGTCGCGTCTCTGTGCTATGTATAAACCGTACACAGACTTTCGAGCGTGGAAAGAAATTCAAAGTCGATTAGGGAAACATATATATTTTGGCAGAGTAGATGACATACGCAAAATTCAGACAATTCAGAATACGGACGTTGGGAAATATTCATTCGCGGATCGAACAATTAGAGAGTGGAACGGTTTGTTTGTGGCAATCTTTAATCTTTCCTTTTCTGAACTTTCCTGAAAACCTGAGCAAAGTTAAAAATTAGTAGAATGTCACAGACTTTCTCGCCTAATTTTTACTTTCCAGTATACATACTAGAAATCTGCCAGGCGTACCATTCGCTCGCTCGAGCATTTCAACCTCGAGTACGGTGCCCTCGAGCGTCCTGCGCACGCTCGCGGTGCACTGGTTCACGGGCCCACGGGGGCGGCGGCGGTAGGAGAGAATCCAGGAGCGCCATGCGATCGATCGCGTTTACAGTGTGCCGTGCCTTCAAAAGCAAATTAAGAGGATTATGAAAGCTTACATTCGCCTCGAGGTGGCGCCCTAACACAAGAAGAAATCTAAAGAGGAGAAGAAATCTAGAAAGAATAAGGATAATAGGAAAAGGTTTCACACATTGTTTGTGAAATCATCTTTCTTCAGATTTCAGGAGATTGTATGTAAACCAACATATTTTCCGCGGGAAAACAAGAAAAACATTTTCAGATGTTTTTGCAAACTTTTGTTATAGGCGGCACGCTTTTGTTTTCAAATATTAGAAAACGAGTAACGGTGAAAAGTAACGTGGAATTTGAAAAAATAATGATAGGAATATTTTTATTATTTACCGCCGTAAATTAAACCTAATACGTTTTGCAATCCGTAATTTTTCAGGGTTTCGCACTGGAATTAACTTGCACAAATGTTTTGAATTTAATTTAGAAATGTTTATTTAATTTAGAAACGTTTCTAATAATCAAGTGGTACCAGAAATATATTTTTACTCTTTAGTTTGAGCAGCAGCACGTCATTATGGTACTTTATTCAAAATGATAAAATAAAAAAAAACATAAGAAATGGAGTATTCCTTTTTAATGTTTCAATCACAGGTTTCCGTTTTATAAAAGGTTGTCCACTCTATGACGCTTGTGATTTAGAAGTTTCTGCCCTGAAAGTAGTAAATTACATGACTTTATTTTAATTATCAAAATACTTTAACATACATATAACATATTTATAGAAGAAATCGCTAATAAATGAATATTAAACACTTCATTGACAAATTCTGAGTTGAAAAATACACACCTTACTGGCTGTATTCGGACTGCTTCCTTACTCTTTCAACGCACAATGACTCACAACCCAGAAGTATGATTTTCTGATATCCTCGCATGGCCTCGCACAATGCGTAACTGGTCGACGGATTATGATTTTCAACGCGGAGCAGGGAGACGCGTGAATAGAAACCATGCCCGTACACCTTCCCACACTCAGAGTTAAGAGAGAGGGAATTCCCCTGCGTCCTACGCCTTGAGCGACAAGCGACCCCAGGGTCGAATTCTACCGTGACAGCTGAAGCTCCACTCCCTCAATGTTCAGCTGCCACGACCTAAATCACGTATCACAGGGATAGAGAATTTAAAACTAACTTCCAGACGCTTTAATTTCATTAAACACCTCTCACTGCCAATTGCATTCAATTCACAGGAATTTCGTTTTATAAGATTTTTTTCCCCGGCGGGACATGAAAAACGGTTCCGGTTCCGCGTTGGAGAGGTTCCGTTTTATGCTGTGTATAATGCCATTTAACCCAGATAAGGCTGAATTATTTTTCCTCTACTTTTTCAAAATATTTGCTATATATTGCTAAAATGGGATCCATAGAATCATGTTCTAAACAAATTTTTCATTAACTCTTTTTATATTTGGAGAAATGAGCCGTCCTTCCAGAAGGACGTCAGCCTAATACATCTACAAACATAATTACATACAACTCATCAGAAACAATTATTTTCTACGTTTATGAACGCAACTACTCTTAAGAACAATAAATAGGCGCACATTATTGCATTTCTACAAACTCTTATTTTGTGTGGTATGTAATGAAACAAGCCACATGAAGTGGAACTGAACATTTTATGCACTGTGCTGTTGCTTTCTTGTGACAACTGTGGCAGTGAATCTGCTTCTTCTTCCCAAAAACTTCATCCTGTGGTAAATCTGCCACATAGTGTTCTTTCCTGTCATAGCGGGAATCCACCTTAGAATGTGCTGATGGTCTTCCTCAAGACGAAACAACACGTCGATTAGATTCAAGAATTGCACATGCAATTCGGCGACGGAAACTCAAGTGGTCGAGTCTGCTGCTATCTGCTCGATGAGGTTTGCCATGCATTATGCTCAGCAACATCTATTAGATGAGCTATTATGGGAAAATACCATTTCTTTCCTCTTATTGACACTCTATAGAGCGATATGTTTTGATCTGCACTATCGATTCCTCCCATGTGGACATTGTAATTATGCAGCAATTATGGCATTTCAATAGTAATTCTTTTCTTCTCCCTCTGAGAGTAACGAGACACATTGCGGACAGGGAAATTCGCTGTCAAAATTTATGGCAATTTCATTCCATGCTGCAATTAGCACCTTCTTAGTTTCACTGGATCTGAAATCAAAAGTTCCACGTGGCATTTTTTTCAACTCTTCTTTCTTCATAATATCACAATCAGAACCAGTTGTTAGCTTTTATTGTTCCTGTGGCGTGGATTTTTCTATTGTATAAATCAGTTAGAAGAGGGACTGATGTAAACAAATTATCGAAATAAATATTGTAAGGCAGTTGATGTAGAGAATCTGCGTAAGTCATGACTACACCATATCCCAGTCCTTTATCTGAATAGTTTTCTGGCAATGTTCCAGCATCTTGATATGGTTCCAACCATGATAAATACCCCCTACTAGGACCACCGCACCAGAACTTGAATGCATATCTAATTGGCTTGCCACGGATAAATTGTTTTGTGTCATGACGTCCAAAATATGGCACCATGCTTTCATCAACAGAGTGATCTTGCACGTGAGGTGCTAAATTTCTACATTTTTCATTTATAGCCACGACAAGTGGTCGTACTTTTGCAAATTTATCATTTTTGTCTAATTTATCATTATTGCAAACATGTAAATTTGACATAATGTACTTGAAGCGGTCTCTGGACATTGCTTCACTCACCAGGATGTTGTGTACATCCTGGTGACATTTCCCAATACATGTCTTTTCTGGGCAAATCTATGTAACCACTAAGTAACAGTATGGCCACGAAACATTTCATTTCAGCCTCAGAACAATCTCCAAGTTTATTTCTTTTCGCGGCATACTGGTTGGTGTACACAACCATCAAGTCAATAACCTCTTCATCAAAAAATAAGTCAAAATATTCTAGAGGTGTTCTCTCTCTGTTCTTTATCGTATGTATTGGGGGCCAGGAAGTAGATGGCATCGACAGTTGTTGATTTTTCCAATCGGGTGAAGGCTGTGAAGTAGCATTTGATCCTTTCATTAGTGGAACAGCAGCTTGATGAACTCTTTTTCCTTTTCTTTTGCAAGGAGTTGAAACCGAGGGCTCAGATGTTTCTGGAATTGAGTCATTTTTCAGTGTTCGGAATGTTGATGGGAGCGAAATTGAACATCCTTGGTTTGAAGCAGAATTTTCAAGTTTAGAAGATTCGTGGAAGTTGATCATGGCGGGTGCGTTAAGTTGACTTGCAGGGACATTATCTATTACCGGCGACTCTTCATTTCCCGAATCTTCGTCAGTCACATCAGCATTAGAATTTGTAGGAGGATATAAAACAATATCTAATCCATCATCAGGCAATGATGCGTTTTCATCATTATCCTCCAACGTATAAAGTAGTTGTTGAAGGGTAAAGATTTTTCCTACCAAACAAAAGAAACGTAGCACATATGATGAAGTTGAAGAAATCGTATAAATAAAAACTTAGCAAACAATTTACAAAACGCAGCAAGAAATGTTCATTATCAAAAACCAACGAAACATGATGAAAATTCATTTAGATCAAAGTACAGTTGAAAAATTAAAAAAGTACAGCTGAAAAGCAGTAAATAAAGTAGTACTGACTGAACTTCAATTTTCTAAATATGCCTACGTATTCGGCTGACGTCCTTCCAGAAGGATGTCAAAGTATACGTCTCAAAATATCACGAATTAAATCTATATAATACCCGTTTTCAAAGCAATTGTTTTAAAATGTACTTTTGTAATCATGTTTCAGCGGATGTTTTCTCACTGCATAAAGAAACACACTTGTTATACTCACACATCAATTCTCACATCAACTGGACAATCCATGTTAAAAATTGCTCTTCTACAATAACGATTCTGAACCACACAGATGCAATTTACTAAACCAGTTAGATATCCAACGTAAATACTACAGTTCAATCTCCAGAACGCCGTCAGCACGAACTCTCAGATTCAAAACGTAACCGAAATAACGGCCAATTTGTAACGGAACTACACACATCCTTCTGGAAGGACGTCAGCTTTATCTGGGTTAACTTCACGCGCCGGAGAAATTTTCCGGTTAAGGCAGGTTAACATAAACTGTCCTGTTTTCCATGCTCACGTCTCCTTATTTTAGCTCAAACAGCCATCGTCCTTGTTTTAGCTCATGTATACACATCGCCTCGTTGTTGCCCACTGCCCGGTGCCTCCCTACGCAAGACTAGTCCTACTCGTTCCTGTCATGTCGCGCATGACTTTCTTACGAAAGTCATTGTAAGTAATTGGCGCGCGAGCAGCAAGACAGCGTGGTCAATCGGGGGTCGGCAGCGGTAGCTGCAAGCCGTGGACACGGCCTAATAGAGACGAGCTATGGGAGCGAACGTCACCGCCCGGCATCGGCACTTTAAATGGTGCGAGCCGGCACCCCGAGGAGAGTCCAGAGTCCATTCCAGAATCAGCAGTCGAGAGCACACCGTCGGGAGTCTACAGTTCCAGTCAGCGGTCGGCAGAAAGTGAGAAAGATTTCGGAATCCAGTTCGCCAGCCTACTCTGCACGTGAGCTTTGTAAAGAACGGTTCAATTAATTCTTGTTAAGCTAGCGTGCAGATTTAATTACTGACATACCAGTTTCCCTTGCACCGAGCCTTGGATGCTCGGCTGGCAGGGTCGAGCGAATTTCGCTCAGTGGGATGCGGCCGAGCGAATTTCGCTCTGTGGGTCGCGGCCGAGCAAAACCCTATCCTACTGACGTGACACTTAGCGGATTTTCTGTAAACTTGCGGTGCTCGTGAGAAATCATGACGTGCAGGACTCTAATACATACGTATATACAGAGTAATATACGTAGTGTTGGGGAAGTTATGTAATGCTACGGAAAATCGATTTCGAGATTTCAACGGAAATACACGTTTTTGGGGTCCCCTGATACCGAAAAGTATTGATTTCTTTCAAAACGTCCGTCCGTCTGTCCGCCAGTCTGTGAGAAGCACTAAACCATGAATACAATTTCTTCAAAACCGGATATTCCCCAGTCGAGCTGGCTCCATTCGAGGCGCCGCGATTTTGAAAAACTTTCTTCAAAATTTAGGAGTACTTTACAAGAAAGGCTGCGGATATTTTCAAAATTTCCTCAAAAACGGCTCCAATTTTTACTTTCCCATATACGTACGTATACAAGGAGTGATATACGTAGTACAGGGAAAGTTATGTAATGCTGCGCGAAAAAATGGCCAATTTTCGGCGGAAAAAAATTCTTTGCCGGGCGCTGATAACGAAAAAGTGGATAAAACCAGTTCCTAAATTAAGAAAAAATCCCCTAACACGTGGTGTAGTCAGAACCCCTCTTTTGTGGGTCCTTGATACCGTAAAACCAATTGAAAGAAAAACGTCCGTCTGGCCGTCTGTGTCTGTCCGTCCGTTTGTGAACACTGCTAGCGCGTAACCATTCGTATGATTTCTTCCAAAATGGATATTCCCCGGTCGATCTGATTCTAGTCGAAGCTTTGAGATTTTGAAAAAGATTCTTCAAAATTTGGGGGTACTTTACATGAAGCCCCCCGGACATTTTCAAAAATTTCTCAAAAACAGCCCCAAATTTTTTTCTTTAAATTCCTTGTAAGAATAGAGTAAAATACACTTATTAAGATGGCATAGGTCTGATTTTCGCGGATAACTCTGAATTATCGAAAATTGCAAAAGTTAAAATTTTTTTTCGGCGTCTTTCAAAACTACAAAATAGAAGATAGAGATTTTTCTTTTAAATAAAATTTGTTGTCCAAAGTGAGTTCTTTCATTTAGGTCATGTACACGTTTTTGAAAATTTTGATACTTTTCGCGCAATACTGCGTGTAATATGTGCAATTTTTAAAACAAATACAAAAACAAGATTTTCTCAAAGACGGCTCTAAATTTTTTCTTTCACTCAAAACTTTAGGTAGGGATAGTGATAAATATACCCTATGAGATGACATAAACTCCATATCGCTTTATTCTATTGTTTTTTGAAAAATTGCAAAAATATAATTTTTTTGACTTGTCTCTCACGTCGTTATTATTTCCATTAGTGCTGATTTGTTTACATTATTATATTTACAAGTTCAAGTGCTTTAAATAATGTCAGTTAAGTTTCTCGAAAACACAACCGTTTTCTAAAAAAAACTAGCTCAAAATTCCGCATTTTCAGAAACGCTCAAACGTCATTTTCTCATATATGGCTGCAATTTTTTCAAACTTTTGTAAAAGATAGTTCTAATTACACTCTTTAATATGACGTCAAGTTTATTTTTGAGTTTTTTTTTTGTTTCTTCAAAAATTACATAAATGTAATTTTTTTGAAAGATCTCTCACATCTTTAATACGCACATTACCAGCAATTTGTGAAGATTATTATATTTGTGACTGTAAATGCTTCAAATAACTTCAAATAAAGTATTTTGAAAACTCAAAAAATTTCTGTGAAAATGAGCTTCAAATTTCGCATTTCTTGTTGCGGTAAAACGCAATTTTCTTTAAAATGATACATAATTTTTAAGAGAAAATTGCCATTTAGAACTAGGTTTTTGTTTTGTTTAATATTCTAAAATTAATATTTCGGTTCTAGGAAACCGAAAATTAAGAAATTGACAAAAAAAATGTAGTTTTTGTGGTGATAGATTGCAGCTGGCAAGAAAGAGCATGTGGCAATTCCGAACAGCTAGCGAAGACCCAATGAAATAGAAAACTAATACGGGAAAGTCTGTCCCATTCTGTAGCACCACTAGTTTTCTTTAAAGTCTTGTAAGAAGCACAAAGAAAAGTACACTTATGAATTCTGAATTTTTCATAATTGTGGAAGTTTGGATTTACAACGGCGGATTTTTACAATTACAAAATTGAAGATACAGATTTTACCTTCATATGAAATTTATCGTCCATAAATAATTTCTTTCATAAAGGTCATGTACATATTTTTGAAAATTTTAGTATTTTTTCACGGGATATTACGTGCAATATGTGCAATTAAAAAAAAATTTCTGAAAAACAGCTGCAATTGTTTCTTTAAACTTTTGGTAGGGATAGTGCTAAATGCATTCTGTGAGAAGACACAAACATCAAAGTGCTCTGTCCTTTTGTTTTTTCAAAAATTACAAATATGTATTTTACTTGTCTCTCACGTTGTTAATAACTGCATTAGTGGCGATTGGTTCGCTTTAATATGATTATGATACATGTTATTTAAATAACGTCATATAACGTTTCTCGAAACCTCGACCATTTTTCTGTGGAAACAAGCTCAAAATTCCGCATTTTCAGATATGCTCAAACGGAGTTTTCTCATAAACAGCCCCAAATTTTTTCTTCAAACTTTTCGAACGGGTAGTGTTAATTGCACTCTTTAATACGACGCTAAGTTCGTTTTGGTGTATTTTTGCTTTTTTTAAAAATTACACAAATGTCTTTTTTTTAAAGATCTCTCACACAGCTAATATGCACATTTCCAGCAATTTAAAAGCACTATTGTATTTGTGAGTTAATGTACATAAAATGACGTCCAATGAAGTTTTTTTAAAGCTCAAAAATTTACTGTGAAAAGGGGCTTCAAATTTCGAATTTACTAAAGGACTTACAAGCAATTTTCTTAAAAACAGCCCCAAATTTTTCAATAAAAATAGCCATTTAGGACAAGGTTTTGCTCTTCACGAGCTTTTTCTAATTTTTTCAACATTGCACATGTTGCACGCAAAATTGTGCGAAAACTATTAAAATTTCCAAATAAATGTACATGACCTTAATGAAAGAAATAATTATGGACAAAAAATTTCATTAGATGAAAAAATCATTTTAGTAATAGTATTATTATAAAATCTCTATCTTCCATTTTGTAATTGTAGGAAGAGGTCGAAAAAGGTCAAAATTTTGCAATTTTCGAAAATTCGGAGTAAACCGTGAAACTAGCACCTATGCCACCATAATAAGTGTATTTTACTGTATCCTTCACGAAATTAAAAAAAAAATTGGTGCTCATTGTGAGAAAAATTTGAAAATGCCCGGAGGGCTTCATGTGACGTACCCGCAAATTCTGAAGAAAGTTTTTCAAAGTCTCGCCTCGAGCCTCGAGTGGAACCAGATCGACCGGGGAATATCCATTTACGAAGAAATCGTACTCATGGTTCAGGTGCTAGTTGTGTTCACAGACACAGGGACGGACAGACTGACGGATGGAAATTGCTTTCAAAAAACAAACACATTTGTTTGGTATCAGGAGACCCTAAAAAGTGTATTTCCGTTGATATCTCGAAATCGATTTTCCGCAGCATTACATAACTTTCCCCTATACTACATGTATTTCTCCGTATGTATACGGGAAAGTAAAAATTACTCTTTTATAATTTTTGGACACACAAGACAATAGAGCAAACAGATGTTTATGTCATCTCATAGAGTACATAAAACACTATCCCTATCAAAAGTTTAAATAAAACCTTTGGAGACGTTTTTCAGAAAATTTGATTTTTGTTATTTCTTTTGTTGCACATATTGCATACAATCATTCCGTATATGCGTATGTATACGGAAAAGTAATAAATTAATGTCCTAGATGTTAATATGTGTATTAGAAATTTCTTTAAAATTATATAATTACTAGTTCACTATGTAAAGTAAGTTATATTATCACTACTATTATTATTCCTCTAAGTCACGACTGCAGATGTTATGAGTCGGCTGAATATAAAATCTACTCCAGGTTGCAACACGGCACATAAGGAGCAGATCTAGGAACTGTCGGTGTCTCTAAAATATTTTGCGCAAAATGTGGGCTGTTCCAAACAAAGCGATTTCATGCACTTTCCAGTCCTTTGAATGACCTTGATGTTTAGCCAAGTTCTTACACCCACTTTTCCAAACAAATCCCAGAGCTCCGATAACTATCGGTACGACATATGCTTTTACGCCCAACATTCGGCTGACCTCGATTTCCAAACTCTTGTATTTAAGACTCTGCCTCCTTGATTACATTTTGATCACAAAGCACAGCAACATCTACAAGTAGACACCATTTTTTTCTCCAAATCCCGGATAACAATATCCGGTTTATTCGCTACTATCTTGCGATCCACTTGAAATTAAGGGTCGTACAATATTGTATAGCGTCCAACCAATGTCAACCGGTTTTGGTGAGTGTTCGTACCACTTGGGACATGTGTTTGGAACTAGTACGAGGGCGGTACAGATCTGTCAGTGAAGGTAAATACACACCCTGTCCTGACTTTTCAAGTGTTCTGTGTTTCCTAGAATTCGGGAAACTGAGACGCTATTATCAATTGTTGGGACGATTTGGTCAATAGTTTCTTCCTGTTCCTGGCAAATGCGGCATTTGTCATCTTGGGAAATTTTGAGAACCGCTTTATCATAATGTCATGTTCTCAATGCTTAATATTGAGCAGCTATTAGAACTTCTGATTCTGGCTCCATTCTTCCCCTTTTAAGACACATAAATAATTATTTTTATTGATCTGCACCTTGTCGATTCTTTTTCGATATTGCCCATCGAGTGCTTTGTCTCCACGAATTCAACATTTTTTGTGTCTCAAATTTCATGTTAAGTAGCATCAGAAGTTCAGTGCTTCTACTCTTCGCCTAATGTTGCATAGTTTTCTTTGCAAAGCTTACTGCTACATTAAGTGCTGTATCCCATCTGTATCCCATTCTTCGGTCAGATTTCATGAGCTACCTCATTAGAGGATCGTCTTTATGACTGATTATTAGTTTCCATTTCCAACTAGTACATTGCACCAGGAGGCTTCAATTTGTCTCAGGCCTTTTCCTCCTTCCTTACTTGACACGTAAAGTCTATGTACATCAGTGCAAGGGTGGACGGCATGATGCATTGTTACCAGTTTTCTGTTTTTTCGATCCATGATTCGAATTTCTTGCTCAGTCCAGACCACTAATCGGCAACTGTGCCCGACTACAGGCACCGCCACACTACCAATTGCAGATATTTTATTTCTGGAGTTCTGAGCGGACTGCAGGCCAAGTCTCACTCTTCTGTAATACTCCTTCCGAATTCTCTCTTTCATTGTGTCGTTCGAGATGGTCTTACATTCTTCAATGTCCAGATATTTGTAAGTTTTACCTGGCCCAAGATTTTGAATCACAATATGCATATCAATTTTAATTCTCTCTGACGTCAGTTTTCTTCTTTTTAAATTGACTTGTGATACTGGTACTTTCATCGCCATGGAGCTTGTAACAAAAGTGAGCTTGTGACAACTGTCTAAAGGGGGTCAAACTAAGTGAGATCAAACTAATGCAAAACAACAGAAGGGATAGTCAATCTCCTTGAAAAAAACTGTTAATCTGAATACTTCTGGTTTGTACTGCTTCCTTTCCGCTGTGTATTAGTAAACTCGTACACCTCGTACACCACGTACAGTCTTGCAGATCTTAATAAGTCTAGGATGAAATCGGTATATTTCCAGGGTCTTTAAAATCTAATCGTGTGGTACACTGTCAAAGGCCTTTTGGTAGGCAATCCAAGCCATGCTCAAATCACGCTTTCGTTACTTTACATCATTCAAGATGACTTTATTCAGTAGTAAAATTTCCTTACAGCCACAAGAACCTTTACGACACGGTTTTTGTTCAACTGGCATCAGATGGTTTTTTCTCTAGGTGTCTGTACATTCTGTCAGTTATGGCTGCAGTTATAACTTTCTACTGTAAGGGTACGACCTGCCGTGAACGACATATCAAGTGATATTAGTTAAATCTTATATGAATTTTGATTCGATCGGCGAGCGACGAACGAGGGGGGACGGCCATGCCTCTCGCGCTGGCGAGCCAGGTCACTTTCGAAGCGGGGTGCGATTGAAACTTTTACGACCATAGCTCCCTTTGTAGCCGAGCCGCGCCGCCGACGGCCACGACTCGGGGGAGGTAAGAGCAGGCATTGTCCCTCTCGGAGGCGCCCTCATCAAAGCCCCGGCACTGAGACAAACACCCACTGCATGTTTACGACCAAACGAACTGTGCCACACGTGCCATCCCCGAAATGTGGGTTGCAACGACTTTGTCGCGGACCGCGGAGCAAAACAACGCTCCGCGGCTCCAACGCCCAAATTCGCATTTGAAATTTTCGACTGCGAGAAGGCGAGGCATTGGCCGGAGCTACGCCCCGCCACTCCACCAAAATTTAATTTCCTTCAATCAGGGTAAACCTACAGAACGAGAGGGGGTACCGGAGCTCTCGTTAGGACGGGAGAACTTCGTGAAAAACAGTTATGAAGGAACTAGCATTCGGGAGAGAGGTCTTCTTCTCTTAGACTTACGATAGATCCAGCATCGGAGAGAGTCGCCAATTGCTCTCACTTACACATGAGAGACTTGTGATAGAATCAGCATCGGGGAGAGACATGAGTTGTTCTCGTAGACTTACGCGAGAATTAGTGTCAGGAAGAGTTGCCAATTGCTCTCACTTATCAGAGAACTAGCGTCAGCAAGAGACATGCGATGCAGGTTTACGCATTAGTTTTTGCGTGTACTGAGTTTCATAATTCGCGATACGAGCATTAGCCGATCTGGACTTTGCCACCCGCGCAAATGACCGGCAGTATTCGCGATCGCACGCCGTCTTCGCCTACGCCATTCGCATGAGCCATTCGCGAGCCGCCCGGCCAGAGACAAAAGTTAATCCGCCGCTGCTGTCGCTGCCGATGACGCTTTATGGTGACTGGGTGTTATTATAGCTGATTGAGCGACCTGTACGGCCGAGACGGGCCGGACTGCTGGGACCCGGTCGACCTTGAGCGCAGTTAAAGGCAAGACGCCTTCCCCCGTCTGCCCCGAGGACGACGCCAGCTGGAGAGTCTCCCTGCCAGGAAGTCACCAAATACGGTAATATCAGCTTTGTTACCGCAATAATGCAGAAGGACTCCAAATCGCAGAGGAGAAAGTCATACGCCATCATCGTTGGCATAAGTAAATGCGGCTTAGCTTCACTTGTTATTATATTATCATGATCAATTAGACCATTTAGAAATTATGAGATAAAAGGTATTTAGCCGCAAGGTAATTTTGTAAATCATTGCACATCATTCTTAACCTCATCAATTTAAAAATTAAATGTTCGTTGTAAAATTTGTGTATGTGTCTGTTTTGTTACGAAAAGCACGTCCCCGATTCCAAATCACCAAGCAGAGGCATCGAGTAGAAGCTATCCGGCAGGTTCACGGGTGACAATTGTGTTGACACATTCCAGTACACTATCCTTTAAAAGACTAATGGGAAAGAGGTTTCCCAGAGCATTTCAACCCAGCGGTACCAATGGGATATTTTTCGCTTGACCTCCGGAGACGTCCGACGGCTCTTATCTATCGCTTGCTGACGGGTGACAAGCAGCGGCGCGGCGATTCTCACGTTCCGCGCTCCGGCCTACGCCATCCGGCGGGGAGGTGTTGACGGAGTACGGTCTTGAGGCGCGAAAGGGAGCGTGGGCTGCTCTGACTTTTCATGCTTCTACAGTGCGCCGCAGCTTGAGAAACATAGGCGAATGTTGATCGCCATTCAACATTCGCCTGGAGACGCCGCTCTAACGGCAATAAATTATAATAAGTTCACATACCACAGTAAGAACAGAAGAGATGATTTCTGTGTGCAATTTATAACGGAATTTGGGTTTCATGGGGCATGTACATATAACTTTCACAAATTTGTTCCATAATATATTCTTTTAACTTTGTATGTAATAATTAAATTGTATTAGAAATATATTTTTTCTACAGTAGCAGATAACAATAGGGTAAAATCAAGTTTATATCAGTGCAATAAATATATCGTTTTCATATTTTGTTATCTATTGTATTGTATTATTTGCAATGTCTTAATATTTTATTGTATTGGCATAAACCAAAGACGTGGTTCCATATAAATATCTCTTCAGCTCATCAAAGCTTTTCTTTTGTTAGGGCGCATTCTTCTTTAGGCCCTTGTACTTATATATAGCGCTTCATTGTCTACTATCTCCTGTCACACACCCCAGTCATAACAAACCCGCCTCGGCCCACGCTTCTCACGGGCGATCGCAGTCGTATTCTGCTAATAGTTGCTGCTTGCGCTTGGGTCCTGTGCTTTTTGAAGTAGAAATGGCTTGTCGAGAACAATCGCTAACAACTCGCAAAATTGAGTTACTTTTGGACAGTGACAGTGACTGTGCATCTGTGTCCAGTCTGGAAGATGATCCATGCCAATATAATTAAACATTTTCACCTCCGATCAAGCTGTCCATCTTCGCCAATGTTTGAATTTTCTCTTTAATTTTCTCAACTACGATTAGTCTGTTTCTGTCATTTTGAATTTGGTATTTTTGTTAAACATTGAATATGTTTTGTGCGTTGATTTAGAAGATGCCTCAGCTAAGAGTGATATTTCACGCCGAGTGTCGGCTATCCGTTTCATAATTATCTTTGTTCATGGGGGTACTGGGCTTTTTACTCTTTTTTGCTGCCCCCCTTCGGCGTTCTTGGCTGGCCCCAAAATTATCTGAGAGACCAGATATCTAGTAGCATACACGATGTGATTGATTTCAGAATATCTAGATCTCTATCTGGGTACTGTACCACCTCATTTTAGACCAAATTTGCTGTCTCTATCACTCTCCTGGCTGTGACATTTTCGTATAATCTCCTCAACGGTGAACGAGATTCAGCTGAAAGTAGACGAACTCTTTCTATCTCGCGTCGGAGGAGATTTCGCGTCATGTCGTTATCGTGTAATTCATTGTCAGATGAATTTTCACCACTGACGTGTGTATCATTGGAAAGAGATCAACCTTCAGCATGACCATCGTTTTGAAATTCAACGTGTTCGTCATGTGTGTAGTCCGATCGAAGAACATACTCCGCGTTTCTCTGAATGTCAGCAAGTTGTTCTGCTGTGAATTTTCTGCTGCTGAGTGTGTATCATCGTTGACTGGCAAACTTCTTTGAGTCCAGAGTGTGTCTCATATCCGGGTTCCGTTCTCTCCATATCTTGAAATCGCCGTTCTATTTCTGAGCCCCCATTTTTCGCTTTTGCATGGTAAAAGCACCACATCACCTCCTTCAATTCATCCCGTGTCCACCTCTGACGATGGCTTCGAGCTACTGCCGGCTCTGGGTCCCTGGGACTAACATCCGTGGGATGGCCAGACGTCGACAAGATGACATTAGCTTGGTTTTTGAACAGGTAAAGGACATTGGTAGAACAAGGCACGTGAAGATTCATTGCATTTCTTGTTCTATCCATTTTGTTCATTGGTTTTAAGTGAAGATTCGCAGGACGCAAGTTCGAGTTCACAGATCACGCTTCACCCTTGGGTTGTTTCCTGCCATCCGCTACTGCGACCCACAGTGACCTCGGGGCATCTTCCCGCAGGGTCCAGCAAGGGTCCCTTCCGATCGCCAGTCGGCATTACTAAACACTACGGGATTTTCACTGACTGCTGAAGGCAGCCTCCTTCGCTGGCTAATGCAAGGTTCGGGCCTCCATTCTAATCGGTGGCCTGGTGTGCCAACTCAGTTTCTCTCCTGTACCCTCCATGGGCAGATAACACGATATCCAAACGTGCATGACCCTTCCCTCTCTGCTTACTTCTCAATCTCCTCAAAATGAAATATTTCTTCTGACCCCTCACCTTCAACCTATTCAGCAAGGGAGGCCCCACCGGTAGCTAGGCTACCACTGACACAGCTCTCAGGCTAATGAGGGTACTCAAGCTCCACCACCAACTGCAAGGTCGTGTACTCCCTGGGTGGAGTTGCTGTTGTTATTATTATTATTATTTATTAAATAAATGAATAAAATATTTTTAATTATGTGCAGTGGCGAGAAGTGTGGTGGCGTGGTGAAGTTGAGGGAAAAGAATGTAACAAAGACAATACAGCCCAGTGATCCGGATTGCGGTTAAGTGTGGTGATGTGGAGTGCTATGAAAGCTTACACGGTTTGTGTTAATTTGTAAAGTTTGTAAAGTTGTTAAGGTTTGTAATGTTAAGCTAGTGTATTCGGCTACGAAGTTCTCAACCATAATTAAAAACTTAGTAATAAATCTAATCTATATATCTATTATTAAATAGAGAACATAATTTAGTATATTGTTTATGCATCATCTACATTTTTTCTAATATCGCACCTCTAATGGAACGGGGCCACAGATCCAAAATCACTCATTTCGCAAGAGACTCTTCGGAAGTTTTTTCGAGCGTGGCAGTCCATTTTAAAGTGCTCCAGTACTAGTCGCTCGACCACCTCGAAAAAAATCATATTTTGTTCACACATTTCCCTATGTTTTGGCTGTTCAAAAACTTTTTCAACCTTTTTATTGTACCTGGTTTACAAACGGCTGCCACTTTTGTTTCACGCCGTCGGCCATTTTTCGTGTTTGAAGATATTTACTCTTTTGTAAATTACTCAGCTGTAGGTTGTTCTAGCACTATAGAATCAAAAGCATTCGAATCAGTACATCGACCGGGAGCCATCAAGAAAATCGACATAGGATAAGCTCTAAGCTATAATGTTTTGAGAAGTTAGCTGGTGTGATTAGGAACAAGTAGTATGTTTGACGCAAGTATGGCGGCCTGTAAGTGTCGGCGTTGCGCCGCGCAATTTTTTAAATATTTCGAAAACTACTACGCAAATGGGGAATGAGTACACAGCTAATTCTAGTTGTATATTGTTCGTTACGTAGTCAAAGTGAGAAGGAGTTGTATGCCATACCGAAGCGCCGTCTCGAACTGTCCGCCATACTGAATTAAACGTGTCATTTTTTATCCCCGCTTGGATTACGAGCTCTATTTTGTGGTCTAATGGTAGAAAATTCTTTTGGCCCATTATGGTCCAAAATGGGCCCATTATGGCCCATTATGGCCACGCCATACCGCTTCGGCGTCTCTAAGTAGATACCATACTGGTTCAAAGATGTCAAATTTGTCACTAATCCATGTATCATAGGTACACACATGAGACAAATATTTTTTCATTGATTTTAATGTCTGGAAGACGAGTCTGTATGTGCCATACCAATTGGAATGTTCGAACGTGAGATATTAACCTCTAAAGTAGTAAACGTTTTATAAGTGTGACGTTTAACAGGTACACGAGCCATACTTACGTTTTTTAGACATGTTTAACGTTTGAAATACAAATATACGTGTGCCATGCCGATATCATGTTTCTACGGGGAGAAATAAACCTGTATAGTGGTATTTTTTCTATAAGAAGAAGCAAAACAGTTGAAACTTAGCTGCATAAACCCCGTCAACTTCGATGCGGACCAACCACAGTTTGTTTTACATCGGCCTCTCCCTCCGACTTATCAACAGGTTTATAGCAGCTAATCACGGTTTTAGATGAAGATTCGAACCAACCCAAGTCATGTGTCCACCCT
>JAHLJT010008446.1:167171208-167229982 GCA_031308135.1 Acheta domesticus | reverse complement strand
ATTTTTCCAAAATTTCAGTGTTAGAATTCCTCTATCGCTGATTCATTAAGTACAATATTGAGAATGTTTACTTTTTCTCCCACATTATTTAGCATTATGTTAACTTTTAATAAAACACGATCATTTAGAAAAAAACGTTGATTTTAGGCATTTATGGGTTGGTATCGCGGCGAGTGTGTGAATTCCCCAGTAGTATTGTGTTCTGGAATGATCAAATAGGATCTGTTCAGTGTAATTTCATTTCGTAAGTTGATTAAATAGCGTATTCGTGTGTAGGTTACTAGTGAAAATATCGTTGACCTGTAACTGCATGTCGTTGGGGTTCACTGACAATGAGAAAATAATTAAAACACATTTACTTAATTCTAAGTCAAATAACAGAGCCTTCAACTTGGCTACACTACAATTTTAATAGAAAATAAACTTTCTTGTAAGTGTTCGCAAGATGCTACGTTTAAGAAAGAGTGGCATTTTTTCTGAAGAAAACCAGGCATTTAGATTTGATTTACAAAAAAAGTCAAAGAATTTAGATTGTCGCAAACTCTTGAAAAAAAGGAGTATATATCAATTATAAGTAAACAGTTACATTTACAATATTTTTTTCAATTCTATTAATAATAATAATAATAACAATAGTTATTATTATTACTAAATTTGTAGCCTTCTGGTCTCTATCTGAAGTATTCGATATTTCACAAACTAAGTAGTATGTGTGTTTACAATGTGGTCGCCCAAAAATGGCTTATCCAAAAATTAACCTCACGCTTCGCCACTGAATATTCCATTCTTGTACTAGAACGGTGAAAAGTGAAAAAAGCAACTTTAAGGGACAAAAATAACACAGTTAGTGCAAATCGTGTTTGATATATCTCTGAAGTTATATTTTATCAACTGATTCACTACCTCTAAGAAGGAGGCCATGGTGATTCCGCAGAAGCAGTCCCTGAACTCGCATTGCTCCTGGCGACTTTTGTTAGCGAAACTGACTGTACAGACCCGTGTTTACACTGTTAGTTCCACGAAGTGCCGCAATCGCATTCTTCTCTAGGGAGTTTTTGCCATCTCGAACTTGAAGCACTATCGATCTTCTGCTCATGAGCAGGTGCATTAAAGTGATGTGAAACTTGAACTGCGCATGAGCAGAAGATCGATAGTGCTTACCGGTCGAGGTTGCAAAGCTCCCTATTCTTCGCTGAGTTAAGATGATGTTTACAGGAGCGCGTCACTGTCTATGTTTACAGCCAAAGTGACAGAGACGGTGATATAAGGACACTCAAATCAAATTAAAAATGGGACCCTGCCAAACTATTTCGGAAAAGCGCGATTTATTTTGACACAAATCTGGTATTTTCCCAATTAATATTTTAACTGTATTTGGTTATGTCTGCACCTCACATTGGAAGGAATAAAATTTTATTTTCTCTGCAGAATGATTCAGTTTTGATTGAATTCCTTTAATGAGCAGAAAATTTGTACATTAACATTCATATACTTGTAAATCATTTAATTTATTTTAAGTTGTTTCTCAGAATACATACCAAATCAAATTCTTATTATTTAAGAAGCAACTATCACCGTAATAAATATTCCTCAACATATCTATCTTCAATATTTGTTTTTTTATTAGTCGTTGCTTCTTTATTATCAGAAATTGCAAACCAATTAAAATTTTCTAAATGACAATCTTTTTCATTTATTAACTCTTTCTCATTTTCTAAGAAGATTACATCTCTACTCTCATGAATTATTTTATCTTCTACATCAAAGAGAAGATAAGATTTTCTATTTTTCGAATAACCTACAAATATAGCATGTTTTACTCTCTTATCAATTTTTTTCTGGATATATCATCATTCCTACAATATTCTATACATCCAAATACTCTAAAATGTTGTAATGGAGAATATTTTAAATACTTATGACAGTAAATTTAATGTTCTGGTACTTTATTGCATACCTCATAAATAGCATAAAACAAAAACAAAATAATGAAGAAGAATACAAAATGTTTGAATTCATACATAACATTTCATTTCATCCATAATTTTTCTTTTTGGTTTCACTTTGGATCGTTTCGGCGATGTTATCAAAAACCCATGTGCCTCAGTTTCACATCCTCCTTTTTGAATTTTGCATATCGTGTTTTCACATAACTTTAAGCTTGCTGCTGCGCGTTTGATTGTGCTTCCTAGAGGCCCGTCTTTTTCACTATCACAAAATTTAATAACTTTATATGTAAGGCGTCTTTCCTGCCCGCGAAGTGTCACACCTCGACGAGAACTCGTATGTCCCAAAGCTACACCGATAAAACAACTCGCTTCATGCTCCTCGCGACTTTTGTTGGCGAAACTGACTATATAGACCCGTGTTTACATAGTTCCACGACGCGCCGCAATCATCTCCTTCATTCTTCGCTTAGTCGAGCTATGCCAGAGCTTCTGGAGCCCTGTGAGTCTGCCAGGCGGACACTTGGAGAATGATAGAAGACGTTTTGTTGCATACTCAGTAATTTTTATAGGGTGAGTTTTTAATAATATAGTAAGATAAGTTTACAATATTTTAATGCAATTAGATAATATATTTTCTCTACGACTACTCCGGAATGTATACATTTCTGCACGTTATCGGATGCAGTAATGATGACGAGTCCACAAGCCGTGAGAGAATATTATTCGATTCGATGCCGATCAATCACATTCGTCTTAGTTCATTATACCACGACAAAGGGTTCTCGTAGTCGCCTACAGAGGCGCAGAGGCGCTACGTGCTCTGCCGCGGCTGGTCGCAACTATCGTAAGACAGGTGAGCCACGAAACAGTATGCGAGTTGGTGTTGAGGTTAAGGCGCCCATTGAATATTTTAAAATATCAATTTCAAAGTCGTAGGGAAAGTCTAGTCTTCTACTCGCGTAGAATGGCTATTATTCACTCGTTGAAATTCCGACACTCGCTCCTACGTCGCTCGTGTTGTAAACATCAACTCGTGAATGATAGCTATCATTCTACGCTCGCTTAAGAATATTCTATTACTTTTTTTACAATATTTTCACGTTATGTTCCTTACGGGAAATCTACGGCATTCGTACACTTCTATTGAGTAACATAAATTCCCACTTCCTCCTTTTTAACCAATTCAATTTCAGGATTTCAATTCCTTGAACATCAAAGTTTTGATAAATGAGAAACATTTCTCCTGAAAATTTGTCGCTACGACAATGTGTCGCTACGTCGTTTTGGTGCGTGTGTTGCATATATTGTCGTCGCTAACTGGTCATTGACATGTAGGATTTCTATACATACATCGTGGATATCTATTACAAGCACGTGTTATAGTACTCTGGTCATGTCGATGTTATCGGAGGAAGACATTTTCAATATCCTCTCCATTACTGGGGACATGGCTGAAAATGGGGACATGGTGTGGAATCGAATTGGGCCCTTTTTTTTGTCTGTGGTGCTATTAGACAAGATTTTCAAGAAAGTAATAAAACAATATAATTTATTTTCAGGGTATTGTTGCACAAAAATAGTAATTGACATATTTTTAATATTTATTTAAATTAGGGCTTTACAGTAGTATTTTTTCCAAATTTTGAAAGACCTCTTGTATCGAATAAAAATGTTTTTTGTCTCTCCTGAAGAATTCTGTTTTAGTGACACTCGCCCTTTGTGAAATCACCAATTCAATTAAGTTATGAAAGCCCAAATCATTCATCAATCCGTCCAGAACTGACACCCGTCTGTATTAACAAGAAGTTGGATAAGCCTTTCCTGATTCTAAAAGTTTGAAAATTATACGTGGGTATCGACAAGGCGCCATAGATAGCAATTTTGTCATGTAAGTCATCTTTTAATTACTTCTGATTCTTAGTTGAGCCAGTTTCCTTTCTAATCATGTATCCAGAAGGTGTTCTCTGTTGTTATTAATAAACGTCAATTCCCGTTTCTCAACCAAAATTCAAAACTAAATTTCAACCTTTTTCAGGACTCGAAGGGCAGTTCTCCGCTTCTAAGTTATTTCTACCACGTCCAAGAGCAATCTATTTTCTTCCCCGATTCTGAACCTTTCACGCGTTATTGTTTATCTACACGCTCACTGGCTCCCAGAATCAGCTTCCACTTCAAATGTTTACGAACATACGACAAAATCTCATTTGACTCCTTTTCTTTTGTACTATTTTGGCCTATTAACGACTTGCCGGATAAGCTTAGACACAGAAATATTATATTGATGTTTGCCGAGGATGCGAAGATTTACAGGGAAATTAATATGACGTATGGGGGAAGAGATTATCTGCGCACATTTTCTTGAGGTCCAGAATGAACAAAAAAAGCGCAAAATTAGCAACTTTTGAAAAACTAGAAAAAGAATTTAGAAAAATTATTATATAAATGATGGTATACCTCTAAAGAGATTTCAGTGCGCTTCGAGATAGGTGTATCAGAAACTCAATGAGTCTAAACATCTAAAATGTTGTGTTGTTACTTTTACCAGGCAATCTTCTCCCCCATACGTCTTCGCAAATAACCTTCTCCCCCATACGTCACATACAGTTTTACTGCTTTTGACCAAATAAATCAAATCAAATCGAAAATAGACAATTGGTGGATTGTTACTCTCGAGTGGTACTCATTTAAACAGAGTTGATCATCTTGATGATCTTGGCGTTGTGTTTGACTCTACAGTAAATTTTAACCAACATATTTCTTTCACCGTACATATAGCAATGAAAACTTTAGGTTTAGTATTGAGATAGTAGAATATTTCTCTATTGTTTGGTCGCCTTATATATTTTCTCTATTGGCAAGCTTTAAAATATACAGCATAAAGTTTTGCGCACCTTCGCCTTTAGATTCAGTACACCGACGTCCCGAGACAATCATTATTACGTTGATATTATGCATTCTTGTAGACTTGCAACTCTCGGAAAAAGGCATCTCTCGAGTGATATGTTATTTCTTTTCCACTTAATCTCTGGACAAATTGTCTGTACTGAATTGTTGCCATCTATTTCATTTAATGTACCTCCACTATCAACAAGATTTCGTCAACCATTTTATGTGAAACGCCATAGACAACTTACGGAATCAATGATAGTTTTGCTATAATTGTTAAATTGTTAAATCTCGATTTTTTCAACTCGAAAGTGAAACACGATTTTTTCAACTCAAATTTGTGCATAGTTTAAAAATCGACGAAATCTCTTCAGTAAGTGTTATATTAGTATGCCGTGATACGCACTACACTATATGTTTTTGTATAAAGGGTATATGGCATTCAATACTGAAATAAATGAATAAATAAATACATAAATAAATAAGTAAATAATAAAAATAAGAAAATAAAATTTGCGCACCAACTCTTCCTATTCACTAGTTGGATTCATTCCTATTTCGTGGACCTATTCACTTGTTTTCCAGCCTAGGCGTTGTAGTGTCAACGTTCCTTCTGGCCATTCCGTTTCTCAGACGAAAACACAGTGTTATATATATATATTAATTAATTAATTTACCCTTTGCACCTTTTTTTTTTTTTTTTTTTAGTGCTGCAGGATTATCCTGCTTAGGGTTAGAGGAGGTTAGGACTCCTCTTTCAGCCATTTTTCCGGTTTTATCCCCACTTCCAAGGCCCTCTGTACAGAAGAAAGTAACGGGTATCTAGTAGATGGTTGTGTCTCTAGAAGTGGGGTGAAGATGGCGTGGCAAGCGTCATGCTTCAACCGGACACCTTTTCCCCCAATATTTACTGTTAATAAAGCCAGTAAATATTGGTACTCATTTGGAAAGAAGGCTGAGTGGACCTAAGGATCGCCCTGAATAGGACATCATTGGATAAAAATCCCCAGTAATGCTTGGATTTGAACCCGGGTCCCTCAGGTTATATATATATATATATATATATATATATATATATATATATATATATATATAAATTAGTTGTGATACGACAGCAGATTTTCTCACATTATTGGAAATGTTACGTAATATTGCAATATTTCAATTTCTGCGCCTCAACTTCTCTCGAAAAAGTCCGAAACAATACAAACAAAGCATCTGCGGTGGGAATCTGCATTTACGTATTTCGGTACACAGTAAAAGTAGACATTTCTTACTTTACAAAAGAAAACCGCAAGAATAAACCACAACTGTCCGCAGCACATTCTACAGACGAGCAAGGATAATTTCACACAAGTTTGTCTTTATTACATCGAAGTGAGTAATGGGAATGCTGATGGGGTGTTGTTGGCATTACAGGATGAAGTCATCTATGTCAATTGAGTAGCTTTATCAATTGAGAATCGAAGTCATCTTTGTCAACTAAGGTGCTTCTATTATTTCATATTTGAAGTGGGCTTCTAATTTTTGAATGATTTCACCATTTTCAGCGACCAAACACTTAAATTAAAAGAAGTCTACAAATTAAACATCCAGGGGATATAAATTAAACTTCAGTCATCCAATATATCGTCTCACGAGTGCATAAAAATATGGTTAAATATCAATAAGGCCTTTCATCACTGAAACATTTGTACGATGTTAAATTTTTAAAGAAAATACTTTATCATAAATTTGATAATCAAAACCAGCATACAGTGTTCCATGCTGAAAGAAACATTATCAACCAACAACAAAAATTCACCGAATTTAAACTGCCGTGTCGCGACGTTGCCATTCTCCTATTACAACGCAATATCTCGTAAAACTAGTTTACTTTTTATTTCTTTTACTTCAAAAAAAGTTAAAATCCGTATATCACATGCTACTCACAAAATCCGTGTGTCACATGCTACTCACACAGAACACGTTCACTCAGAAGTGAACTCGGTGCACGTCTTCATAATTCTGGGTTCCCTACCCTAAGCCATACTCTAGTTGAATTCTATATATAGAAAGAATGAGCGTTTATTGCAAGGATTGTTAACAAGATATTTGCTCCGACGTAATAAAATATATCTTCAAAGCTAAATCAGCTATAGATTTGGGCACTTATCCCTCATCATGTTCTTCGTGAAGGAATAATACTTCTTGCCGCGACAGCATGCAAATTGACTATATTTTCCACTCTTCCTGCCCTTTGACTCTCAAAGGGACAATGATGAATAGCATCTAGGGGCCATATGCTAAAGAAGAATAAGGTCTCTAGGGGGCACACCATTTTTGCATTCTTTTTTGATGAAACCAATTAGAGACATTCCTAAAAATAGTTTTAAAAATTAAATTAAATGTGACACTGAAGGACACCGGTGATCCTCGTGGCCCCGCACGTACATGGTCACCAGTGAGCCACAATGTTTGAAAGAGTAAGAATTCAATAATATTCCGGATATTTCACATGAAAAGCAAATACATAAATATTAAGTGCTTTTTAGTTAGACAAGGGACTGTACTGAAGAATAAACTACAAAACAAAATACATGGAACAACTCCTATCCAATACAATAACGCTTCTCCAAGCGGTAATTTAGAACGCTAAGAGCATTCTATAATAAATTGTGCTTCGCTCTGCTGGAGAAAGTCGAAACTAAAACAATTTGAAGCCCACCTGGGAAGTCACAAACCTTGAAATAAACCCCGGCGTGAGACCCTCATGGCCCTCACTAGGAGTATTGCTGGGGCACACCAGTGGGCCTCAGGCGCCTCCAACAGTGTGAGGCATATTGAACTTCATTTTGTGTGCAATTCATTTAAATGGACGTTCCATTTGAGATATGACTGAATTGAGAGACCCAAACATTTTGTTACCTTAACATCAGTCAATGACGCACCGTTCATTTTCAATGGAGTACAGAATTGTTTGAAATGGAAAACTGCAATTAAACAGTTTTATTTTCATTTACTATTAATTTATTACTGCGGAACCTATTGCACGTGATATTGTACTATTTACGGTTTCTTTATTGCAAATAATATTCGTATCATCCGCAAAGAGAACTGTTCTTCCGTTTCCAATCCTCGAGGGCATATCGTTTACGTACAGTAGGAAGAGAATAGGGCCTAAAATCGAACACAGCGGCACTGCGCGTGTAATTGGAGAGAATCGGAAAGGTTTGTACATAAAGTTTCATCATTCCAGTAAGATATTTCTACCCTCTGATATCATTGTTCGAAGTACGAACGTAACCAATCCAGAGCAATATCACGGATTTACGAAGGAAATTATCCAGAGCAATATCACGGATTTACGAAGGTAATTTTTAAAGTAAGATGTTATGATTAATGACCGGGTTCTCATGTTACTGCATCTTTTCTTTGCTAACTTGAAATTGAATGAAATTGACAGAAATTTTAATCATGAAACGGACGTTATTTTAGTATGTGTTTTATTTTGCACAAAATTGCATGTTGGGGGGGGAGTACTGCACGGTATTGCACGATTTAGGTAGTGCTGCCTGTAAATTACACATTTTGGGATTTTATTGAACGAATTTGCAAGAGGCATAGTTTTATTGCATAAAGTATAATTTTTATATTATCAACTTGTTTTAATTTATAGTTTTTAAATGTTTCATATGGAGGCGTTATTTTAATAGTGGTACAATTTCATTGACACTCATTTCGAGAAAGTGAACTCAAAGTTAAATGATTATAAAACAATCGGGGATGGCGTTAGACAAAAAAATTGTGTATTTTGTCTTATAATATACTTACTAGATCGTCTGTACATGATATGAATAAGCATACTGCATGATTCGCGGAATATTGGGGGTATAAAAGAGTTATACCACCATAAAAATGAGATTGGTGGGCCAAATCGGTAGATGTCATTCTAAGAAATGTTGGAAATGAAGGCAATATCGATTTATTAAAACATTAAATATTATTTTAATGTAACTTTGAGGCACATTCAGTTTTCTTCATCTTGTTGAAATCGTCCGGTTCCTACCTACAGATCACAGAAATAAGCGTGATTAACGCTTGAAATAAATGGAAACAAATCAAGCATATCCTGTTTCTTCTCATTAAATTTCCTTTGCTGTGTTTAAGCGGGATATTTAAGTGTTTGAAAACCTTGGTTCTTCCTCATTCACTGGTGGTTTATGTGTAGTGAATTTTACTATGTAGAAACCAATCTGAATCAAACTGTTTATCATCTTAACACTAGAGACGCTATAAATATTTCGAAAATCACTCATCATTAGACTTGTAGAAAAACACACAGTCTTACCATTGGAGTTGTACCATCAAAATAAATAGATTGCAATCTCCTGTGATTCACTTTTATTGTGATGAGATCTGTCGCCCGTAGAAATAACTTGGAGTTCTATCACTTTCAGAATAAATGTATAAAACTTGCGCGGACATGAAAATGGAGTTAACTCAATTTCTCAAAAAATGGGAGTTGCACTATTAAAATAACGCCTTCATATAAGAAAAACTTTTATGATTTAACTCAGCAGTGCATTCGGATGGTCTGTGAAACCCGAGTGCCGGCCGTTTAATACGTATAAATTCTGCATTTTGTTGCTCTACGAAGAGGCCGTCATGATACCTATTGTCAAATGAAAATTTCTCAGATTGAAGTGGGGAGTAGGAATATGTGGCGCTGCCACGAACTTGGTCCACGGCCCTTCGGTGCGGCCGCCCAGCCGACGCTGTCTTCCCTATCGGATCATATTTGTTGTCAGTCATCGCTCAACTTACCAACTCGAGACTGCATGCACGAGTCACATTTGACCTTATGCCCGAGCGCGAAGCTCATGTTAGTGGCAAGCTGCACTGCGTTTCAAATTCGTCGAGTTTCTTGGAACAGACGTTGAGGTACAAGAGAGAATGAACGCAGTTTTTAACCGCTTTTAGCAGAGGTAACGTACATCATAGTGGGTCTCGTCACACAGACAAATGTATAACAGACGTTTTTCCTGTCTGAGACATATTAATTGATATAAGACATAATAATGTATCAGAAAATAATTTAAAAATATACATAATTGTAAATTATATTTGAGAACACTTCTTCTCTAACTATTATTTTCGTTTTCTGAAGATATATTCGCATTTTTCAATTTTTTATGTTTATGCCAATTTAATTTTGTGTGCGAATAATATTTAAAATATCAAATATGGTTTGTTTAAACAATATGTGGGTATTTTGGTGGGAATATGGATTGTTTAAACAATCACGTGGTAATTCCACGTGAAATCGGCCGAAAAAAGCATGACCTTTCCGATTAGTCTACACATTTTTTGACTTGTTCAGTGTGACACAAAAGAAGCTAGAAGCAGCATATTTAGTGCATATGTTTGACCTCTGACCTAGCTTTATTTATACCCAAAATTAGTAAAATTCCTGAGCATTTTAGACGAATTTCTAAAAACATTGAAATCTCACTTGAAAATCCATTCTAATATAAAAATATGTTTCCCTTAACAGTAAATAGTTCAGAGAAAAGATTTTTTGCATTGAGCCTCACATCATTTGCATTTTACACCAATGTTTTCGAAATCTAGGGTTTTATTCCCGAATTCAAATTAATTAAATTACTCTTCCCCCATACGTCACATACAGTTTTTACTGTTTTGTTGACCAAATAAATAAATAAATAAAGTGCAGTTTTTTCAAACTTTAATTCCCAAAATATTAATCTTCGATTTTCGAATTTGTTGACCCAAAATAATACACAAGCTCTAAATTTTTTCGCAAAAAATAATTTGCGTCTGAAAATGGAAATTTCAAAAGTTATGGATATTTAAATTTGAAATTGTTTTTTTTCCTTCAAATTATTAATTTTTAAATAGTGTACACATTTTTCTCAAAGCGTAAGAATATACATTTTTAGGTCAGAATTTATTGATTATTAGTTGATGTAACAATATTACTAATCATAAAGTCTCTAAATATTACCTTAATCTAAATTTGTTAATGTTTGTAAATTAAAAATTAAAGTTAATCTATACATTTCCATCACTGTTATGGTTTTAAAATTTCAGATTGCGATCAAAGCATATAAAAATTTATAATTTTCCTTTGAAGCCATATGAAAACGTTAGGTATACGAAAATACAAATGTAAATGAAACTGTATTATGGATAATATAAATCGACGCTTTACCTCACCTTACCCATGTGTTTTACGGCAACTCGCATTCTTAATACGGGTTTCAATGCATGACAGACTTATACCAAATTCACCTGGAAGTTTGGACGGTTTAAAATAGGCATGTGAAGGTCACGGACAAGGTATTTTATTACTTTCTTTCATGTTTATTATCTTTTAAATTTTTGCCTTGTATAATATTTTTTGCAAGGGGAGGAAAGCTGTTTGAAAGGCAAATTCTTTGCCTATTTTCTGTTTTATTAATGATTCTGTTATTTGTTGTGTGTAGGGATAATGTGAATTAAATGAACAAGTCTCCTTGTAGCCTATCTCCTCTAGTAATACGTCCTTTTGGAGTTATATATTACTCTTACGGACGAGCAACACTTTTAATAGAGAAGTATCTTTGTTGCTAACCCGAACGTAGGAAGTTAATGCTATTATTATTGAACGCGACTACGAAGTCAAGATCCTTTCGATTAAAAATATTTAATTTTACTCACAATTGATAAGATCAAATGTTAGTGATGTATTTTATTTATAAATTATAAATAGAAGTTGATGTCACTAAATTTGCAGCAATAACTGACAACCGACTTCTCCAAAAGATAGGCAAGGAGTCTTAGGCAAGGAATGTAGTGATGCACAGCCACTCCACAGAAAGTTTTACAACACTTACTTTTAACTTTCGCACCCGTTTCTCCGGTAGTGCCCGCGACCTATAGTTCGTCAGTTACCTTGCCCGCGACCTTGACATGCCTATTTTAACCTGTCCAGCCTTCCAGGTGAATTTTGTGTACGTCTGTCATGCATTGAAACCCGCATTAGGAATGCGAGTTACCATTGACCACAGACAGAGACGGACGAACGGACGGTCGAAGAGACGTTTTGCCGTTAACCAATTTTTGGGTACCAAGGACCTTCAAAACGTGAATTCCGTCTACTAAGTGTCGGAGGTAGTAAGTTACTACATAGAAACTTGACTACTATGTACAATAGATACTACTACTATATACTATAGATACTGACTACTATATATACTATAGAAACAAAATTTATCCACTTTGTCGACTCCAGAGCCTCACAAAACTGTACAGAAATCGCCGCTTTCTTCCCCAGCATTACAATACTTTCTCTTTGCTACTTAAGAACGTAGAAAGACGAAGTTGGAAAAGAGGTTAAAATACCAACAATTCATCTAACACAATAAAAATATGTATGTACGTATTTGGCATTTAGGGTTTGATTAATCCAACTTTATCCAACGAACGGTGTTCCCAGGCGTGGGCCCTGTTATTATTCATTATCCACGCCTGGGAGTAAAGGTGGCATGTGGCGAGCATAACGTATTCACATCACCGTGTTCACACACCACATACTTGGCCTGCCTGAGATTCTCTTCGTCACACAGCTACAGAAACTGAGACGATTTGTATTAGCTAGAGATTTTATTTTACACCGAACGTAAATCGAATCGGGGATAAAAAGCTATCATGCTGTCCAGAAGCCACTTGAGGAGCATAATAAAAAGTAAAAATATATTCCAATCAAAAGTTTTACTATATCGTTTTATACGTCTACTGTTTATAAAATCCATGTACTTCACCATTTAGAAGATAATGATACAGCCTCAGCCTAATCCAAATTTTTGGTATAAAGAATGCTGTTTTAAAAGATAACGATAGAGATGTGAACGATCTGGTAGCAGTGGCTAGTCCCTTCAACCAATATTTTTCAAAAACTGGTGCCGAGGGTCTTCTGCCACAAAATTCAACATCAGACGTTACCCCAATATTTTAGATATGATCTTCGTTTCCGAAATTTCTTCCTATGAGATTTCCAAAATAATCGGTAAACTAAGAAATTATTGTTCGACGCGGTTAGATGAATTTCCGGATTGTTTGTTAATGACTTATTAATCCAAATCGACGAAAAATGCAAAATAAATGCTGTATAAAATAGGTCATTTCCTTTTGCCATAACATAAAATGAATTTCGGTACTAAACAACATTTTTCTAAAGTGAAAAGGACAAAATGACATTTCATTAAAATCCGCTCCTAATCATAACTTTTCATATTTTCAAAATTATCTTCTTATGCAATCCGTGATATTGCTCTACATTGGTTATATTTGTACTTTAAAGAACGATCTCAGAGAGTAGAAATATCTTAACTGGAATGATGGAACATTACGTACCTTTCCGATTCGTAGAAAGTTGTACATGGAGTCCCGCAGGGTTCGATATTAGGCCCTATTATCTTCCTGCTATACGTTAACGACGTACCCTCGACGATTCGAAACGGAAGAAAAATTTCCTTTGCGATAGCGAAGGCCAAATACGAATATTGCCAAATACGAATATTTTTTGCAATAGAGAAACCGTAAATAGTACAATATCACGTGCAATTGCTTCCGCAATAATAAATTAATAGTAATTGAAAATAAAACTGTTTCAATGCAGTTTTCCACTTCAAACAATACTGTACTCCATTGAAAATGAACGGTGCGTCATTGACTGATGTTAAGGTAACAGAATTTTTGGGTCTCTCAATTCAGTCAAATCTCAAATGGAACGTCCATTTAAATGAATTGCACACAAAATGAAGTTCAATATGGTACGCGTTCAGAATTATTTCAAATTCCAGCCTCCATACTGCTCCAGTCAGCCTCCATACTTCTCGTTGTGTATATTTGGCGAATGTTCATTCTCGCCTGAGATATGGCATAATTTTCTGGGGAAATACGTCTTATACCACACAGACTTTTAGTTTACAAAACATAATTGTACGAATAATAAGCAAATCCAGCCAGATCGACAGGGGTTTCTTCAATTTGAAAATAATCGTACGTATGGTTTACGCGCTAGTGTTGTTCACAGACGGACGGACGGACAGACGGACGAACGGGCAAACGGACGTTTTGCTTTCAATTGGATTTTCGGTATCAAGGACTTACAAAATAGAGATTCTGGCTACACCACGTGTTAGGTGATTTTTTTCTTAATTTAGCAACTAGATGTATCCACTTTTTCGTTATAAGGACCCGGCAATGAATTTTACTCTGCGGAAAATCCGCCTTTTTTCGCGCAGCATTACATAACTTTCCCTACACTACGTATATTACTCCGTATATACGTACGTATACGGGAAAGTAAAAATTCTTTCAGTAACGTTTTTTTGGCAGTGCAAATCGTGTGTCAACGCCCAAGGAAATTTAAAAAATAATTTTTTTCGACAACAGTCGATTGACCAAAGAACGTCCGTCCGTCCGTCCGTCTGTGGTCAACGCTAGTGCCTAAGATGTTCAGCCGACTTTCTTTAAAATTAATATTTCCCAAATCGTTCTGGCTGATGTCGCGGCTCCTAGAATTTGAAAGCGATATTTTAATTTTGGCGGGTAAGTTACATGACGCCCCTCGGACATTCAAAATTTTCGAAAAAATGACTCCAAATTTTTTGATAAAAATTTATTTTTAAATAGTGCGAAGAACGTTTAACATTTAATTGATATCGCTTTTCAAAACCTTTAATTGGTATCGGCGGTCTGTGATACCGCTCACGCTTAATTCCTATAATTCAACGTATTATTTTGACAGCATTGAACTTATCTGCTAGTCTAAAATAAACATTTGTTTGATGAAGGTTTATGATGATGCAAGTTTGAGTCCCGGTCATGGCAGCAGTTTTCACAAGCTCACAACTCAAGTCTCGTCGAAAGCGACTGGCGGAGTGAGAACGAGTGGAATGGAATATCACGGAGTGGGTGAGACAATATCATGAAACGACCGGCTGAGGTGGCACAGGACTTCAATTGATGTTCCTGTAGGGTCTCTGAACGAGCAGTTCTATGGTTCGCGTCCTGACGGTGGCAGGCACTAGCTAGATAGCTAGGACCAATTCAGCCGCTTTCTGGAGGAGAGTTCTTGCAGTCGGCTGCCCTGATTGGTAGTTTTCTATGGTCTCTCCGATGAACGCCAGGCTAATGCCAGTGCCTAACAAACGCGCCACGGATTACACGCGATCTTTCCTTCTTCTTCCCTGTCCTATTTTCACCCTGTACTTACACACACTTAAAATCACACGCACCACATTACAGCAAATGACGGGAGACCAGTCGGGAACTAAGCTAGGGCAGTACTCTGCTAGTGGGTGATACCTTGAACGGGTGAATTATTTTCACATTCATGTTCATTCTCTTGCTCCTGTTCGGTTTCAGATCTCTATAATTACAAGTGATCTCGTAGTTTTGGCATCACTAGATGAAAAAAAAAATACTTAACGCAATTGGTGTCGGCAGTATCTCATACCGCACCGCATAAAAATATTACATAACTCTAAAAAGAAACCACCAGTGAAGTTCTAAATTTGTTCAGAGATATATCTATACTAAGAAGGAAGTCACTGAGCCGCTGGACGTGTAGACACAACAATCGGTGATGGTTGCACAATTTGTACCCTGTCGGCGCGGTATGTCAGACCGCAATACCAATTAAAGATTAAAAGAATGATGCAGGTATCATTTTCGTTGATATCCCCGATTTTTCGAAAACTGCAAAAAAACTATTTCAAAACTACAAAATTGAAGATAGAGATTTTTGCCTCAGACAAAATCGGTTGTACAAAATTAGTACTTTAAATAATGTCATGTACATTTTTTTTGAAGAAGCAAGTAGTTTTTGCGTAACTTGCGATTGAAATTTACAAAAAAAGTTCTCAAAAACAGCTTCAATTTTTCTCTGAAATTTTTCTTCAGTTGTACAATAAGAGACGATAAACAAATATTGTGCAAGTCTCATTTTCGGGTATCGCTCGGTTTTTTGGAAATTTCAAAAAAATATTTTAAAACTACAAAACTGAAGAAAGAGTTTTTTACCTCAGACCAAGTCTGTTGTACAAAGTAAGCTCTTTAAAAAAGGTCATGTACAATTTTTTTTAAAGACTGAGTAATTTTGCGTAATTTCTGCTTGAAAATGAAATATATACAGGTTTCACACCAACTATGGGCCACGAAAAAAGTTGAAGGTATATGAAAAATAATTAATTTAATTTTAATCATAATTTCCTATTGAAAATGACAATATTTTAATTATATGAAAATGACAATATTAGTTCTAGTTTTGCTTTCTCGCACTTTTACTCTTTTTATTTTACAAATTGTATTCTCTATTTATTGATGTACGAGTACATAAACTGGTCTAATGTACTCTATGAGATGACGTAAACTTAATATTGCTCTAATCTTTTGTTTTTTTCAAAAATTACAAACATGTAATTTTTTTGAGTTGTCTGTCACGTCGTTAATATTTACATTTGCGGCGATTTGTTCATACGTTTATATTTATGAGTACATGTGCTTTAAATAGCACAACAATGTAATCAGCAGAATTACAATATAATCAAAGTAAAATATATTTTGCTTTATAGAACGTTGGTTGTCTCGTAATGATATAAACACACTCCAAATTC
This sequence comes from Acheta domesticus, assembly GCA_031308135.1. Taxonomy (NCBI): domain Eukaryota; kingdom Metazoa; phylum Arthropoda; class Insecta; order Orthoptera; family Gryllidae; genus Acheta; species Acheta domesticus. The sequence goes on along the minus strand of JAHLJT010008446.1, from coordinate 167,213,481 downwards.
CTAGTTTTTATCTTGCAGGATCGTATTGTAGAGCGAGGAAATCAAATAAGGGCCCTTCTTGGGGAGGTTCGTGTATTTGAGTAAGAAATGATATTGATTCTACCTTCTTGTCAGAATTCAATTTATATGCAGTTGAAAAAGTTTTTGAAACAACAGTAGAACATCTTACTACGGTCATACGGTCAAAATTATCTTTCTTTGCATTTACAGACCTCCAACAAAGCCAGCTTTAGATTATTTTACTTTCTTGGAAAATCTAGAGATAATTCTGAACAAAATTTGTAATCTCTCCTTTAAATCCATTGTTGTATGTGTAGATTTCATTATTGATTTTCTGAGCGAATACCAGGAAAAAGAGCAGTTTCTCAATTTACTTCATTCTTTTAATTTAGATATTACAGTGAATGTACATACACGGAATACATTTTAATCACAAAAAGCGTTAGATCAAATTATAATTAACAAAAACATAACTACGTATGAAATAATAACGAATACTCTAGGTTACAGTGACCACAATGCACAAATTCTTACAATTACTAAGAACATAAACACTGACACAATAAATAATACACGCATGCGCAGAGCATTCATTAAAGTTAACATAAAATTATTTACGAACTACTTGGTGAAGGAATCATGGGACGAAGTTTATAACACTGTTGACACAAATGAAAAATATAATTTATTTTTCTCTAAGCTTTCAATTCATTTTAATGCTTTCCATTTAATGAGAGAAAATTAAACATTTCAAGCAAAAGTAATACTTGGATTACGCAAGGAATTAGAACATGGTGTAAAATCAAACCTACACTTTATTTCTAAACATCATAACGTATCACCCGGTTTCCGTGTATACTTCCGAGAGTACAAAAGAATTTTGAGGAAAGTAATAATTCAGGCAAAAATAATGAAAATAGCCCAGATATTTTGAACGCTAGTAACAAAACTAAAGCAGTGTGGGATATCGGGAAAAATACAACTAAATTATCTCGATACCTTGTAGATAATGTTATTTTAAAGAATAACGAAAGAGAAACGAATAATCCGGAAAAAGTTGCCAATCTCTTCAACAAACACTTTTCTAGAATTGCGTCTGATCTCACGAAGGGATTAAAACAACAAAATTCAACATCTTACGCTTCCCAAAAATTTCCGATGTTTATTCCCGAAACTTCTCCCAACGAAATCCTCAGTGTAGTCAGTAAACTAAACATTAAGTTTCATCTGGTTTACATGAATTTCCCGATTGTTTATTAAAAACTTGTGCACCTGCCTTTATACATCCGTTAACTCATATTTCCAATGCTTCTTTATGTACAGGAATATTTCTAGATATTTTCAAAACAGCAAAAATTAAGTCACTTTTTAAAAAGGGAACAAAAATGAAGTTCAAAATTACCGGCCAATTTCTCTTTTGTCAGTTTTCTCAAAAATATTAGAGGCTTTTCTACTCACGAATGGAAACTTTTCTCCGAAAAAAAAACGAAGCGTTTTCAGACTCACAACACGATTTTAGAAAATCGGTATCTATGGAAACTGACAGTTTTTTTTCTCAAAGATGTTGCTTCATCAATATACCAAAATGAAGCACCCATTGGAATATTCTTAGATCATTCGTAAGCTTTTGACGTTATTGATCTTGCTCTGAAAATTACCTTCATATGGAATTCGTGGTATTGCACTAGATTGGATAACTTCGTACCTTAAACCTCGGACTCAAAGAGTAGAAATATCATACTGGCACGAAAAGACATTACATACTACTTATATTTCCCATTCTTTGTCAATGGAGCATGGGGTCCCGTAAGGTTCGATCTTAGGTCCTGTCCTATTAATATACGTAAACGGTATGCCCACGTCTATTAAAAATGAAAGAACGGTTCTGTTTGCCGATAACACGAATATTCTTTGAAAAAAGAAGCAATAAATAGTACGATTTCAGAATTTTCAAATTGGTTTCGTAATAACATATTAATTGTTAACGAAAGAAGAGTTGTTTCAATGCATATTTGCATTTCAAATCGGCAGTCGCACGTTCCATTGAAAATAAACAATATGCAATTAGCTGATGTTGAGGTAAGAAAATTTGTTGGTCTCTCAATTCAGTCAAACCTCAAATGGAATGTACAGAATTAAATAATAAATGATGTTGATTATATTACGCATTCACAATTCTTTCGAATTCTGTCAGCATTCATGCATCTCGTTGCGCTTATTTTCCAAATGTACATTCCTGCCTGAGATATGGCATAATATTCTGGGTAAGCTCATCCTGTAGTACTCAGATCTTTAGTTTGCGAAAGAAAATTATTCGAATAATGAAAAAATGCCTTCCACGTGATCTCTGCAAGCCTCTTTTTATTGAGCTTGGAATCTTACCATTGTCTTGCCTATTTATTTACCAATCTGTAGTATTTGTCAAAAATGACCTACTTAACGAAGGGAACACATTTTCATTGAATATTGATATTTATAATTACAACACACGTCGTAGAAATCACGTTCATCAAGTATCAGTATGAACAGCTCACTACAAGAAATCCACATACAATACATGTACGTTAATTTACAACGCATTGCCAGATGGCATTAAGCAATTAAAACCATTACATATATTTAAGTTAAAAGTAAAATAATTTCTGCTGCTTAGTTTCTATACAATTAGAGACTATACTGATCGTCAAAAAGAAAAATAATGTGTATTTTAACAAAACAATGATATATACTGAATATATTTCTCATATTTCTCTATATACATTTGTATTATATATTTTTTAAAAAGACTTAATACGCCTGTAACAAGTAATGTACGTCAGCTTCCGGGTCAACGACCCCCATCTCGACCAGGTTTTTGTCGAGTTTCCTTGATCCCAGTGGCGGCTCGTGACATTTTTTCCTGGTGGGGCCAGGTTTAAAAGCACGAATATCATCTCAGAATAAATAACTTATTACATTAAATAAACGCCAATTAATCAATCGTTTAGTTAATATTAATTATAGGTTAAATAAACCTTTAAATCTATACGTTCCACAAAAAACAGAAGTAGGAACTTTTATTAAGTCGTTTAACCAAATATTGGTATGTCAATGGAAACAAAAGATTTTTACAAAAATTAGGCTTATCTTTTGGAGTGCTGAGATTTCGAAAGGTGAACATATCGTAAAATTAAGACAAGTTGACTTCGACTTGTTATGCTAGTTGTTTAATCTGTTTGCAGAGAAATAAAATCAGCTACATCTATGCCTTTCTTCACTTCCTCCAAATACACTTCATACATACAATCTAGCGGCTCGTTCTTTGTCATGTTTGAGTTATATTTATATATAAAATTGTTTAAATGATCATCTATCACACGGGTCTTTGGAATCTTCAGATTCATAATGCCCTCTCAATGCTAGTTCATGAATGATGAGTACCTCAGTATTTTTACTAAACACTCAATCATTCTTCCTAAAATATGTCTAATTTTTGCGACTTGTTCATATGTTTCTAGATTGAAGTTTTGATCGCCGAATCAACCTGCACAACAATATTTACAGTTGCAAAAGTTTTAAATTTGTTAGCATTTTCTAAATGCAATGCACTTTCTTCGTGTTACCTTATTCTTTCGCTCAAATGTTTCAGATCCTTACAGTCCACTATCGTCCACAATCCCTCGCCAAATAATAAACAATAAAAGCAAAATTATCTTTGTTTTTCTTCACTCACAGTCAACCATAATTTTTCTTCTTTCCATCAACTTGTGTAAATGATAAGTCACTCAGTTGATGTGCTTCCAACCGTATAATATATTTTTTTTATTCAAGCCCCACTGAAGAAAACCGAAAACAGTGTGATGAATCCACTGTGTTCATCTTACAGCGCGCAGGACTTCACGTGCACTTTGAAAACGGCGCGCTCAGACTGCCGTTTCTCTGCCGCTGGTGCGGGCCCCTAGGACTGCTAAATTTAGCAAGCAGTGGTCGCGCCCAATACGAAAGGGCGCTGACCTTGTAAACGGAGTTGAGCTTTTTTTTTGAATTGAATTGAATTGCCTTATTTTACGTGGCGAGACTCAGGCCATGAGGCCTGCTCTTCCGTCTGACCACGCAAATTTCGCTACGCTCCTAGCGGAGAAAGAAGGTATTATCTCGGGCGACGAAACAGGCGATTTGAATTTAGCTCAGAGGCGTCATTTAGGCTTGAGGATCTTTTACATGCAAGTAAATCTACTAACATGGGCCAGCCGGCTTTACTTCCCCTCCGCGGAAGGCGTACGAAGGATTTTTTCGCCCGTAAAAATCCACGGGTTTGAACCCGCGAACTTATGTATGGGTATGACAGTCCGGCACGCTAACCGTCACACCATCGAATCCGCAAACACCATCGAATCCGCTATCACATTTGTGACTGTAAGTGCTTCAAATGACTTCCAATCGAGTTTTTCAAAACACTAAAAAATCTGTGAAAAATAGCTTCCATTTTCGCGTTTACAGTATCGCTTAAACGCCATTTTCTTAAAAACAGCTTCATATTATTCATTGAAAATTGCCATTTAAGACGAGGTTTTACCCTTCTTTAGTATTCCATAAGTACTATTTCGTTTTTTCTATTAGTAAACCGAAAAATTGACAGAGTTTAAAAGAAATACTCTTTGAGCGACGATAGACGGCAGCTGGCAAGAGGATGGGGCAAGCCCGTAAAGACAGTCCACACCAAGGAAATTAGAAAACTTTATTACGAGAAAGTCTGTGCCATTCTGTAGCACCACTTGTTTATAAATTACTCCTCAGAATGCCCGGTGACGAATGTTATACACAATTTAATATCATCTCTTCCCTAAAAAAATTAGTGTGTATTGAATAAAAGAAAAACGATGAAACGCTATCGGAACTGTTATTTTATGAGGAATGGCAACTTACGAATGAGCAGACAGAACTTTCGTAATTATTTTGATGTCAATTGTATATTTTCTAATTACTGTTTTGATATTATTAGCCAAGCGAATGCACATACCTGTAGTTTTGACAACACTGCGCTGGCAACAGTGAGTTGCCCGATTCTTGGTTGAATTGGACGTTTTCAAATAATAGCTAAGATGTTAGTAGCGCAGAAAATGCAATATTTCAATATTACGAAGCTGTTTCCAATAACGCGAGAAAGTATGTGCTGTTGTAGCACCAGTTGTTTTAAATTGCACATATTTCACGCACTATTACGCGAAAACTAATACTTTCAAAAAATGTACCTGACCTTAATGAAAAAACTCACTAAGAAGAACAAATTTTATTTGGAGGAAAAATCTCTATCTTCAATTTTGTACTTGTAGGAAGTCGCCAAAGAAATTGAAACTTTTGCAATTTCCGAAAATTTAGAGTTAACCGTGATAATCGGACCTATGCAACCTTTGTACGTGTATTTTACTCTATTTTACAAGAAATTTAAAGAAAATATTTGGAGCCGTTTTAGGGAAAAATTTGAAAATGTCCGTGAGGCTTCATGTAACGTACCCCCAAATTATGAAAGTTTTTCAAAATCTCATAACATACGGACTGACAGACGGAGGTGTGAAAAACACATTTTTTTGGTATCAGGAGACCCCAAAACGTGTATTTCCGTTGAAATCTCGAATTCAATTTTTCGCAGCATTACGTAACTTTCCATATACTACATATATATGTATGTTTATGGGAAAGAAAAAATGTGGAATCAGATACACTGGTCATACAAAGCGCCCATTAAAAGAGAGGATTAGAAAACATCAGTTTAAAGTTACAAAAACAACAGTGTTGAACTCGACATGTATACATCGAATATACTTCGGTTTTTCTTTCTTGGCGCACGGGGGGCTGTCAATAAAATGGAATATCTTACGGTATTTCGCGTCGTTCTCACTTGTGCCGCTATAAGTCGCATGATCGCAACTGTATCGAGCAGTGCTGGCGATCATGCGATTCCTGGCGGCACAACGGAGAACAACACGAAATACCTTGAGATATTCCATTTTATGGACACCCCCTCGTGCGCCAAGAAAGAAAAACGGAAGTATAGAGCAGTTACACATTTGTTATATTGACTATCCCAAAAGTTTAAGACTGCCTAGAAATTACTCGCGATTGGTGTACGAAGCACTAATAAACATGAGACTAACTACGATGTTTCGAATCGTATGTTTTTACCAAGACCTATGACAACGTTTTGTTATAAACTAAATTCTTTGGTTTCATAACGTGAATTATTCATGTTTTACCTGTTGATAATTAGTTATATTATTGTTTTTATCTTTATTATAATGTTGAATTTTCCCATCGCTTGTTGATTTAGAACTCGTTTTTCTTCGTTTATTTTCCAAGTTTCAATTTCCCCTCCACAAAGGCACCCCTTCTGCTTCTACGTTCGCTCCGACAAGTTCACCACGAACTATCTGACTCTACGCTGACAGTGTACAGGTTAATATCAACAGATGGACTTATTTACTAGAATGTTTGTAATTTCTCTGTATTTTTATGACAACTTGAGACTGGTTTGGGATTTTTTCTATCTTGTGTTTTGTTTTCAAAGTTTTACTTTAGAATTTTTTCAGCTCTTTTTTTAATTAAAAAATAATATGGATTACTTTAGTGGCATTGAGTTTTTGGTAAGATATACCTTTTGGAAGATTCTTCTTTGCTCTGGCTATAATATTTTTGTTTTTATTGCCAGCTTCTTTATTCTAAGATGAATTTAATTGCAATATGAGAAGATGTGTGTAATCCATTGTTACACGTGAAACGTAGAGTAACAAAATATTTATCACCAAGCTATTGAACAGTAAATGTGATTTTGTGACTTTTGAGCATTGATTCTCATTCAACTCTTGAGGATACGTATTCCTATTCAATATTGTTATCAGACAATCAGTACTGGTTGTATTTAATTACGTGCTAATACTAAATTAAATATTTTAACAAAAAAACTTCACAAATACTGCAGGCGTGGTGTACATGCAGTACAACAGCTCTTTACATACCAAGAAAATAAAAAAAATAATGTTCCACAACGCAACACGTATACAGCCTCTATTTAATAGCGAACAGCCTCTTCGTTGGAGCCTTGCTGTTTAAGGCGGGAGCTGTGTCGTTAACATGATGCACTGAGTAAGAGAATTCATTCTGTACGCGCAGTACGAGAATAGGTGGAATGACACAATAAAATGCTTGCATTGTTCAGTCGAAATTGTGGCTGATAGGCAGTGGTCCGCTTCAAGTCCTATTGTGGACATTTCGTGTGCAAGTGCGGCAGGCCTCCACTGCAGTAGGTTCCTGGCGCGCTGCTGGCCGACTACTGGAGGCTCGTCGCCTGCTGGCGGCGGTTGGCGGCAGGTGGACGACGCCGGCGCCGGCGCCTGGTATCGATCGTCGCGTGCCCAGTGACGCTGCGCTGACGTTCCTTGTGCATACGTCACGCGCGCCTTGTCCTCAGGGACGTTCGTTACTTGCCGCCAGGCGAAAATCAATAATTTTGAAAGCTCTGGTGTTGCTTAGCACCGACTGACAAACGGGAAGAATTTTCAAACTTTCCTGTTGAAATTGTTGGAATGCTTGTAGATTTCTATGGCTTCCCGTTGTAAGCGAACGTTCTAGTAGGAAGTAGTGGGAAGCAACTTGATATTATTAAAGCAGATATCGTGTACCTCACTGGAGAGACATATTCTGCGACCGCGCATTTTTCTTCAAAACGTCTGGAAGTACGACTTCAAGTGGACCACGGCTTATCAACACGGTAAACAATTTATTCATAGACACCGGCCGAGAATCCTTTTTTTATAAACCGTCTCCACAGCGAGGATCCATGAAAACTTATTACTCGACTTGAGGGACCACACAAGAAGAAGGCTTCCTTACATTCCTACTACGTTGCCGTGACACTGACGTTCTCCCACGTTTATTATCCAGAAACAAATGTTCTCCATAAAAGCTTCTCATTGCATTAAAAAAGCTTCGCAACACGTCCCAATACTCCCGTTACGCCGGGAAATGCCCTTGACAAAAAAGGGACTGTAGAAGCTGCATCTACAAATCAGCAACGAATCAGTGCCGACGACTGTAACAACGCGAACCGCATCACCTATAACATCTTGCTTTCAAGGATAGCGTATGTCTCTGCAAGAAAGTTCAAAATTTCAACTGTTGGCTCAAATCTAGTAAGGCCCCTCCAGCGCTGAACATACAATAGGCGTCAACTCGAGACCATCAATTCTCCACAGCAGAAACTGTGGTTCTGCCCGATGATTTTTCCTTACCACCGAGTTGGAAGTTCCTTTTACATTTCATGAGACGGGTCTTTATTCTTCGAATGTATTTAATACTTTATATTGTAACCGCGCAACATGCATTGTACGTCCGCAAACAGTCGCCATCATTGACGCCATCATTGCCTTCGACGCCGCTAGTGTTTCTCGCCATCGACGGTCGCCACCAAAACGAGAGTCGACGCAACCTCACAGAAACCTGACAATTTTTCATTTCTAGAGAGCTAAAGAAGTAGGGAACGTTCCAGAAGGACAATTTTTGCTAGTTAGATCTAAGCATAAAAATTGAAATATCTTACGTGGAAAATTACAGTCGACTCCGCTTATAGTGAACTTCTGGAGACTAATATTTTTGGTTCAATATATCCGATGATATCAAAATTAAATAGAATTTCTCCTCAATGATTGATTTTATTAATGTACAGATACAGCAAAATACAATAATAGCACGAACTGAAACATTCCATATCTTTAATTGTCCTTCAAATATCTATTATTTTCAATTGTTTGCTTTGTACATTTTTTATTAGTTTCATTTCTAGATCCTTCTCCAGTGTTCGTGCTCTCTCAATGCTTGATTTTGCTTTGTCCACTGTCCTCTTAAGTATCGTAATGCAGACTGTATCCTTCGCATCATAACGCAGACACCCTTCAATACCACTTCCTCTATTGAATCATCGTTGTACTCTCCGAACGCCCTTTTATTCCCCTATTAAAATACTTTTGGTAGCGGGAGGGCGCAAGCTAATGAAATTGATCGCTTTTCCGCGCGGCGCGGGGGGGGAGGTGTCGCTAGACTAGGGTTGTGACAGGCACGCACTTCCTATCGCCTACGTAGAATACAACGCGCTTCCCGCGGAGTATGAAGTAATACCAAGTTTGAAACTGAAGCAAATAATCGCGCAATGTCACCGTCAGTTGTTGCCCTCGCAGGACACGGTCTTTGTTTCCGCAATGAAACTGAGTGGCATGAGGTCATCAGTAAGGTCCCCATTCAGGCCCCGCTACCTAGCGAAGACTTTGTCGACGATATTTTTTCCAAGCTGTCTAATGTTTGAATTTGCGGCTAAGCGGCGATAGATTCTTTTCCAGGATGGAATTAATTCCAGAACGTTGCATTTCCTACGTTCACTGTAGCCGAGGTTCGGAGTTCACTATAACCGAGTCTTCTTATGCTTATTTGTAATGTAAATGAAACGGGACCAGCGACTTAAGTTTACTACAACCGGAAGTCCACTAAATCCGAATTCACTATAACAGGAGTCGACTGCATTGTTATATTAAGAAGAAGAGAATAAATTGTGTCTACAAATTCAGCACGTAAAAGCATCACGCTTGCATTAGAATAGCACGTTAAGCGTGCAATTATTATGTTTACTTCAGCTCTCAGCCCGTGATCCCAGGCAAGACTGCCACTGCCTTTGATCGTGTTTACAAATATTTGTGGATTAGTCTGCATGAGCAGCGGGGGGCATTTAGCCGGCTACGCACGGATTTCACCCACGGTGTCGAAAGATGAACTTTGTGGTATTGGTGTTTTATCTAGCGAAGCAGCGTGCATCTCCATATACGAAATAACTTTTCAATGCAGCGTTCGTGTTTGTATTGAAAACAGAATAAATTATATTCTCTTCATCACGACTGCACAAATTCGTGAAACTGCAGGAAGAAGTGCAGAAATTGTGGAAGTGGGGAAACACAAAGCGTTGCGATAGTTAGAATGGACAATGTTCAGGGCCAAGGTCAGAATAATTCAGGTAAGAGAAACCTGGTATTTGCTGGACGGTGGAATTTTCAAAGCAAAGTTCAATGAAGCTTTTTAAGACTTCTTTGAGAGTAATTGAGCAGTCGATTTACTAGCGTTATATTATTATTAACTTTTCGAGGCTCAAATAGTTAAAAGCATTTTGAACATTTGATGTCTAAAGATACATTATGCAAAGTTCGTGGCATGTAACAGTGCACTATGGGATAGTTATTCCTATGTAAAAAAATTCAGTGTTAGTTTCAGGAAGTATTGGAGTAAAGATTTATTCAAGTGTATGATAGTTAAAGATTTTACTTCACATTTGTTGCAATGATCAAAGGCTAGCTTCAGTAGGAATTTTATTGAGATTGCGTAACAAGAAATTTGTGCCGCAAATGTGGATGCATCAAATAATTGACTTCACAGTTTGTGAATTTAGAAGAGATAATTACTGGCAAATTGATGGGTCATGTTCTTGTGTATTTCTCTATGTGTAGAAGAATTTCTTTCTTTTTCAAATGGAGACAATTTGTTTACCTTTATTATTTCCTGTTACTTGTTCATTTTGCAGACCAATTTATTTATTTGATGTATTATGTATAATTTTGGCTACTATTTCATTACATCAGTTCACTGGAAATTAATGTGTATTCATTGGATTGTAATCTAGAAAGAATTCCCCGATCCGCATATACAAGTGTATGCTCCGGTATAACCTATCTGTACTTTTTAGAGCTCAGAAAATTGTGATTAGAAGGTAATATACTATATTAATCGGCCTATTATTTGTAGTGATTTGTTTTTGATATCCAAACCCCGATGAAAGAACAATAAATTTTAGAATGCTAAGTGAATCTACTTGTTGACCAAATGCTCACGAAATATTCCACAAGATTGTTATTATTTATATATTTTTATGTTCAACAGCACTTATGGTTCTACCTCAGATTATAGACGGATACTCCTCTTAATCAGTGGGGATAGGCGATTGCTCGGCCCTAACGATAAGTCATGGGGGGGGGGGGAAACCACCGTTTGTTTTACATCGGCCTCTCTCTCCGACTTAACCACAGGCTTATAGCAGCTAAGCACGGTTTTAGATGAAGATTCGAACCGACCCAAGTCATATATACACCCTGGCCAGGAATGTACAATGACTTAGCGATCACGGCTAAACCAACATCTGGCATTCAAGAATGAAAAATCGTGCTTATATGTTATATATACTGTTATATAAACTGCATGGAGACAAAAATGAAGCTTTGAAAATCTTTGCAACGTAGCCACACGTTACTGCTGCAACGTTACATATATGTAACGCTAGGCAGAAATGGGTTAAGGGAAAACACAGAAAACACTGATAAGAGCAGTCGACTTACAAATTACGATTTTTACAAGCACCACAAGCCCACTGATTCTAAACGAATAATGCAAATTTCCGACACTTAGGGGAGATCGGACCTTCGACCTCCCGATTACCAGTACGTTAAACCGTCAGGCTTCGCCTTACTGCTCGCCGATACCGGTAAGTGGTGTTGGTAGCAAACTATCCAAAATCTCGTAGCCTAACCCCAGCGAGAGAAAAAAAACCTGTGGAAACCTAGACGTGAGAAAAATATTAATGAACTCAGAAGAAGTCGAGTGTTCTCTCTAAATATTTAAATCGTAACCCGTAAAAGTAAAACGGACGACAACAGCAACAGTAAAGGAAAGATGCATATCGATCAAAATAACCAAACACGCAAACAAAATCTCATAAAACTTCGACATACTCTGAGATAGAAGATGAAAGAAAAAGTGCACAATTTCAAAAGAACGACGAGTTAACAAAGAGGGAAATTAAATAGAGAATTCCAAATATGCAATGTGCAAATATTGAGTTCTGATCAGAATAATGATCATAAAAACGCAAAGATAAACGAGAATGATATCCAATCATTCTGGGAAAATAAATGGTCTTATTCGTCAGGCTTCAATGAGCATGCGGCATGGATTGAGAAGTTTCATTGTCAGCATCGTCATCGTTTCTTGCATCGTCAGCAAGAAAAAATATCCCATGGGGTGGTGAATGTATTACAGAGGAGGATGTTATTGCAGATTGTCTAAAAACGAACTGAAAAAACCTTGGATTTGAACGATAAAAAAAGGATGAACGGAGTTATGGCTTGCAACTCATTGTAGATTTCGTGGTCTCAAAACAAGCACAAATCAAGAAATAAAACCGGCACATGGGCACCATTGATTACAATGAAGCTGTTAATTCGGTTCCTCATAAATGATTAGGTAAAGTCGAAGAAAATACGTCCTAAAAGTGTGTCCTAAAATACAAAACATTCTTCAACACCTGATGGGTACGAATTATACCAACATGTAGTGAAACGAAAACTAGGGACAACTTGGCTAAAAGAAAGAAAACTCCAGGGTGATTCACTCTTAGCGCGATAGCCCTACACCCCTTCTCTTTTAATAAGTACTACAAGGAAGTACAGATTAAACATAAAAAATCCAAGAAGACTATTATCTTTCTTTACATGAATGAATTAATATTGTATGCGGAGTCTCATAATCAATTGACGTCGTTTATAAATACAACAAAGATCTTAAGTGATGGCATCGAAATAAAATTTCGGCTCGACAAAGGGAAACAGTAAAAAATAATACTACAGATTGCTGCGAAATTAAATTTACCGCCTGAAGAAATGTATCACTACTTGGGAAACCCAAAGCCCTAATCGCAAATCAGCGATTAAGCTACAGTGCAATCAAGGATAAGCATAGAAGAAAAAACAGAAACGTGTAAACAGAGAGTACACCTATGTATCAGGGGGTAATCTATGAAATGAAATTAATATCTGGGCAGTGAGTCTTGACGTACTCCTTCAGCATCGTTAAGTGAAGAGATTTCGACGTAGAGGAGTTGCACAGATTCCTCACAAAGCTGCGTTGTTTTGATATCAATTGTTAAGTGAGGAAACTATCTGCATCTAAAGATGGGTAACAGGTGATTAATACAGATAATATCAGATATCTTTGCCTCAAACAAGGAAAATGTTTACGTCAGAAGTTGCTAAAATCAACCGATAAACTTATGCCATTAACTGTCGCAAAAGAAAAGACAACGTGTACCCCCCCCTGAATGCCCACGAACGAAATTGCGAGTTAAACATTTTAATAATTCAATCTACTTATGCTGCATAGAAAACACAGACAATCCATGGAAGATATCCTAAACTTCTCTCCTATGGGGAAGTAAATAAAAATCCAGTGATGTGGCTTGCCGATAAATTGCTACATCCAAAAGCAGAATGTGTCATGGCAATCGAAGACAGAATAGTGAATACCAAAAACTACCAGAATCAACATCTGAAAGAAGACGTAATTGACAGGTGGAGAAATGTGAAACTTCTGAAGAAAATGTCGACTACATCATTGCTTCTTGTTCTGCTTTATCAGAGTCAGCTTATTTGGAAAGTCACAACCAGCTTGCTAAACTAATTTCATGCTTATACTACAAATGTAGATTCATGTACATGGTGGTTATAATTAAACTTTCCTTAAAGAACATGTTATAATTAGGAAACAAATTACAGTACGAGTACCAAACTTGCTAGTATTACTGTCCAGAATATGGGATGCATGATTTCTACGCGTTACAGCGCCACCGGCCAGATCCAAATATGGCCACTACGTGCCATGATCAGGCATAGCGCTGAACAGTCGCACACACCGGCCCAGTCGCCGTGCACTCGTTGACGAGTCAACATGGTTCTGGGCAAACGGAGCAGGGCATTATTGGTGAAACTCTCATCAAAACAACAGTAATGCTGCAGCTGCACTTTGAGAATATCGACGGCTGAAAGGATTGCAGAAGAGTCCTCTTTCTCCACCTCCTTTGCGGAACATGATGTAGTTCGAATCAACTGGGGAACTGGGTGTCGCTCCGGGAAGAGGCCGATGACCGGTGGAACCACAGGCGGTTGATGAAATCGCCGTTGCTCTGGCCGACAACGCTGAGCGCAATTCCCGAGCGCCAAGCAGTGCGCGTGCTGTCCCGACAGTTGAACATCTCGTGGGCCACTGTACGGAAGGTGCTTTGAACCATTCTCAAATGGATCTTTGCAAGATCCATATGGTGTAGGCGCTTGCACCATCAGACGCTCAACAACGTGTTGACTTCGCTCTCCACTTTCTCGCAAGGATTGAAGTTGAGGAGGCTTGGCCTTGGACCATCCTTTGGACAAATGAGGTACATTTTTCTCTGACGGGTGATGTGAACACCCAGAATTGACGAGTGTGGGGATCTTCACCGGCAGGCAGTGTGTATGAAATTCTTCTGTATGGTGAATGTGTCACCGTATGTTGTGGCTTAATGGCGACGTTCATTATTGGCCCATTCTTTTTTGAAGTGGCTGACGCTCAAGGGCCAAAGGCGTGCAGTGTGAGTGGCCAGCGCTACTGCGATATGCTTTGCTAGCATGCCATACCCACCCTCCAGGAGAGAAACGTATTAACTCAAGTTTTCATGCAAGAGGGGCTCCACCGCACATTGCTCGTCAAGTGTAGCTGCTTCTCCGCAACACATTCGGTAACATCGCATTATCAGCAGTTCGTTTCCAACGGCTGGGCGTCGCGATCACCTGGTCTCACTCCCTGTGATTTCTGGTTGTGGGGCTACCTTGAAGGCAGGGGTTATCAGGCAGTCGAGTCCGAGAATCCGTGCTGTGAACATCGAGTGTCTCAGCTGTTATCTACAGTGGTTTTTTTCGGCATACGATCAGTGCCGAATAAGTGCCGAATTCAAGACCGCTTTCAACTGAACACCGCTTACAACTGAACAACAGCTTACAACTCGACAACGCGTGGCTGCCCCGACACGGGGCAGCACATTGCTAATGCAATGCATACTCTTAACTCTTCATGTGATTACAATGGATTAAATCCAGTGCAAAAAAATGTGTTCTCAAATGCTCCTACTGGGGTAAACAATGCTCAGGATAGTGAAGTTCAAACTCTCCAACATCATGTGTTTCCTTCACCCCAACAGCAATATATAGTGCAACAATTAAGTCTGCAACTCAATTGACGGAAGGGAATCAACCTGGATATGTTTGGCTGCAAGTACCTCAGCAGCACTACAGCTACCATCTCAGCAGCAACAACTCCACGTAATGCAACAGGCAGCCTTTCAGCAAAGCGCTTATCAACATGACTAAGGTAAATGATCAAGCCAGCAAGCTGCTTCCGCAGTCAAACTTTCTTTACTAAAACTACAGTAAAGAATGTTTGACCACAGATAATGAAAATAAAAAACGAAAGCTTTCGGATAACCAAAATACAAATTCAGATGAGAACAATAACAACCCAGTACAATATAATGTACCTACTCACTCAAGGTTTACTCCTCTCGGTGAAGAAGATGAAATAACAGAAACGTCAGTCGATACGAAAGAGAACAATATTAAAATTCCTTCAATATTCGTTCATATGGCCGGCAATGAGTATTTAACCTTAATACAACACCTAAATTCTGCTACAATAAATAGCACATAGTTAAAAAACATTCCATTGTATCTTAGGTGCTGTCACAGGGCAAATCTTCACCCATGTTAATTCTATCTGTAAATCATTCACTGAATGTTCATGTAAAGAATTGTCAATAAGCGGACTCTGATTATGGAGAAAAAATATCACAGTTGTCTAACCAACTTCATCATACGTCAAGCACATCAACAACACAGAACCAGCCAGAACATAGCTTCGTCAAGGCTTACTATCACAACGTCCCGCAATGGTAGACGTTAGTGCTCTTCAGCGACCTGAGTTTTCTATTTGAATGTGCCGCGCTCGGCTATTTACAGATACCAACCAATCACGGGCCGTAATTTTCTTCTGGTTCCGAATGAATGTAAGGAATGCGAATATGCGGCCGAGTACGGTTTGATAGCGATTATTCTGGTGATGGCAGCATCAAGCTTAGTGTCAAGACTATGACATCTAAGAACTAGCAATGCTACTTTCTCGGATTATTCATAACAGCTACCCGATATTATAATAGAACTTCAATCGACAAAGCTTCCAAGCAGCAAATTTTTTTAGATGCTTTTCTTGGAACTTACGTTCTTATGACGCGATTCACGTTATACTTTCATAATCAGTCTTGCAGGTAATCACAATATTCCATAACCTTTAAAATAGCTGAATATATGCATTTATAATTTTCAAAATTCAGAGATATTCATTGAAATTACTTCAAAATCTATGTTTAATGAATAGATTGTGTTAAAAAAAGCCTTCAATCTAGTTGTAGAAAGACGCCAAAAAATGTTTAAACTTCTTCAGTTTTTGAAAATAGAGAGAATTCACTTTTGGTGAACTCTATTTTCGTAAATTGAAAAAAAATATCATCGTAAATCTGCAATTTTGATAATGAGAGATTTTTTCTCAATTAAATCTTTTATAAATCCTGAATTCTTAAATGTGATCCTATACAATTTTTATTTTTATTATATTAATTAATATGAATTATGAGTGGTTTTAGCTGCAAGCGCGGAGACAGATTTTAGCTGGTTAAAAATAGTTTTGCAGATGCATGAGTATTATAATACTGCGTAGCCATTACAAATAATGCGGCAAATTTGTGCTTTTGTAGCACCATTAGTTTACTTTCTTCTCTATTACGCACATACTCAGTAATGATAGTTACAATTGCAGCATATTGTGACAATTTATGAGAAAAGTTCATATTGTAGGGTTCTGATATAAAAAATGTGAACAAATCCAGGTCTTCTGTGAAGTAAATTACTCGCTCTAACACGATGTGCTGTCAGATTCCATGTTTTGTCAGCCCTTGATACCGAAAATATCGTTGATGGCAATATATCCGCCTGTCAGTCTCTGTTTGTCAGTCTCTCTGTCTCTGTTTCTGTCTCTCTCTCTCTGCCTGTCTCTGTCTGTCTGTACAACTGTCTCTGTCAGGTTGTCTACCCGTTCGGTCGTCTCTCCGTCAGTCCGTCCGTCTGTTTGTCCTTCCATCCGTCTGTCTCTCTGACCGTCTGTATCTCTGACCGTCTTTCACTCCGTGTGACCCTCTGATCGTCTCTCTGATCGTCTATCTATCTGATCGTCTGTCCGTCTGTCCCTCTAACCATATATCTGACCATCTGTCTTACCGTCTGTCTCTTTGACCGTCCGTCTGTTTGACCGCCCGCCTGTCTGACAGTCTGTACGCCTGTCTGTCAGTCTGTCCGTCTATGTCTCTTATAAAAATCGTATACAGATGGCATTGATAACCTTGAATATTTGAAAATTGCAAAAGTTCATCAAATTGCTTGCCCTTTCATACAGCATCAGTATTCAAGACACAGATTTTTTGAAATGCCAGTTTTGTTTTCAATTAGAGCTTTTTTAAAGTAAAGTATACTTTTTGGAAATATTCTTGTCATTACGCAATTCTGAGTGAAAAATGTACATTTTTAAAACTTTATTTTATAAACAACTACTGCATATGGCTTGTTTAAACTTTTTGACGAATAGTGCAATGCATTGCACTTGATGCGCCCATTGCGCTAACGCGACCGGCGCCTTCCGCCCTCCAGCCGCAATGAGACGCTCGTTGGTCAGCCTACTCTCTGCATGACGACCCCTCTCGCTAGGCAGGCCGGCCGCGGACCCGAACAACGGCCAGTCGTAAATCGGGAATCCTCCCGAGCTACAGTGAAATTATTTCAGCGTGGCCGCTCAAGGTCAGGTCTCAGAGCAGACGGAAGAGTCCATTCCTCAAAACTGTCGCTTTAGGGGGGAGCGCTTTCCTTCCCAGGACGTGTTGATAGCCCTACTTCAGTTGAGTAAACATTGACCCTGACTATTCTTCTCCGTAAGATGCCAGTTTTCACAGTATATCAATTTATGAAGAGAAGCAAAAGAAGGCTTTGAAAATATGAAAGCGGTTCTTAAGGCAGTAATTGCTGCTTCGGGTGTTTCAAAAATATCTATTTGCAGAATTAATAAGGAAATTAATTCTATTCAATCAGGAGAATCGTGTTCCTTTTTTCGTGTGGAATCTGCTCTCGACAGTTTCAGTGAGAGTGTGATTCGCCGCACAATGATTTAATGCACCATATCAAGAAACCGTTATTTTTACAGGAAATGACGCGAACGATAGTAAAGACAGTAATAGTGATACTACTTATGATAGTGAGGAAACGGGTATCAGTGACAATGGAAAACCTACGGATGATGAGGACAGAGCCAGGTCATCCCGTTGGTGTTTCTCCATTACCGAGCGAAGACACTACAGTGAATTGACCTCCAAAGGCCGCCCGCTAGCATGTGCGGTGCGGTAGGCTGATGTTTTTGGTATGGGAGGACGAGCCAGGCGCGAACGAGCGCCGCCTCCTGGCTCCCTCCCCACCACTTTCAGCTTCCCCCTCAACTCGCGAAACCCAGCGGCCACCCTAGAAAAATTTAGCTATACCCGTCCACACGGGCCCCTGCACAAAGCGACAGCTCGCCTCCTCAAGAAATCAAGCCATCACAAACGAAGACCCTTCTCACCCGGTCGAGCGATACAGCTGGCCCTCCAAATCCCTAGCGCATTATTAAAAACTATTTGTCGCGCACGTACTTACGAACATAAAGGGCGCGCCCAGTACTCCTGCATGCTATTTCAAAGCAGTTTCAAAAGACAACGTCTAGGCCAGAGAAGCAATCTCATAATGAGAGCAAGCAAGATGGGAACCCCTTTTGCCAATAGCCATTCCAAGAACATAGAACCTTCCAGAAAAATACAGATTCAGCCAATAGCCAGATAGATCCGCGATCACGTGGTCATCGAGTCACGCGCAGGAAGGCAGGAGATTTCGCGAAGGAAGAAGGACCGGAAAGACGGTCGATAAACATTATTAGATCCTGGAGATGAGGAGAGATGTTCGTAGGACATTTTATTAGATCAGGAGATCCGTTCGTGAGAACAGTATGAGGAGAAGTCTGCGAGACGATACTGGCAGAAGCGGCAAGGCGCGAGGCGGCGCGCAGCGCTACCGAAGCAGAGGAGGGTGCGCGTGTGGCGAATGCGGCGCACGGCGGCCGGCACTCGCACACGCGAAGCCCCAGCCGCACTGCACTGGGCAACGCGGCCGACTGCGCCGCTTCCGCCGCCGCGCCGCACGCCTGGCCCCGCGCCTCGCGGGCGGCGCCATTGGCACAGCTTGCACTCAACGGCCAAAATATGGACCGTTTGTATTTCGCCCAGCCAATAAGAGAGATTTTTGTCAAAATTAAGACGACTGAGGGTTCAGGAACTGGGATCAGCCAACGCAATTCTAGAAAGAAGAAACCTTCCACGGAAGGAGTGCATTTATGAAGTAAAAATAATCCAGCATTCATTTCGGCGATTGATTTGGCAACTGCATTTGCAGTTGAATTACGTGTGTTTAATAACTTCCGTGGTGGTAACTGATATTGTGTGGTAACCCATAATGGTAATTGGAGGTAAGGGATTATCATTTTTTTAAATTGTGGTTGATTATCCCTTACCTCCAATTACCATTACGTTTGTTTGCTTGGTAAATTAGCAGAAAACCAAACGACCTTGCATGATCAAACGACTCAGAACCGTCTATCACCTGATATCTCTTAAGCCGGCAACCATTAGATTATGTCAGCGCTGCGGACCCCGCCCAACTCCCGTGAGCGTAAGGCCCTAATGAACAGTTGCACAAGATGAGGTCAACTAAGATGGCACTGCAGAATTAGCGGCCAACTTGTTTATGACTCGAAAACATCATTATGCAGTTATTTGCCCTAAATTACACGGCGCCATCGCCCATTTCGCTTTGTCTTTAATTTTTCAAAAATTATACAAATGTAGTTTTTTGTAAATATCTCAATATTGTCAATACATTAAGGTGTTTTTTATAATCTATTACGTATATGAGTAGCACTGCTTGAAATGATTTCTAATGAAGTTTCTAGAAAACCTAAAATTTTCTGAGAATATAATATTAAAATTGCGCATTTTCACAATCACTCACATGACAATCACATGACAATCACTCACATTCCTGAAAAACTGGTCCAAATGTTTCAATGAAAATTGGCATATAAAACTACGTTTTATTCTTCTAAGATAATCTTAATGTCTTTTTTTCAGTTCTGATACAGGCCAGGAAAGTCTCCGCACCGAGGCGAGTCAGGGGCTGACACCGCCCCGCTTCCGTCAGCTTAAGGATCATTCGGTATTTTCCGTTTCTTTATCGCGTCGACTTTTGTTGCAGCATTTTGCGGTCCTCCCTCGACAGCCCGTGGCCAACAAATGAATCCGCCGTCCGCGGCGCGAGTGTCGCGCACGGCCGTCGCCAGCCCCTCCGCTCCCAGGACGCACGGCATACGAACAGAATATGGCTCGATGGCAGTCTCATCAGCATCACTCTCATCTCACTCTCAGTACTTGGCCACTAGATTATAGGCTCGAAAAACTGAGAAAGGTGAAGATATGTTCGTCCTCTTGATTAAACACAATTTCCTTAATATAAATATTACATGAAAGTAAATTAAATAATTCTGGCAATTGAAGAGTGCTGAAAATAATATGATCTACATTTTCTGTAATGGTTAATCCTTCATTATTGAGTGCGTTGTTCATAATTTTAATAATAAAATTACTTTGCTTGCATTTTTGCTTTCAATGACATTAAAATACATCGATACAATTAAAGCACTTTAAAGAACGCGTATGCATAAATGGGTCAGTTGTAGAGCAGTCAAGTGATTCGGCCTCCTGAGACAGGAACGTGGGACTAATAGGTCAATTTACATGGACACTAAATTTTCGTTGTAACGTTTCACAAATGATTTAGATGTAAATAAAATAAAAATTACAATTGAAAATCACAATGCAGAGTCCTTGGAAAATTTGAAGGGCTCTTTTAAAAAATAAGCCCTTCACAATTACTTCCAAAAAGTGAAGAAAGATCTCAATGTCTGCGGTAATGTCTGACTTGAAGAATATCGTTGGGCCAACCTGTGTTCATTATCTTCATCAGTGCCTGTCAGGTTGGGTATTCGTGTCGATTTTTTTAAATATTCAGGGGCGCCTTCTGACATTTATAAAACCATCAGAACTTCGAATTTCTCCTCGTCCTCTACGTAGGAATCTCCACCATTGTAAATTAATGTTCCTGTTTCTAAAGAACTATTAATGACACAAAAATTAAATTTCTCAGACTGATTGTTTGCACTACTTTAGCTATCGGGGAATTTTTGTAACTTTCTTAACTTAAATTTTATTAATATTTACTAAATATTTTATTAATTGCAAACACACTTTCAACATACAGCTGTCCCACCAACTATGGACCACTCCCATATCTTCTAAATGGTTCAGAATATCGAAATGAAGTTTTCACTGAATAATGCGGAATCTTGGGGCAAGTAACATGCCGTAGAAGAATTTGTTTATAATACTTTTAGTTTTCGAAAAATTTAATCTTCTTTGATTTTTAAAATATAACTATATTTTTTTTCACCAGCAATGGATAGATCAAGGAAAGAGGAATAAAATTATGTTTCATATGCTAGTATTTTGAGTATAAAACTAAACTTTCTAAAACGTGATTTTGAATTAAACGGACAATATTTCGTGTAGCAGCCGTTGCAACTCTCGCCTTCGGGGAAAGTGGCCTTCGCGGCGTCAAGACTGTTGCTTGGAGAGAGGAGATGGAGGGGTGGCAGTGAGGGATGAGAGGCAGAACTTCAGCAATCCATGGTGTTGACACAAAGGTCACACTAAGACACAACAAATTTTAACGATCGGAATGATATTTTCCATTAATTTATCTGCACATAACTTGTCTTCTTTAATAATAAATATTATCTTCAAACTTGACAAGAATCCAAACATAGTCTCTTCGTTGGTAAATTTCTTTTTTAATTAAGATGATCACTCGTCCACTTCGCAACCGCACCTCTACTGCTGTCCATAAATGGAAAAGAAAACTGCACACTTCAGTCTTCTGCTGTGAATTTTCAAGTTTGTGACAAGCACGTAGAGTTATCAAGTGAGAAACTCTCCAATCAGTATTAGTAGTCGTGACTGCAGATGCCCATTTATGTTAAAGTTTAGTAAATTTGCACTGATAAACTGTCGAGATTATTTCAAAATTTTTATTTATTTGTTCTTTTGGTACGTGTTTAAATAAGAAATTTATTAACAGTAAACAATAAGAGAAAATGTCAACCTACCTATTGATGAATTAATCGAGATATTACATTAAAAATCTTTTAGAATTCATTCCCTTCCCATGTTTTAAAATGTTGTTTCTGCCATAACACACTGAGCTCGATTCTTGTAAGTTTGAAAAGAACCTTTATTATTATCTTCCGCTACAAATTAGTTTTATTTTGTTCTTTTCGATGATCGTTGCTTTGGAATTTCAGTAGAAGAAAAGTTCAATTCAGATGAACAAATTGTAAACAATCTCTCATCCTGATCGTTAATATCGATGTTTGTTCATATGATCTTCGTGTCAAGACCATGAATTGCTGTAGTTACGCCTCTATCCTTCACGGCCACCCCTCTCACATTCCCTGACTCCACGGCACTGTCTCGACGCCGTGAAAGCCACTTTCCCCGAAGGCGAGAGTTGCAACGGCTGCTACACGAAATATTGTCCGTTTAATTCAAAATCACATTTCAGAAAGTCTAGTTTTATACTCAAATTACTATCAAAATACTAACATATGATACATAATTTTATTCCTTTTTTCATGATCTACCCATTGCTGGTGAAAAAAATATAGTTCCATTTAAAAAATCACAGATGATTATATTTCTCGAAAATGAAAAATATTATAAACAATTTCTCTACGGTATGTTACTTGCCTTATGATTCCGCATCGTTAAGCGAAAACTGCATTTCGATATCCTGAACAGTTTAGAAGATATGGGAGTGGTCCATAGTTGGTGGGACACCTGTGTATCTATTAAGAACATTGCTAATAATCAGACAATCTAACCAGAAAAAATCTATTAATTGAGTGGTACAAATTTCATTAATTTCTCATCAATAGTTTCTGAGAAACATGAACATAAAGTTTTAAAAAAAATGAAGTTTCGAAAAAAAAAACAGTGAAGTATTTGGTTCCCTCAATGCATTCCAGCTCCATAGTCTAGATTATCACTGTCAAGTTCCTGATGCTTTCTTTTTCTTTTTTCTTTTGAAGCAATTTGAGACAGAGGTTAACAACTAACGAATTTGATGACAAAAACTAACAATAATTGTTAGTTTTTGTCACTTATTTTAATACTTTGATCATCAATTAATGCTTGACAGAGGATGATCATATTCTTTCCTGGATTGATTCCCAAATCTTCTAAAATCTTAACTCTACCAATATTTCCATCATTCATCACTAAAACACTATCATATCAAGAAACAGTACTTCTCTTCCTATAAACTCTCGTTTGGGGCCCTACACTCCTTGTTTTATTCCTTGACGCCGTGTCATCGTAATTTCGAGATCACAAGCTCGTAATATTACAAAATAATATATCTGTAGAACACAGAACAAATTAAAGCGAAACTTGAGGTTTATACAGATCTACCAACGTCAACAGAACAAACTGTGTTGCCAACACCTCAACTGAAAAGAAACGTTTTCTAAAAAACTGTAACGAAATTGGGATACTCACAAAAGTGGGCGTGCCCGTCAGTGTCAACCGAGCGCATGTGGATATTTAAATCGTTATTTAAACCTATTCTAATTTGAATTAGGCAAAAAACTAATATGCACTCGTCATAAAAAAAGCTGCACCCGGAAGGACGAGGCGGATTGCGATAACTGTTGGCAAGCAAGTAGAGGGTACAAAATGATTACACTTGCATATTTGTAGGACCAATATTTACTGAGCTACACGGCCACAGACTGATGATGTTAGTTTGGCGTGAGGTCGCCATGTTGGCGAAAACACGCGTCCAGACATCGTGGCATGGAGTTGTATAGGTCTCTAATGGAGTTCTGTGCTAATCCATGCCATGCAGCCTGCACCTGAGCGCGCGGGTCTTGCTGATTGGAGGGTAGGGGTGGGAACCTGTTTGAAAGCTCCGTAGCACCCCTAACATTCTCGTTCGGGAAAATGCCTGGCAATGCGGCTGGCCATGGCAGAGTATCCACCGCTGAAGGCATGCTCGGGAGATGGCTCCGGTATGTGGACGCGCATTGTCCTGTTGAAATAGGGCATGGGCGTGGGCGTTCACGAACGGCAGGGCCACCGGTTGAAGGATCTCCTGAACGTACCGTGCGGCTGTCACGGTGCCCCTGAGGAACACTAGCGGTGAACGGGCACCATAGAATATCGCTCCACACTATCACACCAGGCTGGCGGGACGTGTGATGGGATAACACAAATCGCTAGTCATGACGCTCCCCACTCCGCCTTCAGACACGGACCCAGTGGTCGACGCCATTAAGACAGAAGCGGGACTCGTCGCTGATGAAGACCCACTGCAAGTTTGCATGGCCCCAGGTCCGTCGTTCCAGGTCCAAGTCCGACACCAGGCAGTCTGTAGCGACTTTGCTGGGGTGTGAGGAGCAGGTGTCGTAACGGTCAGCGTACGAAGAGCCCTGCGTTGGGCAACTGCCTACCAGTGGTACAGGCACTTACAACATGTGACAGTGCAGGCTGCACAGCCCGCTGAATCACCTATCGTTGCCGTTGGATCTGGTCGCCCGTGGCGGACCATCCGTCGGTCCTCGCACCTCGTGGTGCGTGGCGGACGTCCAGATCCTACATGTCGTGTGTGCGTGCCTTCCTCAATCCATTGCCGCCAACAGCGGGCGATGGTGGTGTCAGTACGACCGGTGTGGCGCGCAACGCGGCGACAGGTCCAACCAGCCTCCCGCACACCCACGGCCCCTCTCGAAAGCTTCTATCTGGACAACCGGCTGTCGAACACGTCCCTAGGCATAGTGTATGTGCAGGTGAAGCTCTGGCGGCGCTACCTGATGTCGCAGTGGCCGGTGCAGCCGTTTGAGGCCCTCTTTTCTCGGCCGGTGGACGCGACAACACGCCCTTTCCCTCGACTCCGACAGTGCGCGGCTGACTGTGAAAACGAAATCATTGGCTTAGTGAATAGTGAGCAAAATACCCACCACGTTTGCAGCGGATCAGTAGGGTCCTTCGGGGTGCAGCTCTTTTTATGACGATGAGTGTATTATGAAAGAGCAGACTTCGCACTATCAAAATTACATAAAAACCGAAAATTGATATTTTTGGCCCAAAGTAGTTACAAGGTCCCTTAAAACTGTTCCTAGCGCCTTTGATGACGCATCGACCGAAAAAGTGATCTGTTCGTTCACATCGTAGTACGAGAATGGTGGACAATGCTTCTTTGTGGTCGGTGGCGGTTCCTGTTCCGGGTCCCAAACCCACGCAACATCTTTTTCAATAATACGCGCAGTGGAGCTGTCAAGTTCGATAGGCACGGGACAAATTTTCCCAAATAATTTACCATACCCAACAGTCTCTGAATTTTTTCATCCTTCGGTATTTTAAGTTTATTGCATGGAATTTTGTTTCAGCAATTTCATGACATCTGGCATGACCTAAAAATGAATCCTTTGTGTATTAAATATGCATTTTTCTCAATTCCATATCCAATCCGTTTTCCAATCCAATTCCAAGTACTATTTCAGTGGTGTCACGAATTTTCTGCTTTGTATTCGCGCGAATTAATATGTCGTCCATTGCACACTCAGCGTTTGGGATGTCCTGTAGAATATCCGACGTAATTTGTTGAAATACTTTTGGAGCTGCAGAAAGTCTAAACGGAAATCGCTTACACGAATAACGTCCCTAGGGTGATGCAAATGTAAAACATTCTGGCATTCTCTCACTGACGTTTATTTACCAGAAATCTCATATACAAAGCAGTTGTGTGAAGTTATTACTCCAGGCGATTCTTGCGACGATTGCTTCAATTCTATTTAATGGAAAATGTCTGCTTTTAATATTTTTGCTCACGTTTGTAGAGTAATTGTTGTTTTTAGGTAACACGTAAGCGTAGTTTGTCCCTTTTTTGACGATTACTAGTGAAGATACCGCTTCAGTTGGCTTTGTGTCTCGTTTAATGACGTTCATTTTCACCATTCTTTAGAGCTCCTGTTTCACTGCTTCCTTTATGGCCAATGGAAAAAATATGTTTTTCATCTAATTTTGGGCTCTAATTTGGACACTCGCGTGAAACGCTTTGTTTCCTACCTTTATTAACTTCATTATCTTCTTCTTGACAGTTCTGCGACACAGCCCATATACATCGTATCGCAACCGCTCGACGATTGAGAGCTTGTGTCGTCATCTTTCGAGTCGTGTACTGCATAAATCTTCTTCTTGAACCTGTTGTGTAGTAAGAACCCACATGAAACCCTAATAATAAAAAAGTTATTTTCGCAAAATGTCTGTCTGTCCGTGTGTGAACAACAAAAGCGTCTAAATCGTTCACAGGATTTTCTCCAAAATTGGTATTCTCCGATCAATCTGACTGTTCTCAAAGATCTCCAAATTTCAAACGGATATTTTTATTTTTGGAGAGGGGTTTTTACATGAAACTCTAACGATATTTTCAAAATATTCTCGAAAATGGCTTTAAGTTTTTAGATTATTTTGGATAGAGCGAAGTGAGCTAATAAAAATGACGTAGAACCAATTTTAGTTAAATTCTCAGAATTTTCTACAATTGCAAACGTTTAAAATGTTTCGGCGTCTTCCTTCATCTCAAATATTGAGGTTAGATGCATTTTCTTAATAAAATATTTTCTTCAAAATTAGATCTTATAAAAGTGTCATATAAAATGTTTTGAAATTATGAGTAGTTTACGCATCAATTTGAGTGAAATCGTAACAACTTTTGATTATTAAGTAAACATATTTTCTCAAATCTTTACTCTTCCTTATTTTTTTAATTGAAAATGTCGTTAAGGCTACACCGTGGCGTCACGAAGTCATGTAAAATACGCCATAAATTACAGTAGATACATTTAAATTTCAAGGGGCCGCGACATCAGTCAGATTGTTGCGATGTGATCGTTGAGGAAAATCAGATTTGAAATAAATCCTGTGAATAATTTAATCACTATCGTTGTCCCGCTGTCATAGACAAAAGGACAGACAGACACACGTTACGCCGTAAGCCAATTTTTCAGAAACAGGTACCCACAAAACGTCGATTCTGCCTACCCAAATCATTAGAGAAAGTAATATATTACCCATCGAAGCATGAATAATCCACTTCTCATTGTGAGGGATCTATAACACACGTTTTTTATGTCAAATACTCGCCGTTTCTTACTGCAGCATTACATAGTTCTCGTGACTACGAAGTACATACATGAAGTATTAAGTACTCTAGGTAATCTCTAGAAGGTATAATACTCTCTAGGTAGCACGCGAAAAGTAAAAAAGGTTGCAAAATTGTTTATTATTTTGTGGTTAATTAACAAAAAATAAGAATATTATGGAAGAAAATGTCTCTTAAGAATAGAACTATCACGAATAAAAATGAATTTGAATGAATTTAATTTAAATATATTGTTAACACTTTACTGTGAAAGTAAAGGTCAGATGAGTTTAGCTCCGAACCAACATTTGCTGCTGACTCTGGAGCGACTCTGACCGGAAGGCCCTAGAGTTGGAGCCCGACGGTGATGGGTTTTCGACACAAGCTACATAGCTAGATCGTATTCAGCCGCTATTAGGAGAATTCTAGGGGCCGTATGATCTTATCGGTAGTATCCAGTGGTTTCTTCGATCAATACCAGACGAATGACGGAGAAGTGTCCTAACAAACGGGCCACGGGCAGCACGCTTTTCTTCCTCTCTCGTCTCTTATCCTTTCATCCTGCACACACACACACACACACACACACACACACACACACACACACACTTCCATGCACTACATTACCACACAAGTCGAGAGAGCAGCCCGGGGCTACCGCTCGTTCCGGTTAGGGCGGTGCCCCGCTGGGGCAAGGCCCCGGAAGCCAACGTGTAATTCGGCGCTGGAATCACCATCAAACACAACCACTTCAAGGGATCAACCACATTTACTTCACTAACAGGACTAATGGTCATTGCAGTTGAGATGTCCGGAATCATCAATCAATCATCAAAGTAATTGTCCATCAATCAATCATCAAAGTAATTGTCAATTAAAAATCAATTATTTCATTTTCAATTAGTTTTACAAATGCATATTAGTAATTTCCAATGCGCGCAATGCGAAGACTTTTTTAAAAATATTTAATCTTTTAATGTTACGCAAGAGTATTCTATTTGTTGTTCTTGAGCACCGTGCGTGCTACTTTTTGGAAAACCATTTTGTGTGGTTTTGTTCAGACGCATTTTTGCTGGTGGAGGCTACTAGTCGCAATCATATCCTATTATTCAAATTATCTAATCTATCAAATTATCTCGTCATTTTAAATCGCAATTAATTTTTTTAATTAACTTACGAGAGTTTACTTTACAATTTGAAGTAAAATAAGTTTAGTGTCTAATCGGAAATTAAACTTGGCTGGTTTGAAGAACCAAACGTTCCTTGCTCTTCCTCTTTCTCCAACGAGTAATACGCTTTCTTTCATAACGTGTCTGTAAGAGCAGCATTAAGCTATTCACAAATGTTATTACAGCCAAAATAACTGGAGAAAAGAGAAAAAACAAACAAATTCTTCCTGAGGACCGGCCCCACCATCTGCTGATTCGCTGAGACGCTAGACTATGCTCCCTCTTTTGGTCACAAGGAGGTACTAAACTCACAAGGTTCAAGATTATGAGACCGTACTATTTGTTGATTATTTTTTACAATGTTATCGTGAGAAATATGAGCAGGTCGTTCGCGAATCATGTTCTACATAGAAATCCACATGGGGATAATTTCTTATTTCAATTTTCTAGATCATGTGAGTTTTGACTCTGACCTACTTACATATTTTGCGGATGGGAAACGTTTTGCGGGTCCAAGTAGAATTATAATACAGTAAAATCTGTCAAAATCGGAACCTGTACAAGTCGGAAACATACATTAACCGGAAAATGTCTCCGGCCCGTGAAGTTCAATGGCATTTTACACAGCATAAAACGGAACCTCTCCAACGCGGAAACGGAATGGAAATGGAATGGTTCTTCATGTCCTGCAAGGAAAAATCTTTATGAAACGGAATTCCTGTGAATTTAATGCAATTGGCAGAGAGAAGCGAGATGTTCTTAATGAAATGAATGCATCTCGAAGCTTGTTTTAAATTCTCTATTCCTGTGAATATTCCTATTCTCTATTCCTTTGATTTAGTCGCGGCAGTCGGACATTGAAGGAGAGGATTTTCAGCTCTCAGCGTAGATTTCGACCTTGGGGTCGCTTGTCTCTCAAGGCGTAGGCTGTATGGGAATTCCTTCTCTCCCGACTGTCTGAGCGTGGGAAAGTACGGGCATAGCTTAAATTCCCGCGTCTCTCTGCCCTGTGTTGAAAATAATAACCCCTCAACCACGTACGCATTGCTCAAGGCCATGCGAGAGTATTAGAGTCATACAACTGGCTTCTGATGCATTGTGCGTTGAGAAAATCAACAAGAAGTCCGAATACAGTCAGTAAGATGTGTATTTTTCAACTCAGTTGTCAATGAAGAGTGATTATTGGTGCTTTCTTCCATAAATACTTTATATGTTAATGTACTTTATATGTTATATAAAGTATATATACTTTATACGTTAATGCGATAATGCACGTGCTGTTGTATCACTAGTAGTTTGTTTGTAGTCAATGCCAAAGTAAATTATACTAAGAATGAAAATATTAATCAAGGGAGCATTCGTTTTGCTTAACTATCAGAGATGCACGAAGGTAGTGATAGAAAAAATCGCGACAGTTATTTCAACTACGAAAATATCTAGATATTGAAGCCCATAGAGGTAAATAACTTTTAAGTTGCAATGCAATTGAATTTGAAATTAATGTAGAACAATACTTTAGAGTCACGAATATGAGTCGAATGTATAAAGACATTTCTGTGAGAAAACAGCAGATGACTTCAAACACAAAAAGGAAAATGAGGTAAAGGTTTTCTACACATCACTTGAAATAAGAGCAATTTTAAAACGTTTTGGTCTGAAAATAATAGATGAAATTTATCAAGTACACTGAAGAAATTTGTCACAAAGTTACATGACAAAATGACAAAGCTAAAACAGTCTCACTTCGAGAACTGTAAATGAAATTCTGCTAAAAATTACCATTTATGCCAGGTGAATATACAGCCTCAGAGAACTGAACAGAGGATGGCACTCAAATCGATAATTGAATGGAATTATAATTTCAAATATTAGTCGTGATAACACATTTATTTAGACACAAGTACATAAGAAGAAGCATAATCCGCGGGCATTCGTTTGACTTTGTGCACGGGTAGCGAAAGGTTAAAAATC
This sequence comes from Acheta domesticus, assembly GCA_031308135.1. Taxonomy (NCBI): domain Eukaryota; kingdom Metazoa; phylum Arthropoda; class Insecta; order Orthoptera; family Gryllidae; genus Acheta; species Acheta domesticus. The sequence continues at coordinate 167,182,988 of JAHLJT010008446.1, read as the reverse complement.
GGATTCTCATTAGCTCATGCTTATAATAGAGAAAGAAAAACCCAAGCTTCAAATTTCGGAAATTTGCATCGAGTTCTGAATTATAATTAAATAATGTAAAACATACCAACCTTTGTCGCGGATACAATGCCATTCTGGAATGATGTTTCATACACTGAAAGACATGAAAAAAAAGTCTGTATAATTTGTACATAAATCAAACTAGCTAGATAATCCAATGATACTTCTCGTATTTATTCAGAAAAGTTCTCCTTGGATTTCGGCTAGAATTTGCAAACACAAATATTAATAACGGGTAAATAATATATCTCCTGAACATAATGTAGTTTCTTCAACAATTCAACATTAAAGTGAAGAAAGATTTAAAAAGAACGGAACAATACGTGTACTTACATTTCCCAATATTCTTTTTACCAAAAACGAAACGTTTTACACTGTCTACATGGAATTAGAAAATCAATATCTACAGTAACAGGGATGTTTTCTTTTCTTAAATATATTGCTTCATTAATTAATAAAAATATATCACTAATTGGAAAACTTTTAGATATTTCGAAATCTTTTGACGTCCTTAGTCATAAACTTTTGTCTTCCAAACTACCTTCGTATAGCATTGGCCTGACAGAGCACTAAACCGCTGCGACAGCTCAGCGGCAACGCTGTTACTTCTGTTGCATCGTTGATCTGGAAGTCCTAAGGCTCGCGGCCCGACTTTTGCGGATTTTCAACACTAGCTACGAAACGGAGTCGAATTGAACCACTTTCTGGTTGGGGATTCTAGCGATCTGCTCTGATTAGTAATTTTCTGTGTTTTTTCCGATTATTACTAAGCGAAGCAGACGAAGCAGTACCGTTACAAACAGGCAATACCTTACTTATGGACTGCATGCGATCTTTTGTTTCTCATCCTTGACCCCCTCTCATTCCCTCAGAAACCACGCTACCACACTTGTCGGGAGTCCAGTCTGGAGCTTAGTGCGCGTCGCGGCTGTAGAAGGAAAAATCCCAAAATCGAGTTGTAAGTCAACGCCAGATCTTACGTTCCAATGAGGAAGGAACAACGCCACCGCCTTGGATGAAACCCAGGGGGTGAGACTATACCGGGTCTTTATCGTAACTCGCAAACCAGATCTAATAATAATAATAATAATAATAATAATAATAATAATAAATATAGATTATTGTGATAAATAATGGAGAGCTTGGTGATAATATTTCACGAGATATCTTTCTGATTTCCCTCTGAGCTGGCTCTACTTAAATAATAATCATTGTTACGTTGCTGTTAATAAATCGATAAATCAGTCCTAATTTCCCTCCACATCTTCAGTATGACAGTTTTGTTTCTTACGCATGCTGGATAGAATCGCTCAAAGAGACGTTTTGTTTCCACGCTCGTGCGTCAACCCACCCCACCCCACCCACTCTGTGTAGTGCAAAAAGATTTCGACGTGTGAGCCGTGTAGCAGTCCGCCGAAGCTCTTGAATGGGAAAACACAGTAACAGGAAAGTTAGTGCAGCTTATGACACGACGGTCGCATCCTCTGCTGTCTCGACGGGCCAGGCACAAATGTCTTGAAAGGTGTCAAAGAGACACGGTTGTCAAATTACCAAAATAAGAACAAGTGCTCCCAGAAATGGGTTGCGAGTTAAGCTAAAGACTCTGTATTTACGGAGCTAATGACCTACTTCATGCGCCTTAAAGGTCGTAAGTAAAATTCGTATTTTTCGAGTTGTGGAAGAGTTCTAGCTCACGGCAGGCGGATCCTGTTGGTCTGAATACATTACAAAATTAGTTATCCCCGCCGAAGCAATGGGTAAGTCCTATTTCATTGAAACGATCAATTTGTCATTAAATGTCATTCCAGATGCGTCATTTCAGGTGGTAAAAATCATCACAGTATTCTCCTCTCTAGATGAACAACTATTTTCTATGCTATTTTGCTGACAAGAGCTCCTTTCCTACACCACATTTTCTTCACGATTTCTCTTTTTGTGTAATGTCCGGACGGTTGTGCTTGAAGTGAATCGACCCTCTCAGTATAGTTAGCATTGGCGAAGAAAATTTCCTTTTTGCCCAGAATTCGGAAAATGACGTTCTGAGGTGCAAATTACGACAGTTCTGTATCGCACGCGGCCTTGCGATCGCGCCCGATTGTAGTTCTACAGAACATTAACAGTCAGCATCAGCAGAGCGTCAGAATTCTAGTGCACTGGCTGTTCACAAATGACACTAACGACCTTCCGAGTCTATAACTGCGCTACGAGTCATGGAAATGCGAGTAAAATTGCGTAGGAATTGTGGTAAGCGTAGGTATCGTGCGAGTAAAATTGCGTAGGTAGTGACGAAATTGAAAAAGAAAAGAAAAACATTTTACGGGAATCTACGCTTCTGAAGTCTAAACGGTAAAAAAAATAGTTTTTGTTAATATTATGAGAAACACGCTGAAGTTTTTATCACCTGAAATGATTGACACACACATAAGCGTGTGTATATCTGGAAAAAGTAGTCAGACAGTCTTTCAAAAATTTATATTGCAAAATCCTTGAAAACCATAAATCAGAAAACTATCGGACATAGTAGCTGTTCTATTGCTATCTTACAAAGCTGTAGGATGTAACATGTCTTTGAAAATTCACTTCTTATACTCTGACTTGAGACTTCCTACCGGAAAATCTTGGAGTTGTCAGCGATGAGCGTGGTGAGCGTTTTCATCAGAAAATTTCTACAATGGAAAGGCAAGTGTAGTTCTAATATGTTGGCTGACTACTGTTAGACTAAGAAGACAGGTGTTCCAGATGCAGAATGTGCCCGAAAATCGTCATTACCGCTTTCTAGGTACAGAATGAGAAGTCAGAATATAAGTCAGGACGAGTTGTACACCATTTAGAGTTGGATAGCTAATTACTGATTTTCTTGAAATTATAAAAAGGTTAAATGCATATCACACAAAACTCCTACCTCATGGGGAAAAACTGAAATGATAATTGAACTCAGTATTAAAAATACGTATAGAATCTGTTATTTTCATTCTTGTGGAAGAAAAAAAATATTTTTGTAGACCAGTGTAATTTATCAGGCCCCCCCCTAAGCGATTATAGTAGTATATTAAAATATCTGTGCCATTCGTTGTTTCATTATATCATCAATAATTATATCGTTCATTGTTTAAAAAAAATAATAAATAAAACCCTTTATTAATATTCCATCTAATAGTACAATTTTCACAAGCTCAAAAAAACTATTTTACAACAATTTAACATTTAATACAAGCACACAGTGATGATACATCATGAATCAAGTTCAAAGGAGAACGATTTTGATTTCCTTTCTAATCGGATCCTAGAGAATGGTTTTAAATAAGTGAGGAACCACCCACCCCCCGCAAAAAAGAGAAAAAAAATAGGAATAGAAGTCACTCTGTATTGAATAGCTCGCAGCTTTCCCTTATGAATAAAAAGTTACGAAATTTGTGTTTCAAATGCGCGACTAGAATGGAAACGGCAAGATAACGTCATGCGCAACTTGGCAAGTTCGCCGCGAACAGAACAGTTGGTCTTTCTTACGGTCTTGCATCGTGTTGTGTGATCGTTGATTTGTCATGATTGTTTGTGACAATCAAATGTAAGTATTCAATGTACTTTCTTATATATCATTCTTGTGATATCTACGGAAATCAAAGATGTAAAGGAGTTTTCATTATTATTTGGAAATTTTATTTCATAAATTTTGTTTTTGATGTCATTCATTTCATACATTTTGCTTTTAATGTCAGTGATGACGTTAAAAAAATCAGTCATTAAGTTAAGGTAAAGTTGTTAGCAAGATTTTCAGTTATAGGCCATAACAATATTCTTGTAAATATGTGTAAAACTCTTTAAGTTCAGTAAAATTTGTCTAAACTGGAACCTGTACAAGCCGGAAACCTGTCTTGACCGGAAATTTTCTCCGGCCGGTGAAGTTCAATGGGATTTTACACAGCATAAAACGGAACCTGTCCAACGCGGGAAACGGAAAGGCTTTTCATGTCCTGCAGAAAAAATCTTTATAAAACGGAAATCCTGTGAATTTAATGCAATTGGCAGAGAGAGATGAGATGTTCTTAATGAAACGAATGAATCTGCAAGCTTGTTTTAAATTCTCTATCCCGGGATTTAGTCCTGGCAGCGAAACTTAGAAGGCGAGAGGCTTCATCTGTTAGCTTAGAATTTGACTTTGGGGTCGCTTGTCTCTCAAGGTGTAGGCCGTAGGGAATTCCCTCTCTCCCGACTCTGTGAGCGTGGGAAGTTGTAAGGGAATGGCTTCTATTTACACGTCTCCCTGTCCTGCGTTGAAAATCATACCACTCGGCCAGATACGCATTACTGAAGGCCGTGCAAAGGTATCAGAAAGTCATTGTACTGGGTTGTGAGGCAGTTTGCGTTGAAAGAGACAGCAAGCACTCCGAACACAGCCAGTCAGGAATGTATTTTTCAACTCAGAAGCTCTCAATGAAAAGTGTTTAATATTCATTTGTTGGTGATTTCTTCCGTAAATAAGTTGTACGTTATTGTATTTTGATAATTATAACAAAGTCATGTAATTTACTACTTTCATGGGAGAAACGTCCATATCACAAGTGTCAAATAATGGACAAATTTGAATAAAACGGAAACCTTCCTAAACAGGTTTTTTGTGTCCCGATCCTGGCTTAGACAGATTTTACTGTATTTTAATGAAATATCAGAAAACAAACACGATAGCGTGTTAACCACACAAGTGGAGATACAACAGCACACACTTTCTTGCATTATTTGTTTTACTATTTTCGAAAATTTAGCTAGTTAAACGAAAATCAGACATGCGCCATTTTTATTAGCGTATATTGCACAATCTGAGTAAAAATCGTAGAAAAAATCTAAAGCCATTTTGGAGAAATTTTTGGGTATGTGCTTGAGGCTTCACGTGAAGTATCCTCAAAAATGTAAATATCCAGTTCAAATTCAAGGTGACGCAACATCAGCCAGATTGATCTACGAACATCAATTTTTGTCAAACATTTTCATACGGCTTAGTCGCTACCGTTTTTCACAGGACGGATGGGAATTTCGGGGTAAACCATTTTTTTTCAGTATTAAGAACTCACAAAACATGAACTCACACTACACAATGTGGTAGATTAAGTTACTTCCTTCACAGAGGAACAAGAATTATTGACTTTGTCGTCACAAGGAATGCACAAAACGAGATTTTCTGGCAAAAAATTGCAGTTTTTTTGTTGCAACATTACAATACTTTCTCTATACTACGTAATAGAATGCGAGAAAAAATAACTGAATTTTGTTTCCTTATTTTCTAAATACCGCGATAGCCCGAATAATATCAGAATCATCTTATACTTCAGGATTACCCACCGTAAACATTTCAAACTTAGCGAGAAATGTTAACAACACTTTGTTGTTAAATCAGTCACTAATAAAGGGGGAATGATGTCATATTAAAATAATTATTTTTGAAAAAAGGGATAAATATATGCAAACAGTGACAAAATTCCATATTTCTAATAGTATCAACAGCAAATCATGCGTGGAATGTTAACATGGATTTTCTATTTAATTCAACACATAATGAGAAATCATGATCTGACTCCAAAGTAATTAAATTTCGACAATACAATGTATTTATATTTCATTGAATTCAAAACCTAATGAATTCCAAACTACGCGACTAATATTTACTAATATTTAATATTTCATCAAGCGCAGGCAGGTGATTGCAATTACACTTTTAAATATATTTGGGCTGGTTCGATTCTTCTTCAAAATGGAAAACAGAATAAATAAACCATAGCAATGGCAGAACCTCTCTTTTGCGACATCGTACTCCATCTGTAGAATCGTAAATATAACTAACGTCGAATAGCTACAACGAACCTCTGTTTTAACACACGCATAGAGGGAATAACGCCGTAAATACACAATTGTGTCATTTTTGCTAAATATTCAATCGAATATTATTATTATTATTATTATTATTATTATTATTATTATTATGATTATTTTAAGTATTCGATCGTCATTTATTTTTTATTCACACACGTTTTTGGTCTCTTATTATTTATTGACAGTCTTGTTACAATGCACTATTGTACATTCATGGAAACTTGTAATAGATGAATGAAATAGTTCAACTCATTACTTATTAAATCAATATAAATAATTAAACAATATCTCGGAGAATGGTCATCGCCAATTTCAGGTCGTCTAAAAATAAGATATGTTATCAGATCCTGAATTTCATTGTCATATATGAATTTCACACACAAAAAAGTTAGATTAATTTTATTGAGTTACATTTTTCTCCAAATATACTTTAAAATTTCCGACGAATATACAGAGTAAATCACGTAACTTTAGCACCTTCTGTAACTTTTGAACGGTTGAAGTTATTGCAATGCAGTTTTCACAGAAGTGCATGAGGGAAAGGGGCTAATTGATTCGTGCATTCATTTTTATTTATTTTATTTTTATTATTATCACTTGTATTTTACGAGATTTTTGAGGTAACTTTGTTTTCTCAAATTCATATTTTTTCAGTCTATCATGACGACCGAAAAAGACGAATCCAATGAAATAGATATTGTCATATGTTAGATAAAGATTTTTTTGAGTAATTTTGATATTTGCGACTGGGGTTTAACGGATATTTTGAATAGTCCACCACCCAAGGTCACGCACCGCTCCACCAGCACCCGCGCGCCCAGGGAAGGGAAGGTAGGGAAGAAACATCACGTATATATTTCATTCAATTACATGCCCCTCCAAATAAGCTTGAATGTACCCGATTAATATTCAAGGATTTAACATTTTTAAACGTATTGACAAAATATACGTTGTCAGCCTAAAATATTTTTGGTGCTTCTAGATTTGTTTTTTTAAAAAAAGATAAATCCAAAATCGAAGAACGCCAAAACCTTTCCATACTATTTTATTTCAAGCAATACAAAATACGAATAGTGGCAAGGAATGGCATTTTTGCGTGGTCTTTTTTGTTTCTTAAACGCTCAAAACTGCCCTTATTTTCTGATACTTTTTCATTTTTTTAAATATTCTGAACTCCCTTTAGGCAATATTGAAATGCTTTAAAAATATTGGTAGGACGGCAACACTGAAGTTAACCCAACTAAATAAATGTGAAATAAAATAATGATTTTGAAATTCGTTTGGTGTGCGGTTACCATTAATTATGATTACTGGTTGTTCTCCAAGGTAGCGTACCCCTTCCGCGCAAACAATTGGAAAAGTGCTTACAATCGACTGGAAACGTCGCTACCTAGGGCGTTTCTTGGGCCAAGAAATTGGGCCATCCTTGGGCCATCCTATTTGTTTGGCACAGTCCAGTCACATTAATGGGACCACCTGTCAAAATTCTGAATTTCTTTGCAGCGCTGACCACTGCCAGACGTGGTCGAAGAGTCAATTAGGTTCTGGATGATACCGACAGGGATGTAGAGCCAGGCCAACTGTGGCCAGCTGTGCTAGGTTCCTCAGTTGCGGATCCATGGCGCGAACAATTCAGCTCGATGGAGATGATCCCACACATTTTCAATTGGGGTTAAATCGGGCGAGTTTGATGGTCAGGAGAGTACTGTTAACTCATCCTGGTGCTCTTCGAACCACGCATGTACACTGCGAGCTGTTTACCACGTTGCATTGCCTTGCTGGTAGATGACTTCTTGCTGAGGAAGAAGTATCTCTTAAAGGGATGGATATAGTAGCCAAGGATGGCTGCATACTTCTGTTGATCCCTTGGTCCTTTCAAAATGACGAGATCGCCCTGGGAATGCACGAAAACATTCCCCGCACCAACACGCTCCCTCCCCCGGCCTCGACCCGTCCGGCGATTGTTGAAGAGTTTGCGTTGAGACGTTTCACGCCGCATACGCCAACGACCATCTGTTCGGCGGAGTAGAAAACATGACTCCTCTAAAAAGTCCACCTGTCGCCACTCAGTGGACTTCCAGTTGTGGTATTGGCATGTAAATTCCAGCCTTCGTCGCCGATGAACAGCAGTCAGCATGGGTGCATGAACCAGGCGCCTTCTGCGGACGCCCATACGCAGCAGCGCTCGCTAAACGGGTGTTGAGGAGGCCCGGTTGGTAGCCCCTTCCATCTTCCACTGTTAGTGATACCACCTGCCATCTGTGACTCGTTATTGCACGTTTACATCGAACATAGGCGGCCACATTAATGTGGCTGGATTGTCTATAAATTCTCTTCTCTCCTATGAATTCTAAGGGTTTTTCTCAATTAATACAAGGGCCAAGCTGCACATTCGCTCTTCTCCTTGTGTTTGTCTCTTATAATTATGAATTATTTTTAAAGCAAAATAACTCCTATCTACGGATGCTCTTGAAACTAATTTCGTGCATATTATTATACCTAACGGAAAATTTCCTTAAATACTGTAATGGGACGGTCGCGTGCGTCAGGTTTGGATGTGTTTTCTAAATTTTATTTCGAATAACGTTGAGAGTTCCCGAAAGCTGAGGCCAGGAAAGTGGCATTTTCCAGCTACCTGCGCCTGCCGAACGCAGCCGGGCGCCTGGATGGGACCGGTCGCTATTGTGTAGGCACGGTTGCAAGTAGAGGAGACACCGTTGGTCAGCGGGGAAATACGTACGCCACGCAAGAAAGCGTCGCGACGCGTCCACCCACGATTCCGAGAATTTCCGTGACGCCAAACCCGTCTTACAAAGACGCGGCGCCAACGGTCGCCAACGATACCGCGGTTGGGCTGCGTACGCCACGTTGTCTCTAGAAGCCAATGGCCGAAAACTGAACGGGGGGTGGACGCGAGGGAGGTCGCGACTCGAGGGAGGCTATTGCGTGCTACAAGCTCGTTCATTACGACGAGGAGAGAGGAAGCTTTTTGGTGACGATGAGGGCGACGCCAGAGTAAGGTTGCATTACGACGCGGGTTCACGCATTGCCGCACGCCGCTGTATGCCACGCCGCTACCGCGAGACGCTGCCCCGCTCGCAAGATTGCAATCGCCGCCACATCTCTGGCCGCCCATGCGTCGCCTGGACCGAACCGCACGCAGGACAATCACCGTGAGGCGATACGGAGCACCCGAACTTGGGCTAGGACCCATCACAGGCAAAGGCGCAGTCACCGCCGTCTTGGGCCGTGCATCCGACGCCCGCGGGAGCCGCTGCTCCGCCCGCCCTGTGGAAAGGGGCGAGGGAGGCCCACCCGCCGACAGCACCGAACCGCGCTGCGCGGGGGACTACCCGGGGACGTGAGCCGCCGCTTACGCCACCGCTGATTCTGAACGCCGGGGTCGACGATGTACCCGCCTGACGAGCTAAACGCCTGGGCCCATGAAACGCCTGGGCCCTAAAAACCAAGCTAAGTTAGGTTAAGGTAGGTTAAGGAATTTTCTGTAGTCATTGGAGGCCTCACCTCGTATTTGGTATGGAATTAAATCCACCTGATAAAATCACAAATGTGATTCAATGCATTAATGCCTGAAAAAGCCGGTCACGCATGCGTCCCCTCATAATTTCAGCCTGAGCGCTCGGGGGCAACGCTGCAGACAGGAAATCAGCACAGGTAAGTCGGGTCACCCTGGGATTCATCTCCCTCTTTAAACGGAGAGTTTAAAGCAGTCCAAGTACGGTCAGATCAACCATGTTGCATTCAATATCACAAAGAAAAACATAACAAAGGGGGTAGGGTGTTACAATACGCAACCATAATTTTCTTCTTTCAGCAAATTTACTATCATGGAAATTTGTCTTAAAATGTTGAAATTCTATTAAAAGCAATGAGTTTATTTTTTTAAATATTACTATTTCAAAAATATTTCTATCTAAGTCACCAAAGAAGTTCTCAGAAAAAATTGTTTCACCATGAAAAGCAAAAATGTTCTATCAATCCTCTTCAAATCTAACCGAACCAAATAATTTTATTTCATCAAACTTTGATATCTTCATTTTCCGTCACAGTGGATGATGACCAAAACCAAAAAACTCTAATAATTCTAGTAAACGCACGCCAATCAGGACTCACAGAAACACAATGCACTGTTTCCCTCAGAAACTACATTGTAATTGCTCGTTTCACCACGCATGGCCGCCAACAGCCGAAATTCTAGGACTATAGCCATGACTAGAGTGCTTATCGCGTTGCATATTGCAGCAATGCTAGACGAAGAATCCGGATGAGTCACCGCGAGCGGCAGCGAGTTCTCAATTCCCAGCTGTTTTTTACTTTTACCATTAAAATATCTGTAGATATTTTCCTAATATTTAATTATTGTCTAAAATATCGAAATTGCATAATTTTATAACATTTTTAATTAATAATTTTAATAATAATAATAAAAAATAATAATTTTAATAATAATAATAAAAATAATAATTTTAATAATAATAATAAAAAATAATAATTTTAATAATAATAATAATAAAAAATAATAATTTTAATAATATTTAATAATTTTCATTGGCGGGAAGTGTCCATAGAGGTAGAATGTTGTTATTCAAGTTATGTGATATTTTGCGGTCTAAGGAGGGCAGAGAAGAGCTTCAATAGCAGAAGTAGCTTTCATACAACAAGAAGAAGACGTGAAAGTAAAGGTTAAACGCTAATATAATCACAACGAACTCTAGTGTCATCAGAGAAGAACTATCAAGCCTGTTGGTCGCTAAAAGAACTAACAGCAAGTACAAGCATCTTACTAGATGCGAAATCTATGAGTGATTTAGGCAACTTTGTTCACGGTCTAAGATCCAACGGAGGAAAGACTGATCGTATGCCGCCAAAGAAGAACAAATAGAAACAAATAGAAAGAAATGGATAAATATTCAAAGCTCCTTGCAGAAATCCTACAAAAAATTAAAGGAATCAAAGAAGAAGCAAAAGAAATTAAAAAAGATGAAAGAAATCAAAACTGAAGCAGTTACGTTTCGCGAAGAAATTAACAAAGAAATAATAGGAATAAAAGACAAAAGATGCCATAAAATAATATGAAAAAGCAAACCATTATTTGTTGAAACCAAGATTGTAAGTTTCCTATGCAAACAAGGCACAGCAATCGGAAGTACGAATCGGAAGTCCAGTACCATAGACCAAAAAGGATACAAAATATGTTTGCTTGAAAATCCATCTACATCCTTCCTATACAAGCTCAGATTAAGTAAGAAACTGTTAGAAGTGAACCAAACAACAACTCACTCTACGATGGAATTGTAGATTTCGTACATCAAGCAGCTTATGAGAGCCTCGGGAAAAAAGAATATACTGATGGGAAAGGAATAAGAGACTGATGGTGGAATAATTATTTGGCAGGGAAAGTGAGAGACAAAAAATGCTTATAATACATGGTTAAGCACCCAACATAATGAAGACAGGAAATGTTATCGTCAAATTAGTAGAGAAGTTAAACCATAAGTAAGAAACGCGAAACATTAAGCATGGGAGATATGAGCAATGTAGAACAGAGTATGGGTAATGCCAGATCAAAGAACGCAAGGAAAATAATAAAGAACCTCAGACAAAATGAAAAGCAAAATTTAGCACTACAACCTATCAGTATAGACCAATTTAAAATGTATTATGAAGAACTTCTGAAAGAAAATAGGCTCGCATTTAGTAACATAAAACAGAGCTCGAGGAATAATATGGAAGCCGCATAATATGGAATATATTACAGTGAGAGAGACTGAAAAAACAATACAGAGATTTAAAAATGCAAAAGCACCCGGCCCGGGATTGGTAAACAATCATTTGCT
>JAHLJT010008446.1:167110886-167170208 GCA_031308135.1 Acheta domesticus | reverse complement strand
AATAATATGGAAGCCGCATAATATGGAATATATTACAGTGAGAGAGACTGAAAAAACATACAGAGATTTAAAATGCAAAAGCACCCGGCCCGGGATTGGTAAACAATCATTTGCTGAAGCATGGTCCCAATTTATTATTGGATCTCTTACCCGACAATACAATAGGTGTTTAATGGGAGAAGAATTACCAAAGGACTTTAGAAATGGATATATCTCTAACATTTACAAGAAAGCTGATAGGAAAGAGTATGCAAACTATAGAGGTATAACTGTCAGCAGCATTGACTGAGTGTATGGGAAAATATTACAAACCCGACTGGAAAGAGACTTCGCTGATATCGAGGAACAGAGCGGCTTTCGAGCGGGGCGCTCATGTATTGATAACGTCTTTACTATTAGACAGGTAACCGACAACGTCTCGTTCATAACTTGGAAACGCACCTTGTGTTTATAGATCTGCGTAAGGCCTATGACACTGTTCCATTATCTAGGCTATGGATGGCAATGGAGAAACAAAATGTAAATACGCAATCGATTAGAGCTGTTAAAGATTTGTACAGTGATAATGCGAGCCAAACGAAAGTATGGAGAAACGTTTCTGCATCATTTCCAGTGAATAAAAGTTTACGACAGGAGTGCTGTGTAACCCCGACTTTGTTTAAAATATACCTGAATGAAACCCTGAGAAGATGGAGGAAGAGATGTTGTAATATGGGTATTAAAATTGGTGACTCTCTGTTATTCTCTCTTCACTTCGCAGATGATCAGGTGGTGTTCGCTGAAGATGAAGACGATGATCTATACTTTTGATTCCATTTTATGAAGAGTATTATTATACGGAAATTATATGAAGAGTACTCAGAATGGGGTTTAGAAATAAACCTTAACAAGACTGAACATTTGGAAGAAGTGCTAAAGGTGTGAAACTGGATGATGGTTTGGAAGTAGAACCCTGTCAAAAATCCACATATCTTGGTAGCAGAGATAAATGCAAATGAGGCAGTGTGCAAGATATTAAAAACGAATTGCAAAGGGATGTGTGGCTATAAGACAACTACTTCCACTGATATAGAAAGGTAAATTAACATTTAACTTACGAACAGGAAACAGTTTTTCCGGAGACTTTCAACCCAGCGGTACAAATGGGATGTTTCACGCCTGACCTCCAGAGGCATGTGGACAGCTCTTATCTCTTGCTTACTGAGGATGACAAGCTGCGCGGCGACGATTCCCACGTATTGAAGCCTTCGACCTACGCAAGGCGATGATAGAAATGGGTTCCCGGAGAGCAATATCAGCGGGCGTGGGCCCTTTCGTCCAAAACAATCAAGCAATAAAAATCCCAATAACATAAATGAATTAAAAATTGCATTGCTCAATGTCAGAACGTTTTTAGGCAAACATAGAAAACTTTAGCTACAAGAAGCCCTGAAACAAGTAAATTCAATATTCTAGGGCTTTCAGAGGTTAGAAGTAAAAGTGGAGGCTATTATAGAAGAACATAATGGCGACCTGAGGGTGGACAAACGGGCGTTGCGTTCATCATCAAAAATGGAATCAAAACACATATTCAGGAAATTACAGGGATATTCGAAAGAATAATGATTTTCAAATTAAAATTTGAAAACCAAAGTGTTACAATTATGCAAGTTTATAACCCAACGGACATAAATTCGGAGGAAGAAATAGAAACACATTGAAATCCTAGAAGACACTTTCAATGTTCACAAATCAAATATAAATTTCATCATAGGTGACTTCAATTGCAAGGTTGGGAAAAGAGAAGGCATAAGTAAAGTAGCACTAGGCAGGTATGTTAATGGTGAGAGGAGCAACGGGGGATTGAAACTAATTCATTTCGCACTAGAAGAGAGACTAAAAATCTGTAATACATTCGTCAAGAAGAACCCCAAATATAAATGGACATAGCACAGCCCGGATGGCTGGACGAAGAATGAAGTAGACTACGTTCTCACAGACAACATAAATTGTGTCAAATTTTGAGATACTTATTTCCTTGAACTTCAGTACAGACCATCGGATGATAAGGGCATCAGTTAAAATCAGAACGAAAATAAATAGAAATACATTTTTTTAAAGAAAAATTTAACTCTATAGACAAAGATAAAAAAACTTAAAACATCAATAGCTTCTACCTTCATTAAATTTAGAATTTTGATCTAGTTTCACAGAAAACGGTTGTGTTTTCGAGAAACTTTACTTGACATTATTTAAAGCACATGTACTTGTAAATATAATAATGTGAACAAATCCCCGCTAATGCAAATATTAACGACGTGAGAGACATGTCAAAAATTTCCATTTTTCCAATTTTTGAAAAATCAATTTGAGCATATTAGGTTGGAAGTGAACTGAAAAGACAGGTTTGACATTGCGAACGAGTTTAATAACTATAATGAAACAGTGATAGAAAAGGAAATTTACATTGAATTCCATGTAGTGTCTTCGCAACAGTCTGCTCTGGGCTCATCATGACATCTTGCTGCACTTTATTTTTCGTTTTTGTGTCATATCTCTGCACAACTGTTGGTGGATGGGAGGTACAAACTGAAGTAACTGCTGTAGATTCCTATACATCGCAGTTGTTATTGCAAGCGGTGATTCATACAGTGACTGTAACTGTACGTATGAGCGTGGTCGTCCTTTCTTGACTTTCCAGATGTCCACTGATTCCTATGTTTTCGTTTAGAATACTCGTGTAATAGTGTGTGCATGAATTATCGTTTTCTAGATGAAGCCTTTGAATATTGCACATCCCTTTAAGATTGTCTGTGACCAGGCCATTCGTAGGTTCTACTGATAAAAATCATCTGTTGCCATGCGTATGACACTAAATTTTTGGCTGGAACTTGTCACAACCTTAATCCAGTCATCTGATATAAACACATACTGATCATATTCCTTTGCCTTTTTAATTTGTTCGAAGTCTTCCACATTCCAAATAGGTATGAAACCTATGATCCCCAGTCTGTATAGATGTATTTTGTAATAAATACATCCAGAACATTATGATATTTTTTTTTTTGTTATGTCCTGGACCATTATTACTAAAAGCAAGGAGATGATTTGTAGAAGTAGGAAGATATCCTTAACTAAACAGGATCCAATTTCTTGTGGTCCTCTTGAGGCCCCTCTTTCACGCCACAATAGCGTAGTAGCACTGCCATTAGCAAGGTCGTGAATGGCGAAATTGTATGTCCTTAACTGTCAAAGGTACTACTGGATAGGACTGGACTACTTTATAACATTGGTGTAGGTAATGTATATTGAAAATCAATGTCTTCATTTGTAGAATTCTCTTTTGCCACTTGTTTAGCATTACTTTCGCTGTTCTGGCTTTCTCTGTCGTCGCAAATCGCATTCCTTATTTTCTTACTTCTTTCTATCTCGTGCATGTCGTCACAATTCTTGATTTTAATTTCTAGCATATCACAAGTAAGACATGTGTCACTGTGAGGCCCCTTAAACTTTAAATTGAATATGTGTTGAATATTTGTCTATAAAAGTACTATTTCCTTGCAAATGTTGATCTCCTTAACACGTATTTGTATGTGTCCTTTCTTGCAAAACTCTAAATACAGGTCATGCGTCTTTAGGACATTTAGATCCCCAAAGAGGTTTGTGTATGGGGATTTCAATGTCTAGAATAGTGACTCGCTTACTTGGGCAACAATCGAATGTGTTGCTTCACCATTGTAATGTCATTTTTAGAAATCTTATTGAAAGATATGCACTTTCCTTGCCTATCTGTTGGAGGGACATCTACAGAATGTCTACTCTTCAATAACTTATCATGTCTCGTTTGGCTGATATTTAATGTTTTGAGAAAAAAAATTCATACTCTTGTGCCTTTGAGCTTGAGAACAATGCGTACCGCCTTGTGGGATCGTGCATAGTTTGGCAATCGTTTCGGCTGACACATCCATACATGCACTAATAAACGATTTTGGAGATTTCATGATCCTAAATTCCTAAGTTCTTTACATATTTGTGTACCCTCTTTTCCTGAAATAGTTTAATAATCATATCTACAACTATACACATTGGACTGCAAACCCTTCGCTTGTTTCTGAACACCATTTCATCCTACGTACACTTTTCCTGTATCTCTCAGTTTCTTAGCCCTCTTTTTTTCCATTATTGTCTGACCCGTTTTCTTGTTCTTTTCCGTCTTTCTTCAAATTCTTCTGATGACAGCGATTCTTCATTTGCTTGAAAATCCCTCTTCTTATCTGTATCAACTGCTGGATCTACATTTAAAATAAAACACTACTAATTTCTCATTTATAGCATTTTATAGTATATAATATATTACCGGAAAAAAGAAAGGTTTCTTCCAGAATCAGATACTTTCAGGTACAAAATGAAGTAATTTTACCTTCTATATCAGAACATTTGCTTCCTGTATGTTCACGTCCTGCACGTCACAAACTTCCATTGCAAATCTACAAAATCATCACATTAAGTAATATAACTACAGACACGTCACGTAAAGTGTGAAGATATTTCGCGCCAAAAAGATTAAGCTACACAAGTATTTGCCTCAGGTATTTTAACGGAAAATTTCGGAGCTGACCACGGGGAGTATTCCAACAGCAGAGGGTCAGTCATGGAATAGTGTTGGAATGAGCAACATAATGAGAGCAGTCTCCTGACGCGTCCTGCCGCAGCCTGTCGCTGTCCGTTGTACTCCATGCCATGCGTGTCCGCTCCAGTGAGTCAGCATGATACTGAAACCCACCCGTAGCGCTTCAGTCTGAAAACAGACGTTTCTCGCAACAGATCATACTGCGTCCATTCAAGAGATATTGCAATGCGTGGCCTCGTTCCCAACCCTCAAAAACACATTGACATGGTAAGTTCTTCACTTATTTTTTTTTTCAAGTGAGAAATCTTTGTGCCTGATATAAGTATACTTGTCAAGTTCTTTTCTCGTGGCTGATAGTAGATTCTGATTGTACTCACTTACTCCAATAACTCGACACCATTATGTAATGAGGTATGCAATTATTTTTGATTTCCAATGTTCCTCGTTTTATTATGTGAAGAATGAAGATATTCAACGATTTATTCAAAAGCTGTCGGATGATGAACTTGAAATATGTTTAGAGGAGTTCGGCCAGCGGCGATAACGTAATTGAAGAAGATGATTATGTAAGTAATTCGTAACTACCTGACGATAGTGAAAGGGAAATTTCTAACAATTGCCGTAAAGGAAATAACTTCTCAACAGGCAAGGATAAAAGTTACATTTGGCATACGAGACCTCTGTCCAACGTTACATAAAGAAAGTGAAAGTGTTATCAGGACTAAAATTGTCCGCTAAGGACGCTCTGAATGAAATTTCTGCATTTATCACGTTTACAGACCTCGGAATCATAAAAAGACTGCAATGTACATGTGAATTACAAAAAGAAACTTGAAATCCAGTATTCTCGCGAAAGATATTGTCAATAAACAGATACGACGGAAATTTAGCGGAGATTGTCTTGCTTTATTTGATTGGGACGAAGAAAGAGCAGCATGCTAATGTCCAGGAGCTGTAGCAAACGATGGAAACAAATTGCAAATGCAAATGTGTCACAGTTTGTGGGATGCAAATTGTGAGGGCCGCTTTTAGCTACAAAAAATTTTTGTTTTATTTGCGGTCCAACAGATGTGTTGACCAGGAAACGAGACATGCTCATCACGAAAGCGATAAGCTCGCTGCTTAAGTGAATTTGACACAGAGGATGAAATACTTCACCCATTCATAGGAAGGTGTGGTTTTGTTCAGTACATTCCGAACAAACCTGCACGCTACGGACTAAGATTTACGCCTTCGGTGCGCTAAAACGTTTTATACTGGGAACATAGAAGTGGACTGAGAAAAGAAGAAGGATGGGAGCCCTTACCAAGTGTCAGTTTCTATGAATGATATTGTGGTAAGACCAATTTCAGGTTATACATAAGATCAACAGAAGGTGACACAGAAAATTACTACACCTTCCGTTCTTTGTTAAAACGGCTCTTGGATTTTGATTTCACAACAGTTGGGTCTGTGAATAAAACACAAAAGAAATAGTTCCAGAGTTTCTACCTAACAAAACACAAGAAGTAGAATCATCTACTCTAGGGTTCCAGAACTATTTTACTCTAGTTTCTTATGTACCAAAGAAAAGTAGAGCGGTCGTGCTTCTTTCAATAATGAATGACAAGCAGCACAATCATTGACTGTGATACGAGAAAACCAAGTATCACCATGATTTATAACGCTACAAAAGGAGGAGTGGATACTATGGATCAGATGTTCAGTTGTTATTCCTTGTCAAGAATAACTAGAAGGTGGTCAATGTCTCTCTTCTTTAGATTTTTGGATATTGCAAAGTGTGAATGCAATTGAAAGGCATCACGCCAGACTCGTGAAAAGTCGCAGAAATTTGTTGCACAATTTGATATTATTGTTTGAAACACATATGGTTAGAAGAGCAAACATTTCTTCAGTTTTTCTAAATATTCGTAATATTCTTAGTCAGTATAGCAAAGATGAGACCAAAGAATCAAACAGAAAACGTGGCAAATGCAGGAAGCGGGTGAAGAATACAACAACACTAAGGTGTCAAATGTGTGGACAATTCACTTGCAAACAGCACGCAAAATGTGTTTATCACTGTATCAGTCCCGATTTATCCAAGTAGCACATGTAGGACGTGCTACAGGCCCCACGCTTTTTGGGGCCTCGCGCTCTCTAAAGCACAGAATTCAAAAATGTCTCACTAGCGAAGGAAAACAAGTTTTGTCGTTATGAATTTTGTGAACCTACTGTAAAAAACGACTGAAACCAAAGTATATGTGCAATGGTGTTAAATGTTAAATTTCAATGCTGAAAATGACACTGTTTTAGTTTTAAAATGCAACAGTTTGAGATTTTTTTGGTTTGTTAGTTTGGATACATTGTTACTGCATACATTACAATCCGAAAAGAATCAGCTGATTCTCTTATGTTCGCTTCTATCGCGTAAATGTTTCTTTGAGTATTGAAGCTTTATCCGCACAATTTCAAATAACGATATCAAATTTACTGCTCTCACTCGTAATACAATCACTCATTAATATGATGAAGACGAAATTAGAGTGAAATGAAAGCCAGTATGACTCAAACACGACCGAAGAATCCTTCTTTGATGAGTATTGAACACGACTACTGAAAATTGAATACGTAAAAAAATTGAAACAAAAATAATATTCGATGAGTTTTCTACTGCAAATTTGCGTCAACGTTTGATTAGATAAACAAAGTTCAATCAAAATTGAAAATTAATCACATTGTCATTTTGTTAAATGTTTATAATTTAATATTTTAAAAAATATATTTGTTTCAATTTTATATTTTGATTTATATTTTATATTATAAATATTTCAAATTATATTTATATTCAATATTTTAACATTTTGAATCAACCAGAATTTGACGTGATTTAGTTTATCTGCTATAGCATATCTTCCGTTAAAACTTCAAATAATGGATCCTTTCACTTTTTTCTTGTTTTGAAGGTTACGTGTTCAACATTTCATTAATATAGGAATAAAACCGTAAGGATCCATTATTTGAAGTATTATCGGATGATTGAACTATTATCGATTTGATACTGTTTTCAAATTGTCTGTAATTATTGATAAATAAAATGAAAAATATTTCCTTTTAACTGTAAGCATTCATTTTTTAGACTTTGAGGTCTACTAGACACTGAATTTTTGCTTTAGATTGCAAAATCATAATTCTGTAATATAAAATGTACAAATGTCCCAATATTGACCCAGAACTTGTCCCAGAGTACTCGTAACTGGATTCGAGTATTTATATACTTAAATTTTAGACCTTTTTTTACGTGTACAGTATTGTCTTGATACTGATTAACAATGCCATGTTTAGATAAGGGTCTATTTAAATAAATTGTAATCAGAGTAGGTTAGAGTTCTTTCATACACCACGCGCTAAACTAGGACTTGAAAATATTAGAAAAATTACTAAAAGGGGCCCCGCACGATAAAAGTGCCACAGGCCCCGCAGGTCGTTAAACCGGCCCTGACTGTATCACAGGTTCTAACACTGTCTAAAACATTTTGATGTCACATAAGTTTACGTACAAGATTTTAAAAGTCACATTTTTTAAATTTATTTTTTAACATTTGTTGCGTCTGCATTTGACGCAACGCATCCCTCAGTCCTTTTCGGGACGTTGAACGCTTTGCGCTTCTCAGAGGAATCCTCCATTACTGCGCACTGCTGGGCGTAATCCTCCATTACATGTCATTGTCACTCGTTAGTTGTCAAGAAAACCGCCAGGTAGCATCTCCGCGCACGCTTCTCTGGGTCACTACCCAGCGGTTAGAATTGGGAAGTAATGAGGATGTGGACAGGGTTTAGGGCACTTCACAGGGGTTGGGCTAGCCCTTGCACAGCGGGTAGACTCGTTTTGTTCGAACAAATATTACATGAGATAGATGGGAATCGAACCCGGACCTCATTGGTGAAAGGCGAGCGACTTGGCGAGCGACTTTCTTGAGCCACGAGGCACAATTTAAAATTATGTACAAGATTTAAAAAAGTAGTTGCAGAAATAAAAAAGATAATTCCTAATGTTATAACATACAGTTATTCTAAACAAGTTCAATAATGTTGTACTTGATTTCTATAAACAGATGTTACACGGAGTGCAAAGCGCGCACTGTGTGACTACATAAAGTGCGCCTGCTCGAGGGTTAATTCGAAGAATTAAGCGGTAAATCATTTCATATCCGCCGTCTCATTAAAAGAGATGAAAATGAAATCGAGCGAGCAATCGTGATACCATCTGTATTAATTGCCACAGTTTCTTGTTTCTTGATTCCCTGATGAAGCTGTGGCACAGAACATGTCGCAGAAATGCTTTCTTCTTCGTTAATTTTCATTTCAATTTCGATTTAATATATAGAGAAAAGTACGCAAATGCGGGCCCGTTTCCTAATGCGAGACCCTTGATTTGAGCGAGCCTCTGTAGAGAGGTGTTGCCTTTTGCAAACATACTAAAATAGTATTTTTTTTTTTTGCAAATCCGAGGCCCAGTCAAGCGGCAGTCTCCATTTTCACTTGTTACCGGAGAGTCGGCCATTAGTGCAAACAATGAAAAGCGAAGTTTTTCAAGTGCTTATTTTCAGTTGACTGGTTGACTGGCCCATCTCGTTGCTAAACAATTAAAAGCCACAGTTACACCATGCCCATGAAAGCCCGTGGCCCCATTTTCGGGGTTGTTTCATTCTTCTGGGTTCAGGGATCTAATCAAATTACACTCACAGAGGGATTGCACGCACATCACACACATGCAAAGTTACCGGCATGACAAAATATTATGGAAGTATTAGGATAAAGATGAGATGCATGAGTGACTGAAAATGCCCTCTCAATTAAATTATTTTCACGCATGTCTCAATTAAATTATTGTCTTGATATTGATTAACAAAACCATGTTTAGCTAAGGGTCGATTTAAATAAATTGTTATTAGAGTAGGTTAAAGTTCTTTCATGGTTTAATTTTCTTTCCTGTAATATTTATACTGAGAGAATGTTGTTTGATCAACAAACCGGTATATTTATTCAATTTTTTTCGTCCCATAATAATTCAATTGAAATATCACTTTCAAAATATCGTAAAACAAAACCTATTTTCATATTAAAATTTTCGGTAGAAAATGAGATGTTTTTTACTGAAAATGTTTGAGTGTTTCTGAAAATGCTGACTATGAGCTTACTTACACAAAAACGTTTAAGATTTCTAATAATATCTAAAGTATCTAAAAATCTTATTTGAAACTATTACATATGTGTAATTTTTGAAATACCACAATGTTTAATCAAAATGCAGGTCATGTTCTCTGATTCAGTGTTTTAGAGTTAACAAAGCGTTAACAAAAATATTCCTTACACACATATATCATCATGTGAAGGTCCATTAACAATATCATTACATGAGCAACAGCAACATATCACACATCGATTAGCACGCAATACATATATTCAATATCAATTCGAAACACACGAATCGAAATATACATACATACACCAATCACATCACACACCTAGGGCGAAATCTTCTCTATAATACCTCTCCTTACTTCTCTAATTCGTGCTGCACGACACCACACATGAATCTCTTCACGTTCTTTGTCTTCCCTGCCATCTCCATCCAAATCTTGGGTTTCAGAATGTTGTAGCTGCCCATCTTTGTTATTCTTACCCCAGAGACACTTGTCACTTGTCCTACCAATCTCCATTTCAGTTTTTCTGAATTATTGCACTACATCTTTTATAACCGTTTCTTAAAGATTCGTCGCTTCTTAATATATCTCGATGTTATTCTCTCCATCTTTCTCTCCGTCTTGCGTTCGCATCTTACGAGTGACATTTTGTTTTACATATTTAAAATCGCTTTTTAACTACTATGGTTATATAGCGACAACTGTAAGTAATTATGGAGGTATAGGTAACGGTTAACGGACACACATAACCATCTATGCCCTGGGCGGGATTCACATACGCAACCCTTCAGACATGAGGCAGCAACGGCTCTTAAGCTTTAGCGACCTCGGCTGTCCGGGCCGGCCACGAGTGACATTTTGTTTGTTTGTGAAAGCACTAGTGCACCGTACACCAGTGTTAGTAGTATACAGGTATTCATGATGGCTTTTTTTTATCCTTAAGCTCACTTTTTTTAAAAGGGATACATGATAGGCACCAAATTTCGACCGTCCTAATGGATGTCTTCTGTATATTTCTTCTTTCATTCTGTTGTCGAAACAAAGTAATTGTTCTAGTATATATACTCTCGTATGTATTCAATGTTGACAGAATGTAAATAAATTATGTTCTGAATATCATTTGTCGTCAATTTTGTTTCAGGAAGGTTCATGTTTAGCCCGATTTTGATGCAGTCTTTGTGTAGTTCTTGTAACATCAAGTTTGTTAAATCTAGGTAGATTTAGGGAAAGGTCGGATGGCCACCTTAGCTTTAAATATTTCTTAAGGTTAATTAAAATTATTCGTGAAATACAGAATATGAAACTTCAATATCTTTCTCACGCCTTCTATCAAAGCTGTTTGGTTTGAAAGTAAAATAATATATTTATTTGGAGGTAGTAAAAATCGTTGACAATTTACATGTCTGAAAAGTGGAGGATGGTATCGGACAACTAAAGAAATAATGGTAAAATATTTTAACGGAGTTTTTATCACAGCTATTCACCAAGGATACACTCCCTATCGAGACAAACATTACATTATACAAAAAAACGAGTACCTGTTTTCATTGGAAAAGAACACTTCTTGAATTAAAAAATTAAAACGAAAATTGCGTGAGTTTCGTGAGAAATATTGAACTTTTATGTTCATTTTATAGCTTCACAACTATCATTTTTGAAGGGGTTTCCTTTTCAAATGACCTTCACAATGGCTATTTTCATATTATTTTCTCCCATTTCCCAAGAATTTTACCCATAGTTTCCTGAAACACGGACAAAATCCACATTAGTATTCGAATATTACCTCCTAATAACCTACACACAAAAAATACGGAAAAATAAAGAGAAGACGAAGAAGTAACTGTCTGGTACCATCTGATTCTACTTTGTCCGATACTACCCGAACGACACTCAACCTTAAGAAGAATACAACACAGATATACGTACGTGTAAAAACGACCCTGTACTGCTGTAACGAAACAAAAACCTTAGAAAACATATTCGTCACAGTTGAATATAATTAAACTTATCCTAAGAGAAGTTTCAAAGCTCCAAAGTTATCTTCGTACACTGGACAACATACAAAAAGAGTAACACGTGTCGCAATAACCAAACTGATTAATGTATTCACCCAATATGGCGTATGCAAAGCTAATTCGTTTCCAGGAACATACTGACATTGTGACACGTACTAACAGTGCCGAATGCTCTAAACTGCTTTTGTCCGATACCACCCACTATCCGATATTACCCGACCTTCCCCTGAGTGTTTATGGTCATTAATAAAGGCATTTCATATTGATATATAAAGCATCATTAATTGAATTAAATTTAATTACTAGTCATTCAATTATTTTATTAATTAATGATGCTTACTACAGTTTATAACTCTTAAAAACATTGTAACAACAACATTTGGAATGATACAATGTAATATCTATTATATAACTTCCTAAAAAAACCTACTTTGTAATAACATTAAGTTTATACATGTATTGATTTCTTGTACTTGAGCTATATCTCCTATGATTCTAGACGTTCTATGCTAGCGTATGTCACTTGTTAAACAGCTTAGTGTTCCATGACTTTTCATAATAGTTCTTTGCCATGTTAGTACTTTTTGTATTGCATAGAGCTTCTATAGCTCGTTTATATTTCTGTGCTATGGTACTTGAAATCTCTACCAAGAGGTATTAGCGCCTCATTCACGCTGTAGTACATTTATTCGACGTTAAACAGTCAGCGCCTGCTGCAAAATAGTGCAGCGCATGAATACAAGATTGGAAAAATACATAAATACGCCTCGCGCGTTCATTTTAACTGGTCTGTTTTGGTCTCTCTTGGACTCTCTTGCTATCGTTTTGGCCCATTATTTGTTGCGTCGTACCTGAGCGCGCTGTAGTGCAGGTGCTCTGGCGCAATCCCAGCATGGGATTCTAGTTTATTGTGTTTTGCTTGGCCAGTGCTTGTTCATGGATTAGCTCTTTTATTTCAGTGTATGACTGTTTTGGTGCTCATGGTTCTTGATTACTTAAATTGATTACTATGTGCATTCACTCAGTTTTTAATGCTTGTTTCTCATGCTTTGTTTGTATTTTCAGTGCACTTCTGTAATTTGGCAAGCTAGTAGCCAGAACTGCTATTTTCCAGTGAAATTAGTACTCCGTATTTAATGTTCACAGATTTCAGCACTTCAGAGAGACGCTGGAGTTCTCGGCTGGGTTTATGTGCTTAATTTTCCATGGCTAGTTGACCCGCAAAGGCGGCCTGGCGTGGAAAAGAACTGCGACGTGCCATAAGGGATAAGAATTCCGGGCACATTTAACGCATCCACTAGCTCCGGAGATGTGCTGCCCTGTGTTGGAAACGCACTCCTGAGCTGTATGTGTGAGCCTGACTCATATCATCTGGCGGCAAAAGGTCGCACCGTTAGGTGTAGAAGGTCGCATTGGCACCTCTCACTACAGCATTTAATAATCAGGCTTCTGTTTGAAAGGTAAAACGTAGCTTCTGTGCACATATGTGGAGCGAAATAATCGTAAATTTGGTAAAACGTTTGTTATGAAAGCATTTGGTAACTTGAATTTATTCAGTATTGTTGGTGAAGTGAACACCCTGAGCGAAACCATGAACAAGGCTACCTTTTGGAATGTTTTCTAACCTTGCCCTTTTTCAGGTTAAATATTTCAAATGAAACTTTTCGTAACTATTAATAGCATATTAATTATGTATTATTGTTTAAAGAGAACTGTCTATTGTAGAGGTTCTGTCATTTCTTGTTGTAATTGTAATGTGTAAAAGTACCTTTTTCTTGCTGGTCCTAAAATACTGTATAAATGTGTTGAAAATTGTTGATTGCTCTACCTACACATTTCTGTACTTTTGTGTGTTCAGTATTTGTTGCTGATAATTTGTATTGTATTTTTTGTAAAGAGGCTCTTATCTTGTCTGTCAAGTTTTGCATTGTTCTTTAGTAATTCTGTGTTAAGGAGATACCAAATACTCCTTTCTGAAATATTTTGTAATAAACTGTTATAAGATAACAGAGGGTAACATTGTCACATCTTTGTTTCTTTTAAAGTTCTATTCTGTTGTATCAATTTTCACAATAATTGTTTTGACAATTTAATCCTCAACAAAAGTAAAATGTTTCTTCAAAATATTGAAGTCACAGCTTCCATAATTTGAAAGATTTTATTATTTATTAAAAGCACGCAAAGTGGCAATGTTACCATACAGGGAACAAATATTGCCACCTCTACTTAGTTCCAAGTCTCTGGCAATGTTTAAGTGTGTAAGAGTTGGATAGGAAATAGAAGCATAAATATGCATCACAACAAATTTCTGATTTTCAAATTTTCTGAGTCTTAGGTTTTTGACCGTTTAAATACACTCAACATGGATAAATACTGCTTTGACCACTTAGTCTGAAATAACGTTTTATTAACTGTTTTAAATTGTGATCAAATGCGATAGGGAAAAGATCTATCTCCTTTTTATACTTGGTCTTGGATGCTGAGCAACTATATCGCATTTGGCATAACACACTCATCCATGTTGTTTAAAGTGAACCTGCTAATTCCATACAGTTCAGTAGTTTTTTCCTACTTTATTTTCCACTATTTTAAACCTTAAATATTGGATTTTTTTTGTCTACGTGGCATTCTCTCTAAAAACAAAACAAAGTTCATTAATGATGTGCTTCTCAAAGTTAGTGCCAAATATGGCAGCAAAAAAGATATTTTGTATCAAACGTAATTAATCAATGTTTATGTTTATTTGTTTATGTTTATTTATTTGTCAAAAAACAGTAAAAACTGTATATGACGTGTGGGGAAAGAAATTCATCTGCGCACATTTTCTTGAGGGCCAGAATTTTTAAAAAAAAAGAAAATAATTATTTTGGAAACATAAAAATATTTGGAAAATGTTTGTTCCCGAGTTATAGAAAATCAATTTTAACTGTAAATGAACTACAAGCAAAAGGCGTGCTCAACAAAACGTGCGCACAGTGAAGCTACATTTACGTCCAGAAGCAAAACAAGGGGCCATCTCAGCATTTGCTCAATGGATCAGGGAAACTGGACAAAAACCTGATCGAGATGGGGGTCATTGACCCATTGTTTACAATTTATAAGTCATATGTTTTAGAATGATATATAAACTCACAAATGTCAATTGTTTCAATGTAAGAGTTTCTTCTCAAAGGATATAAATCTAGTGGTAAAATGGCCAGTTATGGCAGTTACCCTGAAAGTAGTATCGATGCAAACCATGGTAGCAACAATGGAGGAACATATTTTCAGTCAATATAATGTCTATAACTAAAACACTCGACGCAGCTATTGTATTCAACAGGTGTCAGTATCAACAGTTGACTATAAAAAGTTCACATACAATACATGAGCATTATTCTACAACAAATTGCCAGATGGAATTAAATGATTAAAATTGTTACACACGTTTAAGTGCCTAGTAAAACGTTTTTGGCTGCGTAACTGTTTCTATTGTAATTAAATACTACGCTGACTATCAAAAAGGAAAATTATATTAATACTAATATTACAGAAGACCCATTATTTTTCACAGATTTTTTTCTGAAAAATTGGATCTACCAATATTCATGAAATTCATCACAGATTTTTGGGTATTTTTTTAAATGGAAGCTTCCAGACACCAATATATTTTATATACAGAGTGCATTTCAGGTGAAAGAACACAGCAGCATGTTCCTAGTAATATTAGCAATAAATAATTGCTTAACCGTATTGGCTTCAGTAGCATAAATTCCCGTAAGATATATTTACTATGTTTTTACTGGAAATTAGTATAATTGTGTATTAGGTCTCTAATGTCAGTGTATACTGGTTTGTTAATATGCAACAGTGTTTTCCATAATATTAAATTCATAGTCATATCATACGATCAACATTGTTACCATTCATATACACTAAATAAACAAATAGAAACAACTGAATTACATGGTCTTTGCTTAGTGCTTCTGTGAAAAATGTATTTTTTCTTGCATTTAGTACATGCATCATGTAAAACTGAAAACTAATCAGTACTTTTGTAGATTTTCTCTGTGATTTTAAAAAAATTTAAATATTAAAAAGTAAGGGATTTACTCGTAAAAATTAAAGATTTAATCGTTATTAATTAAGATTAAATCGTTAATTAAATTAAAGAATTAATCGTTAAGATCTAAGTTTGAGACCTAAGTCAATGTCGGCACTTTTTGGAACCCGCCACTTACGCTCTGCTCCCATGTCGAGGTTTTGTAATGTTTACACAAGTTACATGCTTTTAGTGTTTCATTTCACAAGTGAACACTACGAAAACATCTATTGCACATAAGATAAATATTGTACGCTTCCACTGTTGCGTGACCACTCGTCAACCGAACTGAGCACAAAGAAGAACACGACACGTCACCATAAAAATTAGTGTACCCTCAACATTAAGAGCATAACTGCTGAGTTT
Source organism: Acheta domesticus (assembly GCA_031308135.1). Classification (NCBI taxonomy): domain Eukaryota; kingdom Metazoa; phylum Arthropoda; class Insecta; order Orthoptera; family Gryllidae; genus Acheta; species Acheta domesticus. The sequence goes on along the minus strand of JAHLJT010008446.1, from coordinate 167,153,951 downwards.
TTTTAACTTTTTATTTTTTGAATTTTCATCCAAGAAGTTAAATATTTATCTTTTATGACTTTTCATTTTATGCTCCATTTTCAATTTCCCATTCTGTTATTTATTATACCCCTTTTAGCACTAAAGAGAGATGATATTCGGAGAGATTAAACCTTTGTTAACGTATGCTTATATACTATGTTTGAGTTGCCCAGTGGAAAATGAAAACGTCAGATAATCTCCTGAGTGTCCCACCAACTATGAGCCACTCACATAACTTATAAACGGTTCACGATATCGAAATGCAGGTTTCGTTCAACAATGCGGAATCATGTGGCAAATAGTATACCGTAGAGGTATTATTTGTAATACTTTTAGTTTTTCGAGAAATTTAATCACCACTGATTTTTTAAATGGATCTACATACTTTTCTCACTAGCAATATACGCCTCACTATTACGATTATGTACGATTATAAAATGAGAAGTACAATGATGTAGGGGAAGACCGGGTCATATCGGACAGCGGATTGTATCGGACTAAAGTAGTTTCGGGCACTGGTGGTAGCACGTGCCGCACTGTCAGTGTGTCCCTGGAAACGAATAAACTTTGCAAACGCCATTTTGGGTGAGTACATCAAGCAGTTTGCAACACGTGTTACGTTTTTTGTTTGTTTGTTGTTGTTTTTTTGTATGTTGTTCAGTGTCTGAAGATAACTTTGCAGTTTAGAAACTTCTCTTAGGTATTAAACATGGTAACGGTCGCGCCCAGTTGCAAATCAGGGCCAACCAGGGCCCAGATGGAGGAAATTCGTGCGTAGCGTAGGAGCGCCCCCACCCTTCCATCTCCCCACTCCACATCTCCCTGCCGCAACCACTTTCGAATTTTTCCGAGAATTCTTCCTTTCTTCTTCTCCCAACTTGTCTTCTGCAAACCATCTGTAAATGCTCCCTATTTTCTTCACCTCACATCCCGCAAGCTTCTACCTGTGGGAGGCCGGAATCTTTCCTCGACCGTCGAAGAACTTGACACTAGAAGAAGCCTAATCCTCGCTCCCTCTGTCTGCACGTTGCACACTTAAATGTCGTCTCTGCCCTGCCATTTCCATACAGTAACGGAAATAATATCTAAATACAGTTTTCATGCGCTTCTCATAAGCGAATCCTGGTTGAAGCATTTTCTCAATTCCGCGCTAGTAGCAATTCTAGGGTACCGCTTGATAGAGCTGATCGGAACGCCAGCATCGCCGCACATGGTGGAGGTGGAGGTACACACATTCGCGATGATCTTTCGGCATAAACTTGGACTCTTCAACAAATATGGATTGCCAAAGTGACGAATACCTTTTTATAGAAATTGGACTTTTAGGAAAAATTGTCTCTTGGCTGTCACATATTTACCTTTTAAGACAGGCAGCAGTCCTGTATTGGACGAAACCTTTGCATCTGCGATCAATTATTATGAAGATGTTATTGTAATGGGTGACTTTAATAATAACTTATTAAAAGTTTCTCTCTGCACAGCAGTTTACGCGCTTTTTCCACAGCATGTGCCTCGAAATTTTACCTCTAGCACCAACACTTTTTTTACTCACCTTACTTAATCAGATACCGCTATTTTTCAAATTCGATAAACAAGCATTTAATAAAGATAGATTGACACACCCATGGCACCTTGTGCACGAAGAAGAATCGCTGGACGCCAAAGTGGCGATTTTTACTAACTTAATAACGCAGCTCTATGACAGGCACGCGCCTTTAAAAATATCCCGCGTAACTCGTCCTCCTGCACCAAGATTAACTGATGAAATTCGAAATTTAATGAAAGATCGAGGTGCAGCGCATGCTATTTTCCAGAAAATTAAATGCGAACTACTTAAAAAATCTACAAAATGCTCAGAAATTTAATTACGCAGAAATGACGCAACGCTAAAATAAAATATTACCACACCACATACGGCAGAAACCGCAACTCGAGAACGATTTGGAAAAAGCAAGCCTCTTTTCATTGAGCTGGGGATCCTACCATTGCCTTGTCTATTTCTGTAATATTTGTCAAAAATGACCTACTTAACGGAGGGAACATATTTTCATGCAATATTGATATTTATAATTACAACACACGCCGTAGAAATCACGTGCATCAAGTGTCAGTATCAACAGCTCAGTACAAGAAATCAACATACAATACATGTACGTTACTTTACAACGCATTGCCAGATGACATAAAACAATTAAAGTCGGTATACAAATTTAAGTTAAAAGTAAAATATTTTCTGCTGCAAAACTGTTTCTATACAATTAGAGACTATACTGATCGTGAAAAAGAAAAATAATGTAACAAAAAAAGATATATAATGAATTAGTTTATGTTTGCATTGTATACATTTAAAAAAATATTTAATACGCCTGTAACAAGTAATGTACTTCAGCTTCCGGGTCAATGACCCCCATCTCGGTCAGGTTTTTGTCCAGTTTCCCTGATCCATAGAGCAAATGCTGAGATGGCCCCTTGTTTTGCTTCTGGACGTAAATGTAGCTTCACTGTGCGCACGTTTTGTTGAGCACTCCTTTTGCTTGTAGTTCATTTACAGTTGAAATTGATTTTCTATAACTCGGGGAAAAAACATTTTTCAAATATCTTTATTTTTCTAAAATAATTATTTTCTAAATTAATTTTTTCGTTTTCGTTTTTTTTGTTTTGTTTTGTTTTTTTGTTGTTTTTTTAATAAAATTCTGGCCCCCAAGAAAATGTGCGCAGATAAATTTCTTTCCCCACACGTCATATACAGTTTTTACTGTTTTTTTGACTAAATAAATAAATAAAAATCTGAAAAATCTAGGAATAGGCAAAGCTCCTCCCAAAATAGAAACGAATATCCCCTAGAATCACTAAATCATAGCTTCATAACGTTCCTTCATTTGATAGCAACTTGAAAAGGCAATCCCTCACGTTTCTCCAAAACTCAGAAATAAAATCCAAAGACAAGGTACAAGACAATAAGAGACAAGGTACCTAGTTATCATGAATATCCTCCACTCGACCACGGCAAGTCTGTTAAGAGAGCCTTATCACAGATCCCGAGCATTCCCACCAACGCTTCAAGTGAACTTCAGGAACGCCAATTCAACCGTCCCCAAGGAAGAATTAACGGCGCGGCAAAACAAAATAAGAAAAAGAAAATGAAGGTATCCAACAATGTAGTTACGTATGAACAACTAACAGACTTTCTGGAAAACACTTACGGCGTAAGTAATCCCCTTCAAATATCTCAGTTACACCAAAGAGACAGGGAGGCTAATTGAAATGCTCAAAGAAATATACCCATTACTGTCTGGCAGAGGAATAAAATCAAGAGTTACAAGAATTATGAAGAAACTGAAGGACTCAGTCCACTCAGATTCTTCAAGAGAATCGTCCAACAACGAATTAACAAGCGAAGATCTTCAAACATGAAGATAAGAATTCTACAATGGAATGTGAACGGTTTTCACACTAGACATGAATTTCTTCAGAATATTCTAAAAGATGACAACTATGACGTACTGTGCAAGCAGGAAACCAATTTCAAAAATAAGTACCATTTTAATATAAAAGGTTATCAATGTTTTTATAAAAACAGAGTGGTTTGTGCAATTCCCAGTGGCGGTGTTTCTATCTATGTACATAAGTCGATCAAGTGTAGTGAATGCGCCATTACAAGTGACAGAAGCAGTGGCGTAACCTGAGTTTTGGCTTAGGGTATGTAACTTGAGAAATGAAAAAATAATTTAAATATTTCTCATTCACCAATACCATTTCTGTCACTTTGATCAATTAAAGCACACAAATAATTTGTATATTTAAAATAAAAAATGATCTAGTAAATGTAATAATGGTTCACGTACTTCATGTGGTTTACTGATTGAAAGTTAGAAAAAGTTGACTTAGGTTCACGACCTAGCAAAATATAAATGTGTGTCCTCATACTTTAATAATAAGAGTACTATCAAAACCAATGATTTCCAAAATTGTCCAATTCATATCATTTCAAGTAGAATTGGCATCATTTATAAAATGGAAAAAAATATCTATAATAAAATATAATAGGAAAGAGAAAATCAATCAATTTACAGACACTTAATGAAAAACAGCTGACAGTTGTTCTTTGCTGCAAGGGTTTCATCCAGTATGGCGGAGTCAAAAGAGGCTTTAGAAATTTCATTTTTAATTTCATGGGACATTACCGTGCTCACACTTGAAATCCAATGACTGAATTTCTTGGTGAGATTGCACGAATCACTGGAAATTTCATATCATCTTTGTCAGTTTTATCATATTTCATTATTTCACTTGTATGTTCCATGAAATTTTCTCTATTTGATGATCCCCTACTTTCATTATGGATAGAAAATACAAGCCCTTGTCTCCCAAAAAAGCATACAACTCGAATGAAGTGTGACAGAATTTCCCTATTTTCCCTTATATCCCTATTGTATTGCTCAACATAGCCTGTGTTGGCTGTTTAAATAAAATTCTATCCTCTCATATTTTTTCAAATATTTTAACAGTTTCTCACGTGCTATAATTTGTCCACGACACAAAAATACGACTCCATAATTACGTAGGCACTTTGGATCGCGTGGTGCTCGCCATTCCAGGGCACAGATGTGGATTGCACAGTCACATACCCTTGTGCATTCAACCAGCACAATCCCTAAACTAAAATGACTACAAATATATAGTTGTTAAATGCATTAAAATCAGGTAATAAAACTTAAATAAAACGACAATGTTCATTAATTAACTTCGTTCTCTTACAAACACCGAAGAGAACAATGAAGTTTCGTAAAACGACAGCTTTTTCGTAGGCACCACGGTAGGCACCCTGGATGTAATGGGTCTCTGTGCATCTGATTCACAGCGATACGCAAAATACCTGATATTGTCAGGGTATGTAACACATCATCCACATCCATGGATGCTACGCCCCTGGACAGAAGTATGTGTGATACAGCTGCATATTGCCTGTAGTAGCTTTCATCTGTGTAATGTATACATTCCTAATGCGTTTCAACTACAATCTCGCCACTTAGACAATTTATACTCACAAATATCAGGCGCAGTACTGATTGTCGGTGATTTTAATAGTCACAACTTGATTTGGGAATCAAGCAGAATGAATCGTAGAGGGAAAATTGTTGGTGAATTTGTGAATAATTAAGATCTAATGGTATTGAACGACTGCAGAAAATCTACATACTTCAACGCGGGAATCGCCAATTCAACTTGCAAACGACCTAAGTATCTGCACTCCAACTTTAGCGAGATATCTGAAATGGAACGTGATGGAGGACCTTCACAACAGTGATCATTACCCCATAATATTGACATAAGAAAATTGAATTACTCCTGAGGATATCTATATGCCCAGATGGATATTTAAAAAGTCCAACTGGAAGTCGTACCAAGACATCATTACAGGCAAAGAAACTTAAGAAATTAAACATTGACGATTCAGTAAAAATAAACTATATTCTGAGCAACTTTATAGAACATAGACTGTCTACAGCGGAGGTTACTATACCCAAAACAAAAATACCAAAAGTAAAAAGAAACTACCTTGGTGGACCAAGGAAAGTGAAGAAGCGGTTATGACTTATATGTACTGGTTTAATGTAATAAAGAAACATAAAACAAATAAAAACCAATTTAGGTTTAGGTTTAAGTCAGCACGAGCCACGGCTAGAAGAACCATAAAAGAATCTAAGAGGAGCTGCTGGAAGGAATACTATTATCCTTAAACAGTAAACTGAACTACACGGAGGCTTGGACGCAAATAAACGCCATCGATGAAAAATACAGAACAAATTACCCGAAATCTATCTACACGCCAGATGGTGAAGTCATTCAAGGTCCGTGCGACATTGCAAATAGCTTTAGAAAGTTTTTCGCCTCCAATTCTAGTGATGCAAACGTTGCTTCACGAAACAAAGAAGAAACTGAGAGACCTCCCTTAAAACTGGAAGTAGAAGAAGATGAAACAGATAATTCTATACAACTGAATACACCACACGCTCCGAGAACTACGTCAACTAAAAGACACCAGCGTCCGCGCCGGTCCCGACGGAATACCTATCATATTTATCCTGATGCTTCATGAAGAAGCTATCAGTGTTCTTTAAGACATTTGCAATTATTTATATTTAAACAATGTCTTCCAACAAAAATGGTCAGAAGCAGTTATTGTTCCAATTCGCAAACCTGGTAAGGACAACTTTTTAATAGACAGCCAATTGCCTTAGTTTCCTGAGCAAATTACTTGAGAAGGTTGTGAACCACAGACTTAAATGGTACCTAGAAAAACATCAGTTAATGTCACCCCATCAAAGTGGTTTTCGCAAGAACCGATCTGCTTTAGACAGTATTGCAGTAATCGAGAACAGCATCTACAATGGATTCAGCAATAATATCTTCACAATGGTACTAAGCCTCGACATCGAAAAGGCAAATAGGATGGTCTGGCGCAGGCGTATTATGGACATAATAACGAAACATGGAATTAAAGGCAACATAGCTAAGTTCGTGCGTAACTTCATTAAAGAACGGCCAAAGAGGAGCCTTATCAGAGAGACGTGTTGGCAAATGAAGTACCATAGAGCTCTGTGCTTAGTGTAACCTTGTTTCTGTTGATAATAATGAACTTCAGACCAAAATCAATACACCTGCGCTAGTCAGCACGTACACGGATGACTGTAATATATGCATCACTGGTAAACATCTGTCCTCCATAGCACTTATAGCTCAAAACATCTTAGACACCATTCTCGCATTCTCCACTGAAGTTGGTCTAAAATTCTCCAAGACGAAATCCACATTCATCATTTTCTCCAGGAAACGATCCATTGAGACCATATCCCTAAATCTGAGTGAACATAAGATAGAACAATGTAAAACCTTAAAAGTCTTATGCCTGACACTTGACGAAAGGCTATTGTGGATATTCCACATTAACACCTGAAAGTGGAATGCACCAAAAGACAAAACTTGATGAAAATCATAAGCCACTCAGCGTGGGAGCCGACTAGACAGTGCTTAGAAGAACATGCCAGGCAGATCAGATTTCATCAGAGCTAAAATGGATTATGGCAGCATATTCTACGATGATGCAAATACGAATATTAAAAGAATAATCGACCCTATCAATAACACTAGTGTCAGACTTATACGCGGAGCATATAGAAGACGTTCGGTGATAAGCATGTTACAGGAAGCTAATTTACCACTTCTGGGTAAAAGAAGAAGAAATCAAGTTGTAGGATATAATAAAAATTACAGCTAACTGCGGCAACCCTATGAACCAAATTTATCAGCTTACATACAGACACAGGAAGAAACTATGTTTCAAAAAGAAACTACCAAAACCAATTACTTTACGGGCTATACAAATACTAAGCACGATATCAGAAATCATTCCCCCTCTTAAACTTACCAGTATCACTGACATGCACCATGGACTATGCAGGACATTAAAGCTGAGGAGCTGGTAAACAATTCTAACAAGACAAAAACTCACAATCAAGAGAGAGACAGAATAGAAGAAATTGCCAAATGTCAGAACTACAGCAAAGTATACACAAATGGTTCGAAGAGTAGCAACTTGGTGGGATGTGAAGCTGTAACGCCAACAAGAGTTATCTCAAGCAAACTGACCGACAAGTACTCAGTTTTGTCCAGCGAGTTATACGCCATCATTACCGCATTAGACTACGTTCTCGAAGACAGTGAACGCAAATTTCTGATAGTAACAGACTTCAAATTGGCTCTGTCGGCTATTGGAAATGACTTTTACTCAGGAAATCCCATCGTTAGTATATCATACTAACGATGGGATTTCCTCCTCCCAGGAACCAGGGAACTCAGGAACCAGGATCCAGGAACTCGAACATTAAAGGTAAAGAGATAGTTTTTGGATGGATCCTAGCTCATGTTGGTATCATTGAAAACGAGCTGGCAGACATCCGCAAAAGAGGCGTCACAACTTGATGAAAGAAGTTACCTCCCCGTAATACCACAGGACTATCACGCCAACATCAAGAGAAAACAACAAGAATTGGACAGAAAGGAATGGAATAACAACGCCCGGTGCAAATTAAAAAGTATATGTGAATATGATAATAAATCCAGCCACAATCCAGCAGAGCTGCCCAGGTTGTGTTAACTAGATGCAGAATAGGTCACACCAAGCTCCCACATGCCCACCTGATCACCGGGAATATGACCGCTATGTGTAATGTCTGTAATGTTTCTATGTACATTAATCTTTTATTTCTGTGCCACATGTGCATTAATTGAAGGGCATTAATCTGTACAATGAACTATAAGAAAAATGTATAATAAAATGTGATGTAAAATGTATACATTACACATATACTAATGTTCATATTAAAGAAATATTAATGTTATTGTGTCTCTCGCTAAAAACCTTTGTAGTTGATGCGACATAAAATAAATTTAAATAAAATGATTTTTCGGAAAAATATGCAAACGCTTGAGTCGAGAACGAACCATTGGGCATAAATGGGTTGAGGTTGCAGATCATTCGAGTGGCACCGCTCAGTTACTTCGTCTTCTCTTCACTTTTCCGTATTTCTTGTGTGTAGGTAATATTCGAGGAGGTAATATTCGATACTAATGTGGATTTTGTCCATGTTTGAGGAAATTATGGGTAAAATTCGCGGGAAATGGGAGACAATAATATGACCACTGCGAAGGTCATTTCAAAAGAAATGTCGATAAGAGACTAGTGCTAGATTTTCTGTACCAATGCAATACCCACTTTGCGATCGGGTAAAAATACTGGTAAAAGGAGGAGAGATAACAACCGAGTTTAAACAGATAATAAAGGCACATTTGAAAGATCATTTGACAATAATCAAGAAGCAGCTTTATATAATTACATAAAAGCTTTGGATGCCCAGCTCATGCTGCTAAGCAAATCAGTTTTTGCATCTCACCTATCAATTGGCACACAAACTAAATATCAACCATTACTTCAATTCAGATAAAAGTTGTCAGGAAAATATTTTTATTATGATTTCATGAGAAGAGATAAGTTTGAGAACTGATGAGTCAACAAGTCTGCAGTGGGCAGTTCCAAACATTTTATCAGTAGTGTTCAGAGAAATTAATAAAATATTTACACCTTAATGGGTGCCAATACTATTTTTCAAATAAAAATCCAGTCACTTGTTGTGGAATGTTCAATTGTAAGTAGTACTTGTAGCTGTACAATTTTTACAATGAAATTAATATAATAAAACTTTATAATAAACCATGTTCGTAAATACAACAATTGCAAATTCAGCATAATGGTCATACAATTCAAAGACTGGAAATAATCTTGCCTAGGTGTCAGAGTTACTTGTATGTCTTCTTCAGAAAATATAAAATAAAATGTTTTTATTTTGATGGGACATACTGGAGTAAATGTGAAATGTATACAGCACTGTTTAGTTTTTATATATGAGACTCCAAAAATGTTATCTACACATTTGCATGAGTTCTTATTCTTAATGTACTAATGTATGCCTGTTTTGCGCTTCATTGAATACATAATAATTACTATTATAATGAAAAATTTGCTTCTATTTCTAGGTGATTTAAGGACAAATCCTGAAGCTGAAGCAGATTATTGTTACTTCATAACTGAAAATGTAATGTATGCTACATTTTAAAAAATACAATTTTCTCTTATGAATTTTAAAAATTCATTTACATTTTATAATATCACTGAATTTAAAGAAAGATTAATTAGTTAATAATCCATATTGATTATATATCTGCCTTATGATATCTGATATCACTTCTTCCATATATAGTTTCTGAGTATTGTTAATGTATGTGTCTAAACTAGATTATAATTCCAATATCAAAAATGTTTTGGAATATTCATTAATGACTGGACTGATTTGCAGAGTTTGATTTCTGAACTGAGGACTGTAAAACATTTAAGGTCTGTTATATAAGGGCAGTAATTAAAACAAAACTGTTTTGGGTTTTCAATGTGTATATTTTTATTTTCTTTTTATTTTACTATCAATTCTTTTACCTTTAAAGCATTTGCAGAGTGCAGATTTATTAGTGCAGAATCTGATTCTTATTTTTCAATTATAAATGAATTGAAACACTTATGTTTATTGAAGTACGTTTGATATTCTTTACAATAACGTTGATGGATTGGTGATATATCTTTTACATTTTGGATAAAGGAAATATAGGCTTGTTATTACCAACAAATTTCTGTTGGTGATGACAAAACCAATTATTTTAACATTTCTATGATTGTATTCATATCAATAATATTCATTATTCATATTTATTGAAAAAGCAACTAATAAATATGCACCTCAATGTGAATATTTTATATCCAAATAGAAAATGTCAGAGGCAGATTACTAGTAACAGCAGTTGTGAGAGGGACCAGAAATTATGAGAATGGTAACTACTCCAAGGAAAGCAAACATGGCCTTAAGGATTCCACATTCTAAAAGCATCACAGAAGAATTCGAGCTTAAGAAGGAACATGAGTTGAGGATATAAGGTTTATCTACCCAGAATTTGGACATGATCAAGATATTATGTAAGAGCAATGTGTTTCTTAAGAAAATTAAATTTTGTCTACATTTTTAATTAGTGATGGAATCAAATATGGGCTACATTCTTTGTTTGTTTTTAGCAATTTGAGTTTGGCAATTGAGTTTTTATATTTGTTCTTCCAATTTGTTATCTATGTTCGTACCTAGCAGAGCAATTAGTATCGATTACATTGAAACCATTTAGCAGGTTTTGCCATGTCTCTTCTTTTTATTTTTGTTTATTTTGTTTGTAACTTCCTGTATTTGTCTATTAAATTTCTCAAAAGTTTTATTTTTCACCAGAAACTTTATTGTTTAAATATGGTACATTAAATAAATAAAAATATTTTAATGGCATTAATTTTATTTATTTATTTTCTTCAAATTCTAAAGCCTATAACTAAATTTAACCAAGGGTCTACTTAGTAGCTTTTTGTCTAATTGTTATTGTATTTTCCTTTAAATCCTTTAATCCACTTTAATTAATTTGATAGAAGTTTATTCAAAGATATAATTTAAAATTCTCTAAGCATTTATTTGCATGATTATGTAAACGAAACCTACCAACATTGTTTAGTGTTGGAAGAAATATATACAGGTTAGTCAATAAAAATGTCCATCAACTTACCCTAATCAAATTTAAGAACGGATTTTGTTGATTGCAAAACAGAAAAAAAATCTGTTAGGCTAGATTAGAAGTTTCAAAATGTTTGCAATTGCTCGTGTTTCTGGGGTCCATGCAAACACGAGTAAATAACAGACATCTGGTGCCAATTACACCTTATTGCACTTGAAAACTAAGCAGGAGCGTCAAATCGTATCTGCACGGGCTACTTGTCCTCATTCCGTCTTCATTTCCCCTCCAAATCCAGAGAGACACGCAAGCCGAACGGCGCGAGACGGGGAATAGTGGCTTCATACGAAAATGTTTGCCAGATTTGTTCTATCAAACCACCGAAAAATTCTTTATGTTTAAATTCTTTATTATTAATTACTATTTCACGTTTATTTTATAATTCTGCCTTGTATAAACATTTTTCCCAAAAGACAGGACAATGTATGAATAGCGAATTGTTTCCTTGTTTTCGTTTCGCGTAATGTCATATCAAATCATTCAGATATTTGTTGTAAATAGAAATAGTGTAAAATAAATTAGCAGATCTCTTTATCTTGACAATTCCCGCTTACGGGCGGACAGCTCTTTTAACATAGAAGAATCATTATCTACTAAACATAACTAAGTTAATGCAATTATTGCTCTCTTAAGTAAACAATTACAAAATCAAGATACTTTCAATTCTGAATGTTTAATTTTATTCTAAATTATCAATTTCAAAGCTGACTGATGCATCGATTAATTTTAATGGTTCATTTCTTTGGTTTAGAAGAAAAATGGGGATTAATGTATTTCTTCCTTTCCCAGAGTTGGAAAAACTGAACCTGGCTGGAGGTGGTCGCCACTAGAAAAGCGCACATAAAGAGTTGCGATACTAACAACGGCTGCATATCGCAGCTATGTAACGGCAATCAGCAGGAATCACAATGAAGCTATAGTAGCCGAATGCAAGTTCGAAGTTGCGCCCGAGTACGATACAGTGCTGTGTACATATCACTCGCGCAAGTTTTCTTTATACACGAACTCCCTAGTTCTCAGCTAGCGTTTAATAGCACGGTCAGTTGAGATACTTAGGTTCGACCCGGAACGGCACGTTCCAATTTACAATGCTGGCAACAATCACCTCGTACTTTCAAAACAATCGTAGCATTTCTCGTGGCACGATTTGGCGCTGTAAGTTAATACCCATAGTTGGTACGCCCTTCTAAGTGGTGACGTAGCCAGAGCAGTCCTCTCCCGCAACTCGCTGTGGAATATCAAGAAAACTTGTTCGTATGTGGTATGAATAATAAAGAAGCATTTTCTCAGAGTGTCTTCTTACGAGCATGAGCATTTGTTATGAGAATATTCTTCGACCAATGAGCATTTTCTCAACTTCGTATAAATAAATATATTCTCCGAGTGATGAGTATATTCTGATGTCAAATTGAGATTATTCTCATCTGTCTATGCAGCTGATGTGATTTTATTCCGATACGCTATTCGCTAACTTGTTTTAACTTATCTCGTTTGCATGCTGCCTGTGCCGTTGTTTATGAAATCTACCGTTGTTGCATTGTGAATAGTATTTTTCGATATTAAGCTTCAATTCCACGCGTAATGGAGCAAATAAAATGCGGAAGCGTTGTTTCAGTTGCGTAAAGCATGTGATAACACGCTCCCGAGGAAGAACTATGTAGTATGTTATAACCCCTTTCTAATTATGTATTGCGTAATTAAACACGGACAAAACCATAACTTTCATTTCAAATAAGCAAGGTATTGGAATTGTTAATTTTCATTATTTCGTAAATGTCTGAACTTTTTAATATTCTAGATTCTTACGCAGATTCAGGTCGGGTAATATTCACACCAACATTGCCATTCACATTTATCTTCATACATTTTTGCTTGAATACACTTTTACATCAATCAATTCATCCCTAAATATCGTAGTTTTTAAAATAAGAATGTGCAGATAATGAAAGGTGCAGATAGAGGAAATAATCGTGTATTTTTTCTGGCTCTAATTTTTCATTTGTTAATTTTCTCTTTGGATTGTGCAAATTTCATTCATTTGGGACAATTTTTATTACACAGCCCATAACCTCAAAAATGTTTTTTCGAAGTGTTGTCTGTCTGGAAGATGCACAAATCTCCACCAACACCTCACTGAAAAAGTCAAGATTCATCAGTTTCCATCTTTTTTTGACTGAAAACAAGTGTTGTCACCAACTGAACGTTTCTCTCCGGAAATCGTAACAAATGCTGCAAGTTCTACCACGACGCCATCCCATACTACTTTTAGTTTCTTATATCTTCATGAACAAAGCCATTTCTTGATAGATTCCTACTTACAACAAAGGTACGACAACCTCACTTTTAAAATGAAGCATCTCAAGACCAGACTCGAAACATTCTCAGGATATGCTCACGAAAGGAGTACATTCTCGGTTATTATTCATGTGGATGTGTGCATATGCTCTACTGAGCCTAGAAAAATGAAAATTTTCTCAAGTTTGAGATTTTACTCATTTTTTGAGAATATTCTCGAAACTTTTATTTATACGCTACCGAACATCTGATCGAAAAAAACGAATACATATCATATGCCCATTTTTATTCATACCACCCAATGTATTCAATGTGACTCAGTGGCGTGTCCTTCATGTACGCAAGGTACACATTGCCTACCCTGCGAAAAAATACTTTATTTGTAACAGAAAATAAATCTTACTTTGTTTATAACATAAATCTTCTAATTTATCGAAAGCGTGGCGTCGTTTTCACTAGCAGTTACGAAAAGCTCGCGCTTGCCAAGCAACGGTGTCTGCGAGATGCGCGGGGCGTCAGGAAGCTCGGGTGCGACCGGATGTGCTCGGTGCGTTTCGTGGGGGCCTGCAATCGGTCGAGTTGTGGGACCTCGCTTGAATGAAAGCAATGTTTCATACGAAATCTTAGCTTTCAATGATAAATGTGTATAGGTGTATGTACAATGAAGTGCGTAATTCAAAGTGTAGTATATGTTTATGCTCATACGTGCTAATTCAGATTTTTGTTTATCGTTATAAGTGAAACTACCATGAGAGTTATTCCCTGGGGTACGCAGTCAGTAAGATTGCGTCCGCTAGTGTTTCGGCAGAAGAGCACGAACATGGATCTTTCTACTGTAGGCAGCGGTGTAGACGGACACACGTGCGTGATATGAGATTTATTAATGAAAAGTTTTGTTTCGCGGAACTTTAAAGATAAGAAAAACATTATTAAGGCAGGAAGGCCAACGCCGAGCATTACTCTAACTACTACTTCGAAAACCTGCGTAAGGAAATTTTAAAGCCACCTTTTTGAAACTAATGAATGACTTACCGGCCGTATACATTTTATTGCTAACCCAAACTAAGCCCATCACCAGACGCCACTGATGTCATTCAGTCCTCGTTGCTAATAGAGGACATGGTGATAGAGTACACTAATAGCGTTTTCCATTCGCCGCACTGGTGCGCACTTGTGCTCCATTCGACTGCTTGTAACGTATATTTCGCGAATGTTCATTCCCGCCTAAGATTGGCATAATATCCTGGGGAAATACATCTTATAGCTCCCAGATCTTTAGATTACAAAATAGGATTGTACGAACATTAAGCAAATCCCATCCACGTGATTCTTGTAAACCTCTCTTTATTAATCTAAGAATTTTACCATTATCTATTCTCTTGATTAACGAATCAGTGTTTTTTTTTGTCAAAAATCCTCAAGGGCGGGAATATATTTTCACCAAATGTCAATGTCTACAATACAGTATCAACCTCTCACTAAAAAAAAATCGTACATTACTTTACCACACTTGGTCACATGACATTAAACAATTAAATTCGATACAAAAGTTTGTCCCAAGTAAAATCTTTTCTGCTGCATAACTGTTTCTACACACATATGCTAATTATATTGTTCGTTCATTTTCATTATTGTAGAGCTATTGATAACAGGATGAAGTTGTCCTGAAACACATGTATGTCTGCTTTCTGTTTATTAAAATTTATATTGTAATAAACTACTTTGTGGTTGATACATCCTGAATCCTGAATTAATCCTATCCCCCCTATCCTGAATTAATAATCATGGATTACCACAATATCTCTGCTGGAATTTATTCAAAACGCAGATCGAGCGAATGCTGCAAAACTCTACATCAACTTAAGAACAAAATTCTATACAGCAAATCGTAGCATATAGTTTAACAAAACTTGCCTATTCTAAAAGATCGTGCCCAGCATGAAGACCTCTGCCACCACTGCCTCTGCAAGAACAGCTTTTAATTCAGCCCAGGTAACATGTATTAAACACGAAATGATTAAATGGTATTCAATTAGGGAAATTGTCATGAAAATATGTCATATCCTTTTAAGTTTAAAGATTAAGTTTAAAAAAAGTAGAAAAATCAAAATATAAGCAACTCAAATCCACAGTAGTCACAACCACTTCTACCTGTACTCATACCTTCTATCCTAGAAGTAAAAACTTGTCTAATGTTTTATTTAATGATGATGAAGTTGATTACTTTCCAAAGGCCTAAAATATACCTCTTTATTAAACTCTTCCACCAAAGATCTAAAAGAAATAGCTGTTGGAACTTAAGATGTCTTGTGCAAAGTAAATGACAACAATATTTTCAATTCTATAGTTATCGACTGTTCTACATATCTGATAAAATCAATAAACAATCAATGGTAATTCTTCTAAACATAGGAACAATTCTATACTTAAATTAATAGAGAAAGTTAAAACCAATAATTTAATTATGAATGAATCTGATATTAATGTTAGGAATACCTTAATATCTAGCACATTAATTTCTGAATAAAAGAAAAAAATCTTTAATAGTTATGAACCCTCAATGCTCCAGTTCATAAGGTCTCATTAAACTTCATAAAGAAAATCAACATATTACATCTATAGTTAACTTCGGTAATTCTTTTATTTCACCTCTGAGTAAATTTATCATTCCTAGATTCAACTCCATAACTAATTTTAATCCTACATTCAAATTCAACAACTCTTTTGAACTTATTCAGAAAATTATATGAATAGAAATACCCACTAATGCCAAGCTAGTTTCATTCAATGTTAACAATTTGTTCACCAACACACTACCCTCTGAAATACAAGATATTTGTAAAAAACATTATGAACTCTGAGTTCTCTTATAATGTAAATATAGATTTAATCATATTATTAGATTTATGTATTGAACATAATTATTTCAAATTCACCAACAAAATTTACAAACAAACTGAATGACTGGCTATGGATTCCAATATGTCTCCATTATTTGCTGAAATCTTTATGGACCAATTTCAAAATAATTTATTTAATAGTTCCTATTAGAAGAATATTAAGTATTATTTTAGGTATGCTGATGATATTATTTACATGGTACGGCCAGACAGGTACGATCACACAATTGAACTAATGAGTTCTTAAATTCTTTGCACCCTAATTTAACATTCAAAATGGAATTAGAGTGGAACAATACCCTAAATTTCGTAGACTTTATCATTTCTATTTAAAACAATAAACATAATTTTAAAATTTTTGGAAAACCCACTCAAACAGATATAATCATTCCCTTTAATTCCAACCATGTGTTTCAACATAAATTTGCTGTTTTCCATTCGTGGATTCATAGATTATTCAAAGTTCCTATGACAGAATCTGATTTTACTGAAGAAGTTAATACTATTTCGCAAATAGCTCAAAATTATGGATACAACCCTTCCATCATTAAGAAATTTATTTAACAAAAAGAAATTAAATCAATAACAAGTAAGGTCTTCCCTCAAAATTACTCACTTGAAAAGAAAGAATTCATAAGAATCCCATATATTGGAACAATGCCCAAAAATTTAGGAAAAGTATTCAGCAAATATAACATAAATGTAACTTATAAAACTCACAATACCCTCCATCCACTTTTCCCAGAAATACATTCCCTGTACCGTTAATGGATAGAAGTGGAATTTATTTATTAAAATGTATCAATTGGAATTCTGCTTATGTTGGACAAATAGGTAGGAAGTTTTCTTGTAGACTCAATAAACACCTTACGTCTTGGAGAAAAACTAGAAAATTCCACATTTCCCAACCACCTAATTCAAGATAATTACTCTTTCGACCCTAATACCCACTTCAGATTTCTTCGAAAATAAAAACAACAAAATGAACATTTTGGAAAATTTAGAAATTTTAAAATTATTCAAATACCCTGACTTAATAAGTCTCAATGAACAGTCTCAAGTATAATACAGCCCCATTATTATTTATTGACTAGCTTTCCCCACTCTTCTATTTCGCCCCTCAACTTCCCTCAGTACTTCGTGATGGTGCTAACTTAAGACATACTAACGTGATTAATCCAAGCTACTTGGGTATGTACTCAATTTATATAAATTTTACAGAGTTCATTTGTATTTCTTTGTTTATTCATATGCTAATTATATTTGTTCGTTCGTTTTCATTATTGTAGAGCAACTGATGATGAAATGATGTCCCGAAACGAGTGTAAGGCTGTGTTTTCTGTTTATGAAAACTTACATTGTAATAAACTACTTGGTAGTTGATACCTCTGCTATCCTGAATTAATAATTACGTTATAAGCGTCTTATAAATGATGTTATAAGACGATAAATTTATAAAATGGTATACTATATGAAGGCGTTAGGTTTGGTGCGTGCGTACAAATACGTGGATTGTATGCAACAGGGGCTGCTTACAGAAGTGACTGAAGTGCAACAGGGGCTGCTGAGAGAAGAATTGGAAAAGTCGAAAGTGAGTGGATTATGATGATACACATGAAGGTGGGCAGTGGGAGTGAGGGATAACAGCAGAGACGAGAAGTAGATCCGAATCGTGAAGCTAGTCTTCAAGGGTCGTCCGACACGTCTACATTTTCGTCCGACACGCACAGAGCGCATAGCTCAGCACAGAACGCTATACAGGAAAACAAATAGAGTGACGATATAAAACATGATAATCCAGTATACATTGGCAAACGGGTATTGCACTTCTCAGAGTAGAGTCAATTGAAAATAAGTAACAATAATGAAAAATAAATACAAGTTGAAAGGCTATGATTGTTTCATAGAAGATGACATGACGAGAAAGGAAAGGTTCACACAAGCGGCAATAAGGGAAAGTGCCAGAAAATAACGTAGTAAAGGAAACACAATCAAGATACGCTTTCAAAAATTGGAAATAAATGGCGAATGGATAACATTTTATGACTACGAGGAAAACTCGGCAAAAACTAAAACCCCTTTATTGTCGTTCCACAAACAACCACGACAACAAAATGAAAGTGTCACCGAACATTGAAAACAGTATTAATGCTGAGATAGGAGGAAACAATTCCAAAGATATGGTCTTCAAATTACAGAACACAGACACAGGCATTAAGAAATCTATTAATATACCAACCCTGAATGTCAGAACTCTTAGAACAGGAGAACGGGAACAAGAACTAGAGCATGCACTCAGCGGTTTGAAATACATCATAGGTCTCTGTGAGATGAGAGAATTCAGAGAATAGAAAGAAAGAAGGGGACTGGTTCAGTTACATCGGCCAGACAAAAGGGCATAAAGGAGTAGGGTTCTTAATTCATTCCCTCATCCCACTCATTCATAGACACACAAAAGAACTCGTCGACGAAACAATAGGAATGTCTGAGTGAATAGCAGTACTTGATTTAAAGGTCCAAAAAGAGAAGATAACAATAATTCAAGTATATGCACCGACTGAGGACAGCTCTGCAGAGCAAATTGAATTCTATGACAGTCTAGACCTGTGTTTGCCAACTCAATGCTCTGTGACGTCACAGAAATCTGCTCTCTTTCTCTGAGCTGAGCGCAGAGCAAAGGCAGTGCCCAACGCGGCGGCGAGCGCACAGTGTTTCAGTGCCCCCACTTCCAAACAACGGAAGTGGGGGCAAAAGGTTCGATTGAAAAATCGATAATTACGTTTTTCAAATGGTAATCATTATTTAGAATGTTTATGATTCAATGACAATGTGAAGAATTATTTAATAGAACATACATTGTTACAAAACTCAAATTAATATTCGACTCTTTATCAAAACCAGTACTGTAATTCCTCTTCCATTGTCCTATTAGATAATATTTTTGGAAAAGACAGTTTTAACATTTTAGGACAATAATATTTTAGAGAATAGTATTTAATACAACGAATTAGTTCGTTCTGAAACAATAATTACTATTAACAAATAGGTGTCGGTAGGCACCACGTGAGAAAATTGTGACCCAGGCTTGATTATTTTTTGTGTACAGTTTTGTTTAAGAGTGGTGTAAATCCTCGTGATTTTCAGAATATTTTCAATAATCTTCAATCTGCAAATTCCTTTACTCCTCCCATGAATGCGACCTATGTCAATTATCAGGATTTATTTAATCTCGCAGATTTTTCTGGGTCGCAAATCTACCTAATGCATCTTTGGACAGTTCTTTCGAACACACCAAACACCCTTTCCTAGGAAACCTTTCTTCCCTAGCAGAAATAAAATTAACGGAAGTAGATGTTTTCCCACTCATGTTGAAACCTCTCATGCCACTCATCCCACTCATTCCTGAAACACTGACAAGGTTTTTGTTACCGGCGACTGCCGTCTGCCCCTCCCTCCCTCCCCCCTTTGCTCGGTCTCCTCCGAGCGCCTTATCTCGGAGAGCAAAGCAGCTCCGAGGTCACTCCAGTTGGCAATCGCTGTGTCTAGATTATACTTATACCAACTATAGATCAGCTGAGAAATTCATAATAGGAGACTTCAATAGCAATATCGGAAAAAGAGCCCATGAAAGCGAAGAAGCGGTAGGACCCTACGGAAATGGCGTATAAGGAACGAAGAGGAACCAAATTAGTTCAGTTCGCCGAAAATCATATACTTAAAATAGCAGTTAGAATAGCCGGCAGAAATAATAATAAAATTCATTTTTCCCCCGGTAATCCAACAAACAAATGGACATGGAGTTCTCCACATGGGAAAAAAAGGAATGAAATAGACTTGTATTCACTGATCAACTAACTTGTTTAACCAGAGACACGATTATTAATAATTTGAAATTCGAAACCGATCATAGAATGGTAAAAACAGAAATAGAAATAGAGAAAAGATACAGAAGGAATTACAGACTTAAAGTACCAATCACCCAAACAAACAACGCCAACCAATTCAAATTTGAATTAGAAATAAATCTAAAGGTAACGAGTTACATAAAGGAGAATGTGCAAGAACAGTACACTGCATGAAATACTGCATTCTAGAAGCAAGTAGAAAATCAAGTGGCACAGCTCTTCCCAGAAGAACGAGGAACTCAGTAAACTCAGAAACTCAATAAATGTCCTAGAGCAAAGAGAAATTAAAAATTCGAAGATTTGAACCATGAAGAAAATAATTTACAATTTAAAAAATTAAATAAATAACTAAGAGATTGATCAGAATCGACTTACGAAATTATAACACCAAACTAGTAAAAACGATAATGGAGACGCCCAAGTCCACAAAAAACTAGTAAAAAAGAATGTTCTAGTGGAAAACGATTTATCACAGGTTGCAAAAAAACAGATCGCAAATTATTATATAATCAAGACAAGCAATTGCCACGCAGCAACAACTTTTTACAGAGAAATTATACCTGCGCTCCTTCAACAATAGAGAAAGTCAAATGGAGAATTATATAAACCTCGATTTAAGAGAAGAAGGTCCTCCTATTAGTACTTCAGAAGTGAGAACTACCTTAGAGGAATTGAAGAAAGGAAAGCACCCGGCGAAGATGGATTTACCAATGAATGTCTCAAAATACGCAAAGAAATCATTTTTCAACCATTGACTAACCTCTTCAATCGGATCCTAACAAAATAAGACATACCACAACAATGGAAAATTTAATACGATTGTGCTATTACATAGAAGGGCAACAAAGACGGTCTAAATAATTATCGCCCAATCTTCCTGTCATTCAATATCTACAAAATATTTTCAAATATTATTAATAAATGACAATCACACACTTTGATGAAAATCAACCGCCAGAACAAGCGGGCTTCAGATCAGGCTACTCTAACGTCGACCACCTTCAAGCAGTCTGTCAAATATTTGAGAAAGCACTATGAATTTAATCTAAAACTTAACATTTGTGGACTTCTCTATAGCCTTCGATTGCATCCTCCAAGTATTGCTGAATCAAGGAATAGAAAGACAATATATACGCATTTTGACATAACTTTACTCAGATAGCCACGCAAAAATCAGAACTGACAAGGAAGGTGCCACATTTCAACTGCTCAGAGGTGCCAAACAAGAAGACCCACTATCACCGAAATTATTCACTTGCCTTTCAGAGGAGATATTTAGACAACTGAATTGAAAAAGTAAGGGGAATACTTTTGAACGGGTAGAAATTGTCAAATTTAAGATTCGCAGCTGACATAATACTATTTGCACAATCAGCTAAAGAATTAGAAATCATGCTACAAGAGTTAAAAGCACAATGCAATAATGTAGGTCTACAAATGAATTTGAGCAAAACCAATGTCATGACAAACAGCGAAGAAACTCAAATTATCCTAGGCACGGAAATCATCAACTACATACAGGAATATGTATACTTGGGTCAAACGGTATCATTCACAATAATAGAAGGAAATAAACAGAAGAATCTTACAAGCCTGGGAAAACATTTTTGGTGGTTTGAGTTTTATATTGATGGATGAAACACAAAAGATAAAAATAAAAAAGGACATATTAAACAGCTGTATATTACCTACAATGCTCTATGGGGCACAAATCTGTGGCACACAGAACAGGAAAAGAAAAACTCCAAATAATGCAAAAGAAATGAAAAGAAAAATACTACAAATAACTCTCAGGGATCAGATACGGAACTCAGAGATAAGAAGGACACAAGTGAGAGACACTGCATCTACTGGTCAACAACGTAAACGGAAATGGGCAGGGCATGTAGTTTGATTGAATCACAAATGTTGGGCCTACATTACACTATGAGATGCGGAGAATTGGGAAAAGACCACAAGGAAGACCAAGAAGAAGATGGACCGATGAAATAAAAGAAGTTGCAGGGAAACTGTGGTCACTGGTGGCTTTCAAATCACAAATGCTAATCACAAACGCTAGTGCTTCAAAAGAGAGTAGTTAGAGTAAACTCGAGCCAACAAATACGATACGGACATATTAAGAAATGGTGGAAATCATATCACTAGCATAACAGTAACGTCATATGAAATAATGACAGAAGTGAAAGTAAAAAGTGTGAAATATAATAAATACGACTAGTTGAGCAAAGAAAATGAAGACAAACATCAAGTAGTTCAGTATAAACAGCAGACATATGGTTAGATATCATGTTAAACTTATACGGTTTAACTAATATTAGGAGGAAAACTAAAACAAATAGCAAATAGTGCAGTGTAAACAGAAAATATTTCGATTATATGCAGCTTTCAAGCTTAAATTCGTTGTATATGTGATTAATACTTAAATATTTACACAAGAGTGAGTGCAGTGCAGTGTAACAGTAAACTAGAAACAAGTGTATCATTAAAAAGATGCCTAGTGTGAAGTGAACTAGAAACATAACAGTGAACTAGTCAGAAACAGAACAATGAACTAGAAACAGAAGTATATAATTGCAAATATGCCTGATATAAGTCAGCATAGAAAAATAATTTAAGACTCACAAACCGTGCTCAGTAGTGGGAATGTTAAGAGCAATCCTCAATAAGGAGAGGCCGTTCCGTTGCCAGTTCAAGGATTCTCAGACTTATATTATTATTATTATTATTATTATTATTATTATTATTATTATTATTATTATTATTATTATTATTGTTGTTGTTGTTATTATTATTATAATAATTATTATTATTGTCTTCTGCGCAAATGCTGCACCCGCTGGAAATGCTGGAAATGGAAAAGTCGTAATGTCGCCGCATGAATTGTTCTCCGGACGAGGGACTGGGATGCAGTGACCTCGCGCGCTATTTGCCGAGCACAAGCTCTCTTCCGGGGCTTCTCGGATACTATTAGCAACTGAGTTTTCCCGAGAAGTGCAGCCCTAACGCGAGGTGAAGCCGCTTCCTCACTTGCCGTAATCCGTGTTACAGAACAAGCACATAGTCCAAAGTTTAACGTTAATTATTTATACAATTAAACGACGAAGAGTATCCAATTTTGGTAAATTCAGTCTGTATATTACATAAGGGAGAAGGTCCCTGCATATTAGCAACGAGGACTGAATCACCCTGTGTACTACTTCTCGGCAGAAAATAGTGTTATTCGTAGAGCCGGACAAAAATACAATTCCGATCGTTCTGAGTGACGAGACCAGCGCATTGAGACAATTGTGTCCGAGAATGCTAGTTCCGGCACTAGGATTGTGTCGGGCTATGTTCTCCGTATGGGCGGAAGGAAATGCAACGGTAGTTAAAGAACGCCCGAAGCGTCACAGGATATAAAGACATGTTTAGTGCTCAAGTATTTCTATTTAATGTCTTAAACGCATTTATTCCACTTTCAATCGGAGAGGTAAGTGAAGTGTACACAAATGGCGGATTCGATGGTGTAACGGTTAGCGTACCGAACAGTCACACCCAAGTTCCCGGGTTCAAACCCGATCGAAGCCGTGGATTTTTAAGGCGAAAAAATCCTTCGTACGCCTTCCTTCAGAGGGGAAGTAAAGTCGACTGTAGATTTACTTGCATGTAAAGGATCAAGTCTAAATGACGCCTCTGAACTAAATTCAAATCGCCTATTTCGTCACCCAACATAATACCTTCTTTCTCCGCTGAAAGGAACGTAGTGAAAGGACGCGTAGTGAAATTTTGCGTGGTCAGACGGAAGAGCCGGCCTGATGGCCCGAGTCGCCACGTAAAATAAGGCATTAAGTAACTAAAACTAACGAACAAATTCGTATGGTATCCTTTTACGACGAAAACTGAATACAAATTCGATCAGACAAGGCATGTTGTGATTCAATTTGGAACATTTACAATAGTTATTATAAACAGAAATCCTTTGAAACTTTTCAGTAATGTTTATGACTTTATTTGATTTGATTCCTTTTGGTTCAAAAAATCAGTAAAAATTGTATGTCACGTATGGGGGAGGAGAGGCCTTAATCCACTAATTATTAAGTATGAGATTCCTGCACTGTATTGTCAACGAAAACTGTAAACAGATTTATCACTTAACTTCATTTTCACTTTCGCGCCCACTGTGAGCTTATAAATGTCGATTGTTCGTCTTAAACTTGTGGGACCGTGATTCCGAAAAAGTGGATAATTCTTTCTACTGTATGTTGTAAATTATTGTATCTAGTTGGATAGTCAGAAGCCGCGTTTTGTAGATCCTTGTTACCGAAAAATTGGTTTAAGGTAAAACGTCTGTATGCTTATCTAAACCGTTCAGATGATTTTCTCCAAAATTGACATTCCTTGATCAATCTGGTTCGAACTCTAGGTACTGCTAATTGAGACGGATATATTTGATATTCGGAGGTACTTTACATGACACCTCAACGACATTTTCAAAATTTTCTTAAAAATGACTTCAAATGTCCTCTTTACATTTTCTCTCAAATACACTTATACAAGTATACTGTAAAGTATGGTTATACAAGTACACTTATAAAGTAGCGCTGGTTCCATTTTCGTGAAACTCTGTATTTTCGAAAATTTGCAAAACTATAATTTTTTTTGGCGTCATTCTTTGGCGTCTTCAACTACATTATTGATGATAGATATTTTTCTTCAATGAATTTTTTTCTTCAAAATTAAATGTTTCAGTCAGGTCAAACATTTTTTTTTTTAGAAATATGAGTAGTTTTCTCGTAATTTTTTTGTGTAATAAAAGTAATTTTGAAGAAATAAGTAAACAATATTTTCTCAAAAACGGTCTCCTTTTCTCTTAAGTTTTTTCTTAAATAGAATATTGGTTTATTGAAAATAGCAGAGGTCCCAAATTTGGAGAACTATCTGTATTTCCAAAATAATTATTTGGCAGTGTTTAACATTTTTTCTGTGTCATACTACAATTTTAATATTGAAAATAGAGATTTCTTTCTAAATGAAATCCGTTCTTAATATTAATTCTTTAAGTAATGTAATGTCCTTTTTTTAAAAAGGGATTTTTGCGTAATTTGAATGAGCATTACAAATAATTTGAAAATGCACAGAACGCTATTAAAATTAATCAAAATTCCATATTAAATTATATTATTCTTAGTAAGCGAGCTCATGGTGCTTATCACAAGTGAAACACATCCAAATTGCCAGCAATCTGCGCAAAGTGCACGCACCGACGATACTGCACCGAGAATAACCGAGAATGAGCGGTTTTCGACAGTTTCTGTCCTTGACAAAGACCTCCGTGTAGATTTCAAAGACTAATAACGTGGAGAGAGCCGAATCAGTAATAATCAGCAACAGTGTAGTAGTAATAGTTAAAAGTAGTATAGTGAATCTCATATTGTGTGAAGATGGACATAGCAATGCAATATAAACTGTGTAATTACGTGCATGTGTGCTGTGCATGAGAAAACAGTCGCTTAGGGCCCTAGGCGAACACAACGAAGGTGAGGACCTACGTGGTCGAAAATCACTGCTCGGGAGTGATGGACAATACCCGTGTGATGTGGGATTGAATTATTAATACTAGAATGAACAGTAGATATCGCTAATAACGGGCGTGATATTCGGGAACATTGTCGTAACTAAATAGGCAATCGATATGAGGACTGTGTGAGGGCGGAAAAGTGTGAAGGACATGGAACGAGAGTCCTGTGTTGTAGAGAAGGACAAGTAACGAGGGAATGGATGTGGAGCCTGAAAGCCGTTACAGTTCAAATGGTATACTGTGAGGTTTGGTGTAGCGGTCGGCCATAGGCAACGACATTGTGGATCGGCGCGAGGTGAGCTCTTCGTCTCTCTGCGTGAGGTGAGAGGCCGATCGCAGCCGACTTGCACCGAGGCGGCCCGAAGGAATGGAAGCGCCGCCCTGCCCCCGCTTCTGGCGACAACTGAAGTCAGATCGCTGCGTGATCGTCAGTGGACGTAGTCGTGAGTACTGGGAATGAATTCCAGCTGGTTTTAGGGAACAGTATGGATAATAATGGATAGTGTCTAGCTAATGAGAATATTTAAGAGAATTGTAAGAAAGCTAATGCCTTGTCTATCATAAGATGTTGGAAAGCAAACATTAAGTTCATTGTATTAATGGAAGATGTAGGAACCATGGAAAGGACGTGTTTATTAAGGGAGAAAATTATGAAAGTTTCTTTATACAGACTCACAGTTGTGACACAATTATTTTGCAACAAAGATCATGATCTTAAGAGCGATCGCAGAATAAATAACTTTCCAATTGATGAAAGCAAGTGCCAATGAGGCGTGAATAATTTGTAGGCGAATGAAAGTTAGTAATGGCTGTAACAATGATAATAATCCATACATGGATAAATAAATTGTTCTCTTGCTATTAGATTAAGAATATTGATTCCATCTACATATGATATTTATCAAGTTGATCCCCCTGCTAATGATCCTTTGTCCCATACTCTGCATCGCCAAAAAGAGAGATTAATGTGTGACTGCAGTTTACCGGCCACTATCAAATTTCCCAAAATAAAGATATTGAAGGTAAGTAAACTTACCTTCAAATTCTTTATATATATATATATATATATATATATATATATATATATATATACAGTAAACCCTCATTAGCGCGAACTCGCTAAACACGCATCTCGCCGTAACACGAACAAAACTTCGGTCTCGGCAAGGGATTACGGTTAATACGGGCATTTATAATATTAGGATAACACGAATTTTTACAACACGAACTCCGATTATTTCGTTCGTGCTAACGAGGGTTTATATGTATTAGGTTGTATCAAAAAATAGAATTCAATGGCTGAGTGAAAAAGTTTTCGATGTAAGAACAACATCGCCACCAATAAAACAGTTTTTAAGAGAGCCTTTGTGAGATTTCCTTCTCGCTCATTTTTTCACCAATAATCTCGTTCAGAGAACTATCACCAGCGTTTCGTAAAGCCTCAGGAAAGAGTTCGCGTCATATCCAGCGCAAAATGAAAATCCACAAAGACGTAGAAATCAAAATTATGTTCAGTACTTACCATTATATGTGTTGTTTGTACACATTGTGTACGCAGGATTGAAGTGAAAAGAATACTTGAATTTTATTTACACAATTTAATACTGTTTGAAACATTAAGTTTTAACATAACAGTTGTCAACATTTAATATAAATTGAAGCAACAACTAAGGTGAACAATTGGTTGGAAAAATTGTTAGTGTTACAAATCTGCAGCGCCGAGTGCTGCTTACTTTTTTGGTTGCCTCATGCACGAGAAAATGTCAATAAATCATTAACTGAGGTTTTGAAATATAGAAGAAATGTAAAAAGGAAAGGATGGCTTTTCAGAATGCATTAGTGAGTGTGCCTCCTTCAGCGTCGTGGGCCCGGGCGTCGTCGTCTAAAATATATTCCATACCGCCTAATAGTGAATAAAGAACTCAGTCACAGCAGTGCGGCACAAATGTGGGCCGTTAATAGTGATGGCGGCAATTTTAGACGATTGCAATGAAATAGTTAAATTGTGCGTAGGAAAATTCTTAAAGCAGAGATTTTGAGCTCTAATCTGATCTAAATAAAAAGTATTTTGGATAAAACTTTACGGAGCAATGGCCATTTGAAAAGTGTCTATTTCTATGGTTTTAACGTCAAATTGGCCATATTCCACCTAATGTGGCACACTGAGTCAAATAAGTATTGTTTGATGACCATCAATTTGTTGCGGGGTAACGTGGGGCAGCACCTCAGCCAAAAATCCGTTGATAAAAATAATATTAAATAATATTTATTCGTTATTTTCAAAAAAGTAGCGAAAAAAGGCCGAAAAAATGAGGTATTTGTGGAGTTTGTGGCTCACCTAAACATTTTAAAACTGTTTTTTGGTGTTTTTATTTGTTCTTGCATCGATAAGTAACTTTTTTGCACTAAGCCATTGAATTCTATTTTTTTTGGATACAGCCATATATACAGTTAGAGGGCGAAACGCGCCCCCAATTAATTATTAATTTAATAGAAATAGTTACATATTAGTAATATAATTTAATAATTATTCTCTACGTACCGGAACGCCTTGCGTCGCGTTCCGCCAGAAATCAAGCAATCAATCAGAAATCATATATATATATATATATATATATATATATATATATATATATATATATAATATTAAGGGTCGGTGTAGACGTAAAAATTTTAATATCTCCAAAAAAGTTGATACAATATGGTAATATTAATTTATATGTATTCATCTGTTCACGCTCGTTATTATGGGCTAAAGAAACCTATAGGGTTCTATTTAAAGAATAAATGTGAATGAATATAAATCAGTAGGAAATAAGACACAATGTTGCCACCTCTTGATACTCAAAATGTATTGTTTTTCTGCCAGTTATTTAAGAAACACTGCTGGCGGGAGATACAAGGAGTTCGTCTATATTGTAAGAGAATTTGATAGTGTGATGCCCGCAAGCGCCGGAGAAGCCCCGTTCGCCCCTTGCGCCGCCCGTCGGAGCCCTTCCGTCACCGCTTCACCACCCTCTGGAAAAGACTCCCGTCCTCTCAGACGGAAACACGGTGTTTTATGTACGAAAGAAGGTGCATGCATGTCCGTGAGCGGAGTGCGGGAGGTCGTAGGCGCGCTACCTACGCGGCCGCTGGCGTCCTTATGGCATTGCTATGATTCGGCGGGTGTTTCTCGTCCTGCGGAGCCCGCTCTTTTGGCCTGGGGCAGTGTCCGGCAGCGCCGGCCGGCAGGTCGCTGGCCTGGCCCAGCCGCCGCGCGCCGCGCCCGCCACGTGGCCCCTCGCAGGTGCCTTATCTGCTCTCCGAGCGCCGAGCCCCTTCCGCCCGCTACGCAGGCCATCGCACGCACAAAGATCGCGTTCAACCAAGAGACAGGGGTAGTACGATTAGACATTTGTTAAGCGTGTTCAAATAAGGCTTTCATCAATACATCCTAATAAATTAACATATCTAATCTTATAAATCTTTCCTTCTGAATTTGTGCATGCACTAATCCCTGCTTCCTTCCGCATCCCAGTAGCGTCAAAAAAGCAGAGAGAACAAATTAATAGTCCTGCTTCCTCGTATTGCTTAGGGGACAAGTTAGTATTAGGACGAAGAGGAGAGAATATTACAATATAGACGCGATAGAGTGAGATACGTAATATTTTTAGTTTTTCAGAAATTCATCTTTGATTTTTATTAAAAATAGAATTGTAGATTTTATAACGTGCAATGGAAATATCGTTCATTGATTGATTGATTAGTGATGCCGGGTGCGTCAACTGCTACGGTCATTAGTCCCGTAAGTGTAGTGTATGCATTTTCGTCGATAGGAGGCGGTGATCTTCCTCCGCTGGATGGTCAGATCGGCGCCGATCTACCGTCCGCTCACAGGGTTTCTCCCAACAAGGTATATCCGAGCAGCGGGGCGCCGCCGCAGCCGGGACAAGCTCTATGCTCCCCATCGATCTCCCGGCAGTTGCGGTAGTTTAGTGCACGTAAGTACGCGTGTAATTAAGGAGTGAGGATAGCATAAGGAAGAGGAAAGAAAGATCGCGCGCGATTCGTGGCCCGTTTTTAGGCTACTGCTCCGGCATTCGCCTGGTATTGATCGGGGAAACCACGGAAAACTACCGATCAGAGAAGCCGCTAGAATTCTCCTCTAGACAGCGATTGAATTCGGCCTAGCTACCTAGCTAGTGCCAAAAATCCTGCCACATAGATCTTTCCTTACTTCCTATTTAGGACATCATGTACTAAAGGATAAAACAAGGTTTATTTATTTATTTATTTATTTAGTCAAAAAACAGTAAAAACTGTATATGACGTGTGGGGAAAGAAATTTATCTGCGCACATTTTCTTGAGGGCCAGAATTTTATTAAAAAAAAAAACGAAAAAATTAATTTAGAAAATAATTATTTTAGAAAAATAAAGATATTTGAAAAATGTTTTTCCCGAGTTATAGAAAATCAATTTCAACTGTAAATGAACTACAAGCAAAAGGAGTGCTCAACAAAACGTGCGCACAGTGAAGCTACATTTACGTCCAGAAGCAAAACAAGGGGCCATCTCAGCATTTGCTCTATGGATCAGGGAAACTGGACAAAAACCTGATCGAGATGGGGGTCATTGACCCGGAAGCTGAAGTACATTACTTGTTACAGGCGTATTAAATATTTTTTTAAATGTATACAATGCAAACATAAACTAATTCATTATATATCTTTGTTTTGTTACATTATTTTTCTTTTTCACGATCAGTATAGTCTCTAATTGTATAGAAACAGTTTTGCAGCAGAAAAGATTTTACTTTTAACTTAAATTTGTATACCGACTTTAATTGTTTTATGTCATCTGGCAATGCGTTGTAAAGTAACGTACATGTATTGTATGTTGATTTCTTGTACTGAGCTGTTGATACTGACACTTGATGCACGTGATTTCTACGGCGTGTGTTGTAATTATAAATATCAATATTGCATGAAAATATGTTCCCTCCGTTAAGTAGGTCATTTTTGACAAATATTACAGATTCGTAAATAAATAGACAAGGCTCAATGAAAAGGTAGGATTCCCAGCTCAATGAAAAGAGGCTTGCAGGAATCACGTGGAAGGCATTTTTTCATTATTCGAATAATTTTCTTTTGCAATCTGAAGGTCTGAATACTACAGGATGAGCTTCCCCAGAATATTATGCCATATCTCAGGCGGGAATGCACATTTGCAAAATAAACGCAACGAGCTGCATGAAGGCTGACAGAATTTGAAAGAATTCTGAATGCATAGCATAATGAACTTAATTTAGTGTTTAATTCTGTTATATGTACATTCCATTTGAGGTTTGATTGAATTGAAAGACCTAAAAATTTTGTTGCCTCAACATCAGCTAATTGCATATTGTTCATTTTCAATGGAACATGCGATTTCCGATTTGAGATGCAGAAATGCATTGAAACAGTTTTTTCTTTCGTTAACAATTAATTTGTTATTATTAAACCAATTTGAAACTTCTGAAATTGTACTATTTACTGCTTCTTTTTTGCAAAGAACATTCGTGTCATCAGCAAACAGAACCGTTCTTCCATTTTTAATAGACGAGGGCATATCGTTTACATATAACAGAAAGAGAATAGGACCTAAGATCGAACCTTGCGGGACCCCATGCACAATTGGCAAAGAATTGGAAATATAAGTATGTAATGTCCTTTCCTGCCAGTATGGTATTTCTACTTTTTGAGTCCGATGTTTAAGGTAAGAAGTTATCCAATCTAGGGCAATACCACGAATTCCATACGAAGGTAATTTTGAGAGCAAGATCTTATGGTCAATAACGTCAAAAGCTTTCGAGAGATCTAAGAATATTCCAATGGGTATTTCATTTTGGTCTATTGATGAAGCAACATCTTTGAGAAAAGAAAAAATGGCAGTTTCCGTAGATTTTGATTTTCTAAAACCGTGTTGTGAGTCTGAAAACGCTCTGTTTTTCCTGAGAAATGTTTCCATTCGTAAGTAGAAAAGCCTTTCTAATATTTTTGAGAAAACTGACAAAAGAGAAATTTGTTGGAGTTACCGTCAAAGAGAATAGCTTGGGACAGTTGTGTAACTTGGGACGCGTTGCGACTTTTTTTAAACATTGCCTCTATCAGTTATGTTCAAGTGTTTGAGTCAGAATCAGCGCCACAGTGTTCACGACGGTTTAAAGAAAATATATAATCATCTTTTGGAAGTTTTTATTTACAAGTAAGTGTTACTCAGTAACAAAAATAGTTAACGTAAGCTTTAACCTGAAAAACAACCATTGTAAAACTTTCCTTGTAAAATTCTTAATAAGATTTTTTCTATTTTGTGAGTAATTGCATTCCACAACCTGAACTATTGTTTAACATCTCCACTATCATGTTTTGTCAATGCTGTCCATCCAAGTTCTTATGAATGCAAAGTTCCTACGCGTGACTAGGTGCGGGTAAATTGGTACACTGTCCCAAGTTACCAAACTGCTATTTCATAGTAATGAAAGAATAAAAATATTAAATCTAGCTGAAGCTGATTAATGAGTATGAATGCAAAGGGGAAAGAGAGCAAAAGAAAGGAGAAAAAAGGAGAATTTGACCAAGAGCAGACGGACAAAGTTCTAAATAACGTGTGAATGAGTGTTGCTCCAGGAAAAAGTGTGACCCCAGATGAGCTAAATCAAGAGTAAGGGGAACAAGTAGTCCAGAAACATAAGAAACCTCTATATCCTTCAAAGACGCAAAATAAATCGTTAGAAGAATCTACTGACGAACAGTCAGATGTCAACTCAGTCCGAGACATTTCTTTATTTTCATTCGTTTATGTATTGTCTTTGTATGATATATAATTAAATATATTTATGTTAATTTTTAATGATCGATTTCCTGATTTCCAACATGCCTTTCTTTAAAATTACTTCGTCCCCAAAGTAAGTCATTTACTAGTATTTCTTTAATTACTGGTAAGTTCGGTTTGCCGTTTAATTGTGAAAATCAGTTATCCTTATTTCACAATATCTTTAGTGTATAGATATATGTCCCAAATTAGCCTACTTAATCATAAATGTCATTTAAAAACAATTCAAATGTGTGTCCCAAGTTAGCCAACATTGGAGGGTAACTTAGGACACCAAGTTTTGATTTTATTATACCCAACACATTTCACATTCAAAACAATTAAGCACTTATTCCTAAAGTACTGATTAAGACCTAACTTTTGCACTAAAAATATATATATATCTTCCTCCAACTCACTACTACATTGAACTGTATTGGGTTAAACTACAAACATTGAAAGTGCCCCAAGTTAACCTCTTACACGGTACTCTACTACACATTCAGCTCCGAAAAGTCGTGGCGACATCACTCCGCTCGCACTGGCCCAGTCAGTGCAGTTCCTCACCGAACATCCAAATAATGGAAGGGAACAGCCAAATAATGAAGACCAATCAGTCAATATACAGTGGGCCAATAACCAACAATCGCTTATCAGTTATTATTACCCCCTTTAGCCAGTAGTGACATACGTCACAGCACTGCACGAAATGCCAACTCTCACCAGCTACACGGCAACGAGAGTGTCATGGTCATTACCGCCAGCAACCCAGTCAGTCAACGTCAACTCGAATTTGGTGCCCACAGAGTTGGCAATGTGCACAATTCACCTCAAATATCCTAAACCAGGATCCTCGGCACCAGCCGAAACGATTGCGGGATATCAATTGCCATGGATTCTGGCAACACCACGAGTTGGAGTATTTTTTTCTAAATACTCTAATAACACGATAACAAATATTCTTCTTCTTACGAAGTATTCCTAACCGGAAGCCATAATATCACGCAAATTTGAAGAAATGAAAGAGCGGGGTTAAGCAATGTTAATACTGATACCGAATTAAAGAGAGAAATAGATAAATTAAAGCGAGAAATGAATTTCACGTGAATAATGAATCCGCACTGTCTAATGTCAAGTTACACTTCCCAACATATCTCAAGTACCACGGAAAACCTCGTGACCAGGCATGATCGTTTATTGAAAATGTAGAAAATTATTTTCGAGTGAATAACATACCGGAAAAGGGTTAAAATGTACGCTATTAAATTAGCCATGTCGTCCAAAATACATTACTGTGTGAAATTATTTCCTGAACACTTAAATTGTGATGAATTGAAAAAAAATAATTGATACTGGAATGATCAACACAAATTTGAAATGAAATACCAAATTATGTGAGAGCGATATTCCAAAAATTGCCGGGAATCAGTGGCGGTGTATGCGATCCGTTGCATAATGATATTCCGAGCATGTGATAGCCAGTTTAACTCCAAAGAAGTAATAAGTATAATTACAAGGAAGATGCCTTATAATTACCAAAATTTGATAATAAATTCTATGCATATCTCCATTGAAGAATTTCTAGAACGATTGAATAATTTGATCAAAGAATTAGACACAATAGTGAGCGACAATCGTCAGTCGTCAGTCATCAGTCATCGTCAATCGTCAGTCATCGAAAGTCAATAAAATTGACGGCTATCGAGGAAGAGCAAACGGTTCCAAATTTAATGATGGGAAAAGGAATAAGTACAGTAAGAGAAAGAGGAAAAGTACACGGACTGTGAAAAATCTGGAAGTACTGGAGGAGGCGGCAAACAGTACCGGGAGAAGAAGGAAGAAAGAAAACACGATCACCTTGAAATAAATGCCGTCACGAAAAGCTGAATTCGTTTGGGATGCGTAGGTGCAACGGGCTAAACGTTGAAGAACGTGAGCAGCAGATAGCAGCCACTGCATGTTATGGTAGCGGAAGATGAAATTATTCAGGAAGATGAGGCGGAGAGAAAATAACCCAAAGTCTGGTGTTGAAGAGAGAGGGCTACGGGATTGAAACGGAAGCTCTTGTGGACTCTGATAGAAGTGTGACAGCAGTGTCACTGGAATTTCATGAGTAAATGAAAAGAAACGACATAATGTTGGAGAAGCTGCCTGCGCGAAAACTATGAGCTCAGGAATAAACGGTTAGCAGATTGCCAGACTGTCAGATATGAATCGAGTTCGTGGAGAAGGGGTTCATCATCCGAGCACCTGCAATTATTTTAAAATGGCTTGTAAGACCGATAATACCCCTGGGGTCATATAAAGTTGCCATAGACGTAGGCAACATGTGTTTAGCGCTGCGGGTTGACAACGCGCAAACGTGCTGCTCAGGGATTGGCGAATTGACGAGGATTGGTGGAATCTGAAAATATGTGAAGTGCAAGAGGAGAGAGACCAGCTGACAGCTGTCTGCAGCTGTAGAGGGGTCACAGACGAAAATGGAAATAGGTGTTCGTGTGAGGTCAAGAAACTCGTGGAGGAATATATCGAAGTTTTCAAGAAATAGCTGAAACTCTTAACAGGTTAACAGTTTAAATTAGAGTTGACAACGGATGAATGGAAGCTGTTTAATACAAGATACCCGCACACATTTCTGTCAGAAGTAAGAAGAAAAATTGGTGAAATGGAGAAGAACAATATCATAGCGAAAGGATGACGCTGTTTAAACGTTCGCTCGTTATTGTAAAGGAAAGGAACGAGAACCGCATATACTTGAATGCTTGCATGGTAAATGCTATCTTGCTAATCTCGAAGGGAAGCACCGAGAAGACGCATGGGCAGGTGCACTTACATGAGAAGAAAGAAGATCCGGTCGAGAAGATGGCAATATGTCCGGGAATCAACGGAGTAGATAAGGTGGAGGACAGAAAAGCATTCTGGAGGAACTAAAACATTCGGCATCAGAGAAAAAGGACTCATAAGCAAATATTTTAGGCAAGGTTATAAAATTTGGTTATAAAATTGTAATTAAGTCGCCACAAGAGTCAGAGACGGATCAGAAATCATTCAAATCATAATTTTTTCCTCTTTACAAAGGTCCGTTTATTGTACAAAGAATCCTAGGTAATGTAATAATAGCTGATAGTACAAGTGAAGAGGTCGGACAAATAATTTCCGAAATATATAGTCATATAAATAATGGTCTTAATAAAGTGTGACGAGAGTAATACTGTTAAAAAGGAGGATTGAAAACAATGTAAATATGAAACAGTAGGTTAGGTTAAGGTTTTTTGTTTGTATTTATTAGATTGTAATTGTTAAGAAAATAAGGACGTTTGTAACATCAGTGACAAGGGATATTGAAGGTGAGAAAATAAAAACTCACTTCTTAGTGATGGGCGCTTATAACATCTACGCTAAGCGAAAAACGATGCGAAAAGAAAAATGAACGCTGTGAAATACCAAAGGATTCAAAGTTAAGGATTGGAATAATTTAATAAATGTAGGCTTGTGATATTGCCAAGTTAGTAGCGTAGAAAACATTAGTAGTGCACACGACTGTAAAGTTAGGTAATAAATAGAAAAAAGAAAGAAGAGGCAGAAAAAGAAATATAACGCAGCATTACATAACTTTCCCTATACTACGTATATTACTCCGTATATACGTATGTATACGGGAAAGTAAAAATAATCCTCTAATACACGGTATCCTGTACGTCACGTTAGCCTGACCATTCCAGAGATAAAATATCAGTGAGATAATTGTAGTAAAAAGAATAAATTGAAAAGTGAATAGTATATTTTTTAAGAAAGGCGTAGAAAGTGATATAAAAGGAAAAGAGGATGTTAATTGGTCAATATGAAGTGTTAGCGTAAGTTGTGTAGAGTAATAACTTGCAATGTTGTGAGAATATTGAACGATCTTTCAAGGTCAGAGCAATGAAGAAATGTGTAGTGGAACTCGTTTACGCGAAGTGAGACATAGTGTCAAGCGAATAGATATACAATGACACCAAAAAAGATAGTGTTGTGTCGGGATGTCGGACGTAAATGTGAGATTAAGAAGAATCAAGCGCAGCTGGTGGACTGAAGAGACGAACAATTTTCGTGGAACACATAGTGAAATAAAGAGGAAGTTATATGAAACTGAACCCTGCAAAGACATTTGTGTTAGTGGGAGAATGTCAAATAAATTGGAAACGATGTAAGCTATGAAATGACATCTGGTTGGGGGTTATGACATGAACCATGTCATCTCAATGACTTGAATTTTTAATAAATAAAAGTAACAGTGATAATTGAATGTGTTTTCATATAAATTAATGAATGAAAGGAACAGTAAAGGGATTATAGTGATTCGGAAAAAACGTGATTGTTTGACAAAATAATGACAATGCGTCAGAAGCGTATCTAGGTATTCAGGCGCCCATGGCAAGCATAGAATTTGCGCTCCGGTCAGAATACTTCAAATTAGGTTTGTTGTTATTTGTTTTAGGGGGTATACTCTAAATAGCGCCCCTTGTGAGTGGCGCCTATGGCAGATGCCATGTCTGCCATGTTGTCAAGTTCCTTGCTGTCCGGTACGCGCCGCGTCCTAGGCACCTGTGACCTTCCTACTGGAGGAAGGTCACAGAATGGCGCCTGAAACTTTGACAACTGGATCTAGGACGCGGCGTGTCCCGATCACGTAAATAGTCATTGACTCCGGCTGCGAAAGCCTGCATTCTCACATCTGCAGATGTTTCAGACTACAGAAAAAAGTTGTATTTTTCCTTACCTAGTATGTATTTGTTCTTTTACGTTCTTGTATACGTTCTTATGTACGTTCTTGTTTACGTAAATAAATAAGTAGACACTCGTGCAAATCTGTACACTTGCGAAAACTGCACTTTGAAAATTATAATTTTATGAAAACTGAGAATCGCTTTAATGTAACAACCAACTGCAAAGTGATATTCCCCGAAATGTGGTTTACAGCATTTTAGACCCGTGCTGTGCGAGATAATCTATTCCAATATTGCTGAGCGTTGAGACAAAAGTACACAGAAAATAAAACAGTCCCTTTAATTTTATCGTGAATGATAATTTTCGTATTTCCCTTCAATTTAAGTTTATACTGATTTCAACTTCTCTTTTCTGTCCACCCATGCTATGGAGAGGGGGTACCTAAAAGAACTATTATAAAAAATTGCAAAAAAGGACGATCATAAAAGTGATATATTGAAGTAAACTACCTAAGAACATAATACGGGTTCAATCTCTTCCTCATTTCCCCATTGTCGCCCATCTATCCTTCACCTGCACCCGAACTGTCCCTAATCATTTCCCCATTTGTTATCTACCCGTCCTCCAAAACACGTCATCTGTCAGAATTGTCCTTAAACAACAATATACAAATGTATAATTAACACTAAAATAAAAGCACAGAACCGTTGCAGTCATTTTCAAAGTATATTTAAAGTCCAGGTGATTTAAAGGCGGGAAATGGTTTTTATTTTTTTAACTGCATCCCAGCAATCGAAAAAATCTGAAAAAAGCACAACAATTTGTGTATTAAGAGGGACTTCTGAGATTATTTTCGAGCCTGTTCCGGGCTTCTAAGCTACAGTAAAGAATGTTTTTTGTATTTTCTTTTCAAAAATATTTTTTTGTGTTTGAATTTTGGCCTACGAAATTATCGAAAAATATTTTTCGGATTGCATAAATTGTAATCTTATTTATCATAGTGTTTTTCAGTCGAATAAAATAGTGTTACGTTGACGAAAAAATTGAAATAAAAACACATTTAGAGGTAGAGGAGTGTGGGTGGTGGGACGGGGCTAAGAAACCTTTCACAAATATTATTTTTATGTTAGAATTATAGTGTAACTACTCACATATCATTTGGTTGAGGGGGACGTTTTATCATGTTATCGGAGGGTACCCTTTGTATGCTTTTGATTGAAAATTAGCTCGGGCACAAAAAATGGAATTTCAAAAACCTTTCGAATGTGTAACAACATTGTTTGTAGATACTAATGGAGATAGAAGTATTCGTGAGATCCAGACATCGTCCAAGTATGCTGTACAACCTTCACAAAGGGAAGTGAAATTTTGCAAAAGCAAGGACTTTGTAAATTTGTTCACGGCCAAGAATGTAGAAATGTTGAAAATAATTAAAATAATACGACCGACCGGATAGCCGAGGTCGCTAAGGCTGAGATCCGTAGCTGCCTCGTGCCTGAAGGGTCACGGGTTCGAATCCCGCCCGGGGCACGGATGTTTGTGTGAGTCAATAGGTTTCTAATCATTCATCTTCATCGTCATCATTATATCATACCTCATCTCCCAGGGCTAATAACCTTGGGGTTTAAAAAATAGGATTCAACATGGAAACTGCTGATCCCCAGGAAGTAAGAAGTCACGTCCACTTACCCCCGGAAAAATATGACTGGGCCTCGTGGATACAGTTGCACTTTCGCGTGGTCCTAAGATGACCGATTCGCGAACAGAAAAGAAAAAGAATCAGTTAGTAAATGGCTATTAAAAGGAGTTCAGAATTTAATAATAATGTACAGATCTGAGGACGAAAATGAGGAATAGTTGTTGTATGTAAATATAGTGTGAACGTGATATTTTATTTTTCACTGCTCAATAATTTTAATAAACATTTATACATGTGTGTATCGATAACAACTTGAAAATATGAATCGAATATGACGTTGCTAGAGGAAGATATTTCAAATAAGAATAAGTAGGGCATTGTTACGCTACAGCATTGTCTTGTTATTATTTAATAATAATTAAAACACGTCTCCGCCGGTCCCCAGAGTAAGTTTCTATCAGCTGAGAACACGTATAGCGCGGTGAATTTCAGGCCCACTCTTTTAATTTCATTTATTTATGGACAGGGGCCAGCGAGAAAATCCATAAGCTAAAGCTAAACTTTTTGAGCGTTAACCAGTGTCATGAGGAACAGAGAAATGTAAGTATGGCGGCCTGTTGTTGGCAACGTTGCGCAGCACAATTTTTTGAATGTGTCGAAAAAAACTATGCCATTGAGGAATGGGGACATAGCTAATTCTGGATCTTTTCTGTTATGCGTATACCGGTTCACTAGCCGAAAAATTCAGTTCCCTTGTAAATTAGTAATGGTTCTTTCTTTGGTGGG
The DNA here is from genome assembly GCA_031308135.1 of Acheta domesticus. Classification (NCBI taxonomy): domain Eukaryota; kingdom Metazoa; phylum Arthropoda; class Insecta; order Orthoptera; family Gryllidae; genus Acheta; species Acheta domesticus. Next base: position 167,114,101 of record JAHLJT010008446.1, on the reverse strand, counting down.
GAAAATTGATATTATTTTGAGAAACATTTATATTAGCATTTCACACTAAGTTTGTCCCAATATTTACTGATATTACGATTTATAACACTATAGGCGCTTTTAATGCAAATCACTTCACAATATACCATGCAATAAAAAAATGAATTAATAATAGCATCTATGACTACTTTGATTTATTTACATCATTTTTCTGTGCGTGTTGTTTGCTAAAATTCGTGTATTATCAAATATTAATTGAACGTGGAAACGTTTCATGATACATTTTCTCGTTGTGTCGGCGTGGAATTGCGGTTTTTTCGCACTATAAGTTCCCTAAAATGGTTTGTGTTGTCTACCGAGATGAACAATTTCTACAACACATCCCAAAATATATAATGCGAATCAATCATTTTTAAATGTATATTTATTTACCAATCCCTTTAAAAATCAATTCTCTTAAAAGTGAGGAGGTTTCTAAAAGAGCGTGAGCGCCGAATCGAGAGCGGAGGCCCGAAGGCCATGGCGAACGCAGCACGTTGGATCCGTCGCGGACCTTGGTGTCAAAATGAATTTGTTGTAAAATTGCGTTGGCAATCAAATTAGATTTCTAGCGTGAAAAATACGAATAATCAGTTCACTGGATCAAAGGAAGAGTGTCCCCCATAAACTCCGATTTACCAAGTTGTTATATAGAATTAGTCGTATTGTGGGTTAGCAGAGATTTCGGAGCAGCCGTCGCCTATAGTACAGTAATATAGTAATAGTATTACTATTAAATTGTAATAATATGTGCTTTTGGTAAAACTAATATTTAAATATACCGCGCAAATATTGAGTAACTTGTATCACAACGTTCAACTGCTCACATTTAGAGATCCGATTTCTTTGAGGGAACAAAATTGTTCGTGTCAAGGGAACCGAATCTTTCGGCTAGTGAACTGGTATAACGTATAATGAATGGTAAAGATCCCTAAAACTTGTTGTGTATTGTTCATCAGATAGCCACAGTGTGAAGGAGTTGTATGCCATACCGATGTGGCGTGTCGAACTGAACACCGTATTGAATTCAAAGTGTAGTTTTTTAATGCTCTCTCATACTGAGAGTTCAAAGCTAATGTTTTGCTCTAATGGTAGAAAATTTATTTTTCATTTCCGATTATAACCACGCCACATCTTTCGGGATCTCTTAAGTAGTAGTCATACTGCTTCCAAGATGTCCAATTTGTAACTAGATCATGTATCATAGGTACACACCGGAGAAAAGTTTTTTTATTGCTTTTAATGTCTAGAAGACGAATTTTTTAAGTGCCATACCGACTGGATGTCTCAAACAAGAAATTAACCTCTAAATTTAAATTTTTTTTATTTACAAGTGTGATGCATAACAGGTACATGTGCCACTTGTGTTATTAGTCATATTTAATGTCTGAAATACTGATATATATACACACCTATACAGGGTGAGTCACGTATATATATATATATATATATTATATATATATATATATATTATATATATACAGGGTGAGTCACGTAACTTTAGCCCCTCCTGTAACTTTTGAACGGTTGACGTTATTGCAATGCAGTATTCACGGAAGTGCATGAGGGAAAGTGGCTAATTGATACGTGTCATTAATTTCTATTTTATCACTTGTATTTACGAGGATTTTTTAGGTTAACTTTGTTTTTTTCAAATGGAACTATACATATTTTTTCAGTCAACCAAGACGAGCGTAAAAAGACAAATCCAATGATGATCAATTGTCATATGTTAGATAAGCATTTTTTTGATTAATTTTGATTTTTGCGACTGGGGTTAACGGACATTTGAATAGTCCACCACACAAGGTCACGCAGCGGCTCCACCAGCACACGTGCGCCCGGGGGAAAGGAAGGGAAGGAAAGGAATCTTATTTGAAAATCGAAACATAGTATTCCAAATACTCACAACACCATTGCAGTTTTTTCCTGAACTGTGCTTTCCATTCTTCCGCATTTTCAGATTTTCGTCTTTCTTTGATTGAAGGAATTAAAGGATAGAAAATAAGGATTTGTCATAAGTTTGTATCGTAATAAATTTGTTTATAACTTCAACTCCATTTCAAGGGGTTTCACAAGGTAAGTATTAATGGGATCTTGAAACAAGCACAATAAGAATAAATAATTAAAACTGTACAAAAATATTGCATATTTTGAGCAAACAATTTCAATGTTAATAAGAATATAATAATAACTTAGGGATAGAATAGTATATTCTTCAACGAGCGTAGAATGATAGCTATTATTCACGAGTTGATGTTTACGACACGAGCGACGTAGGAGCGAGTGTCGAAATTTTGACGAGTGAATAATAGCCATTCTACGCGAGTAGAAGACTATACTTTCTCTACGACTTTAAAATTGATATTTTAAAAATATCCAATGGGCGCCTTAACCTCAACACAAACTCGCATACTGTTTCGGGGCTCACCTGTCTGACGACAGTTGCGACTAGCCGCGGCAGAGCACGCAGCGCCTCTGTAGGCGACTGCCAGAACCCTCTGTCGTGGTGTAATGAACTAAGACGAATGTGATTGGTCGACAGCCGTGTGAGAATAATATTCTCGCACGGCTTGTGGAATCGGCATCATTACTGCATCCGATAACGTGCAGAAATGTATACATTCTGGAGCAGTCGTAGAGAAATACTCTTATTTCAATAAATACTACTTAAGACAAATCCGTATTTTCAATCCCTAAGAAACACAAAATATCTGAAAATGGATCAGAATGGAAGGAGAGTTCAGGAAAAAAAGCAACAGTTTTGTGAATATTTTTCGTATCCTCAAGTACTAAATCCCTTCCCTTCCCCGACCCAGCGTTTGCTGGTGGAGCGCTGCGTGACCTTGTGGGGCTGACAGTTACAATGAAAGTATCAAATATCCGTTAAAACACTAATCGCAAAAAAAATCACAATTACTCAAAAAATGCTTATCTAACATATGACAATATTTATATCTTTGGATTCGTCTTTTTACGCTTGTCATGATAGACTGAAAAAATATGTAAAGTCCCATTTGAAAAAACAAAGTTACCTCAAATATCTCGTAAAATACAAGTGATAAAAGAGAAATCAATACACATATCAATTAGCTCCATTCCCTCATTCACTTCCGTGAAAACTGCATTGCAATATCTTCAACCGTTCAAAAGTTACAGGAGGTGCTAAGGTGCTAAAGTTACGTGACTCACCCTGT
>JAHLJT010008446.1:166897651-167100769 GCA_031308135.1 Acheta domesticus | reverse complement strand
CCTTGCAGTTGGTGGTGGAGCTTAAGTACCCCCTAATGGGGGTACTAGAGAGCTATGTTAGTGGTAGCCTAGCTACCGGTAGGGCCTCCCTTGCTGATAGGTTGAAGGTGAGGGGTCAGATGAAGAAGTACTCCATTTTGAGGAGAGTGGGAAGTACGTACAGAAGGAAGGGTCATTAACCTTTGGACTTTCTGTTATCCGCCCATGAGGGTACAGGAGAGATACTGGGTTGGCACACCAGGCTACTGATTAGAGTGGAGGCCCGAACCTTGCATTAGCCGGCGAAGGAGGCTGCCTTCAGCAGTCAGTGAAAATCACGTCGGGTATAGTAATGCCGACTGGCGATCGGAGGGACCCCCTGCTGGGCCCTGCAGGGGGGATGTCCCGAAGTCACTGTGGGTCGCAGTAACTGATGGCAGTAAACAACCCAAGGGTTAAATGTATCTGAGAACTCGAACTTGCTACCTGCGAATCTTCACTTAAAACCAATGAGCAAATGGATAGCTCGAACTTGCTAACTGCGAGTCTCCACTTAAAACCAAAGAGCAAAATGGATAGAACAAGCAATGTAATGAACCTTAACGTGCCTTGTTCTACCAATGTCCCGTACCTGCTCAGAAACCGAACTAATGTCACCTTGTCGACTTCCGGCCATCCCACAAATCTTAGTCCCAGGGACCAAGAGCCGGCAGTAGCTCGAAGCCATCGTCAGAGATGGAACTGGGATGAATTGAAGGAGGTGATGTAGTGCTTTTACTACGCAAAAGCGAAAAATTGGGGCTCAGAAATAGACATTTTCAAGGTATGGAGAGAGCGGAACCCAGATATGAGACACACCCTGGACTCAAAGAAGCTTGACAGTCAACAACGATACATACTCAGCAGTGGAAAATTCACAGCAGAGCAACTTGCTGACATTCAGAGAAATGCGGAGTATGTTCTTCGATTCAACTACCCACATGACGAACATGTAGAACTTGAAAACGATGGTCCTGTTAAAGGTTCATCTCTTTCCAATGAAACACATGTCAGTGGTGAAAATTCATCAGGCAATGAATTACACGATAAATGAATTAAACGATGCGAAATTTCCTCCGACGCGAGTTCGAAAGAGTTCGTCAACTTCCATTCGAATCTCGTGCACCGTTGAAGAGAATATACGAAAATGCCAAAGCTAAGAGAGTGATAGAGACAGAGAATGCTGTCTTAAATGAGGGTGGTACATATCTCAGATAGGGAGCTAGATATTACTGAAATCAATAACATCGTGGATGCAACTGGATATCTGATATCTCAGATAATTCTGGGGCCAGCCAAGAACACCGACGGCCGACAACAAAACAGTGACGGATAAAGCGAAGCTACTTTATAATCACACTCTTTGCCATGGTGCAAGTGGCATATCTTCTTTTAGAAAGAGTAGTGACGGTTGATGATTGGGGACGCCAGTATCGTGGCAGGAGAGCACGTGGGCACTTCAGGAAACGTCCTGGCATAAGACGATGGTAGCATGAACATGTGGCACGCCTTATTTTTCATCCGCCACAATCAAGCACTTGATCTCTCAAAGTGCAGTACTCATTAAAGTTTAAAAGTGCCAACAATACAGTGCTAAATCTGCACTGATGTGTATTTGTCACTAGTTGTTAACAAGTCATGTGTTTTGCTATCAAGAGATGGACATGTTTTAATGAAATGGAACTTTGTCTAAGCAACATCTAATGTCTAAGCAATGTCTAAGCTTTGTCTAATGGAGTTGTCTAAGCAACATCAAAAACTGGACAAGCCTCAATTGGGGCGACGCGACGTGCTGATTTACGCGCGAGTGGAAACAATTTCAGCTGCAAGGCGGCGGATATAGCCGTCGCTTCTTTTGTAATCCCTGGTCGGTGTGCATGTTCCCCGGATTTGAATCGTGTCAACGCAGCTGGCAACTTCCAGGCGGTTTGATTTTACCACTTGTAATACGTCATTTGACTTTTGTGTAGTAATTTGTAATCTTACAAGTGATTTGTCTGTCACGTGTTTTATATCATGTTTTTTTTCCGTTTTCTCTAGTGTAAAAATTTCTTGTTTCAAGACTGGACTGTGTCTTCAATTTCTCATTATGTGTTTATACATTTGTATTACCAAGAACCTACATAGTTTAGCAACCAAGAAAAATCCCACTCAATAATAAAGTAGTCATATGATTGCTTCTGTAAGAATCATCATCAACATTTTGAAACACAATGTAATGTTGAAAGCTTTGTAATTAAACATATTATTTTTATTGGATTGCTTTTGTTTGTAAGTTATTAGCGGGAAAGGATTTTTAAGTGCCCTCAAATCCCCTCAAGAATAATCCGCTAGCTCATGGGCGCTTAATCCACTTCACAGAGTAAACAGCCCTGTACCCCCATGGGCGAAGAGAATTATGAAACAGATAGCCGGCACTCGGCGTGAAATATCACTCTTAGCTGAGGCATCTTCTAAATCAACGCACACCACTAAAGTTCAACGAAAGATATTCAATGTTTGAACAAAAATACCAAATTGAAAATGACAGAAACAGACTAATCGTAGTTGAGAAAATTAAAGAGAAAATTCAAACATTGGCTCAACGAATTAGACGTTACAAAACGTAGAATAGATTTCCGTTTACAGAACCGGTTGTTTGAAAACACATGCGAAGATATTCTATCGCAAAATGTCTCAAAAACCGAATGGCAATGCTGTCACTCCTTCAAAATATGATATCGAAGCATTTGGGGCAGGAATCTGGGAAGTGAGCAGATCCCGCAACAAAAACACATCTTGGTTTCAATCTGAAGTCGATGCTTCTGATGAACTTGTGGAAAAAGTGGAAGATGTTCACGAATTCTCGGAAGAGGACATCTTCCAAGGAATTAAAAACATGGGAAATTGGAAATCCCCAGAAAGATCCAGATTTATTGAATTTGAAAATTAACAGCAATACATTCTCATCTAGCAAAGGCTGTCAGTAAAAATTTTAGAAAACCAAAAAAAACTCCCTGAAAGGCTCACACGCGGCATCACGTATTTGCTACTCAAAGCGGGAGACAACTCTTTGGCGAAGAACTACAGGCCAATCACTTGTCTGCCAGTACTGTACAAAGTTATAACTGCAGCCATAGCTGACAAAATGTACAGACATCTAGAGAAGAAGCATCTGGTGCCAGCTGAACAAAAATGATGTCGTAGAGGTTCTTATGGCTGTACGGATATCCTGGTACTGAATAAAGTCATCTTGAATGATGTAAAGGAACAAAAACGTAATTTGAGCATGGCTTGGATTGACTACCAAAAGGCTTTTCATAGTGTATCACACGATTGGATATTGAAGACCATGGAGATATCGATTTCATCCTAGATTTATTGAATTTTGAAAGGCTAGTATGAAGTCGTGGAGTACCAGGTTACTAATACACAACGAAAGGGAAGCAGTAGAAACCAGAAGTATTCAAATCAACAGGGGTATTTTTCAAGGAGATTCACTATCCCCTCTGCTGTTTTGCATTAGTTTGATCCCACTATCTACACAGTTGACGCACAATGACTTTGGTTACAAGCTCCATGGTGATAAAAGGCCAGTATCACATTTGTTTTACATGGATGATCTTAAAAATTTTGCCAAGAATGAAGCGATTCTCCCCCAAATGCTGTCTGTCGTGAATGACTTTCGCGCTGATATCTGCATGAAGTTTGGCTTGACAAGTGTGCAAAAGTCAATTTAAAAAGAGGCAAATTGACAACGTCAGAGAGCATTGAAGTTGATATGCACACTGTGACTCAAGATTTTGAGCCAAGTAAAACTTTCAAATATCTGGGAATGAAAGAATGTGAGACCATCTCGAGCGACACAATGAAAGAGAGAATTCGCAGGTAGTATTACGGAAGAGTGAGACTGGTTCTGCAGTCCGTTCTGAATTTCAGGAATAATATATCAGCAATAGGTAGTTTGGCGGTGCCTGTAGCCGCGTACAGTTTCGGACTAGTGGACTGGACTGAGCAGGAAATTCGCATCATGGATCGAAAAGCCAGAAAACTGCTAACATTGCATCATGTCGCCCACCCTCGAGCTGATGTACACAGACTTTATGTGTCACGTAAGGAAGGAGGAATAGGCCTCAGACAAATTGAGGCCTCATGGCACAAAGCAATAGTCAGGATGGGAAAGTATGTAGTCAGCCATCAAGATGACCCTCTAATGAGGCAGGTTATGAAATCTGACCGAAGAATGGGAAATAGAGGCATTGTTAGTGTATCAAGAAGCATTGCAAAGAAAACTACGCAAGACACGCAGAATTACACACTGAACTTCTGATGCTACTTAACGTGAAATGTGAGACACAAAAAATGTTAAAGAAGTCGTGGAGAGACAAACCACTCCAAGGACAATATTTGAAATGAATGGACAGAGCACAGATCAATAAAGATCAATCATTTATGTGGCTTAAAAGGGGAAGAATGAAGCCAGAATCGGAAGCAGTTCTAGTAGCTGCTCAAGATCAGGCGTTGAGAACGCGACATTATGATAAAGCGGTTCTCAAAATTTCCCAAGATGATGAATGTCGCATTTGCCAGGAACACGTAGAAACCATTGATCATATTGTCACAGCTTGTCCAATCCTAGCAAAGACCGAATACCTGTAAAGACATGATAGGGTGTGTAGCTACCTCCACTGGCAGATCTGTACCGCCCTCGAAGTTCCAAATACATGCCCCAAGTGGTACGAACACTCACCAAAACCGGTGACATCTGTTGGACTGTGTACGATTTTCAAATTAAAACGAATCGCTCGATAGCAGCAAACAAACCAAATATTGTCTATTTGTAGAGAAAAAATTGTGTCTATTTGTAGATGTTGCTGTGCCCTGTGATCAAAATTTCGTAACCAAGGAGGCAGATAACCGTCTTCCCGATAGTTATCGGAGGTTTTTGTTCCGCAAAATTTGTGTAACGTGGCTAAACCTTCCAGGTCATTCAAAATTCTGAGAAGTGCAAGAAATTGCTTTACTTGGAACAGCTCATATTTTGCGCTAAGTATTGTAGAGACACCGACAGTCAATGGAGAGGACTACTGGTGGAAAGCAGATAAGTGAAAATGGGGAGTATTAGTGTGTGGGGAGAATAAAAACAAAGGGCTTTGCAAAGCAACACACTAGTTTTCAGCTACAGTATGGGATGAGAGAGAGAGAGAGATATGAAGTGAAAGGTATTAGTAATAAATTATAAGAGATTTGAGGACCTGACAAGACTTAATTTCGAATGCTTTTTTTTAAATATTGTGTTTATAACTAAATTAAAAGGAAAAGATTGGGGAGGGGACATGATAATATTTTACCTTTGAGTTTGATTATTTTTGTGTTTGTTTGTCATGTTCAACGTATTTCCTTTTTTACTCTTGTAATACAATTTGTTTAATTTTTTCAGTGTATTTATTCGTTATTTGTTTTGTATTTTCTTTGTGCATGTAGCAACCCACAGGTACTCCCAAGATATTAGGGCAGTGTAAGCAACGGAAGAGAGAGAGAGAGAGTGAGAGAGTGAGAGGGGATGAAAGGTTGGCTTGGTAAGAATTAGAAAGAATGATACGATTCCCGATGGTAGCGTCGCAGATGACGTAACCGTTGAATTCCCGTATGGACGTGGCTTTACCACCTTGTATAAATAAATAACGTTGCGGATACTCGTATTCGTAATGAAAACCAATTTCATTCCTAGGATGTACTGTCACAATATATACAATTGTATAATGACAGGAGTTGTTGATGACCCAGATGTTATAATGCGACCTTAAATAAACAATTTTTTAAAATAGGAAGAAGAGGCCTTTTAGATCTTAAAAGCCTGTGCAATAAACAAGTGTCAGCATTAAATTTTTTCTATCTGAACCATTAGGGATGTGCAAAACTATTTCCATTGTGACAAAGGGTATACTTCACATTATGTGGAGGATAAAGAGAACTATCCGAATGTAGTCACCATTGCTGAAAGAATACAATCATGGAAGTCCAAAAGTCCCCACCATTTTTCTACATTCCCTGGAAAATACAGATAAAGACGCCTCTATGCGTTGACTTCGGAATAGGACTCTAGAATACGAGAAATATATAGTCTTTATTCTATTGAAGTTACACCATTTGTTATCACAGCAACTGATCTGTTCAGTAAAAACTTGAAAAAGTATATATACAAATTACAATTAAACCCTAATTCAATAATCCTTAAAAGTAAAAAGTCTGTCATCTTGGAAACGCCGAATTTATTTTGGAAACATGTGAATTCATCTTGGAAACATGCGCACCGTGTTGAATTTACCGTGAGCTGTAGCCAAGTATGTGGTCTGCCAATGTTGGCCCCAAACACCTGAGAAAAACGGGCGATTTCCGTTAATTAAGCTAATAATAATATTCATAATAATAAATCGCGAGTCTGAAGACGAAGTACGGTAAAATCATACTTTAAGTACTACCTCGGAAAATTCATCGAACCTACAGAGCTTGAAAAAAATTTCACAGCAAAATCGCCTCCAAAAGGTGAAGAAAGAATTAGGGCTAGTCCAAAACATCTACAACAAAAAATCCATGTCAAGACAAACCAAAATTCGATACTACAATAGTCATAAAATCAAGTCGTGAATGCAAGCGAAAAATTGGCTCATAACAGAAACAGGAACTTGAAGAAATCAAAAAAGAAGAGAAAAAATAATTGAGAAAATTCTAGGAGCAAGACGTACAGAAGACAGTTACATGCTACAATCAGTTAAAACAGTAGAAACGTTTTCAAACATTGAAATTGGCATTAGGAAAAGAAGAATGAAATTCTTTGGCCATATTAACAGATAACCAGGAAAACCCATTGACAAAAAAGATACTAGATTATGTAACCTCACATAAGAACACAACTTGTCTGAACGAAATTCGGAGAGGCCTCAGAAAAGCTACCATGAGATCAGATGACATTGTAGAAAGAGACACCTTCAGACCCAAAGTTGATAAGTGGGAAGTTGCACCAGAGCAACCAAACCAAAAACAATACAGACCAAAGTGGTCTGAAGAACGTAAACAAGCATTCTCGGAAAGAATGAAAGCCAATTGGAAAAATAAGAAGAACCCAAAGAAAAATTAATTGAGTCTCTTCCATCTATGGGGAGAATTCGCCTATAATAACAACATGATAATAACAACAATAACAACAATAACAACTCCGTCAATGTCGCGCCCAAGCCAGGGGCCTCATTTCACAAGTGATGAGGAAGGAGGAGGGGGAGGAGTAACACCTTGTTAAAAACACGGGGTTCGCCTGGTCCGGGTGATAGGCCCTGTGAGGGCCCCTGCCTAGGGTTACAGATGAAACCCGGTCAACGGTCTCAAAGGTGAAACGGCAGAGAGAGCGGAAGAACCTAGTGGAGAAAACCATGAAAAATAATCATGTCGGACTAACAATCCGATCTTATCTTGGAATGTATTTCCTACCATGTATAATATACAATTTCAATTTGCAGAATAGAAAGTCCACCAATAGTAAGCACTACCCCAGGTGGTAACTCGGAAGAGGAATCCACCTCTGAATTATGCAATGCATCGGGACCAAGGGTTCTGGGGAGTCCCAACGTCTGCAGTAAGGACGAGTCGGAGCGTCCTTGGAATCCTTCCAAACTCAAGTTCAAAGGAAAATTCTTCGCAGACACCTTGAATGTAAACTCAATACTAAAAACTGGTAAATAGAAAGAACTTAAAATTCTCTTAGAGAAACATGAAATACAAATTTTAACTGTGCAAGAAACTCGATTCGTGGACGAAAATGATACAGAAACCAAAATCCACAGAATTTTAAAGAGTAAACCAGCAATAAAAATTATGAAAGCATGGCAATGCTTGATACTGCCTTCTATATTCACAAAACTTAGTAAGTAGTGTTACGGAATTTAAATCCAATTTAGAAAGAATCTCTGTTTTAACAGTCAAATGCAAAACCAAACAGTATGGTCCAATTAATGATGACAATAAGAAAAATCCCAGTAAAGTAGAAGCGTTCTGGAAACTTCTGGAAGAGGAATAATCAGAAATCCCAGAATCAAATGTTGTGATAGTACTGGAGGATTTTAACGCAAAAATCGGGAAGGAAAAATCGTTTCAAAAAACAGGAGGTGAAAATCCATCCCATAAAAGAACAAAAAAATGAATTAATTAAACTTTGTAAAACTTTTCAGCTGAAATTAATGTCAACTTTCCTCAAGAAATTTCCAAGAAAAGCAAAAACATGGATATTTCCCAATCCAATGCTAGGGGAGTTCCAGTGACATCACTGGACCAATGCTAGTTCTCAAAGCAATATTAAAGAAATCATGAATGTAAAAGTAACAAGAAACAAGAAATTTGACTCTGATCATTACCTTACAAAAATTAAGCTGAAACGTATCCCCAGCAAAAAACAAAAGCGACAGCGAAATTGATTAAGTATCACACAGATAGGCTAAGAATCACAAAAGAAGCAATAAAGCATTTTCAGGACGAAAGTAAGTTAGATAATTCAGGGATGTGGGAAGAACTATCCAAAGAAATCACCAAGACAGCAAAGAACATATTTGGGGCAACAAAAATGAAGAAAAAATCTGGTGGAATGAAACTTGTGAAGAAGCAGTTGCGGAAAGAATGAAACAATTGAAAAATGGAAATGCTCTCGGAAGACTGAACACCTTCATCGATTTAAATTGCAAAAGAAGGCGACAGGAAGGATAATAAATAGTGTCTAGCGATCTTTCGACAAGTCACAACTTCTTGACGCACAAAACAATTTTTGTTAAAAAATAACTCTCGAAATTTGTATCAGGCGTTTAAAAACCACTTAAAAGGCAGCCAAGCTCCAAGTATTTGCTTCAGAGGTGAAAATGGTAAAATAGGCCTATGAATAGTGAAATACCCAAAACTGTGAAATACTAAGAAAATACTTTGAACAACTTTTGAACTGTGAGTAACCAAACTAGAATTGAACTAGAACCGAACTGGAATTTCCTGACCTTCATAAAAACTCAGATGCAAATCCATCACCTACAGCTGAAGAAATTAAAAAAGCAATAAATACCTTAAAACAACAAACCTAGTGGAGAAGGCTATTACAGCGGAACTCTTAAAATGAGCTCAACAAAAAATTATGGCAAACCTTCAGCTCACGTTTGAGGAAATCTGGGAGACTGAAAAGATTCCAGAAGACTGGAATATGGCTCTTATCAATTCTTTGCATAAGAAAAATGCAAGCAAGATGTAAATAATTACAGAGGTATATCTCCATAGCCAGTGGGTTGCAAAATATTTTCAAAAATAGTACTAAACAAGGTAGAAGCAACGCTTGATAACCATTGGGGAGAATATCAGAGTGGATTTAGATAGGGCAGATCTTGCTCAGAACAGATTTTCTATCTAAAGTCTATAATCCGGCACTGACTTACGAACTCTAAATACATAGTTGTGACATCAAGATGACCCACTATTGAGGCAGGTCATGAAATCTGGACGAAAAGGCCTTTGATTCAATTGACCAGGAAACATTAGAAAAAGTAATCCGAGAATTTGGCATTAAATTTAAGCTAGCAAACCTTATCCGTGAAACGCTCACAGATACCAAATGTAAAGTTAAGTTTCGGGATGCAATATCTAATCCATTCGAAATAAAACAGGTGTAAAACAAGGTGATGGTTTGTCTCCACTCGTCTTCAACTATGTACTGGAGAAAATAGAAAGAGAGTGGAAACAAAAACTAAAAGAACATGAGATGTCACCAATAACACTGGGGAAAAGAAGAAAGGAATTGAAATTTACTAACATTTGCAGATGACTTTGCCATTCTTTCTACAAACCTAAGAAATGCAGAAATACATAACAATCTCCTAGAAGAAATAGCCAATAAAGTAGGTTTAAAACTTTCTGGAGAAAAAACAAAACTTGACATAAAAATTGCTCCAAAAATCCTAAATACAGTTATTGGACAGGTACAGAGTAAATAAATTCAATATTTGGGAGAAATAATTCAAGAAAATGGTCTAGAAAAATTCTCTGGAGATGAAAGGATACAGAAATGGAGAGAGCATATGGCATAACCAGGAAATTTACAACAAAAAGTCTCTATCTAACAACTTGAAATACAGCACTACAAAACAGTAGTAAAACCAGAATGTCTTTATGCAAGTGAATGCTTAATACTGAACTACAAATTACATAAAGTTGAAGTTCTAGAAAGAAGAATTATTCTCAAAATTCTCGGTCCGATGAGAAACACAGAGGTATGGAAATTAAGAAGTAATGAAGAAGTTTATCACACTATAGAACACATAACCGAAGCATTACGGAAGAGGCGACAGCTATTGTTTGGACATTTATACAGAATGGACGACAACAAATTAACCCAGCAGATTATTAAATACCTTTCAAACTAGAAGTCGACAATAGCCTGGATTCAAGAAGTTAGGAAAGAGTTGGAAAGTAACAATACAAGTGAAAGAGAAGGAGCAGAAAGAGATGTTTAAGAATAAAGTGTTAGAAATGAAAGGATTCCAGGAGAGGAAGGAAAAGAAGACAGGATCAAAATGGTCCGATGAGAGAAAAAGAATACATAGTGGGAAGATGAAAGAGTGATGAAGAAAAAAGGACAAAGGAAGAAGTATTGAAATTGCTGCGTGGTCCCTAGATGACCCAAACGAAAAAAAATTACAACTCAACCTAGGGAATACACGACCTTGTAGTTGGTGGTGGAACTTGATATTCCCATGAGCCTGAGAGCTATATCGGTAGAAGCATATTTACTGGTAGGGCCTCCCATGATGAATAGGTTAAAGGTCAGGGATCAGACGAAGACGTACTCCACAGGAGAGTGGGAAGTAGAGAGGAAAGGGTCATGAACGTTTGGACTTCCTGTTATCGGTCCTTGGAGTGTACAGGAGAGAAACTGGGTTGGCATACCAAGCCACCGATTAGAGTGGAGGCCCGAACCTTGTATTAGCCACCAAGGGAGGTTGCCTTCAGCAGTCAGTGAAAATTCCGTAGGGTTTAGTAATGCCGACTGACGATCTGAGGGACCCCTTGCTGGACCCTGCGGGGAGAGGTCCCGAGGATTATCGGTCGCAGTAAAGGGTGGCAGGAAACAAACCATGGGATAAAAGTGATTTGTGAACTCGAACTTGCTTCTTGAGAATCATCACTTAAAACCAATGAGCAAAATGGATAGTACAAACAATGTAATAAATCTTAACGTGCCTTGTTCTACCAATGACCCATACCTGCTCATAAACCTAGCAAATGTCACCTTATGGACGTCTGGTTATACAACGAATGTTACTCCCAGGGACTCAGAGTCTGCAGTAGCTCGAAGCCGTCGTCAGAGGTACCGGGTTGAATTGAAGGAGGTGATGTGGTGCTTTTACTACGCAAAACCAAAAAATGGGGGCGCAGAAACAGAAGTTTTTAAGATGTGGAGACAGCGGAACCCAGATATGAGATCTACCTTAGATTCAAAGAAGCTTGCCAATCAACGACGATACATATTCAGCAGAGGAATATTCACAGCAGAACAACTTGCAGACATTCAGAGAAACGCGGAGAATGTTTGTCGGTCGAACGGTCGAACGAAAATGACGAACATTTAGAACCATCAATTATCCTTGAAAACGATGGTCCTCTAGAAGGTACATCTCTTCTAACGACATGATGTGGAAGCTCCTCCGCGACGATTTCGACTACTTCCATTGGAATCTTCTGCCTCGTTGAGAAGAATTTACGAAAATGCTGAAGCGATGAGAGTGATAGACACAACGAATTCTGTCAACAAGTTGTACAGACCCTATGTAGATAAGTAGATATTATTGAAATCAATCACATTGTGTATTTAACTGGATATCGGGTATCTCAGATAATTCCAGTGAAAAACACCGACGGCAGGCAGCCAAACACAGTAAAAAGCTGCGATACCCATGGGTGAAAAGAATTATGAAACGGATGGCCGGCACACGGCGTGAAATATCACTCTTAGCCGAGGCATTCTCTAAATCAACTGAATCAACTCAACTCAACTCAACCAAACTGAAAAAGTCACAACAAGGCTAATGGTAGCTGAGAAAATAAAAGAGATAATCTAAGCGTGGGCTCAACGAATTAGACGTTACAAAAGTAGAGATTTCCGTTTACAGAGCTGGTTGTTCGAAACAGACGTAAAGGGATTCTATCTGAATATGACTCAAAACCGAATGGCAATGCTGTCACTCCTTCAAACAATGACGTTGCGACATTTTGGGCAGGAATCTGGGAAGAAAGAAGATCCTGCAACAAAGACGCGTCTTGGCTCCAATCTGATGTTGATGCTGCAGATGGACTCATGGAGACAGTGGAGCACGTTCACGAATTCTCGGAAGAGGACCTCTTTCAAACCATTAAGAGGGGAAACTGGAATTCCCCCGGGATTGGTAAGATGTAGATTTATTGGATTAAGAAATTAACAGCATTACATACTTATCTAGCAAAAGCTGTTTATTAAATTTTAGAAACCCCAAGGAAACTCCCGGAACAGCTCACACGCGGCATCACGTATTTGCTACTCAAAGCGAGAGACAGATCTTTGGTGAAGAAACACAGGCCAATCACTTGTCTGCCAGTACTGTACAAAGTTATAACTGCAGCCATAGCTGACAAAATGTACAGACATCCAGAGAAGAATCATCTGATGCCAGCTGAACGAAAAGGATGTCGTAAAGGTTTCAATGGTTGTAAGGAAATCTTGCTACTAAATAAAGTCATCCTGAATGATGTAAGGAAACGAAAACGTAATTTAAGCACGGCTCAGATTGACTCCCAGAAGGCCTTTGATACCAGAAGGATTTGATACCATAAGAATGGATTTTGAAGACCCTGGAGATCTATCGGCTTCATCCTAGACTTATTCAGTTTTGCAGGGTTAGTATGAAGTCGTGGTGTACCAGGTATCTAATACACACCGGTAAAGAAGCAGTAGAAACCAGAAGAATTGAGATTACCATGGAAATTTTCCAATGGCATTCACTGTCCCCTCTGCTGTTTTGGAATAGTTTGATCACACTATCTAGACAGTTGTCGCACACTGTCTTTGGTTACAGGCTCCATGGTGATCAAAGATGGGAAGATCTTAAAGTCTTTGCTAAGAATGATGCGTACATAGACTTTGTGTCACGTAACGAAGGAGGACAAGGTCTCAGAAAAATTGAAGCCTCCTGGGACAATGCAACAGTCGGGATGGGAATGTATGTAGTCAGCCATCAAGATGACCCACTATTAAGGCAGATCATGAACTCTGGACGAAGAATGGGAAACAGGCATTATAAGTGTAGCAAGAAGCATTGCGAACAAGACTATGCAAGACACGCAGAATTTTACAGACACTGAATTTTTTTATGCCATATAACATGAAATGTCACAGACAAAAATTGTTAAAGAAATCGTGAAAGGACGTACTACTCTATGGACAGTATCTAAAAATTGTGTGTAGTTACCTCCACTGGCAGATCTGTACTGCCCTCATAGTTCCAAGCACTTGTCTCAATGGTACGAACACTCACGAAAGCGGTGACGTCTGTTAGACTGTGTACAGTGTTGTACGACCAACAAATTCAAACTGATCGCACGATAGCAGCAAACAAATCGGATATTGTTATTCGAGATGTGTAGAAAAATCGTGTCTACGTATAGACGTTGCTGTGCTATGCGATCAAGCCTCGTAACCAAGGAGGCGTAGAAACGTCTTAAATACAAGTGTTTGGATATCGAGATCAGCCGAATGTGAGGCGTGAAAGCACACGTCGTCCTGATAATTATCGAAGCTTTGGGATTTGTTTCGCCAAATTTTTGCAAGAAGTTGGTTAAACTCCCAGGTAATTTAAAAGACTGGGAAGTGCAAGAAATTGCTTTATTTGGAACAGTCCACATTTTGCGCAAAGTTTTGTAGAATTATCGATAGTCACAAGCTGGTTGCAACCCTGAGTAGACTTTATAATCAACCGACTTAATATTTCTAGTTGTGAATTATAGGAATGATAATCATAATAGTAATAATAATAATAACAACAACAACAATTCCACCTAGGGAGTACGAGACCTTGCAGTTGGTGGTGGAGCTTGAGTACCACATGAGCCTGAGAGTTATGTCAGTGGTAGCGTAGCTACTGTTAGGGCCTCCCGTGTTGAATAAGTTGAAGGTGAGGGGTCCGACGAAGTACTCCATTTTGAGGAGAGTGGGAAGTAAGTAGAGAGGGAAGGGTCATAACTCAAACCACGTAGATAACTCAAACCTCGTATTTAGATAAAAAAAACACTTACTTTCATATCTTTCATATCTGGGGGTACAAAAACACCTTCTTTCATAGCTGGCGATTAAATTTAATTTCAAGTTGTCGATCTGTGTTATTGGAGTGTATGCACAAGGAGGATGAAAAACAGAAACTATCAAATTGTACAAAGAACTACAGAAAGTTATGGACAAAACAAACCCGAATGATTACTTAGTTTTAAGCGGTGACTTTAATGCCAGAGGTGGCCGCAAACCAATAAAGAATGTAATCAGGACTGCAGACGAACAGACATAAAATGGAAATCGAGGAGAACTCAGATGCTTTGCAACCTTCAATAAGTTACGAATAATGAACAGTTTCTTCCGAAGGAAAGACATCCACAAATACACATGGGCTGCTCGAGGCTTAAGAACGATTGTAGACTACTTCTTAATAAATCAAAAGATGGTACCGTGGACCACAGATACAAGATTTTTAGAGATTTTGATGTGAGTACTGACCACTTTCTTCTAGTATGCAGATTACGATTACCAGAAAGATGGGTTAAAACTATGAAACGGGAATATTTTAATGTTACTGCTTCTAAAACGTTTAAAGTGCACTTGCTAAAAGACAAAGGAATTCAAAATCTTTACTAGACAAGATTAACATAGTATTTGTTGCAGAAAATAACGAATAAAAACATTGATGAGGAATGGAATAATATCAAATATTGTGTTACATAAGCTGCAATGGAAGCTTGAGGTACAAGAGAAGAGGTTTGAAAATCTGAAATGAAGAAATTAAAACATTTTTAAATGAGAAGAAGAAAGCCTATTTACGATTCCTGCAAAGCAAATCCGAAGAAGACAAAATAGAATACAATAGGACACAAAATCTAGCAAAAAATATCGTCCGACAAACCCAACAACAATCCTGGGTAAAATTTGTCTCAGACTTAGAACATGACAAACATGGGAGACAGTGGTCAGCGTACAAAATTTTTAAATTTCTGAATAAAAAAGAGAAAGAGAGAGCGTACATCCCAACCAATACAAAAGAGGAAGAATGGAAAGAACATTTCCAAAATGTATAGTACGATGATAATGCCCACAAAGAAAAACCATCAGATGAGAAAATCGAAACTGACCTGTTAACACTAGATGAGCTAGAGGTAGCAATTACTCAACAATGAAATGTAGAAAAATTTGTGGACGGGATGAAATAAATTTAGAGCTATTTAAGTTTGGGGGTACCCTTGCTAAATTTCGACTCTGCACCTTTTAAATATGTGCTGGTCAAAACATCATCTACCACTAGAGTGGAAGCACGAAATGTTTAGCCCTATCTATAAGACAGGAGACAGAAATAATTGCTCCAACTATAGAGGTATTAGCTTGTTGACTACTTGTTACAAAATATATGCAAAAGTAATCATCAAGAGAGTCAAAACAATTGTCGAACATGTACTTCTAGAAGAACAGAATGGTTTCAGGAAGGGAAGGTCCTGTATAGATGGAGTATTCACCCTTAAGAACAAAAATAGTATTAAACAACATTACTATCGAACATGTATCCAACTTCCATTATTTAGAATGCAACATAACATATCTAAATTTATCTAAATAACATATCTAAATATCTAAATTTCAGCCTATCTGCGGCACTATCAAATGAACGAAATGGGAAAGAAAGCACGCAAAGAAACGAAACTCAAGCTTTATAACACAATGGTCATACCTACTCCACTGTATTGATGCGAAACATGTGTAATAACATCTAGAGAAAACAGGAGAATTGACGCAGAAGAAATGGGATTTCTGAGGTATGTGAAAGGATGCACATTAATGGATAATATCAAGAGAAGAATTGGGAATTACCAACCTACAAGGAAAGATAAATATATTACGATATACCCAAATGCGAGCCATTAACATTACGGGGAAATGTATTTCAGAAGTGGAGTATAGCTGAGTCAAGAGACAATCGCGGCGGTCGCCAAGGGAGCAGGGCGATCGAGAGTAAAACAGTCGTCATTAGGGTTCATTTTGGTAAAGAAAAAAGATACATATGGAAATCAATAATCGAGGCGGAAGAACATTCTTTTGTTGCGAACAAAAGAGAGATTTAATAGGTTTCTTGAAGCTTGAAGATGACGGGGGAAAGTCACTCTTGCTCACGACACGGCAGCGAGCAGATCAAAGATTTAGCTGTGGGTGGGATTAATCTAAAAATTTATTTTCAAGATATCAGAGCAGAATAAGACGCCGTTCAGGGGAAAGACTTCAAATTTGTTCATTGTGGAACAGTACGCGTAAAAGCGTCCGTCTGTGACGCAAGCCTAGGGAAGTTAGTGGGATATTAATATTTTTAATTTAATGGACAATACAATTTAATATTGGACAAGCGGAGATTTATTAAGGAAAGAAAGAAGTCATCGCGGGACAGCTGAGAAGATTCTGCGAGGCGCCGTCGAATGGGAACTGAAGAATTCGCGCGAAGAATTATATGACGCACGGGTCTTTGTTTTTTGTTGAACTATTAGAAATGCAAAACTGGTCATGACCAATAAGAATTCGAAGCTTTTATAATAGCTATCGTGTTTGAAAGTTAACGCTAGCTGGAAAGTTGTATCATTTTATGTTTATAATAAATCACAGTTGATATTTTTGAAAGAAAGCTGATCATTATTTTACAATACGTGCAATCTAGAATTAGACGTTCTCTTAACAGAATGTTCAGATTCCTCGCCACTCCGTACGGATGGCAGATTGAATGGGTGAGCAATACTTATAAATTCGAACCCGACCGACTGAGCAAGTACGGCATAGTGAAGCCTGATAAGATTAATTTGCGGACAAGAACGAATAATCACATTCCTAATTATTTCCTGGCGCCCAAATTGCCAGAAACAGATAATTAAGAATATTCGGAAGTAGTTACAAATATCTATCAGATTCATGATTTTATTGTTTTAATATATAGAAAAAACTAGATAGAGCACGGAGAGAAATGTAGTTCATACAATTAATCACGTAATAGATTCAACTAAATGGTATAGTAGATTTTCGTAGAACAAAGTGCTTAGTCAAGTTCACGAAACTACTGTTTAGTTAAACGCACTAATGCACGTATAGTAATGTCCACTAACAGGTCGTACCCGGGACGAATGGCAACTAGTGGAGAAAACTAAACGAATCTTTGCGTTGACTAATACATTGAGTAATATTTACTAAACAGTTAAGTGAAAGTAACTAAAGGAAACGTGAAAGAACATACTTTTTTTAGTCCCTCCAAGCAGGTACCAACTGGGGTTCCGCAGCGGTCACCCATCCTACGGCCCCGTGGATTTGCACTGCCTTAACTTCGGTTACGTGACAGACACTAGCCTAGCATAGCAGTTACGGACGTAGGGTTGCTGGCTTTAGGCTGTCCACGGTATTTCTACCGTTAGTTTGGAGATTATAACATAATTATTGAAAACCAATAAAATACTAAACACGCCATTTATAAAGCGTATAATACTATATACAGCGTTGAATTCTTACACTTCAGACGGGTTCTATAACCATTTCAATTGGTCAGGTTGCTAGGAACGCGCGCTTACTAAACAGTATTTAGTAAACAGTACTTACTAAACAGTATTTAGTAAGTGTGACGACATGAAACGTAGATCTCACCAAATGATTTTATCTACGAAACAAGAATAGTACGACTGACAATTCCCTTGGTTCATTCACTCACGATTATGAATTGTTTGATTTACTAAACGAAATTAAATGATGTTTAGTGAATCTTACTACACGAATAATTGTATTTACTATACGATCGTTTACTAAATATATTTATTACATTCAACAACAACATTTCTCTCAGTGAGCATTTACAAAGAATGAATAATGAGAGATTGCGCAAACAAGTCCCAAAACGAAAAAGAGAAGTGGGAAGGCCAAAGACAACTACTAGATCTAGACAACTTTGCCGGAACAGGCTAGATCAGCCTAATCCATGCTGCTGCTGATTATGATATAATATATGATAGAATTATATATTTTTATATAATTATATATACATTACAAATTGTAACAGCACAAGCCTCTGCACAGGGCTAATGTAAAAAAAATGCTTTATTCAAACAATTAAAAGTCGTGCAGCAGGGGGGAAAATGAAACAATTTTCATTTTCAAACCTCGCTCATGCAAAGGCAGGCG
This sequence comes from Acheta domesticus, assembly GCA_031308135.1. NCBI lineage: Eukaryota > Metazoa > Arthropoda > Insecta > Orthoptera > Gryllidae > Acheta > Acheta domesticus. The sequence goes on along the minus strand of JAHLJT010008446.1, from coordinate 167,082,267 downwards.
AAAGTAAATTTCAGGAATCGGGCACTTTTCTGCGTCCACAGCCCCTTAATCCGTCTCGGTGTGAACGATTTCCGGAGCTCGGCCTATTGCATCGTGACGTAGGCGGCCAGGTATGTGGGCGCAGTGGTGTACCGAATGATCACTTCAGGAGGTCGTTACAACGTGGCGCCACTTTCCAGAGTGGACACAAGTCACGGGACTTGCGAACGGATTGTGACTGGCGGTGACCACCGCGTCATCGGCAGGAGAGGGGGGACGAGAAAATTCACATAAATAATTGTTCGCCGGGCCATTTCGTTCTTACTTGAATAATAGTTCGCCGGGACACCTCTTCTTAAGTGTCCACCCCGATCAGTGTACTCGCTAGGCCGCTGCTTCAGCTCCTCAGGATATCGCGCACAGGTGGACTGTTGCTCAGCACCATTTACCGCCGAGATCAGTACGACGGTTATCGATATCATCAACAACTCCGCCGCACTCATGCTCGACATGTGGACCGATAATCCGCAGTGAGTCGTGAGAACGGTCGCCGAAATTGAACGAGCCAGTGGAAGACACGCATCTTCTCGGGAGATCGCGAAGGGAGGCGCAAGTGATACAAGTGCCCTGTGATGCGAGGACAGCCAATCAAACCGGACAACCAATCAACGCGGGAATCATCCCGATTTCCCACCACTCTTCTGGAACCCGCCGCCAACCAGCGAGAAGGTCCACTGGGTGAGCTATAGTCAGCAACAAAACTATCAATGAGCAGTGAGGGAGGAATGAGAGAGAGGTTTAGATAAAGAGAGGGAACCAACAATGTAAATTAGACATAAGGACGCAGTAGGCCTAATCAATTTGTAGAAGGGATAATTGCCAGGGTTGGATTTTTTTCAAGCCGAATTAAATTTATGTTAACTCCAGATTGATTTTTAATGAGTGAAAACCTCAGAAACCCATGCATGCGTGCCTCCTGAACCCTTACCGGATTATACATATGGCCACGCAGGTGAGTTCTCACTCCGACGGCAGCCGGGCAGCGCCGCCAGAGTGTCAGGTAAGGTTACAATATATATGTAATTACTTATTAAATAAAAATATTTCATCCACAAGCCAGATGCGAGCTGAGATTGTGCCAGTATCAAGCCGCCACCGAATATTTCATTCTGAACCAAAACAGAGCATGATGCCGCCGCCGGCCACATGGCAGTCAAGAACAAATTTGCTGCCATTGTTGAGAAAAAATTGAAAATGGTAGAATAAAGGCAAATGGGGTCATGTAATATTCAGTGACGAATCTAGTTTTCTTCCTACGTGGATTCATACAGCCACTGAATTTAGTAACTATGAAAGACAGCCCGCCTCTCAAACTCAAAATTCAATGTAGAACGCCACTCCTTTAGAAAGGGAAGCGCCAAGGTATGTTCAATGAATGCGATTCCTGACCCGCCACTAATTCTGCTTTCAAATATGCTCTAGTGCTATCCCATATTTCAGCAGCATAACACCCTCCTCATACACTCTGGTTGTCACGTTTGCCTTCAAGACATTAATCCGTTACTAAAGCAGTTGACAATTTTTTGGGCCAGCTTGAGTCCAAATGAGAAGGCAATACTGGCCACCATCTAACAAGGAATCCGAATTGGTATTACTAATAATCTTCAGTCATCCCAATTACTAATAATTTATTAGTAATTGGGGTGACTGAATCTTTTAGAAGCACATTAAATACTTCTTCTATAACTTTTCTTCCTGGCTAGACAGTAATGCTATCATACCGACGTTTCGTGGTGCACAGTTTTGTTGTGGTTTTCGATAGGAATTTCAGACATGAAAAAGATTTCAAAAATTGGCTTTAATAGCGGAAAGTGTAGTCCTAATTACAAAAGCGTGAATGCTTAAAGAGATTGTCAATAACAGCAAAGATGTGGACTCCCTTTCTGGACCTATTTTATGACATGTCATCCTATTAAAGACACCGGAAGTTCTAGCAGTATAAAAGTATGTGTGCAACTTCAACCTGAGACATTTCATGAAGAATACGTTTTACTCATTATTAAAAAATGGCCTACCTCAAGGTTCAACGCTGTCTCCAGTCCTCTTCAATTTGTACACAGCCGATTTACCTGTTACAAAACCCAACAAATTAATTGATGCTGATGGCATAACTCTTCTACAAGAGCCAAGTCTATCAAGTCAGAAAACGTGATAAATATTATTTTATCACTAGGAAATGTTTTGAATAGTGCCTACTACAGTAAGATAACTGCAGTTCGTATCTAATGCCAAATATTAGATTTTTCTGTCCACCGACAAGAGCGTGCAACAAATTCATGAAAGTGTAATTATGTATTAATTATTTAACGATGAAATTGTATCAAGCAGAATTTTAATTTCTTCAGAAGCTGAAGTATCCCGGCGAGTCGTGGGTATTTATTTCTTAGCAATCACCCATTAGACAGGAAATGGAATGAAGGAATCTGTAATCTAAAGTGGAAGTAAATTTATTTTCAACCGCCGTCTTGTCCCGACCGCTTCCCCTCCCTTCTCACCGTTTACCCCAGCCCGCCCCGCCTCGCCCCGCCCCACCCGGCCCCGCACCGTCCCCGCCCTCCCCGCCCCGCCCGCCGCGTGCTCGACCTCTCCGCACCGCGCATCATATTCGGCCATCCCGACCTGCTCCTTCCCACACAGCTGCTGCGCAATTTCTGTAGAGCGGGAATGCATTCAACCCAATTTTGTTACAAAACAATTAGGAGCTAACGTTTTGAATCGCGAATCTCTTGTATTTTTCTCTTGCCATCTCAAAAGTATCATTCAAATTTTGGTTGAAATTGCTCTATGGATTCCAAAATAACTTGAAACATAAATACATTTTTACGAGTATTTATGAAAGGCTTGGCTCTAGTCTTCTGCCACATCGAGTCCATCCTGAGAAATAAAAAAGATAAAAGTTTCAATCCGACATCCCTAATCACAGAGTAAAGAAGAAAAAAATATTCCTAGTACAGCACTTGATATACCAGCATCATAATACATAAAATATAATCGATATGACGAGCATGATAGGATTATCTTAATTTCGTTGAAAATGTGGCATAGGACTATGTAGAGTCGATCCCTTCATACAAGTTTCATGTCTTCTGTGTAGTACGAGGGCGAATTTAAAAGTAAGTTACACTTCCAAGTTATGTCCATTTATAGAACCACCTACATGTGTAGGTGCAACACGGCAACATGACAACATACAGTGTAAGTTCACTTTTCCACATAGTCTCCAAGAGACCATTTCTCGGAACGGTCTTTTCTATTCCGTAAGCCTAGAAATCACCTCTAGCGCTATGTAACCACTTGGGGACAGCTGCTTTCATCTCCTCATAATTTCGGAATAGTCATCCACCAAGATCCTTTCTCAGCTTACCGAACACATGATAATCGCATGGCGCTAAATCTGCTGTACCTCCCAACTGCTGCAGCATTTCGAACGTTTGGCGGGCCGTGGGAGGTGTTGCGTTCTCGTGCAACAAAATCACACCTCCGCTCAATTTCCCCGTCGCTTTTCTTTAATTGCCTTACGCAACCGGTTCAATGTTTGACAATACGAACACACCTCCAATTTGGAGTGAACATAGATGACGCGCCATTGAGCCTCTGCACACAGAACATGACGGGATACCAACCTTCCTATCGAACGTGTCAGCAGTTACTGTAGCTTGCTCGGCATTGGCCACGGACGTGACACAGCGTGCTCTCGCGGTGGATTAATGTAACTTACTTTTTGATTCGCCTACGTAGTAGTTGAGGCCTATATGTAATATGTAAACTAATTCATATTAATTTGTACTCTGTAGCAACTATCAAAGCAAATAAACGACAAAAACTTGCGCGTTGACAGTTTGTTACTTTCGTGATATTAAACATGCATAATAACTTAATAACTTCTTACGGGTTTATTGACTTTTGTCGACTTAACCCTTATGTGACTGGGAAGGCAGACAGGTAACTTTTGTGTTTTCAAAAGTTGTCAGTCTCTCTGCGTGAAATCATTTTGCTTGACAAAAATCTTTTATACCTTAAAGAGCTGGGAAGACCCAGGCACTTTACATATTATATGTAGATATTGTGATATACTGACGTATCCACATTGTGTGAGTAAACAAAATACTGGAACTCGATCACATTGGGAGATGTATAACGGTCGAGTTTGTTCACGATAGCTCTGCGACCGAGCCAAGGTCGCGAACATGACTAATTTTTTTCTTATCATTTATGTTATTTGTTTGGGAATTTCATCCAATAATTTCATCTAGTAATTCATTGCATTTTTGTAGCAGTGTTATTATGCCATGTTTCATTCACAATATATATTGATTTCTTTGTAAGTGAAATTTTGTTGTATGTTTGTTATTTCCTTGCATATATGAGCAATCCACAGGTACTCCCATTACGTGGGATAGAGAAAGAGGGAAGGATGGAGGTTTGTTTAGAGAAACTGGGAAGTGCGTTAAGATCCCCAGTGGTGGCGTCAGAGGTTGGAGGTTTCGGTGCGACCCACGAATACCCGTACGGGCGTGATGCGACGGTATGCTTTTGCTAAATAAAAAAATAACGTCGCAGATACTACATTTTTGCGGCGAAAACATATTTTACTCCTTTGCGTACTGCCACAATATCTGTAGGGTTTTTTGATTTGAAATAAAAAGACAAGTGTTATTGATAATTTGACTTATTTAGTGCACTTTATTTTTTGTAGCAACATTAATTCATGTATTCTGACTTAATTTTACAGCTTTCATAAATTGCCCTAGTGTAAGAATGTTGTTTGCATATTGGTGTCTGACAAGTTTCTGGATTTTCTTCGCTTGTGATTTCTTTTTCAGGAGAGATGGCAACTTACACAATAGAACATTGTCAAGAAAAAGTACGTAATGGATCTTATCGACAATGAACAATTATTTCTATCTTTGATTGATTTAATATTCGAGAATTAATTTCTGAACAGTTCTGGAGAAATGATTAGCAACTACTTTTGGAATGGTTACAGGAGTCTCTACAGCAAGCATACACAACTTATTAGCACTGAGACACCTTCTTCAGCGTTCGTTTGATCTAATTATTGCATTGCCCTATGCCTATTAGCGAAGGAGAAGGTTAACTGCCGCTCCAGCCCTAATTAGCCACATATTCAAACATTTGATATTGGCAGCTAAAACTTGCAACATTTTGGCAAGAGCAATAGGTTACCGATTTGTTCTCCTCTTTACCATGTGTCCCGAAATAGTGGAGACAAAACTTGCAAGCGAATCACTTCCTCTTTATGCAGGTTCTATTCCGAGACCACGTCCACTTATACGCCCTTCCACATTTGTAGATGTGAATGTGGGATGATTCCAGTTGAAGTGCAGAAAAGAGCCGACGGGTGACGCGAGAGGTCGAAGCAGGGAAACCTTGAAAATTTTTAAGATTTGGCATTTTCTCAAAAAAGTCTTCAAATTTTATCTTAAACATTTATAAACGAAAAGAGGTTTTATTTTTCTACGATATCATTTCAGACTCTTTTGACCTCAACTATTATTGGGTATCATTTCGGAATTAATGGGAATAAATAAAACGCAACTGAGACTTATTTGTTTGTGATTATATAATTGAGACTGTGATACATGGCATTTGTACTTATATAATGGTAATAAGTGTTGCTGAATTCATTTCTAGCATTAGGAAGCCGAAAAATCGCTAAAATGTGAAAAAATTGTCCTTTGGGCGCCCAAAGAAAATATATGGGAAGATAATTCATAACCACAATCCTAGTTCAAAATAAAGAGATTAGAAAACTCAGTTCTGCGAGAAAGTTTGTGCCATTCTCTAGCACCACTAGTTTATTTATTTATTTGCCGTCCCTTATTACACATGCGGAGAAAATTTAAAGAAAAAATTCGGTGTGGTTTATTGAGAAAATTTGTTTTCGTAAATTTCAAGCGGAAATTACGCAAAAACTACTCGTTTTTTCAGAAAATTGTACCTGACATTTTGAGAGAGCTAATTTTGTACAACAGACTTTGTCTGAGGTAAAAATATCTATCTACAATTTGATAGTTATAAAACTATTTATTTGAAATTTTCGAAACACCAAGCGACAGCCGAAAGTAGGATTAGCACTATATTTCTTATCATCATTTATAACAAAAGTGAAGAAGATTTAAGGAAAAAAATTTAGAGCGGTTTGTGAGAAAGAAAATTTTTGTAAATTTCAAGCACAATTTACGCAAAAACTACTCGTTAAAAAAATGTACATGACCTTATTTGAAGTGCTACAACAGACTTTATTTGAGGCAAAATCTCTATCTTCAATTTTGAAGTTTTGAAGTTGTCTTTTGCAATTTTCGAAAAATTGGGGATATTTACGAAAATGACACCTACATCATTCCCTTATTAAATTTGAAGCTCTTTTTCAAAGAAAATTTTTGAGTTTTCGAAAAACTTCATTGGAAGTCATTTGAAGCTCTTTAACTCACAAATTGCTGTAAATGTGTGAGAGATATTTAAAAAGATACATTTGTGTATTTTTTGAAAAACAAAAGAATGCAGCAAAATAAATCTTATGTCATCTCAAAGAGTGCAATTAGCAAATATGCACGAAAAGTTTGAAGAAAAAAATTGGAGCCATTTTTGAGAAAATGGCGATTGAGCGTTTTTGAAAATGCGAAATTTTGAGTTTGTTTACACTGAAAATTTCTTAATTTTCGAGCAACAATGTGTGTATATATATATATATATATATATATATATATATATATATATATATATGATATTATTTAAAGCAGATGCACTCATAAACGCACTAATGTAAACAAATCATCACTAATATAAATATTAACAACGTGAGAGATAAATCAAAGACTTATAATTTTGTAATAACGCGCAAGGCCAGCTGACCTTTCTGATATCGTATTCATGAGTCCACGCACCTCGTCGGAAAACGAGAACGTTCGTCGATTACGAGACTTCCTATCCTCTTACTGGCAATGCTAATGATCTTTATTATTCTCTTTATATTATAATTTCTATCTTCTTTTGTTTGGTTCGTTATGAATACCTTCATTAATGTTTTTTCCTGTTTTGAATTATTTAAACTTGCAACTTTGCAACAGAATTGTTACAAAATGAATAAATAAAAGGAAATAAATGGACTGTGATTTCTCCTCAGTGTACACGTGTTTTTTCTTTTTCCCTGGAATACGATAGGCTCCCCAAATTAAAATTTAATACAGGTATTTTTGATACACATCTCCGCTGAAATCAATGTGATTTCGAACACCCCTCCTTTCTTGCGCATGTAGAACTTGTGAAAATCCAAAACCGAGGTCATTAGCATTACCAGTAAGAGCATAGGAAGTCTCGTAATCAACGAACATTCTTGTTTTCCAACAAGGTGCGTCAACTCACGCATCAGCTACTTACATGCTATACATGCTGTCCTTGCGCGCTACAGTATGGCATTACCAAGTTCTAATTGCTCTATTTTTGCAACAAATACTTTTCGAATATTAACAATATATCATTGCATTGCATTTTGAAACATCTTTACAATGATAGAGAAAAAAGTATATACTTCCATTTAAAAAATTAAAGTTGTGTCAATATCTCTAAAGTTACATCCGTTACCAATAAGAAAACGAAAAATGTTATTTGCCCCAATCATCTGCAACAACATGGCGCAAATAGCATCACGATACCTCGAACCGTTTTCAAGATATTAGCTCTGGACAACTTAGGTGGTCCACCCGTGTGTATAGGTGTCCAGAAGATCCCGTTACGAAAAAATACGCCAAATTCTGTGATGCCAGTCATGAGGAATGGCAGCTTCAGTTTTTCCGAAATAATTTTTGTCTTTCAGAAAATTGAGTTTAAAAATCACTTCCGGGCGCGAAATTCAAACCGGCCGCTACGACAATGCAGACGGCGACGTCTTCTGCGCGGAGCATTTCCTCGTTTCTCCGCGTAAACGGTGAAACAATCGAGTAATATTCTCTAAGGAAAGCATGGCGTGGCTTACACTAGAATACGTTAATATATCAAATGTTTGTAGGCTCTGTTCAATAAATATTTTAAATGCACTTATTGAAACTCCAGTTTTGTTCAAAATGATAGTCACGGCGTAAACATAGATGATGAACACATCCAATATTTATGAAAAATATTGAATCTTCTGGAATCATCAAATTGTTATTTTTAGCACATATTCATATGAATTAGTGCCTTGGGCATACGACTGCCACATACGTGAAGATTATTTTAAATGTGATAAACTAAAATGCGTTTTGGGAAATAAATATTTGTTCATGAAAATACTGAGTTAATTATCTCTGGAATTTGAATTGATTCTCCCGGCTGTCATTTTCAGAATTCTCAGACTAGCAATAGTCAGATTTAGACTTCTCAATAAGTGACTGCACGATTTATTTCGGATGTAATTGATAGATATCAATATTTTCCCTCAAGCAAGAGAGAAGGTCAGGCAAGAGAGGAAACCCTTTAGCCAATAGTCGTACAAAGAGCACAAAAAGTTTATCGAAAATACAAATCCAGGTACTATCCAGCCAGATCCCCGATCACTTGGTGTTCAAGCCACGCACAGGAAGGGAGGGGATTTTTGCGAAGGACGAAGGAACGGAACGTTGGTGAAATGAGGTGTTCTATCAGAAATTGCAATCGAATAACGCGCCTCGCCCATTTACAAGAGTCGCCACCGCAGGGAGAGCGCTAACGGTCTACCTATCGATTTTTGGTTTCAGTGTAAGATCGAGGCAAGTTCTCTGGAACAAGGTTCATTTTTATTGTCATGACACGAATCCCTACACAAACGGATAGTGAGAGCCGTCTGTGTGCACGAGAGACGTGATAACGTGTCGAAATTAATTTTTTTGGTGCTCTATGACAGCCTCGTCAAACCACGTCCGCAAGAGCTACTTGCCCGGCGCTCGTACGGACACGGGCAACTTCCTCTATTTTCGCTCTCCTTATCCTTCCAAATCCAGAAAGGGAGCACACGCGGAAGTTGAAGCGGCGCACGGCGAGGAAAGTGGCTTAATACGGAAATATTGACCATATTTGTTCTATCAAGCAACCGGTATTTGAATTAAAATTATTTTCTTTTTAAATTCTATATTGTATTAACATTTTTGCCAAGGGACAGGAATATGTTTGAATGGCGAATTCTTTCCTTGTTTTTGTTTTTTGTTTTTAAATTATTAAGTTTTTTACTGTATTTAACAATAATGTGAAATAAAGTAATAAGTCTCTATGAGTTCACAATTCTCGATTCCGGGCGGACAGCGCTTTTAACGGACAATTTTCGTCAGTTAAACCTCCTAACCAGAACATAGAAAGTGAATGCTATCATCTTAAGTATACAGGATTACAAAATCGAGATACTTTCGATTTTAATTTTATTCTCAATTGAGAATTTGAAATCGGACTGATATATTATTTCATTTTAATGTGTAATTTCTTAGTTTCAAAGAGAAAATGGGAATTAATATTGCTAAATTTGTGACAATATCTGTCACGAAACTTCTCCCAGTGATTATCGTGAGCCAGGGATCCAGTGACGTCCGGCCATTCCGTCGCATTGTACAATCCTTACTTTGAAATCTCGCGCCAGTTTCTCTGGACGCAGTGCCCGCGAGCTCTAGTGAGCTTGTTACCTTGCCCGCGACCTTGATGTGCCTCCTCTATGAGGGAAGCCCCAAGTTCGGCGAGTACTTTCTAATGTACATATTTGAAAACGGTAAAATAGGCTTATGATGGGTATAGCTTAGCTAGCGCCGTAACGAAGTCACTTTCCTTTTATCTTTCAGCTCTCGGATTGGGAGTTCAGAGAGGATCACACACATGTCAAGAAATGCTAGTGTTGTTCTGAAGGGATTATAAGAGCTCAACAAGAGCGCAAATATGCCTTTAACAAGACTCCTTTAGTAGATCGTTTGTTTGCAAGACTACAGGTGTTCACACGAAAGGGGCCAAAGATAACAACTGGCTTCAAGATGATTGCGAATAAAGATTTCTTAGTTGTGACTGTTTATTTCCCTCCTTGTCTCATTACGCACTAATGTTGTGTGGTACCTTAACGTATGCATGAAAAAAGGTGTAGACATTTTTGATGAGATAAATTAATAATGAGTAATTTATTTAGAATCTTGTTGGCTATGGACGATACTTCAAATATGTTGGATCTCTATAGTAATATATTATGTCAGAATGCCAGAAAGAGTTTGTGGTAATTTGTTGAATTATTTGAGTAAGCAGGTGTAAAGGTTTGTGGAGTTCATTCTTTTCAGATTAACTTGCCAAATTGTTCATATATATTTTGGGGCAGTTGGCAGTGTACCATTTGTATTAGTATGATGAAGTGCGAAGGTAAGAAACCTTATCACAACTATTGTTAACCATTATTAAATTTAATTCATCTTTTGAGAGAATCCGTTCACTTTTTGGTTGCTAAACTAAAAGAATAGGCTTATATTTTGCGCAGTTATAGTGGTCATGTACATTTTGGGAGCAGTTAGCAGTTTATTATTTGTATTAATATGGTGAAAGTAATAAACTTTATCACAGATATTTTTCATAATATTTAAATTCAATTCATTTGTTTGGAGAGAATTTTATTTCTGCTATAAATCAGTTATTCAAATTGGAAGGTTTTATTCCCAATCATGGATTATTCTAATATTGAGTGTTGTTGTTGTTTGCTAAACTAAAAAGATTCTTGTCAAGCTGTTCTTTTTTTTGTTGTCAAAAGAAGTTTTTTTTGTTCAAGAGTACTATTGGTTAGTCGGATTATGTGCATATTTCTTTTTTTGTGATGGTTATGATGATGATGGTGGAACTGGCTAATATATCAGTTCTATGAGAAATTAATGTTTTCACTTGCTATTTTTAAGTTTACAAAGAGGCCCATACTGACACGTCCACAAAATGTAACACTGAGACTAAACCAAATGATAAGTTTCCATATTTATAGCAAAAAACGTTCTTTTTAAAAGGGCTACTACCAGAATATTTAGAGAGATGTTCATGGGAGATTACTCACAGTATTATGGTAAGTCTCTCTGAGACGCTGTTGCCGAAAATGATAAAATGCGTGGCGGATCCCAGTGCTAGGGCATAACAGCCAACTGCGTCGCGAGCGCCGTTCGGTGGTGGAGGAGGGCCGAAGTTCCGTGCGAGGCGCTCGTGGCCTTGGGCTGGAAGCCGCAGCCGCGAGTAGCATGGGCGCGGCCTCTGCACTTGCTGGTGCAACCCTGGGACCTCTGCGGACGCAGTCTTCTTCGAGCCATCCACACCTGATGGACGGCGTGCGATTGGCGAAGGGTCGCAACCAATGGTCAGCGTAATGAACTGGGCCATTTAGAGCTCGCCCATGTCAATAACAGACTTGTGATTTTACAAAGGCGGAAAGTTTTGATCAACTCAAATATAGTTAGAAATAAGAACATTTCATGTATGTGAATTTTCAAGTAAGAATAAAATTTATATCAAGTGTGTTTGCTTGATAAAGTAACACAATTATAACCTGCTATCATGACCCAACCCAGATCTGTCTACTCCTGAAATCGCTTAGCCGACAGCGCTGCACACCGCGCCAACGTCCGTGTAGGTACGGCCCTAATCTACAGTTCTTACCAGGTTTAGCACAACATAATTTGGCCGCCCTTTTTTGTTATGAAGCTCCATTACATAATTTGGCACGGAGTGTTTCCATTTTAAAATTATGACGACGGATCACTACAATATGCGTATATATATACACTCAGTGCCCTAAAGAAGACTAGGAGATACAGTAGCGAAAAAGGTGCCAATTGTGTGAGTGTTGTGTTATGGTGTGGGGAGAGATTGTAATGTTGTAGTTGTTCCTGGTAAGTTATCTGCATCCATTTCACGGTTGTACCGGTTAGTAAAACTGTTGTATTTTTAATACCCATGACTGGATGGTCTGAGTTTCTTGAATGATCGTATGGACAGTAACTTTAACCGGCGCATCTTTACCATGCGGGACAACTCTGTCAGTTTTGAAAATTGTTTAATTTACTTCCCCGCCATGTTCCTGATTCAACAAATAAGCCGTTGAGAGTAAAAGCGGTGTACGTCAAATTTTGGAAGATTTGAATTAGATGCACTGGTAGATGGATTGAACATTGTTCCATCACGGGCTAAAATGGTGTGAGTCTAACTTCAATATTTCTTTGCTAAAGGCCAGCACAATGCAAAAGAAGCCAACAAGTTGGTCATACCGCTGCATATAATTGTGGTGTAAGTCACAGGTGGGACGAAACAACGGCTTCCAGAGGCTCCCCTTGTTTATCTACATCTATCACAGAAGAAGCATCTCGAAAAAAAAATTCACTTTTAGTGATACGAGAAAAGGTCAAAATCGCAGCTTCAAAATTGCCCTCACTTGGATGAAAATAGTGACAAAGCCCTATTTTTTCGTCACATTACTAGCACAGGAGAAAATTGTGCACCCAATTATTTAAATGTCATAGTTTTCGGAAATAGTGTGAGCAAAAGTGGTGAAAGTCAACACAGTAGTTAATTTCTTAATTAAAAAGAAATGTTTCAGTTCAAAATATCTGTAGTAAGTTAAAGAATATCTTCTTAACTCGTTCGTAACACTTAAGGTCATTTAGTTTAAAGCATTATAGTTTTACAGCGTTTTTCGTTTACACGTTAAATTCCAGAAAGTATGTTTTTGACTTACGCCACTATTTCTCTCAACGGCTCAAATAGAGGTGTTATTGACTTCGGAGCACAGACAACACATTGAAAACAGACTTCACGCACGTTTTTTATCATTTGTTTGCAGATCTACATGAAAGTTTTTGTTTTTCATTTGTAGAACAGTTTGATGACAAAAGTGTCTCGCTCTGCCCATTTAGTAAAACTTAAGTAAAAAATACTTTTTTGTGTTATGCTGCATATTATTTTCTCTTACAAAGCCACCATTTGAGGTTAATTTTATGTTTCGTTTAGACATAATCTTGTAACTTGGCATTGTTGCACCTAGAAACTTAGTGAAAATTATACTTAACCAACCTAGAATCTCGTTATTTTTCTCAAATTCTTGCATTGTTTTTTCACATCGTTGATTTTATTGTGATTTAAAATACGTATGGGTAAATAATTTTCATATTTTTTATTACATTTTAAACTATAACTATATGTTAAATATTTATATACCCCCCGTGACCCTGAGACCTATGACGACGGTAACGTACTGGTAGGGCCTCTCTTGTATAGGTCGAAGGGGAGGGGTCAGAAGAAGAAGTACACCAGAAGAGGACTTCAAGGCCAGAAGAGGAACGCAACGACAGGTCGTTGACGACGACCTCCAACACGACAAAGATGGAAGAAGGTTAGGCAGAACTCAGCCTGATGAAGGCAGTCTGCCTAGGGATGGTGACCTGAAATTTCACGAGCTGGCTTCGAAGCTGAACCTGCGCAGCGCTCGTTACGCGGCAAAATCCACATCCTGAGACTCTTCAGGATTTTGCACCTCCTGACAATCTTCGTGACAGTCAGACCTTTCAAGGAAACAATGAAAGCATGAAAAACACAAACGATTTGACATTACGGACCAAACAAAAATTGCCACTTGGAATCTGAGAGGGGTGGGAAACAAAGAAGACGATCTAGATTGTAAAACTAAACGAGAAAGAAATCGACATCGCCGTCATAACTCAAACCAAAATAATAATAATAATAATAATAATAATAATAATAATAATAATAATAATAATTAAAAGGTTCAAAAGACCTGAATCATTATGCAATAATTTATAGGACTGTCTCAAAATACACTTGCGAAAGGTGGGGTTGCTATGTTTGTCAGTAAAAAATGGAAAAATAAAATAACTGAACACTACTCTATAAGTGACAGAATAATCCCATGTAAATTTAAAATATATAGGCGACACTTAGTAATAATTGGTGTTTACGCTCCTGAAGAGGGAAGGAAAGAGGACACCAAAGACTTCTATGACGATCTGCAAAATGAATTAAGTAAAGTAAATAAAAGGTATCATGTTCTTATTTGTGGTGATTTAAATGAAAAGGTACGTAATATTCCAATTCCAGGAATTGTTGGCATCTTTGCAAAACACCACATTAACAGGAATGGCGAAGAGCTTGGACAGTTTACGATCTGTCACCAACTGAAAATAATCAGTACCTTTTTCAGAAAGAGGGATATTCACAAATTTACATGGAGCCCCAGAGGCCACAGATCATTAATAGACTACATAATAGTATATAATAAAATATGCAAGCAAATACAAAATGTTCAAGTGCATCGATGAATTGATATTTACTCTGACCATTGTTTAGTCACTGCAACTATTACATTGATAGCAATGAGGAAGAAATTTAGAGCTAAGAACCAAACACATCATGAGATCTTTAAAGTATATCTCCTCGAACAACAAAGAATATGAAGATGGTATCAAATTAGGTTACACGAACATCTTTTAAATTTTGCAACTCCTGACGATACAAAATGGCAAAATATAAAACAATGCATATAGATGGCAGTCAACGAAGCAATAGGGAATACAAAGAATTTCAGAAGACATAGATTAGGGAATTAACAGATAGCCTTGGCAGTGAAAGATAAAGAAATATCATAAGCTATCGACGGATAATATTGCCAGGAGAGAAACATTGCCACAACTTCAAAAAAATTAGGTAGCACAGCCTGTATCGTAAATTTATTTGCTGGCTGAGTTCCCATAGTTAGCTACCTCTCTTAGAAACATTATAAACAATCGTTTGTTGCATTGGGTTACAGTTGTAACCTAAAATATCCGTAAATATGTATGGTGTATTGTGATGCGGCCAAAAGCTTCCCAGCAGCTTTGTTTCCTATCCAACTCTCACACATTTAAACATTGCCAGAGACTTGGATCTAAATAGAGGTGGCAATGTTTGACCCCTACGGGGTAACATTGTCACTTTGCTTGCTTTTAAAAAAGTACTAAAATCTTTCAAATTATGGAAGGTGTGACTTCAATATTTTGAAGAAACGTACTTTTGTGAATGATTAAATTGTCAATATAATTATTGTAAAGATTGATGCAACAAAGTCAGTGGCGTTTGGCAAATTTTTTTCTAGGGAAGCAATTACATTTCAGATGGAAGATTTTTAATTTTTCACATGGATGTGACGACAGTTGGATAATTTAAACTACTTGTAAATACCTTATTTGCAGTAAAGAGGGATTCTTCTATCTTGCTTTGCAAAATCAGGGATGATACTGTAAAATTTAGGATTTTCACTCAGTCTTTTAATAAATGAATTTTCAACACTGAAACTTCATTCAAAATTAGAAGGTCTGTCTTGAATTGTAAAATTTCTCAACTAGTTTTTAAACATATATATGGCGAAAAGTTGCGTTCAACGGATCCAACTGTCGCCGGAATAATCATAACAAGTTCGCACAGTTTCAACACTTCTGAGTATGATTTTTCCAGTTTATTTTCCCGAACAAAGCACAACAATCCTTGAGCACTTCGTTTCGTAATACCATCAGTCACACTGTACAGGACACTCAATTCTGAGCGCAAAGGAATTGCAACGAAAAATGTTCCATAGCTCTCTATTAACGAATCTAGGGTATCTTGTGGGAAAGGCGCTTGGTTATTGTTCTCGAAATTAGTGAATTCTAAAAACATCAGGGATTTAGAATTGCAGAACCTTGAGTTCAGTTGATCCACAATGGGCTTGCACAAGCGCCCCAGCAACGCGCCCCACGACGGCCATGGCAGCCCTTCCACGCCCCATCTCTTTCTAGTGAAAGACTCACTTTTGGGGCAAGTGACCGCTGCCTGAGCCCTCGGTGGGAGGAAAGCCGTGCGGCTCTTAAGACGGAAATGTGTTGAATTATGTTGAACTAAAACTTGAAATAACGGCTGTAGTTTCTGGAGAGGGGAGGTTTTGTATACTATTATTTCAGAATAAATTGCTCGACAACTTCCACACATTTCACGGCCCATCTTTACTGTTGCAACTGATTTTGGAAATATTTGTAATATGGATTAGAAGAACAGAAAATTTAACCATTTCTCATTGTGAATAATAATACACACTTCATAAATTTAATAAAATTTACTTGACTAGTAATTTAGAATCATTTACTTGTATTCCAAGTAAAAAAGTTTAAATTGGGCGCGAAAATCTTATCTTTCCAAAATGATCACGTAATTATTATCGTCTTCAACAGATAGGTTACAGTTCACCTGTAAAGCTCTTCAGAAGCTGACTGCTTCCAGCACCTTGTAGGGAAATGCTACGATCAGCAGATTCGGAGGCGCGTGTGGTGGGCGCGCATGGGCTTATTCGGTCGAGGTCGCCTTTGGAAGCAATCGGCCAGTTGCATACAGCGTGACTCACTGCGCACTTGTGGTGGGCCCCGCATGTGCTCATCGGTTCGGAAGTATAATTTATTTTTTCTTCGAGTTCTTATTTTCTTTTGCTACAAGATGAGATTTTTAGTTACAGATAAGAGATTTCGATTTTCTTATTATTGGTTTTAATAAAACTTTTCCCTTAAAAGAAAACATATTCAATATTTTTCAAAGTAAGAGTAATGTCATTGGTTACTGTGTAGAACAAATAAACAAGTTTCAGAAAATAAAAGCAAAAAGGGATGGTTTTGAAGGGCGGAATAAAGATGTAGGCATTCGAGACATATCAAAAACAAGATACTGGTGATATAAAACAGAGTTATCGCTGACTTTTCTGCGAAATTAACATTGTAGAGCGGAGGTGCACAAGTGCCCCATTTGAGCCCCTTCTTGGGGCGCCGGGAAGCCCGCCCCATGGCGCCTCACGAGAACCAGGGAAGTTGGATCCCCGACGGCCGAGCTGTCCGTTCACTTTACTGATCAGAATCGTCGGTTCAATGCTAAATGTGAGCACGAATTTTTATTCTTGGAGAGAAATGGAGCAACAACGTGTCTCGTATGTCAGAAGATGGTGTCGGAGAAAAAGTAACAGCAAAAAGTAAAATAAACATTTAAAAAAGTATGGCCTAGTGTATTACAACCAGATATTTCTGAACTAAATTTATCATGTGGTATGATATCCTTGGAAATGACAGGGGAAACAATTTATTCCATGGAATAAATGCCCCTGAACAAAGTAGAACTTTAAAAGAAACAAAGATGTGGCATTGTTACCCCCCGTTAGCTTACAAAAAATTTCTTGGTAATCGATCACAGGAAGCTGAGAAAGAATATAAACAAAAAGAAATCATGCCAAGCAAATAATCAAATCTCCACATTAAACACAGTGGGAACATAGAACACGACATACATGGAGGCATAGATGGTATTAATTCTAAACCCTCGTGCGGGCGCGTAGTGGCACTCAGTGCCACATTCTTACAGTTTTGTTGATTTCGATTAAATAATTGGTGTCGCACAATTGAGCTCATAGTTATTCTTCGTTGATGACATTTTCAATCTGATAGCACTCAAATCACGGTTTTAGACACTGCTGATCGACCGTGATTCATTAGTAACTCAAACTCTGCGACGGTTGCGGCACTCCTTACCGCATGCACCTTGTCATACGTATAAGTATGATATTTGTGTATTTTAACCATTAGAATTCTTACTGCTGTTTGGTTATTGACACAGATTTTGGAGTACTAACTACTAATTTAAATTTAAATTCATTGATCCCGAAGAAACTTTAGAAGGCACGTTTGCGCCGTATTCATTCCCCGACATGTAACACATACCAAGACCCGGAGAGAGCGAGTGATGGAGTAGACTCTTATTAATATTGTTATTTCGTTTGGTATTTAGTTAGTTATTATGAAATAAAATGTATAAAAACATAAATAAAGAATATTTCCTTCACAGTCCTTAACAAAATTAATAACTATTCCCGAAAATGGAAATGATAAATGCGGAACTGAGTGCTGAGTGCTGGCGGGAAATGTTGGGACGCGCTCACCGGAGCGTTAAATTGGTATTAACTTCTTAAACACGCAGGTACTCAATGTGAATTTAGACTATTGCATTTGTTCAATGAATGCTGGCGAAGCTGCAAAATACCGAACACCTGGCAAACATTAGAAGTAATATCTCTGTTTAAAAAGGACTATAGGGGCATTAGCCTTCCGAATGCAGCTTACAAAGTGTATGCAAAAATAAGTAACTCTCGCCTAAAAACGTTAGCAGAAGTCTGTTTACGGGAAGAATAAGCTGGATTTCGAAAAGGTCACTCATGCACTGATACTACTGTTATTATTAAAATAATTTTAGAAAAAATATGAGAAGTCACTCTTGAAACTCATCTAGCTTTCATTGACTTCAAAAACGCATTCGACACTGTTGATTGAAATAAATTACGGAGCATAATTAAGAATAACGGTTACCCTAAACACCTAGTGAACGCTCTAAAAAGTATGTATCAAGGGTCAAAATTGTTATAAACACAAGAGGGGGAAAACGGATTAAATTATTGTGAACCGTGGCCCGAAACAGGGATGTAGCTTGTCTCCAACATTATTTAATATATAAATAGATGATCTGATACAGAAGTGGAAACTAGACACAAGCCCTGGCATGCAATTAAATAGAAATAATTGAGGAATCTCAGTTTTGGAGAAAATATACCGAAAAGTTGAGGCGCTAGCGTTTCACCACAAACAGACGGACAGATAGACGTTTTGCCGTCAATTGATTATTCTGTACCAAGGACCCTCAAAATATGAATATTGAATACACAATGTGTTAGGTGGTCATTTACTCCGAGTATTTATTGGAACAAGATGTCCACTTTTTCGTTGTCAGGGCCCTGCAATAAGAGTTTTTCTGTCGAAAATTTGACATTGGAAGTAAGAATCTCTACCCATTTTTGAGTGAGTTATCAATATTGATTTTCCTGGTATTAAGCAATGAATTCAGTGCAAAATTAATTAAAAATTACCTTCCGTTCACGCCGTACTGAAGACTTTCAAGAAATTTTTAAAAATCGGGAGGCCTACTCCAAGTCTTCAAATGTTTTCAAATCAAAAATCAGTAAAACTATAATTCACTCGAAAATTTAAAAAAAATTAAGATAAATACAAATTTTCATGTGGGTGCGATTCAAAGACTGCTCTGTTTTGCTTTCTTTGTATCTTGTTTAGAGATGAAGATACGTGAAAAGGACTAAGTTTAAAGATTTGTCATGATGTTGCCTAATTGCCGCCGGACTTCACAATGGATATTGAAGGAAGTGAGAATTGACAAGGACAATGTTAGCACCTTCATATACTAAGATATGGGTATGCGCAAGATCTGTTCCCATTTCGTGCAGCACCCACTGACCGACGAGCAATAGGAAACATGCATGCTCTATACCCGAGATTTCATTAATAAGTGTGACCTCGATCCAACCCTCCTACAAATCATTTTCACAGTCGATGGGAGTTGGTGCTACCAGTTGGATCCGGAGTCGAAGCGGCAATTAATGGAATGGGGTTTACTGGCGACCCCGCTCCTCGAAAACTGCCGCCTAAAGAAGTTCAGAACAACGACCCACTGCTTAAGTTTTTCGAAAGCAACAGCATGATCTTTCACGAATTTGTCGCGGACGGAAAAAACCACCAATGGAGGCGTTTTGAAGCTGTTTTGAAGCCTTAAATGCTGCGCATCTACAGAGTTTGCCCGCTGATGTCCAGGAGGAGCAAGGGACGTCTGTTGCATTAAAACGCACGCTCGCATGCTGCGATCGGTGTTCACAACTTCTTGACCCGACGCAGTGGTATTTATTCTCGCACATCTACAGTCCTCGCCTGACCTGGAGTTTGCGGATTTCTTTTTGTTCCCTCGTCTCAAGAGTCATCGTGAAAGACAGAGGTTTTGTAGACGTACCGGACATTCAACGTGTGGCATTTCTGCTTCGTTTGATTTCCAAAGATGCCTTTGCTTACTACTTCTAGCAGCTTTATCAACGTTGTCAAAACTAAATTGTGTCCAACGGATGTTAGTTTGAAGGGAATTAAGATATTTTGTTCCACGTTTTGTTTTCTGTGTATGCATTCATTCACCAAACGTTTCAAACCCATCTTGTAGATAATGCATACAGGAGATGTATTGCAATTCATAATGAATAAGTGAAACGAAATCGATTTGTATTAAGCATAATAATTAATTGTATATTTCTCTGGTGTTTTTGACTTAGATTTAAGGAATTACGATGAACCTGGAAAATCTAGAAATTCAGTAATTTTTAGGAGATTAATTGATTTCAGTGCAGAATTAGGTGCTCCTTAAAACATATAGAAATTTCGACGGTATTTCTTGGGACTTCTAAAAACTTGAGAACGAGTTGCTACAAATTTTGTTAGGAGCCTGCCAAGAAAAAAATTGCAGAGGAAAACAGAGAAATAAACTTTTGATCTGCTATTGAGGTCGAAACAAGCGATGTACAGAGAACATTTAGAACGGAAATTGTTTTGAGATACAGCTAAATATTTCTAGAGTGGCCCCTGGGATTCGCGAGTAGAGGGGGAAGCTGAAAGTGGTGGGGAGAGAGGCAGGAGGTGGTGCCGGCTCGCGTCTGGATTGCCTGCTCTCACAAGAAACATCAGCATATTGCACTGCATGTGCTAGCAAAATTAATTTCTTAAAGTATCTTCTCTCGGTGGTGGAGAAACATGAAATTCACATGATGGCGCGGCTCTGTCCTCATCGTTCACTTCTTTTCCACCGTCACTGGTACCTGTTTCCTCACTATCATACTAGCACCACTATCAATGTCATTGTTATCGTTCGCGTCGTTTCCAGTAAAAATAACGATTTCTTGATATGGTGCGTAAAAGCGTTGTGGGGTGAATCATATTCATTGAAACTGTCGAAACAAATTCCACGTTCCTCTTCCTCTCTTTATTATAAGTTGAAAATGAACACGGTTTCCTTATTCAATAAAATTCATTTCCTTATTAATTTTGCGAATAGATCTTTTCCAAACACCTGTAGCACACTTACTCCATTAAGAAGTGCTTTGACATTTTTAATGCTTTCTTTTGCTTCTTTCTTCATAAATTGATATACGTTTGCAACGAATTCATACGTCTGACTGAAGGACTTCCTAAAGCAACTTGCTCTGAACCGTACGCATTACAATAATTACAAACACAACAATATTCTTTTTTACAGAACATTTTCCATTTTTTAAACAGAACTTCAAACAATCGTGTACACATGCATCAATCTATTGAGCATCCAAACATTTGATTGCAGTACGGAGCTAAGGTTCGTTCTCTCTTTCTATCGCAAGCTATGTTGCCAATTCACGACGCTCGGGATTATTCAGCTCGTCCATCCTGGTTCATACGCAAATACACGTTAACTCAACGATAGCTTCAATTGTGTTTATCTTAGACAATTGAGTTATTTTACCAGTTATTACTAGAACTCTTATTAATGTGATGGTTATTTTGTAATTGAGTTTGATGGTTTAATTTCGAAGAAATTAATTATATATGATAGCGAAGTGTTTAGTTCTACATTTTGACGTCCTTAAATTTTCACTATGCGAGAAACTGTTTTCTTATTGAAGAAAAGCACAAACATCCAGTGAATGAAATGACACGGAGAGTCCAAATTTTGATATGAGAACAACCACATTTGTGTATGTTCGAGCGGGTTCGATAACGGATTTCCTTTCGAGGTGAAGTTTGAAGAAGGTAGTCAGACATTTTTCATTCCACTGTCTCGTAATCATATATTTTAGCTATACTTTCATATCGGAGAGAACTCTCTTCACACTCTTGTGCGTTGATGGTAATGTAGTTGCTTCGTTAGCCGGTTTATCTGATTTTATATTTCCTTCTATACCTTTATGTGGTGGGATCCAAACTATAGAGATGAATGTGCCGTTATTTACTTGAGTAAATAAAAGTCCTTATATTCTTTCGATTATGGGATTTTTAGAGAATCTGCTGACAATTGCATTCAAGGTAGTCATTGAGCGTGAATGAATAACTATTTTGCGGTTTTCTGCATTTTGGGAGACTAACTTTAAAATGGTCCAGGCTTCTAAAGAGAAGCTAGAAAAATATTCCGGTAACCTGAATTTATAAGTATTCTGAAAGGTCATGGAAACAATTGTACAACCCGTTTTGTTGATATTTTGATCCATCCGTATATACTTTTCCTAAATCATGATAGTCTTCGTAAAGAGAATTCAGATGGGATGTAACAATTTTTGGAGAGGTTACGGTTTTGGGAATCTGTGCAGTCATTACATTAACCGCAGGTTTAAAGGATTGCCGGGGGTAAATGTAATTTCCAAAAGTCAGAACATTAATAAACGTAAGCAATTCGTGTACATTTTGAATCAACGAACATCACATGAAATAAAAATAAATTCTCCAAACATCATAAACAATGCATTCAGTACCTTCCATAATTGACTAACCTTACGTTATTTCAATAACACGCGATATTCATAAAATTAAGTTATAACTAGTGTCACACGAAGACTGAAAATTGGTATTCCCTTCGAACACCGCGCCGCGCTACTCGTAGACCCCATCCCCACCCACACAAGTTTGGTTGCCGCACCAAAGACCGTA
Organism: Acheta domesticus; assembly: GCA_031308135.1. Lineage (NCBI taxonomy): Eukaryota > Metazoa > Arthropoda > Insecta > Orthoptera > Gryllidae > Acheta > Acheta domesticus. Next base: position 167,059,654 of record JAHLJT010008446.1, on the reverse strand, counting down.
TATTGAAGCATTGGGTCAAAGATTAAATGCAGTAAAACCAGCAGTCAAACAGTAAATGCAGTCATAGAGCCAAAATCGTGACATGGTGCTCTCCTCTAGCATTAAAGAATTTTATTCTAAACAGTAATTGAAACTTTCTCATTTTCATTTTCTTTATTTATGAAACCAGTTATGGCTTAATTATTAATTATTTTTAACAGACTATTGATTAAAAATATTAAAGATAAAGAAAACATGTGTCATACTTCATGTTCTGTTCAATGTTAATAACAGGATAACTGAATTGTATTTACGAATGTTTTCGTGAGTAACCCAGACACTATTTAAAAGCTTAATTCTACCTATGAAAATATGTTTCCAAGATGTTCATGTGCCATAAATGGAACATGCACATTTTGGCCTTATGCAGGTAAAATAGGAACTTTGTAAAATCTTTGAGTACTTATGTACCATATCTGGAATGTTGGCGATGGCACAGAGAAGCAAGAAGTGCTTTCTAGCGAGAGAAATGTGAACTAATGTTTTGAACTGTGAAATGGCGGTCAGGCATGCACTTCTGTCAGGTACGTTCTAAATAATCCTACAAATCTTGATAATAAAGATTGTTTTTTGAGACTTTTGATACTTGTTAGAAAATATATTTATTTATTTACCAAACAAGTATTAGAAAAACTTCTAGAGAGATTGGGAAATGGGTTTGATTTATCTGATTGTGGATCAGAAGATGAAATTGAGGAATAATTATTTCAATCAGATGTGCGAATTCGTGTAGTTCAGGATAGTATAAATAATTGTCATGAAAATGATTACATTCACGCCGAGGAAGAGGAAAAGTCTGTAATGGATTTACCAGAAATTTCTATAGCTAATGTTTTTGACATGATGACTAAAAGACAGATATAAAATGGAAAAGGAAAGCGAACACTCACACACCCATTTTTCTTTTGTTGAAGATATTCGCATACAACTAAGTGAATTACCGGAACCTATTGCATATTTTCAAAATTATATTACTGACGATTCATTTGAAATTATGAGTGAGATGACAAATATTTATGCACTTCAGAAAGGTTCGGTATTTTCTCCTACCTACCAAACGGAAATAAGACGACTTTTTGGATTGCACATGACAATGGACTGCATGAAGTATTTAAGTCGCAATGTACTGGAACAACAATCTAGTGAATTTATTTAGCTCAACAATGAGAAAGAATAGATTTTTCAAACTCAGATCTCATCTTGACATGGTCACTAACTTGCTAATTCCAACAGATGACACCAGGCGAATGCCGGAGCAGTACCCTAACAAACGGGACACGGACCGCTCGCGATCTTTCCTTCCTCTTCCTTGTCCTATCTCACCCTTTACACACACACTTACACTAACATGCACTATACTACCACACATGTCGGGAGACCAGTCGGGAGCTTACAGCTTGTCCTGGCTGGGGCGGTGCCCCGCTGGTGGGAGATAACTGGTTGAGGGGAAACCCCGCTAGTCGACGGAAGGTCGGCGCCGGTTCTCACCATTCAGCGGGGAAAAGATCACCGCCACCTCCCGAGCAAAAACATGCACTGCACTAACGGGACTAATGACCTCTGCAGTTGACGCTCCCGGAACCACGAATCAATCAATCAACCAACAGGTGACAAAGATAGATTATACCAAGTGCGTTCAATTTATGAAGCTATTTGATCAATAATCAACATCGATCGATTTTATTCAGCTCAAGAAGGAGCAAAAATAAATTTTTCAAACTCAGATCTCATCGTCACTTGGTCAATAACTTGCTAATTTCAACAGATAACAAAGATAGATTATACAAAATGCGTCCAATTTATGAATCTATTCGATCATGATGTTAGGAGTTAAATATGGAAAGAGATCTCTCAATTGATGAACAAGTGGTACCGTTCGTACAAGTGGTACGTACAAGTGGTACCGTTCGTACAAGTGGTTCGAACAAGTGGTACGTACCAAGAGCAATTCAATATAAGGCAATACATGAGGAGAAAACCCACTCGGTGGGGTGTAAAAATATTTGTGTTATGTGGAAGTTCAGGGGTGATGTACGATTTTCTCATATACCAGGGGTCCACAACTGAAATATATGAAGTTGCCAAACAGGTATTACTTGTTGGGGCAGCAGTAATATATCACTTGTCACATCGAATCAGAAAACCTTGGCATCAGTAATATTTTGACAATTTTTTAGCTCCTACAATATCCAGGAATATTTGAAATGTAAAAAGTGTATGTTGCGGGAACAATTCGTGTTTCCAGATTCAAGAATCCACCTTTCATTCCAGATAAGCACTTCAAAACTCTTCCAATAGGTTTAAGTAATTCTCTTATTTCGAAATATGTTACTCTTATGAAATGGCTTGATATTAGCCCTATATATATGGCATCAAATTTCCAAGGTATTGGATTATGCGATAAGACTAGAAGGTGGGATAAGAAAGATCGTTATTATAAGGACACTGATAGACCAGAGGTTGTGAGATGCTACGAGTACAATAGGTGCATGGGAAAAGTTGACAAGCTTGACCAAATGCTTCGATATTATAGAATTCTCATCAGGTCCCGAAAGTGGACGCTGAGAACGGTTTTTCATGCTGTTGATCTTTCTATTACTAATTCCTGGTTTGAGTACAAGAAGACGCTGAAAAAATGAATATTCCAAAGCGTCAAATTTTAGATATGCTTGGCTTCAAGTTGAGAGTTGCTGAGTCCCTGATAAAAATGGGAGCTGAGTGCAATGGACGCAGAGGAAGACCCAGTAAGACACCCACTCCTCCCAAGAAGCAAAGGGTCGACAGAAAACCAATTCCAGAGGTGACATTTGATAATACGAATCATTTCCCAGAATACACAGAAACACAAGGAAGGGTAATATGTAAGAGAGAAGGATGCAAAGGAAAATCGTACATAAAATGTATCAAATGTCAGCACACTTTGTGTCGGAATAAAGATAGGAATTGTTTCGTTCAGTACGATGAAAATAATATGTATTCTTTTAATAAATTTTGTAATTTTTTTAATAATAACAAAGTAATAAAAACTCAAATTGTTATTCCTCTTTACACATCTACACAAAAGAAGCATTTACAATGACCCGAAAGTTTTCGACATTTGCGGACATCGACATGTGCCATATACGGCACATTCTCCAAATATTTTTTTTGAAAAATATATAAAACTTGGTCGGTAATAATTATTTTAGGGTTTACACACTCTACATTTTTCAACAAAAAAATTTGTTTCAGGACGAAATTAATTTGGTTCTGAGAGGGTTAAGACCACTTGTGCCTGTCAGTCACTCCTCTCCCTGTAAGTCTCGGCGCTGCGATGCGAAGGTCACCTACTCAAAGACGACGCGAGGACTGCTAGAGGAAATATTGTCCGTTTAATTTCAAAACACATGTCAGAAACTCTATTTTTATACTCAAATTTTTAACATTTGATGCATCATTGTATTCCTTTTTTCTGTGATATATCCATTGCTAATGAGAAAAATGTAGAGTTACATTTAAAAAATCAATGATAATTCAGTTTTTCGAAAACGAAAAATGTTGCAAACAATATCTCTACAACATATTACTTGTTCCATTATTCCGCATTGTATAGTGAAAACTGCACTAATCCCTATAGTCATAAGTAAAATTCAAAGCTTCATAGTTTCGCTTTTCGCAAATGGAAATAATGTCACTCCTTAAATCGTTAAGATTTCTCAATTGGAACAATCACAGAGTCTATAAAAACGCCTCAAACTCATTGACTTTATAATTCCAAGTCCGTAAACAAAGCGTATATCACCGAAACTCATTTGACATTAGATGTTCTTAGAATTCAAGGATACAATTGTATACGTAACGTCAGATCTGGACTAACAACAGGAGGTGGTGTCTTAATTCTGGTCAAAAAATCAATAAATCATTTTGAAATACACCTGCCCCTCACCTCCGGCCTAGAAACGGTTGCTATAAGCATTCCTTTTCCGGATAACAATAATATCACGATCATCGCAGCGTACAAACCTCCAAACAAAAAAAACAAATCTCGATGTTCTGCATCGATTCTCTTTTTAACGCAACTCTATCAACGATCGTAATGGGTGACCCCAATGCCAAACATATATCATGGGGCTGGCGTCAGTAATTCCGCGGGTGCGATTCTCTCAAACATAAACCAATTACATCTCAAAATCCACTCTCCCACTGAACCAACTTACTACCCTTTCAATAGCAATATCATTCCAGATATATTAAACATCACCATCTCAAATTTCCAATTATCATTAACCTTTATGTTTTCCATGAACTTGACTCCGACCACAATCCAGTATTACTGACTTCTCAAGTTTTCTGTCCCCATATTCCTCCATAAACCGGGCTACTTACCAATACAAACTAGAAAATATGTTATCTCCCATTAAGATTCTTCAATTCGCAAATGAAATAGATAACGCAGTATCACTTTTTACAAACTCCATAACTAGAGTGGTACTCGAGTCCACCCGCAAGCACCCTTTGCTTCCCCAAAAGTTTTCAAAACCTCCTCTACCCAAGTACTTACAAAACCTAATCAAGGAAAATAATAGAATCAGAAGACTTGGGAATGAACACAGGCTATCACATCTAATAAGTGAGCTCAATTGCCTTATTCTAGTCTGTAGACAATGACTACAAGACTACAATTTCCAACTATATAAAAACTATGTACATCTTCTCTATCGTCCCACAACAGCTCAGTTGAATGAACTCATTTGTCTCTTGGCCCAACTTTGATGTCCCTAGCCGTGTTAAATTTGCGTCCCCTACCGAAGTATATAACATTATTAAAAATCTACCGAGAAGAAAATCCCCCGGACACGAAAATATTTCACCTATTATTTTCAGTTTAGGCTACTTCCTCAAATTATGGAAACATTCAATAGTAGTCCCAATCCCGAAACCCGAGAAAACCAAACGTTACCTTTCAGCTACGGCCCTATAAGCCTTTTCCCAATTCTAGCGAAACAGCAAAAAAGAGTCATCCTAAAGAGGAGAAATGCATTTCTAAAAAAGTCCAAGATTATTCCTTATCACCAATTTGGTTTTGTTTCTAAACATTCTTGCCATCAATTCAGATTAACAGAATTCATTCATTCCGGATTTCAAAAAAAGCACCGCACCATAGCAACCTTTCTCGATGTTAGTCAAGCATTCTACCGAATTTGGCATAGTGGTCCAATCTATAAGTTACGGAAGCTCGGTATCCCACTGTACCTCCTTTCAACCATCCAAAATTTCTTGTCAGATCGTTCATTCTCAGTAAATATTCAGACAAACCTTTCAAAACCTCGTCCCATTTTAGCAGGCGTTCCTCAAGGCTCCCCTCTTTCCCAACTCCTTTCAACATTTTCACCGCCGATATACCCAAATCCCAATTCATAAACACAGCCCAATTTGCATATGACACTTCTTTATTTCTTTCTGGTCCCGATCTAAACACACTGACTGAGCGACTCCAGAGACATCTGCACCTAATCGAACAATGGACTACCAAATGGAGAATCATGCTCAATCCCTAAAACTCTCTCGCAGAATGTTTCACTCTCCGACACCCTTACCATTCTCGTCCACCTAGACAACTCTCCCATTCCTTGGTCCCCATTAAATTCGTCTGTCAAATACCTAGGCTTCTATTTAGACTCAAAATTAACCTGGAAACATCATATAGAAACCAAATTGAAGAGAGCCCATCAGAAACTTCATCAACTTCGACCGACTATAAATTGTAAAAGTAGCTTCAGTCCCGAAAACACAGTGCTCCTATACAAATCCATTCTCCAGCCACTCCTTTACGCATGCCCGGTCTGGTGTCATTCAGCAGCATCCCACACACAAGATACAAGTCTTCCAAAATCGAATCCTCCGCATAGCTACCAAAGCTCCATTGTCAGAAACTCAACCCTCCATTCAGATTTCAGCCTAAAATCAATAAAAGAGCAAATCATTCACGTATTCCTCAATGTCTTTTTCTATCTACCTAACACAACCGGTCCATCCTTTTACAACCTCGGCAAAAATAACCCTCAGTTCCAGAGAATAAAAAATTGATATCCTCTTCATTTATTCTTAAACTGTTTTTCCATGTTTTAATACAAATAATTAACTTCTGCAATTAAAATCATCTCCAGTGATGTTTTGGCGGTACTCTTTAATGATAGTAAAAGTCACCAATCATCTGTAGAACCTAAAGGGTGAACGATGTAAATTCAGTCAAAAATAAATGGATTGAAATGGGAAAGACTAGAGAGTGAACGCTGCAGCAATTGTTGTGTAATGTTTTCCTCTGATTAATACAGTTTGAAACGACATAGTGCTGTTGATTTCGTGGTTCCAGTCCGTGGAGATATCTCCTGTATCAGCGTACTGTCATAGGTCAACGGATTTCATTCAACAGTCAATTCCTTTCTCAGAATCATTTTATCACAGTGATATTATCTCTGCAGCAATCAGCCAATGGAATGAAGGGAATGAGTCATTCCGCAATACTTTTGAATTACAAATAGGTTTTAGTAGAGCTTTATTCACGAGGGAGATAATCTCTCGAGTGAATGAAGCGCAACTGTGAATTCTTGCTGTGAAATGTATTTTCACTGAAATCGCCAACGAAACTCATATTTTTTATTGTCTTTGTTACAGTAAGTTGTCTCATTTATTTCTTCTCCTGTCTGATATTTCTACTGTTACAATTTCTGTCTTTTTATTTCGTTTAATCTGTTTTGTACTGTAGATTCTTTTAAGTTGTAGGATGTTGCAGCATTCTGCAGTATCTCTAATTGATAACTTTCCCGTCAACACTGCTTCAACTGCAGCAGACATAACCTCTTCAGAATTGGAAACCATTTTCAGAAATTGATTTTCTTTGATCTTTTCTGACCATTTTGATTACTCATTAAATACGCCATGAATTTTGTTTTAATGATTTGCATTTAAAAAAACGGGCACTTTAGGACACTGTCCCAAAAAGCCTCATGTTTGTTTCCCAACGAGCGCCATTTGCTTCCTACAATTAAAAGAATTACTTAAAAAAACTAGTTCACTTTTAGAAACCAAGTTACATCAGATAAATGCTTAATGAAATAGAACTATGTGGGTAATGTATTGTTATGACTATTTCAATTGCGAAGATAAATCCTCTTGCCAATGGTAAAAATCCAAATTTATCGCAAACGTCTAAAAGGATATTTCCTTGCACAGATCATCGGTTGGAGAATATTTGAATTTGAGTATTGTTCCACAGAATAAAAGAACAGTGTTGCAAATAGCTCTTATCACAAAAACAAATTTTCTTCCTCAAACAGTAGAGATCTCTTGATGACTCAATGTGTCCCTTGTCCAAATGACCCCCACTCCCCCTTGCGTATGTATTTCTGTCGGAAAAGTTGTTGACGATATGTGTTTAATGCTTTAATTAATATTCATATTAACAGATATTATAAATTGATTTGCGTTTTTGATGAGACGGAAAGGCTACAAGTCAAAAAATCTAAAACTTTTACAAAGTTTCAATTTTACTGATTTGTTTAAGAAGCTTGTATATACATATAAACAATAAATACTATCAGTATTTATTGTTGGTGGTTGGTTTTTAACTTACGTAAATGTATTCTCTTGGACTTACGGTATATTCAAACTCTTTCTTTCACAGGTTGTAATAATGGGAGTCGCTGGTAGGTGCAGAATTAATAAATTATCCGAAATGACCATTGACGATGTGCAGGACAAAGAGTCAGTTTTTACAGTCAAAATTCCTGATACTAAAACCCATAGACTATGAAACGAATGTTCACAATTGGAGATGAAAAAGGAGTTCAATAGTTAGAAAGTACATGTCATTCCGTCCATCTACAACTAGTCATAAGCATCTTCTTTTTAGTTTTTGCAACCAAAAATTTACTGCTTAACCGGCACGAAAAAATTCTTTTGGAAAAATGCTTATAATTATAGCGAAATTTTTAAATCTGCTAAATGAGAACATATATACAGGCCATTACTATCGGCGCTCGTCTACAATTTTCGTGGCAGGTGCTGGAGCTGATTTATTAACGATAGAAAGACATGAGGGTTGGAATGAAATTCTGTTGCAGAAGGATATATTGATCGATCTCTACAAAGTAAAATTGGAGTTTTCGAGAAGATCCTACACGTCAAAACTGCAATAATTGTACAATAAATATACATATATTCCCAATTCAGTTGCTCAACAAGAAAGAAGGCAATTTGACTTGCGCTGTTGACGTTGCAGCTGCAGCTGTAGATTCGTCCTGTAGATTAGTTGTCACGTTCTAACAATATCTACAAATAGACTGAAAACGCAAATGTGTTTTTTGAATTGTTCGTTGAGCGCTTTCTTCGTTTACTCGCGTTCGGTGTTACTGAGGGCCGTACATATGTTACGATGTTTTCTTTACATTCTTGCTATACGGATACAATGAAAGAAGAGCGTGCCGCGCCCAGGAATGGAACCCTCTGCCTCGACAGATTTCGAGTTCCGAAGCGTGAGATTGCCCTGGCCCGTCGGTTCCGACTTACTGCACAAACGTGCAAGAGCAATTGCCTCCCCTTCGGTACTCGAACTGCAAATTTGGGAAACTACCGCATTTTACTGCCAGATGCCGTTTCAATGGCACATTTTATTGCGAGTTTTGTATTGCTGAAGGACATGTTACATCAGAAAAATCTTTTTTCGCAGCATATTTTTAAGGCAGTGACAAGTGATAATACGCCGAAAAATAGTTTCTGTCTTGTTTCAGTTGCTCAGACTTTACGATACATTCTCGGGGATGCAGAAAATTATGTTAGAGATATTGTAGTGAAGTTGTGTTTCAAAACGGAGACTGAGTGTCTAACCTGCAACACACTGTGCTGGATACTCAGATTGATATTAAATTTTACAACTTATTGTTCGGACAGAATTACAGCGGAAGTACCACAAAGAGGGAAGGGCTATTTGATCAACTCTCTTCCTCCTGGGTTCGTTGTGGGATGTCATTGTCGAATCGCGACATCGTATGCTTTGGGAAACTGGAGAAAGCCGTTGACCTTCTCAGTCAAGCGAAAGAACTAACACTCGCTCTCAGCCCTCTGTCTAAACATACCAGGATAATGATTGTGAGACAAAATCAAAAGGTTTCCTTCCTTGAATAACATGATTGGTAAACTCAAAATTATTTGTTATTAATATATGTAAATATTAAATATTCCTTAGATTATTACATTTAGTAAACAATTAGTAAACATTTCAAGAGATTGATATACAGTTCGTAGCCAGATTTCCCTAAAATTGTTATGTCAAAGTTATGTCATTGTCTTGAAGAAAATGTTTTCCTATGCAATAATAGTTGTTTTGCATTGTTCATTCAACTGCCCAGAAAGGACATATTCACTTAAAATCAATAACATATCTGAGTTTCAGCGTCTTTTTTCACATTATCATGGCGCTGTATCTCCTTACCTGTTCAGAAGCTTCCAACTTGTTAAACATGAAACTTGCAAGAAGTGTTATGCTTTTGAAAATTTGTGACAATACAATTTTGCCAAAAATTAAGTGGAAGTGACTGAAATAAGCTTTATTTTTGGTCGCATGAACTGCAAGATCATTAGCGACCATATACACAATTCCTTACAAAGCATATTATAATTTGATATCATTTTGAAATTTGAAAATATTGGATGTTTTAGTAAGTAATTTGGAAATACAATTTGAGAGAGAATGCTTCTTGCGTAATTTTGAAGACACTTGGCAGTGTATTAAGATATGCTGAATAGTTATTGGGATGTTACATGATATACAAATTCATGGAGATTCTTTCTTAAAGAGATGTGAGCGGGTAAGAAGAATGGATGCTATTCTAAATCTTGCGAGAGAAGAATATCCTTTTCTTGTTTGAAGTGAAGGAGCGTCACTATCAAAGATACTTCTTTTGTTTTGGTAGAGGTGACTAGGATGATTATACCACATAGTGTTCCATTGGAGTTTATTATGTCCATGGAGTTCTCTTGGTGTCGTTTTGTGAACTTGTTTTTCTTGAAGAGGGAGTTTAGTTGATTCCTTAGCAGATATGTCTACCAGGATATTATCTTGGGTGCCTTATGGGATGGAATTCATGAAAGAATGATGTCTTTATTATATAAATCAGTGTAAATATTGATGATGTCATTTGTAATTGCTTCATTGTTATTTAAATTACTTAGTCAATTTAGGACACTCAATGAATTAGTAAATACAATATATTTATTGTCTTCTCTTTCTTGAATTTATTTGAGGGCAGCAAGGATAGCATAAGCTTCGCAGAAAAAATTGAGCAGATATCATGTAAACGAGTGCGAAGGATGTTTTCTTTAAAAGATATATTGTCAAAAGACAGCGATCCCAGATCCAAACTTGGAGAGCGAACCATCTGTATAAATTTGTATATAGTTTTATTTTGGTTCTTTAGTTCGTTGAATAGGGATTGACAAACAGTATCGTCGGTGTCTTCTTTGATGAAAGAGTCGAGACTTGTATTTATTTCGTGCAATGTGTCAAGCCATGAAGGGCGGAGTATTAGATGAGTAGGATGGAATGAATGTCAAGTTCTTGAAGAAGTGTATCCAAGACAGTGGTTTTGGAAAGTTCTTTTTTTTATTTATTGATATATATATATATATATATATATATATATATATATATAGTTGAAGATTGGGTTATTTGATTTTGAGGAAATTTTCCATGAATTAAGTAAAAAATAATTTTTTTGGGGTATTCGAAAGGTTCACTGTTAGCCTCTGCATATATACTATAGATTTGGCTAGATCGAAAAGCATTCAATGCTAATCTATGACCTGAGGAATGTAAAGAGTTTAGGGATGTTAATAAATATGAAGTAGCTGACTGGTATACAATATATCCATAGTTCAATTTTGATTGTATTAATGTGCGAAGAATATTTTTTGTCGGCTCTTGGTATGATATGTTACATGATATACTAGGAAGTAGATGAAAGAGATTTGATGTTCATTCGTTTTAGATATTCTATTTTCAAGTTGGTGATATGGGATATCCAGGTTCATTTATTGCAAATTGCATTCCTAAAATTGTTACAACAATAAATACGTTGAGATTTTATCGTGAGGTAGAGTAGATCATTTAAGTTTTTCTTTTTATTAAAGATAACGTTTTGAGATTTTGATGTTTTGAATCCTGTTTCATGAGTACAATCTACAAGTTTGTTGAGGATTGATTGTGCTCGTTATTGGGTGGTGGGAATGTTATTTTCACTAACTGTATGCTGCAAAGAAATATACTTTTAAGAGGTCGAGGGACTTGCAAAGTAATGTCGTTGATTGCGATTAATAACAATAACACGCTGATGGCGGACTCTTAAGAGACGTCGTTTTGGATTTATTTGTTAGATAATGTATTATGAAATAGAACACGTGTAGATCTACAACACATTTTAAGAAATTTGCTACAAATATCAAGATATTACCAGTTATTCACAATTGCAGTAATATGTTAATAATTCTATCTCTTCAAACGATGCCACTGTCATAAGCCTTTTATATCAAAGCTTATAGCGAGTAGATGTTCATGATTAATGAAGGCATTACAAATAACACTTTCTATATCACTTTGTATGTATCTATACAAGAGCGACGATGTCGAAATTCCATTTGAAGCTATGAAAGTTTGTTGCTAATTTCTAAAAACAATTTAAATATTTTGCATATAATTTTCTCCAAAAGCTTGCATAGGGTATTAGTAGGTGAAATACGTCGATAATTATCAGGAAGGTTAGGACTCTTATCTCTTAAGTATTGGAAATTTATTTGACTAGCAGAACCTGGCCGATGTCCTGCTCTTTCTTTACCCATTCTCTTTTTCCGTCTCTTATTTCCCCTCTCTGTTTCCCCTTTCACTTTTCCCCACCCTTTCTTCTTCTCTTTTCCCCCCATAATAATTTATTATATTTCCATAAATATGTTCAATCCCTGATATTTCCATTTTTTAATCAGACAATTTAGTGAATAGTTTGACAATTGGAAAAGAGGTTTTCCTAATAATAATTTGGAATAAACATTTGGAAACCCTGTAAACGATAAACTCTGGAAATCCTGTAAACATAGAATCACTTATATGTGTTATAATTTAGTTCTACCTTTCATTTATTTACTAGTAATATGCAAATACATGTAGTATAAATGTGTATAAATGTACATAGTACCGTCGGATCTCTATATATCGAATCTGACGGTCCCTTGGATAATATTCGATATATATACATACATATATATGTGTATATATAAATAAATTTTGCGATCTCCTCCTACAGTTTCGGGATTTTTGAAAATGTTTTCGAGGTTTTTCATTGTAGTTTAAACTGAAACTACTATACTTCTATACTTCTGCGCCACTATCTCTCTCTCTTTTTGCTTACCACTGTCCACATCTTGAATCAAGTTCACTTCAATCACTCTTCTCATCGTTCCGTGGCGTCGGGCGCATCTGAGCTGAGAGGAACAGTGCGCCCATTTTGTCTCCTTACTCTGCCACCAGGCAACGTTAGTGACTGGACCTTCCATTAGCTGTTTCTTTTTACCTACTGTATACAACATTCGTACTCAATTTGCTCTTGGCCGAAGCCACGGGAGGTTGTACACGTTTTGTTCAGAGAAGCATTACTCCTGAAGTCGCCACGTCTTTTAAGGTGCGTAATTTCAAAACATTTTCTGAAAAATTATAAATTTAACTTATTTAAACGCTAAATAATGCGATAATATGAAATTGAATAATAATAAAAATTAAGCGAAAATATCTTTGTTATCCGGGCCTTTCCAGTACAGTGCGCCCATACATGTAATGATTTTCTTTTTCTTTCATTTTTGTTCCAGCTTTTCTGCAAAACACATGTTCCAAAACTTTTAATTTAAGTAATCCTAAACATTTAGAAGAAGAAGTGTACCTGCTAGACGGGGACGATGGCAGTGATCAAATCTGTAATGAGGACTTGTGGTGAGGAAAGTGATGACGCTTCTGAAGATGAGATAGAAAAACGAAACGCGGAGACGATACCTACATGGAGGAGGGTGAAACTAATGAAGATGAAGAAGATGTAGGTACTAATTCTTTTTAGGGGGGATAGATATAACTTCCAAGTGAGATAAATATCTTCCGCCGAGATGTCTACGTAAGTGATCCCATAACGTGATTACACATGTACCTGGAGTCAAAAGGAATGCATGTACCTGGAGTCAGAGGAAATCGGCAAAGTCTCGAGGAACGTTGGGGGAAAGAGGGAGACGGTATTGAAATTTTCGGACGTGATGAATATCAAACGATTCAAAACTCTTGTCCGTTGTCTTCATTTTGATGATCGAAATACATGGGAAGAAGGGGAAAAAAGATGAACTTGCTCCAGTCCGTGATATTTTTCAAATATTTGTGGAAGAGTTACATTCCTGGGAAGAATGTCACCATTGATGAAATTGTTCCGGGGTTTTGAGGAAAATGTTCATTTCGACAGTTCATACCGTCAAAACCTACTAAATACGGTATTAAATGTTTTGCTAAATACGGTATTGAATGTCTCACTGACGCAAAATGCGTTATACCTACATTCTATAAATTATAACTGGGAAATAACCTGCAGGATTCTTGTTCGTCAACAACAAGCCAAGTGACGAGGTAAGGAGAATGGGTGAGCCCTTGTTTGGATCTGGTCGCAACATAACCGCTGACAATTGGTTCACTGCCGTGGAACTCGACGATGATTTAAAAAAGAAAGACTTTCCTATGTTGGGACTGTCAGAAAAAATAAAAGCAACTGCCATCAGAATTTGTTGCTACTAAAGAAAGAGAACAATTCAGCAGCTTCTTGGACTTCAAAGATGGAATGGCTGTAGTATCACATGTTCCACGCCCAAAGAAGAATGTGATTCTGATATCAACGATTCATAATGGCAACGACGAACCAGACTCTCAAGGACAGTAAAAAACAGTAACATCACATTCTATAATTAAACTAAAGGAGGCGTTGACACAGCAGACAAAATGTGCGTTACATTACACGTGTCCGCGAAATATCAAGAGTCGTCCACTGATAATATTTTTCACGATGTCGAATGTGGGTGGTATTAATGCACAAGTAATTTATCTTGGCATTGACTTATAACCGTTGCGCAAAAGGGTGTTCCTAAAACAATTGTCCCATGAACTGGTAATTGGAGAGCTAGATCGAAGACGTTTGAAAACTGTAGGAAGTCGACTTACAGAACAAGCTCAAAAGAGGAGGTAAATACTCCCTCCCCCAAGAGGAGGTAAATACCTTCCCCACAACCCCTAAGAGACGTCGATGCTCATCCTGTACCAGTGAAACGAGTTTGAGGAGAATAACTAATCATGTGTGCGAGCAATGCGAAAAACCTGTCTGCGTATCCCATATCAATATGGTGTATGATCGATGCTTTGCAGACGAAGGAACTGAGCTCCTCTGCCAGTGATGCACTCTTATTCACGACTAAATATTCATAATATTTACTTTTAATGTTTTATCACCTGTATCTAACTTGTTATTTTTCTTTGTTTATGTTGTTTGTGACGAGTGAAAATTTGTTTAAGTAATACCATCAATTACACTTTTTTTACATCACATTTAAAATTTTGGATCCTTTGGACATTTCCACTGATGACGTTATTTCATTGTATCTTGTTAAAATTGGTTAATAAGGCGTTATGTTTTCTTGAACGTATGCTCAGGAGGCACATTGCGCCCAAACACCAACATCAGGAAGTTGCGCCTGAGGGGGGGTAAGTGTGTAACAGAAAACTGAATCTGCGCTGAACTGACGAACTAATATCGTAAGGCAGAACCGTTAGACCAAGGGGCCCGCGATTGACCTTCAGATCGCTTTGGCGTATTCATTCCCACGATTGACAAGTTCCCTCGGAGAGGGAAAGGGGTGAGTTACAAGAGACAATGAGAAAGCTGATAACTGTACAAAACGTGTTTGTCCAGCATATATATATATATATATATATATATATATATATATCATAAATATTAATTCAATTATACAAATGTCGAGGAGGTTATATTTTTCTCAGTAATTGTATTCTCCTTCCAAATTAAACAATACTACTTTTTAGAAAACATAATTTATGGCGTGTATTGTGCATTTTTATTTTATGGAAAAATCAAGTCAAGTCAGAAAATTAGTTCGATATACAGAAATAATTTTTGAAATATAGACAGATTTTCAAACAGAATTTTCAGGGGACCGAAAAAAAGTTCAATTTAAAAAGAATAAATGGAGGTCCAACTGTATTTATGTAAATAAAAATTTTAATGGCATAGAGAGCACAGAAATGCTCTTGGTGCCCTTTCATTTTAGGCTACACATGGGTATGACTACAGTAATTGTCGCAATGACGATCCATAGTTATGTTCATTTTGGCGTTGGCCAAATACTTTCACGTCTTTATCATTGCTATTGACTAAATATTTGCAAAATATTAAATTCCTCTTGACTCCATTGACAGGCTTTTGTTGTCTCTTGCAATTAGGCTTCTTCTGACGTTGATCTGAACTCATGAGGAAAGAGCAGTATCAAAAAACTGTATCCTCTAAAGTAAGAGATATTTTGAGATTGATTGATAAGGCCGCCATATCAAATTATTTTAAAATACAAAATCAGTTAAAAGAAATAAAATTTTGGAACACTATACAGATTTGAGGAAATAATATTTAAAAGTGAAAAAATAATACACATATTCAAAACAATACTTCGTTAAAAAGACACGATGGTATACACAGCCTAGCAACAGGCTAAGTAACGCCTTACTTATGTGACTTTGTCTCGTGAAGGAAGTCAAAAAGTGTGTGAGAGTGAGAGAGCGAAAGAGGAAGATCGTTATCACCGAGGATTTGTTTTAGAGAGGTAAACTTTATGCAAATAGGAGAACCTTCATGATGCATTGGAATGCACAAAAATACTGCATCAATGAAAGAAGAACCAGCAGTGTACTTCGGGACATGACTTCATGTGTGGAGATTTGTTCTCACGTATGAACCGAAATGTCACAGAGCATACAGATCAGATTGTAGATAGTGAGGGGTATAAGATATTAGACAAGATCAAAACAATAAGCAGAAGATAAGATGTCTGCGAATAGTAAGTTAGTGTCAGAGGGTTGGTAATGGTTCTAAAATGTTCGCTGTAAAATGTGATATGCGCGGAAAAAATATGTGGAAGCCGAAGAAACAGGAAGATCAAAATATACAGTGGTTTATCACGAAATGGCTAATGATCTGGTGAACTGAATAAAATAAAAACATCAACGTAACACTGATAGAAATAATTAATTACACGTGATAACTGCGACGTGGTGCCAACGACTAATTCCTAAAATTCTGGAGAGAAGCGTGATTAAAAGCCAGTGTACCGTTTCAAACGGCGCAATGTGTTCGAAGCGAATTATATCAGATGGTAACGAAAATCCACTCCAAAATAATATTGGTTAACAGGAGACTACAGCCGATTTATAAGTGTAAGATACACAAGATGCGAAGTTAATTGCTAGGTGTACCAACATAGCAGAAACAACTTCAATATAAACGACATTCATGCCTCTAGCAGAAGAATCTCGAATAACGCAAGAGCCTAATGCCATCTATCGTACCAACTCTCAATCAACCAAGTTGGTGGCGCCATCTCAACCCACCAAAACGGCACTCCCGGTGCCAGACACAAGAATAGCGACTTAGTAAGACAAGGCCACGAAAGAAGTTGATTGATTGTTCCGTTCATCCGGGCGCGTCAAACGCTAAGGTCATTAGACCCGTAAGTCGAGTGCAAGTTTTTCCCTCGGGAGGTGGCAGTGATCTTCCCCCGCTGGACAGCGAGATCCGTGGCCGACCTGCCATCAACTAGCGGAGTTTTCCCCAATTAGGTATCTCTCTCCAGCGAGGCAGCACCCCAGCCGGGACAAGCGCGAAGCTCCTGACCGGTCTCCCGGCATTGTGATAGTATATTGTATGAGGATAGAACAAAGAAGAGGAAGGAAAGATTGCTCACGATCAGAGGTCCGTATGTTAGAGTACTGCTCCGGCATTCGCCTGGTGTTGATCACAGAGACAACGGAAAACTACAGATTAGAACAGCCGGCCGCAAGAATTCTACAAACAGCGACTGAATTCGACCTAGCTGACAAGCTAGCGTTGAAAATCCTTCCTCCGTTGGGACTCGAGCCTAGGACCTCGCGCTCAGAGCCACTGCAGTGAAAACAGTTGATGCCCTAATCCACATCTCCCGGAACGACAAAAGTAACATGACAGGCACAGGAATGTCCAATCCAAAAAGAATCAAATCATAAGATAAAAGGACAAAAACGGAAAAAATGGTGGGTGAAATTCCAAATGCCAAACTAAGAGCAAAGTAGAGAAGAAACAAAAAATAAAAAAGCAAAATTAAGGACTGACTTTCAAAAAGCACATGCTCAAATTAAAAAGTATAAATTGGAAATAGACAAAAAAACTGAAGACGAAATGTCTTAGCAAGATAACAAAAAGATGGAACAGCATCATCATTAAAGCAAATAATATAGAATTTTGACACTATAGAAATGCAAAAAACAGAAATAAAAAGACTTTTTCAATATCATTGGCGTAGATTACGAATTCATTCAAATCGCGCACATTGAAAATAGTTGAGGAAAGAGACAGTATTAGGATTAAAATGCTCTCTTTAAATTACAAATTTAATGTATTATAAAAACAAACACCCCCACCTAAGGAGTACATGATCTTAACGTTGGTGGTGGAGTTTGAGTACCCCACCATGACCCTGAGAGCTAAGCTGGCGGTAGCGTAGCTACTGGTAGGGCCTCCCTTGCTGGACGGGTCGAAGGAGAGGGGTCAGACGAAGAAATACTCCTGAAGAGGACCTCAGCGGAAGTCCCGGCGAAGACTATTTCTGCACAAACAGCTGTAACCCATCTCCCCATCGAGGACAAAGTCTCTAATGGCCAGAAAAGGGCAGAAGGAGCAGCCCCCCCCCCATGTCGGGTTAGTGCGCATGGTGGTTTGTGATAAAACCATAAGACAGCAGCCCTGTCAGGTCATAGTCCCGCGAAAGGCTACTTTACCTTAAGGTTTTCCCACTAAGGTTACCCTAAGGTTATCTTACCGGGAAAAATTCTTACTCGAACGCTTCAAGTGAAACAACAGCACGGTCACTATAACAACTCTAGGAAAAATGATTGGGAAAAATAGAAAAAGCTCCTGGTGTAGATGACATCAATGCAGAAGTGCTAAAATATGGAGGTGAAAATATGAAGAACAGACTTGTTGAACTACTTAATAATTGTTGGAGAAAATGCCAAGTACCTGATGCATGAAAAAAAGTCATCTCTCTTTTTAAGAAAGGGAATAGAAGCCAACTACGGAATTACAGAGGAATAAGCCTGTTGAACAATGCTTATAAAGTTTATACAAAAATAATAATGAAACGACTCACAGCAATCTCAGATACACTGCTTTTGGAAGAACAAAGTGGTTTTCGACAAGGAAGATCATGCACAGATAATGTGTTAACCATAAACCAAATAATAGAAAACAGACGAGAGTTCAATTTAGAGATCCACATAGCTTTTATAGATTATGAGAAAGCGTTTGATAGAGTTAATCGTGAACTTCTCTGGCAGATTCTTCGAAAAGGGGCTATCTCCATTATCCTCTATCACAAAACAAGCATTAATTTACAAGTTGAGAACAAAATGTTTGAAAAGATAGAAATAAAGAGAGGTGTCAGACAAGGGTGCAGCTTGTCCTATTTTGCTTAATATTTGTATTGACAACACTCTATGAGAATGGAAAATTTTAAATAAACCAAGTATTTGGATAAACCCAAATACACCTCTACAATCACTTCTGTATGCTGATGACCACATAATTATAGAAGATAACGAAATAAGTCTGCAAAAATCCTTGTACCAGCTAAATAGAATATGCAAACCATATTGTCTCTCAATATCTGTCTCTAAAACTAAAGTGATGGAATGCAGTGGCAAATATCCTATCACAACTAAAATAATAATAGAAGATAAAGTAATAGAGCAAGTAAAAAATTTTAATTATTTGGGTTGTGATATCACAGACGACTACAGTGATGATATGAAAACAAAATTACGTTTCCAACATACTTGCGGAAAAATAAACAAATACCTTCGCAATAAGACTAGAAAAGAGACACTATTAAAATTTTATAAAGTCAAGGCAGTACCACAACCGCTTTACGTGTGTGAATCATGGACAATAAGAAAACAAGATAAAATGAAGATACAAGCCTCTGAAATGAAATTCCTCCGGAGAGTAAAACGCTGCACCCTAATGGATAAAATAAAAATGAAGATATAAGACAGAAATTAACATATTTTCTATTAATGAAACATAAATGAAAACAGATCACGATGGGTACATCACTTAGGAAGAATGTCTCGCGAAAGGATCCCCCGACATGCCATTCGGTACAGACCAAGGGGAAGAAGGGACATTGGCCGTCAACGATTGAGATGGTGTTATGAAGCCGGAACAGGGAATCTCCCTAACCCGTGAAATGGCGGAGAAGAAGAAAAACAACCGCAAACTGAAAGGACATAACTGCTTTCTTGAAAACGACCTAACCAAACGAGAAGAGATTTTTAGGCAACTATTCGAATGAAATCAAAAGAAATAAGACAAATGGAAAACTCAGTTAAAACCGGATAAATGAAAATTCAGGTAAATCGCAGAAGAGTTCATTGGACATCACGCTCCAAAATGCTGACTAAACCCACCCTACTGATGAACCACAAGAGAATGAGTCAGGAACAACAAATTGCAAAAACATACACAGGAAACAACACTTACATCAGGAGCAAGCGAATACTTCCAAAGAAAAATCAGAAACAAGATCTTCACAAACCAACGCAAAAAAACTAAAGAACTCGTACAGTACAAAAGATTGAGAAAAGGAGAAAAACACTGCTCACTCTCAATAGCAAATCTCATTGTGAAATCACTAGCATAACTTTTGATGCTAGAGATATAGAACGAGACGTAGAACTCGAAAAAGCATTGAAGCATATTTAATATGATGTCTTAGGATTGGGATATCTGAATTAATTTCCATATTAAAACCAAAAATTGTAAAAATAAAAATTATGATTATACAAACCTACGCCACTACCATAACTTTGGAAGAGGAATAGGCTAACTTCTATGAAACACCCGACAGGGACTTTAACCTGTGCAGAGGTCAGAAAACCTTCGTAATCGTCGGTTTTAACGGAAAAATTAAAAAAAAAACCTTAGTGGAGGAAATTTGTGGGCATTATGGAACAGAGAAATTGTGTGATAGATGTGCAGACTACTTTAATTCTCGAAAATTCAAAGACTAAAAATCATGAACACAGTTTTAAATGTAGATACGTGAACGTGAAATTTCCCAGACGGAAGAAAAACAATGAAACATTATTATCTGATAGACGATTTGAAATGAGTACTTAGCATAGAAATTAAAAATGACTTCAACTACTCGTCTGATCACAGAAAGTTATGCTTAGAAATTAGAATAAAAAGAGATAGAAGCAAAATTTTCAAAGAAGACTGTAGTGTGTGAAGTAGACACTATTAAATAGATCCACTAAATCATAAACCCAGATTTCAAAATGAATATACAAACCTCAACAAGTAAAAAGAGCAATACGTGAAGTTTCTAGGAACCTTACCACAAAACTTATAAATGACATAATGCAGGAATCTAAATCAGTCAAGAAAATGAAAAGCAAAGTAAACGAAGTAACACCTTGGATGTTCTATATTAAAAAATCAAACCAAAAGGATTCGTCAAGTATTGAAATATGTGAGATGCAACACTATTTTATCATAAAATTTACAACATTAAAGCTAGAGGAAATTGAAATCTATAAACATTCCGACCATAATGCCGAAGATGAAGTATCACCAAAAAAACAAAGCAAGTAAGAATAGCGAACTCAGAACTCAAAAGAATGACAACCTCAGGAGGAGATGGTGTGACAAACTAACTTTTAAAAGCTTGTCCAACTGAAGCCACCAAAAATTACTGTTTAATTTCTGAGTGTTTAGTGACATTTTAAAACAAGAATTCCTAGATCAACGACTATAAAACACAATAACACTAATGCGTAAAAATTAATCAAGAAAATTCTTTAAAAAAATTAAATTAAGCAGCCTAATGTCAAATTTCTACAAAGTATTCTCCAAAGTATTACGACGATTAACAAGACTACTAGATGAACAACAACCACATGAACAACCAGGGTTCAGATCAGGACACAATACAGTGGATAACCTTCAAGCTGTAAATCAAATTATCGAAACATTAGAAAAAATTAATTTGAAATTGTATATTGCCTTTGTAGACTTCACGAAAGCATTTTCATCGTACTGAATACTTAGCATTATTTCAAGCACTAGAAAATCAAGGCGTTCAAAGAAATGTATCAGACATTTGGCAAAACTATATGCACAGAG
Organism: Acheta domesticus; assembly: GCA_031308135.1. Lineage (NCBI taxonomy): Eukaryota > Metazoa > Arthropoda > Insecta > Orthoptera > Gryllidae > Acheta > Acheta domesticus. The sequence goes on along the minus strand of JAHLJT010008446.1, from coordinate 167,038,067 downwards.
TAAGGCAAAAGTAAAAACTGAAAGGGAAGGAGACACATTGAGTAAAGAGAGGAGTGAGATAAGGGGACCCAATCTCTCCCAAATTTTTTCAACTTTAGAAGACAACATTTTTAGGCATGTGCACATATATTTCGGAAAATTACTTTATTTCGGCAACAGACTGACAAAAGAAATATCCAGAAGGCAATCATTAGCATGATCGAAATGTTTATCCTTCAACAAAAAGTGAACTTCAAGATTAAAAAAGCTATCATGGATACTTGTATTCTACCATCACTGGAAGACAGTGTGCAATCACAAACAAATACAAAATGTCACTCGTAAGATGACAACGCAAGATGGAGAGAAAAATCGTACGAATTGCATTGAGAGATAGAAATTTAACTGCATTTGGGAATGATCCGGTTGCAATTAATTAACAATAATAATATAACTAAATTAGTAAGAAAACGGGTATAAAAGACGTAGTGCAATAATTCAGAGAAACTGAAATGGAGATGGGTAGGACAAGTGGCTCTGGGGCAAGAATAAAAAAGATGGGCAGCTACAATATTCTGGAACCCAAGATTTGGATGGAGATGGCAGGGAAGACAAAGAACGAGCAGAGGTTCATGTGTGGTGTCGTGCAGCACGAATTAGAGAAGTAAGGAGATGCATTATAGAGAACATTTCGCACTAGATGTGTGATGTCATTGGTGTATGTATGTATATTTCGATTCGTGTGTTGCTTGTGTTTCGAATTAATATTGAATATATGTATTGTGTGCTAATCAATATGTGATATGTTGCTGTTGCTCATTTAATAATTCTGTTAGTGGACCTTCACATGATGGTATAGGTGTGTAAGGTATTATGTGCTTTTTACCGTATTTACGTATGCTTATTACGTATTGATCTATCTAGAGGAATTGCACATTGAAACGCTCAGAAAGTGGTAATTCCTTATCAATTATCGATAATTGGGTCATTTCACACCTTTACAAAAGTTTGTAGCTGTTCTCGCCCGTACTTTCAAGCAGAATTATGCGAAAAATGCCAAAAATATTTTGAATTTTTTCAATTTTTGAAAATTCAGATTTTTTAACACAAAAGAGACCTGCACCATTCACTTAAACATCCCTCACACTATCCATCAACAAAATTTGTTCAAAAACGTTCTCGATCAGGTTTTCCATCCACTTTGCCTGGTCCTTTGAGCAAATGCTGAGATAGCCTTTTGTTTTGTTCAGTACATTAATGTAACTTCACTACCTGTGCACAATTTCTAGAGTTCAGTTGGCAATATAGTCATTCAAGTTATCGTTCGCCATGTTCTCGCGGCAGTAACTCGATTTCTTCATGAAAGGCACGACGATGGATCATAGCCAAACTCTGTAACTTTTTTCCTTTGCAAATAGTTTTTGTTACATACAAGTTAGTATTTTTCACATCAATTCTTGCCAAAAACGTTCGTTTCCACTTGTGTTCATAATACAAGTTGTACAGAGTGGTTACAATTAAACGTTCCCTTTTTAACCGGCTATTTGTGCCAAGTGCAGGATCGCACGTCCCGGAAACATACTGTGAACATGAAGACGGCATGAATACGCAATTCAATGGAAACAGCATTAACGTGCTGCACCAGACCATTACATACCGGTAGCATTACCGCCACAAAAGCGGCTAATTATGGCGCCCATCAGGGTCCAGAAAGGGCAGGATTGCATTCTACACAGATGACCGAAGCATATACACAGGTATGCTTGATACCTCTCTTGCTCTGCTGCACTTCATATCAGCATGCTTGTGAATGTTCCCCTGATAAACCCTGCCTTCAAGGTAGCCCCACAACCAGAAATCACAGGGAGTGAGGCCAGGTGATCGTGACGCCCAGCCATTGGAAACGAACTGCTGATAATGCGATGTTACCGAATGTGTTGCGGAGAAGCAGCTACACTTGACGAGCAATGTGCGGTGTGGCCCCTCTTGCATGAAAACTTGAGTTAATACGTTTCTCTCCTGGAGGGTGGGTATGGCATGCTGGCAAAGCATATCGCAGTAGCGCTGGCCAGTCACACTGCACGCCTTTGGCCCTTGAGCGTCAGCCACTTCAAAAAAGAATGGGCCAATAATGAACGTCGCCATTAAGCCACAACATACGGTGACACATTCACCATACAGAAGAATTTCATACACACTGCCTGCCGGTGAAGATCCCCACAATCGGCAATTCTGTGTGTTCACCTGACCCGTCAGAGAAAGATGTCCCTCAACTGTCTATAGGATGAACCAATTCCAGGCCTCCTCAACTTCACTCCTTGCGAAAAAAATGGAGAGCGAAGTCAACACGTTGTTGTGCGTCCGGTGGTGCAAGCGCCTATACGTTATATATCATGTACGGATACCATTTGAGAATGGTTCAAAGCACCTTCCACTAAGTGGCCCAAGGGACGTTTAACACCGGGGCACAGCACGCACACTGCTTAACGACTGGGAATTGCGCGCAGCATTTTTGTCAAAGCAACAGCCATTTCATCAACCACCTGTGGTTCCTCCGGTCGTCGGCCTCTCCCCTGAGCAACATCCAGTTCCCCAGTTGATTCGAACTACATCATGTTCCGCAAAGGAGGTGGAGAAAGAGGACCCTTCCGCAATCCTTTCAGCCGTCGATATTCTCAAAGTGCAGCTGCAGCCTTACTGTTGTTTTGATAAATGTTTTACAAATAATGCCCTGCTCCGTTTGTCCGAACCCATGTTGACTCGTCAATTAGTGCACGGTGACAGGTCAGGTGTGTGCGATTATTTAGCACTATGGTGGCAATATTTGGCAATACTTGGAACTGGCTAATGCCAGTGTGACGCATAGAAATCTTGCATCTCATTCTCTGGACATAACTACTAGCAAGTTTGGCACTCGTACTATAATTCGTTTCCTTGTTCGGTAGGGAACGTTTAATTATAACCCCCTGTATGTAGGTCAGAGTAGACATCCGAATGTTAAAGAAACCGCGCACAGATTACACTTCTCCCCATAGTATATCACTCATAGTTTTTCAATATTTTTGGACATTAAATAAATAAATAAAATGTGAAAGATATTACGTGAAACCTCATCGCCGATCTCTTTATTTGTAATATTACTAATAAAAGTAGTTATTATTATGAGATACACTCAATTCCACCGCACCCGTTGCTCGAAGGCTTGAAACCTGGAAATTAAACAAGGAAATCTTAATAAAATTAAAACAAACACAAAATATTCATGGGAAGTAAATTAATAAATATTGAAAATAATAATTAGTAAAATATAATGGTTCCTTAAAATGAGAATGTTGGCATTTCTTCTTTTCTGAATGTGATATTTCACGAGGATGAAACCAGAAAGAAAGATTGCCCAAGAACAGAACTCTTCCTCAGAACTACAATCGCCGCATTCCCCCTCCGCGGAACTTGACACGACTGCCGGAGGGTTGATAAAAGTAAATGCGAAGTCAAATGTATTTCGTGTGGCTGCCAAATTGCCACAACAAGACCAGGTGCTCCCAGACATGGGTTGCGAGATAAAATAAAAGACCTATACTTGCCCCACTGGGAAGCGTGGCGCTCCTGCGAGCACGGGGTCACTTCCGCTGACTCCGCTGTCATTTCCCCTCCAAATCAAGAAGGGGTGTTCATACGCAAGCGGCGCGTCACAGGCTAGAGTTGCTTCGTACGAAAATATGCCACATTTCGCTGTGTCAAACAACCAAGGTTGGAATTATAAATATAGTTTTTACTATTTATTACTATTTCATATTAATTTTCTTTTCAAATTCTGCTTTGTATAAACATTTTTGCCCATGGGCAGGGAAATATTTGAATGCCGAATTCTTTCCTTGTTTTTGTTTTATTTTTTTATTAAGGTGCTTGTCTATCTGAGTTTTAAAATTTTTATTTGTGGCGTATATCATCATTTAAACATGCTTACACAAATATTAAAAAATATATTAAGTATTTCATCAATAATGCCCTTTTCCTTTCCAAAAACTGGGCATGATTTGGGACATCATAACTAATGAACCGTTAACAAAATTTTGACGATTCTTTTTTAAGATTGTTACTTGGATTATAATTTAGGGCCTGAATATAAATTTAAACATTGCTAAGGGACTCGTATGTACTTTACATGGATTTGAATTAGAACTTTTAAAAGTTACTGGTAACAATGTCGATGAACAGAACTATTTATTATTGATAATATACATTTTCTATAACAATTTGAAATTTAGGCATTCAGGCAAGAAGTCGTTTTCTGCTTCAAAATAAAAAAGAATCAAAAATATATCTTTAAAATTAGAAGAGTTAACAGTGTTTCAAGTCTGGCCAAACAAGAGATAAAGTAACTTCAAGGAAAAGCCAGATTAAGATTCATTAGCCCTAAAATGGTCGTCTGTGAACACTATATCCCCAATTACAGGACAGGACAAAATTAATATTCTTTAATGTGACAACATAAGGACTTTCTTTAGTTTAAATTCCATTTCAAAAATTTCTCATGCAATAATATAGATTTTCTTTCATTTTAGCGATCATGAACAACTGAAATGCAAATGGCCATGGGACGTGTGATGTGCACATGCATTCGGAGAATTACCAATAAATCAAATACTAACAAACTTAGAAACAAAACAAACCGTTTTAGGCACTATAAACTAGACATCTCAGTGCGCAAGAAACAATGAAAAATATACAATGTTTCACAAAAAATGCCGTTTTGAGGTAGACGAGTACCTTAAACCTTTGAGTTATTCTTTGTACTTGCTGAATATGGCGTCGCCGACGATTTAAACTTTTTTAAAAATATTTTGTATGTTGAAAATATGTACTATGCACGTTCTCAATAAAAAGAAAATGTATAATACATTTGTCTTTTTTTCATTCTCTAAAGTAGCACGTTAAAAAATATCTATTAAAAATTAAAAATACAAAAAATGTGTAATCGCAGCTCTTCTTGTCGGATGTTCTTTCGGGCTGCGGCCACTACAAATCTAGAATAAGATGTTCGAGAACCTATCCGAACTCTCCCAGAAAACCTTTTCTGAAAAATACATTCTTTCAGTGGATTATCAGCTTATTAAAGAACATTGTATATATTTTAAAGCTCCTATGCCAGAACATACGGTTCCATTCTTCCATATTTATATTAGAACACAATTTTGTAGTTGAAACTATCCTACAAAATCGAGGTTATCACCTTAGCATTAGGGTGTATATTACACAAAACAAAATTATTAGATTATCCTTCCCAATTATCCTTCAAAACGATAATTACACAAGACTACGAAATTGAAGTTTTTGAAAAATACTAGAGAAGTTTTCGCTGATTTTTATGTTATTTGGTGTGCTGATGCCGAAAATGACTTCCATTTTTTCCATCACGTTAGGATTTTTTGTAAAATCGGTATCGATATGTTTGCCAAAATCCCATTTAAAAAGGAATTCTTTCGAATAAATCTGCATGTACTATCTGGCAATAGTGGTTTCATTCGTTGACTGATCCTAAATTTTCTAGGGAAAAGTCCACATGTGAGCGAAGGAAAGGTAATGAAACACCCATGGAGGAACCAAACGCCTGAAATTTCTTCAGCATGTACATAGCAATTACTTTAACTTAGGATCCTTGTAATTACCCAGAAATTTAGTGTCGACGTCTTTGAAGGCATCCTAAGCTTATTTTTCCTTTGTTATTATGTTAGTTTCAAATTCTCTATCTTTCATAAGCTTGCGGATACTTAGACCAACTCTTACAACGTGTCTTCGGATAAACCTGGAAACGTTTTGCACAGGTATTTGAAATAATCGCCACCTTTTGGAACAGCTTTGACAAAATGTTTCATTATACCTAATTTTGTATGCAGAGGGGGCTTGCAATATTTTTTCGGGCTCAATTAAGCTGTTCCGAATCACATTCTTGGTGCCCGGTTCAAGATTACGTGATTTCGGCCATTCTTTTCGACCCAATGTTGAGTATTATCGCGGCTGTCTCATTGAAAAATGAAACAAGGGAACTTTGTATATCCGCCTATTTGAGAAAGAAGCACAGAGATAACTTTCAAAGCTTCGTAAACGGTCCAACCGCATCAGCACACGCACAACACTAGGCAGGAAAGAGAAAAAAGAGAGCCGATCTGTCTGCCGATTACCCTCGCCAAAGGCGATTGCAGATTCGGATCTGAGATAAGGATTGGCGGTAAGGAGACGCTATTGCCAGAGATTACGACGGGGGAGGAGGGACGGCGACTTGGAGGTGTCACAGAGGGAATTTCTTTATAGGTTTCACTACGACAGAATGATGGTGTGGCGGGGAGGAAACAATTCAACTCCGAAAAACATGTTTAATAAATGTTCATAAAGTTCGAAGTAAAATTGAATTTTTCTAGAAAACGTGACGTAATAGAAATGTTTCTTATTTTTTATAAAATCACAATCAAAACATAATCCCTTTTTTTATCGCAGGCCCATTTTTATCACAAATCATCAGGTCCCCGAGGTTAGGGGTTATGCTATAGGCTGAAAACCTGTACATGTAAAAAAATCTTTCTCAGAAGTCTCACACCGAGCGTCGGAATAATACTTGACAAGTACGACGATCAGGCAAGGATAAAAACAAGAATAAAAGATTAACGGATGTACTAAATGTGGCCACATGGAATGTTGGATCAAAGGAGACCGAACTAAATAGAATCCTCAAAGAATATAATATCAATATAGCTGTGATCACTGAAACCTAAAAAATAATCTCAAAGGCATTAAAGAACTTGAGGATTGTGTCATGTTTTACAGTGAAGTTGCACAGACTAAAAGAACAAGTTGTGGAGTAGCTGTACTCATAGACAGAAATGGAAGAATAAAGCTAGGGAATAAACATTAGTAAATGAAAGACTGCTAACAATAAGATTGAAATTTGATAAAGGACATTTGACAATTATCGGCACTTATGTACCTGAAGAAGGGGAACGAGTTGGAGGACTTTTTTCTAAACTTAGCAACAGGTTTTATCCACTTTTTCGTTACCAGACCTCAGCTATATTAGTTGTTTTTTTTGTTTTGTTTGTTTTTCTGTTTTTTGGGGGGGGGGGCGAAAATTCGCCATTTTCCGGCTCACGATTACATAATGTTCTCTTCTTAGGAAGTATTCGTAAGGCGTGAAAGTAAAAAGAAGAAACAAATATATTCTATGAACAACTTCAGAAGCATTTTAATAAATCATCTAATGACCACATAATAGCACGAGAAAGTATCCATCCTTAATTTAATAGGAATTAATACAGTAAATCAGGCACGGACTTAGGCAGTAAATAAGAATGGGGAGAAACTTAAAGAATTCGCAGACTTTAATGAATGGAAAGGAATAAAGACTTTCTTTAAAAAGAAGGATATTCATCAATTCACGTGGAATGCACGAGGATACCTTTTAGTAATAGATTACATAATAATACAGAAAAACTGGCCTCGAGAATAATTAATACACCTGTATTCAGAGGTAAAAATGTAAACACTGACCACCCCCTTGTAAATTCAAAATTTCAGCTCTGTTCAGGGTGGAGAAAACAAGTAAAAAATAAAAATATAGAGGAAAGAAAATTACATACAAGAATCAAGGTGTACTTAGAACAAGAGCATAAGGATGAATTCGGACAAGCATAAGGATGAATCCCGGACAGCCAAGAATACGAGAGCATAAGGAATCTATTATCAGTACAGACTGACACAACTGCTTAAAGAAATACCTACTAGCCAAAACATAAACGAAGACTGGATGAAAATTAAAAATACTGTCAATGATATAGCTAATCAAGTGCTGGGTGAAAACAAAAAAAATAATTCAAAATTGTTTACAAATTTGGAACGAAGAGATACAAAATTCCATTAAAGATAAGGAGAAAGTTTACAATGAATATTTACAAGAGAAATCAATAAAAGCCAAAGAACAATACCACGAAATCAAGAATGAAACAAAAGCAATAGTTAGAACAGCACATTGGATATGTTCATAAACAGAGTGGAACATGATATTAATGGGAGGCAAGAAATCGCATTTAAACTAATGAAACATCTAAACAGAGAAGAGAGAGATACTGTGAACCTTAATTTAATACCAACATCGAACTGGATAAAACACTATAAAGAACTGCGATACAATCCAGAAATTATGGAAATAGCTGATAAGGTGCAACCGTTAGGTCCTTTTATTCATTTGATTCAATGCAATCTACATTGAATCGAATTGCATTGAATTGAATGAATAGAAGAACCTTTAAAAGAAACTCTTAAAAAATGAAAAATCTCCAGGTTTGGAATGGAAAAATTCTGAAATAATAAAGTAAAGAGATATTCTTTTAGAATTCAGAATGCTTCATCTTTTCAACATTTGGTGGGAAAATTAAGAAGTACCAGATGAATGGAAAACAGCAAAGATCATTTTAATGTTTAAGAAAGGAAAGAGGGAACACATCCAACTACAGAGGTTTCTGAATTCAGCACAGAAGCTTTGTAGTAAAATAGTCAACGAAAGGCTTCGACGAATCTCTGATACAACTTTAACAGAAGAACAAGCAGGCTTCCGGAAGGGAAAATCATGCGCTTTAAAACATATAATACAAAAAGGAGAGAATTTAATTTAGAAGAACACCTAGCCTTTGTGGCCTTTGTGACAGAATTTGATAGAATCCAAAGAGATAAGCTGTGGTATATATTGAGAAAAAGGGATTCCCTAAACATTTGATCAATGTCCCCAAAAGTCTGTATAGAAACACCAGAATCAGAATTGACGCTGGTAAAGTATTGACGTCTGAAACACGGACAAATCAAAGACTGAAACAAGTATATAGTATGTCACCACCTCTATTTAACACCTATATAGATGATATGATTAGAGAATGGAAAAGAGACCGAACACCAAGAATGGAACTCGGAACTAACAGATATATTAACACCTTGCTTTCCACTGATGGTCAAGTAATCACACAAGAAAGCGAAAACAAATTGCAAATAACCCTACATATGCTCACCGAACTTAAGTCTGACGTATAACCTGAGAATATCGTTAACAAAAACCAAAACAATGGCCTATTCAGGTGTTTATCCAATAAGAAACAAAAATAGTCGTAAATAACAAACCAATAGAACAGGTGTCCAGTATTTGGGCTGTTACATGTTATGAAGAAGACCAAGATATCATGACGGCACAGAGATTGTACGATAAATCACACGTAAATTAAAGTCAAAATTAGTTAAATGATCTTGAAATTGACGTAACATTTAGAAGTGCGCAGTTGTGTGGTGCCCCAGGCGCCCACTTCGCCCCTAGGGCCTCTAAGGGACGCGCACCTCCACGACGGGAGAGCAGGCTGCCACCCCTTTTTGACGAAGTGCCGACGGCGCACGCCCATGTCCATCTTCCCCCCTCCAACCCCCCACTACCCACACGCTAAGACGAGTGCAGTATTGTGAAAATGGGATGTCCCCGGCTGTGTCAGCCAAAGATTATTGCTGCAAATAAATAAATATGACCACCTAAATATGACGCTATAGGAATTTTGCATCCTGGAACATTCGCGAATTTTAGTGAGATTGGCTGAGAAAATCTCAATGCGCAGTAGATTTCGACAAATCACTATACAAAATTTTCAAATGCAAATAGTCATGCCCGAGACGATGTTATTGTAATAATTCACAGCGTTTCATCACGCTAAGTACCTTGAAATAACCAAACTATGTTTTCTGGTTGTTTTCTTTTCAAAATGTACTAAAAGGATCTACCTAAAAACAGTACCAATTAATTTGCCTAATTAAAAGGAATCAAATGATGTAATGATCTCCACTGTAGGTGCCATATGTCGCTCAGAAAACGTTTTAGTTGCCTAAAAAATGCAAAAACAGTTTTTTTGAGAAATTTCTTAAAATCTTCTGGATGGATTTGCAAACAAATCATCAGTTTCCCACCAGGAAACCGAGACGCGTCGAATGACACGTCGTTTGTCTTAATTGTTGGGCGGGAAGGGGCCTAATAGTGAGTGACGGATGGACAGAGGCTACTCGAATACTACATAAGGAAATAGCTATCATCTGAAATAAATTAGGTAGGTATTGTCGGGGCTTAAAAGCCTTCAGCCTAGTCACATAGTATCATATTATGCAATTATATATGTATTAATTCCCAATTAAATAAAAAATAACAAGTCTCTATAGTTAAAAATTCTCCCTTACAGATGTTACAGCTCTTTTAATGGAAGAATCTTTGCTAAAACTCTTGAAAAAAATTTAAACGCAAGAAGTTAATGCAATTATTGCACAAATTGACACGATTACAAAATTATGGCACTATTGATTCAAGATGTTTAATTTTAATTGACAATATGAAATCTCACTGATCCATTATTAGATTGTAATGCTTTCATTGCTATAATAGAGGAAATGGGAATTAATGCAGCTAAAATGTTTTAGTGTGTTATTTAACGTCGACTTCTAGGTCAACTTCTAGGCCATTAGCGATCACTATTGTATTTTAAGTTATGGTCCAGCTATCCAATGCCCATCCGGAGCATTTGTACAACCCCACCCGGCTAAGGTGCTCAAGGTATCAATTGCTTCTAACCGGCAGGTCCTAGGGTTCAAGTGCTGACGGTGGTAGGATTTTCGGCACTAGCTAGATAGCTAGGTCGAATTCAGCCCCCACCTGGAGGACAATTCTTGCGCAACTAGGTACTTTTCCGTGGTTTCTCCGATCAACATCTAGCGAATGGCGAAGCTGTACCAACAAATGGGCCACGAACCGCTCGCAATCTTTCTTTCTTCTTTGAATTATCCTCACCTTTTACCCTTACACTTACATATACTACTCTACCACACATGCCGGAAGACCAGTCGGTAGCTTAGCGCTTGTCGCGGCTGGGACGTGTCGCGGGTGGGAGATGCCTGGTTAGAAAAACCCCACACGCCGACGGATAGGTCGGCGCGTATCTCGCCATCCAGTGTGAGAATATCATCACCACTTCCCACGATAAAACATGAATTACACCAACGGCACTAATTACCTTAGCAGTTGACGTGCCCGAAATCAGTGGCCAAGAATCGGGAGAGATGGCTCAGTGCAATGAACATCAGTCTGTAGTAGTCTCTCTGACCGGAAGGTCCTAGGTTCGAGTCCTCACGCCAGCAGGATTTTTTTGCCCCGAGCTTGTTAGCCAGGTCGAATGCAGTCGCTGTTTGGAGGAGAATTCTAGCGGCCGGCTGCTCTGATCGGTAGTTTTCCGTGGTTTCTCCGATCAACACGAGGCGAATGCCGGAGCAGTACCCTAACAAACGGACGGCGCGCGATTTTGCCTCCCTCTTCCTTGTCCTATCCTATCCCCTTACACACACACTTACACTAACATGATTTACACTACCACACATGCCGGGAGACCGGTCGAGAGCTTACAGCTCATCCCGGCTGGGGCGGTGCCCCGTTGGTGGGAGATACCTGGTTGAGGGAAACACTGCTAGTCGACGGAAGGTCGGCGCCAGATCTCGCCATCCAGCAGGGAAAATATCCCCCCAACTCCCGGGGGAAACATGCACTACACTTACGGGACTAATGACCTAAGTAGTTGACGCGCCCGGAAACACAAACCAATCAATCTAATCAATCAATGAATATAAAAGCCTCACTTTTAAATCTCGTGCCAATTGCTTTGGACGCAGAGCCCGCGAACTCGTGTAAGATGGTTATCTTGCGAACTTAACATGCCTGCTTTACCATAATGAAATTAACTCTTTATTTCAGTAAACATATTACATTAAATGTGAGGATATGTAAAATTCTAAAACTATTTTCTGATGCACGAAAACGGTGTCAAAAGATAATGATAATTTTTTAAATGGACGGTGTTATGCATCAACCGGCTATGCGATATCGTACAAGTTTTGAGATAATCGTGTTCAAAGATTTTATTACATTTTCAGCTCTAAAAACCATAATTTAATTATTTCAGTCATTGAAGCGCCAAACTACACAAACATGAGTGGAATATCTTGCGCTTACCTGCATAATGTAAAATTAAAACCGGCAGATTCGAAGATCTAGGTTTAGAGCCGGTTGTTGTGAAACATAAAATCCCTGATGTGACTGATGGCGTTTACACATTTCATTAATTATAAGACTATTTTTACAGCTTTGACGCCAAAATTGCGAACACTTAGAACATGGTCCAACGCAACTGATGGCGTCCATATGTCATTTTTGTCAAAAATGGCGCTTAGCCGGTTGATGCTCTCCCTCCCCTCACCATTTCTTTGACTGTCAGACACCATTTCTTATCGCTTTTCCTTCTTCTCGTAATATTCGTTGCCAAATAGTTATGGTCTTGTAAAAATGCTCTTGGCCACTCTAGTATTGAATTGTAAACGTCTTTTTATAAATAATTTAGGAATGCTATTGTTCAAAAGTACACCACTCAATATTAAATAGTATACTGTTCACAAGAAAAACTCGTTTGAGCATAATAACCACAATAATTATAATGTACGCAAATACGATTCTGTTTGACGTTCTAAAAGTAATCAACTAACACAAGGTAAACTTCTGTATTTTTGAGCAATTCAGTGTTGTTTAACAATATGCTATAATAACATTAATTATGGATATCAGAGGTTGCCTGAGGAAGAATTTAAAGTTGGAATCCGAAACGTTGGTTGAAAAATAGAAATAGCACAATATTATGGAATAGGATTTTATTCAAAGTTTACCTAATATCGTAACTGTCTACTCACCTGATTGTCCTTAATCCAAGGATTACTGAATTAATTAATTAACTTACTTGACTTGCAATTCAGACAGTGTGGCTTACTTTCAATACCAATGTTCAGCATGCGTTGAACAAGTCATTCCTTACTTGGTATGAAAAGATCGACAAATTTATTGCGATACCAAAAATTACCATAATTATACGATGGAATTTTCAGAAAAACCTACAAACACAGTCAACTACACAACAATGGAGAAAGTTAATTCAAACCTGTTGGAAGCTATATCTGTTTTGGAGACTAAAAAATACATGTTTCATCAAGGTAACATGATTCACCAACACAGATAAGTAAACCATCTGAAAAATAAACTTGATGAATGTTAGATTCTTGTGCACTGTTATTTTTTCAAAAAAATCGGATAGACGTTCGGCAGCGAGGTGCAGTCGTATCGTTTTCGAGGAAACAGACTGGGAGAGGTGGCTCAGTGCATTAACTGATGTAACTGCAGTGCCTTTGACCGGGAGGTCCTGGGTTCGAGTCCCAACGGCGACAGGATTTTCGACACTAGCTTGTCAGCTCGTCGGCCGCTCTGATCGGTAGTTTTCCGTGGTTTCTCCGGTCAACACCAGGCGAATGCCGGAGCAGTACCCTAGCAAAACAGGGCCACGGACCGCGCGCTATCTTGCCTTCTTCTTCCTTTTCCCATCCTCATCCCTTTACACGCACACTTACACTAACATGCACTACACTACCACACATGCCGGAAGACCGGTCGGGGGCGTAGAGCTTGTCCCGGCTGGGGCGGTGCCCCGCTGGTGGGAGATACCTGGTCGAGGAAAAACCTCTCTAGTCGACGGTAGGTCGGTTCCGGACCTCGCCATCCAGCGGCGGAAGATCACCTCCCCCGGTGAAAAGCATGTACTACGCTTACGGGACTAATGACCTCAGTAGTTGACGGGCCCGAAATCACTAACAATCAATCATTGTATCGGGGAAACAGAGATCAATATTTGTTACATAGGTTGAAAATAGACAAGTTGGTAGCCCAAGGTGTTGATATTGGCTGTTCTGAAGACGATGTCGCCAGTTTTATCGGATATGTGAGGAACATTCATCTATTGAAGAGGGTAGAGAGTGAGAGGCGTGTTTTTAAAGTATTGTTCATAAATATGTCCGCTATTGTGTGGCTATCACGAATCTGGGCATGCGTGCCGAGTTACTGTATCAGTTGCAGTTCACAGACGCCGTAACTGAAGCATTCCTCCGTGATTACGAAGTTTGTTGGCAGATTACTGATGGGTTTGTAAAAATCCCCCTCCGAAAATGGCAACGAGCATCTAAGGATGGCCGTACTAATGCTCATGGAGAGGAGCGGAGTGAACACATTCGCTCATTATTGAGGACGGAGCAGGAAGCTGACGTAAAAATCGTGAAAACAGACGCTTTACAATTTTGTCTTTATCGAATGCGATTCCGCAAATTTAAAGGAGTATTGTTAATGAAATCGTGTCAGAACGCTTAAATGATTGGGGGTTGTACTCGTGCTATGTTCGCAAAACGCCGCCTGACTTGAACACATCCAAACGTTAAGCAGTGCATGGACGTCTCATGAAAGGTATCTTGATTAAGGTGAATTGACGGACCCGGAATTAGTGTAAGCCAAATTTTTCACTAGCGACGAGATGAGTGGTTGATGTGATACCGTAATAAAAACTGAAATCCACGGAAAAGACTTAACCGCAAAACTGGAGTTCAGCTAAACACTTTCAGCATGCAAAATAATGTGCACTGTGTTTTGCGATTTTAGGGTATTGCTTGTGACTTTTTGACACAATCCATTACGTGACACACTGTGACACTTGAACTAAATTACGTCGTGCAATTGAAAACAAAAGGCGAGGTAAGGGGATGCAAATGCCCGCCCACAGTGGGCACTTTCCTCCCAAGATACAGTAAAATCTGTTTCAACCGAAACCGGTACAAGCCGGAAACCTGCCTTTACCGGAAAATTTCTCCGGTCCGTGAAGTTAAATGACATTTTAAACAGCATAAAACTGAACTTTTTCAACGCGGAAACGAAACGGTTTTTCATGTCCTGCAGGAAAAAAATTTTTATAAAACGGAATTCTTGTGACTTTAATGCAATTGTCAGATGTCCTTAATGAAATGTATGCATCTGCAAGCTTGTTTTGAATTCTCTATCGCTGTGACACGCGATTTAGTCGTGGCAGTCCCACATTGAAGGAGAGGAGCTTCAACTGTCAGCGTAGATTTCGACTTTGGGATGGCTTGTTCTCGAAGTGTATGCCGTAGGAGAATTCCCTCTCTCTCTCTCTCTCTCTCTCTCTCTCTCTCTCTCTCTCTCTCTCTCTCTCTCTCTCTCTCTCTCTCTCTCTCTCTCTCTCGACTCTCTGAGTGTGGGAAGGTGTACGGGTATGACTTTTATACTCCGATTTCTCTAACTTTGCCCTTCACGGCCACTCAAATCCCATCTTCTCGATGGAATATGTCACGGCATTTCGTGTCTTTCTCGGTCTTGCCAATAGAAGTCGCATGATCGCAAGCACTGCTTGATACGATCGCGATCATGCGAAATCTAGCGGAACGACTGAGAAAGAAGTGAAATACCGTGACATATTCCATCGCGAAGATGGGATTTGAGTGGCCTTGAGGGGCAAAGTTAGAAAAATCGCAGTATATTCACTCACCTCCCTGCCCCGCGTTGAAAATCATAACCCCTCGACCACAAAAGCATAGCTCAAGGCCATGCGAGAGTATCAGAAATTCAAATACTGGATTATAACGAAGTGTGCGTTGGAAGAATCAGCGAGCAGCCCGAATACACCTAGTAAGGTGTATCTACCTAGTAAGTATCATCTCATCGCAGCCATGTTGCGACTGGGATCAATTTGATCCCTCTTCGGAAACCGTGATCTGGTGTGACTACCTCGTGTTCCTTCACTTCAAAGAGAAACTAGGCGGTCAGCAACCACGACGATGCGATGAAGCCAAAACGGCCATGCTGCAGTGGTTGGCACATTTCGAGTAAGAAGATGATCTCTACGATACAAGTGCCTTAATATTGGTGGCAATTTTTTGTAAAGTAGATGTACAGAATTTCTTACAAAAATTAAAGTTGAAAAATTCATTTTTTATATCAACACAGTACTTACTTAAAAGCAGGTTTCGTTTCTGCAATAGTCTGTGGCCACAAACTGATAAAATTTCATTTAATGGAAGTAGTGAAAGTGACTCAGGTAGTCTACAGGAATAAAAAACAACAGATTCTGACAATGAAAACCTTAACCTGCTTAAAATGTGTGATTTGTGACAAGAATACATTAGGAACAATAGAATATGGGGGAGAATCTAGAGAGGATTGAATTGCCGATAGTGAAAATCATCTTAACCCATTACTGCCCAGAATGATTCTGCTCGCATAGCGCTTGCCCATTGTTGTCGCGTTCGTGCCCGCACAGGAGCCGTTGCAGACCTCTGGTAGTATGTTTTTGCCACTTTTAGTGCTATTCAATTGTTATGTTGCTAAATTATACCAATAATCAACTTCGATGCGGACCAACCACCGTTTGTTTGACATCGGGCTCTCCCTCCGACTTAACTACTGGCTTATAGCAGCTAAGCACCGTTTTAGATGAAGATTCGAACCGACCCAAGTCATGTGTACACCCTGGCCAGGAATGTACAATGACTTCATCAATGAATGCGATCACGGCTAAACCAACATCTGGCATTCAAGAATGAAAAATCTTGTTTGTATGTTTGGTTTAGGATGTCTACGTTTACTAAAGAACTAAAATTCACAAAATTTGCAAAAGGATGCAACGAATCCAAGAGATAACATTCATGGCAAAAAATTTTGCCAGTGGGCATTAATGGGTTAATATTGTCGTCTGTGAAGAACAACGTAGCGCTTCAAGATCTAGCACTAAAACTATTCCTAGCAACTTGGGTGCTATAAATCAGTGGCGTAGCGTGACTCGCATGTTTGGGGATGCTTAACAATAACACACAAAATGTCACTATCAACTACTTCATCTGACAGGCGAACGCAACACAAGGCAGATACACTGGAACTACTTCCACGATCTCGATTGCTTACGACGGTGTAGGAGCTTCCCACAAAATCCTCACAGCAATCAGGACTGCCGATGTCTTCAAAGCAAATCATACAATAGCTCAGCTTTAATTCTTATACGTGAATGGCAATGAAACCACTTTTTAATTTATACTTTGCAGACTAAAATAATATGTAATCTATTTAAGGGATAATTCAATTTCTTGGATATTAATTAAGAAATAGTAGACAGGCACTGTTCCTACAGTTTGTGCCCATGACCAAGCGGGGACTCCCGAGTGAGAGAGAGAAAGAGATCATTTACTGACCGCTTGAAGTGTGCTGCGCTCTCGTGCACAAACGAGCTTCTTTCCACAGTGGATGCTAGCGTAAAGCAGTCGGGTTTCTCTGGGCCAGGGGTGAAGAGGGGAGAGGGGAACCTCGCCATCTGCGCATGCGTCATTGCTCGTCACAATCTCGCGGCAGACACTAGAAGCATTTTAGCTTCCAAGCAATCACAGACCAGCTTCAACAACCCGCCGAATGCAATCATAGGCAATCAATTTAAAATTTATACAAAACGTGTTTCGCTCAACGGACCACTTGTAAGATTATCAATACAATATTTAGGGTTCTTTATTAATATTATATGCGGGGATGCTCAGCATCTCAGCGTCCCCTGACGCTACGCCACTGCTATAGAACAGGGTTGCGTAAGTAGGCGTGCTTCTATTAACACATTTGTACCGGCGCGGACTATAGACCATTAATTTCCCACCCAGCTGGGCACTCCTTGGTCTTTCAATGGATTAAGGGGGACAGAATATGAATTTCGGGCATTCCATTTATAAAAACAATAAAATTTTGATTTTGCCGCCAGCTGCGTCAAACAGATCAATTTATTGCCGCCCCGCCAGGGGATGATAGCCAGTCGCTGGCGCCCTCTCGCCCAAGCGGCAAGTAAGGCTGATTTTCGCAGCCGCCGCGCCCTCCCCCTCCCCTCGCTGGAGGAGTGGCTGGCCGCCGCCGCCGCCGCCTGTCGTGAGTTGGAGTTGGTGTGGTGTGTGGCCTGGCAAGGCAAGGCGAGGCGGCACTTGACTGACCCCATAGTGAAAATCACCATGAATTGAATGAGCAGGGGAGTGACATGGGGAGTGACATGGCATGACGCTCTATGGCGAGGTACCACAGAAAGAGATTTGTATTTTTTTAACAATACTTTTCGTCATTAGTTTTTCGCTTCGACTGCCCATGTGATTAGTACAGTGAATAGCGAAGAGTTTTGATTGTCTAAAAGCAAGAGTTTAAATTGATTTTCAATGTGTTACCTCAAACCTTTGTTTTTATTATTCTTTGTAACATCTAGGCAGAAATTAGGGAGGTGGAATAGGAGTTTTCATTTTGCGACACAACCAGTGAAATGTACCTTCTGAAAATAAATGCGCTGTTTGCTCTCGTTTAAATAATATTCCTATTCCATTGTGTTTCCCTTTCTCGTCAAAGATTTTGAAAAGTGTTAGTTCTCCGTTTTCTTAATAGCTTGGGGCCAACGCTTCTCTCCCGGCAACCGGAATGACCCGCTTTTGGAGAGACAGTCACAGAGCAGGGGAGGAGATGTACTGTTCTCATTGCTCATGCAGGGGGAGGAGGGGTATAGGAGTCTAATCTAGTGAAAGGAAAGGGCCACTGCAGTGGGTGAACGCGGATACTTTGGCCCCAAATGTTGCATCTCATCAGCTCTACTCTAAAAGACTGTCAAAGAGTTAAGAGCTTATTTTACAATTTCCGACGTTTCCTCTACGCACACTCTGTATAAGCTACAAAACAGAACTTTGACTATTTTGAATTTTGGAAAAAGTTAGGTTTGAATATACGAAACTGGGTTTTTAATTGGAAATTAACCAGTTACGTTAGTTAGTAATTAGTAAGCAAAAAACTCATCTGGGATTACCAGTATCCCTTGGAGGATCCGGCTG
Source organism: Acheta domesticus (assembly GCA_031308135.1). NCBI lineage: Eukaryota > Metazoa > Arthropoda > Insecta > Orthoptera > Gryllidae > Acheta > Acheta domesticus. Next base: position 167,019,269 of record JAHLJT010008446.1, on the reverse strand, counting down.
ACCTTACTGTACGAGGTCAATTGCTGACCTCACAGTACGAGATGCAATTGCTAGATCACACAAAATTTGTAATTTATAAACACGATAGACGTGAAATTGAAAAGAAAAATGTGACATAAATGTATTCAGCCGCGATTGAAATGTCTATGAGAAGTGTCTCATTTTTTTTTACTTTTTCTATAGTCTTGAAACTAAACTAGTGGTGCTACAGACTGACCCGTATTACTTTTCTACTTCCTTGGGTCTAGACTAGCTATTCGGAATTGCCACATACTTTTGCCACCTACCATCTATCGCGGCCCAAACTACATTCTTTTGACATTTTATTAATTTTTTCGATTTTCTAATGGTAAAACGAAAATATTGATTTTAGAATATTAAAGGACAGTAAAACCTCGCCTTAATTGCCAATTTCTTTGCAAAATTTGGAGCTGTTTTTAAGAAAATGGCGTTTAAGCACTACTAAAAATGCGAAATTTGAAGCTCTTTTTCAGAGACAATTTTTGAGTTTTCAAAAGGCTTCATTTGAAGTCATTTGAAGCACTTACACTCACAAACATAATAATGTTTACAAATTGTTGGTAATGTGTATATTAAAGATGTGAGAGATCGTTCATCTCATGTCATATTAGACTTACGTCATATTAAGGAGTGCAATTAGGACTATCCGTTCGAAAAGTTTGAAAAAAATTGGAACCATTTATGAGAAAATGGCGTTTGAGCGTTTCTGAAAATGCGGAATGTTGAGATACTTTTCACAGAAAACGATTAAGTTTTCGAGAATCTTTCCTTGACATTACTTAAAGCACATGCACTCATTAATATGTTAATGTGAACAAATTGCGCTAATGTAAATATTAACGACGTGAGAGACAAGTACAAAAAATTACATTTTTGCAATTTTTGAAAAAACAAAAGAATAGAGCATAATGGCGTGTATGACATCTCATAGAGTACATTTAGCATTATCCCCACCAAAACTTTAAAGACAAAATTGAGTCATTTTTGAGAAAATAATGTTTTTGTATTTTTTAAATTGCACATATTGCATGCAATATTGCGCGAAAACTACTAAAATTTTCAAAAAAAAAAATGTAACATTCCACGTGGAATAGCGGCGTCGATGGTGTAACTGTTAGCGTAACGGACTGTTGCAGCCACATTCGCGGGTTCAAACCTGATCAAAGCCGCGGATTTGTAAGGGCGAAAAAATCCTTCACACGCTTTCCTTCGGAGGGTAGATATACTTGCATGTAAAAGATCCTCAAGCCTAAATGAAGCCTCTAAACTCTGATTGTTTCGTCGCCTCAGTAATACCTTCTTTTCGTTAGTTGGTAGCAAAATTTGCATGATCAGACGGAAGAGCAGGCCGCACGGCCTGAGTTTCGCCACGTAAAATAAGGTATCAATTCAATTTTAGAATATCATTAAATTTGGCATGGAATTACTGTCGCCCGAAAAGGTACCAGAGGAGAAAGTTCGAAGCTTCGATGACTAACAAAGAAATCTTTAAGGTAAGGGAGTCTAAGCAACGAAGAAGGAAACTGGATTGTGGTGACGAGCGTTGCGGAGGCCGGAGACGAAGGCTACTTAGCTACCACGAGGCACAATGGTACAATTGTCCTTTTATCGCAGAAGTAGCGTGTTATGAGGAAGTACTCCAAGACAGATTCCTTTTATAACACCCTTAGAAGTATATCATACCATAAAAAACTCGGTGCTAAAGGTAGGATATGTTCCCAGTTCTTGGAAACTTTCTGTAATAATATCTATTCCTAACCCAACACAAACCCTGCCAACACTACTAGCTACAGACTCATCAGTTCAATTCTCATACTGTCAAAAATGGTAGAAAAATTACTATTAAAGAGACTCCGTGAAGTTATTGAACAAAATAATATTATTTCTCTCTTTCAATTTTGTTTCTCCCAAAGTCATTCCACAAGTCACTAATTACTACGTCTAGCCGAAAATATCCATGAAGCATTTTATGCTGGCCATCATTTAATAGCAGTCTTCCGCGATGTCGCCCAAGCGTTTCAGAGGGACTGGTGCAAAGGATTATATACAAACTCAGCAAACTAGGTATACAGAAATACTTAATACAATTTTTATCACATTTCATCACAGATCGCACATTATTGTGCAAGTGGGCTCAGCCCTCTCTTCACAAAGGAAAGTTCAGCAGGAGTTCAACGACGTTTCCCTTTGTCGCCAGTTCTCTTTAATACTTACATTTCAGACATTCCAACGCATCCTAATATACACACTGCCCTTTTTACAGATGATACTGTCATTTTTGCTTCAGGTCAGTATCTCAACATTTCAAGGAACTTAATTCAGGGACACATCACGACCACTGAAATATGGTGTAGAAAGTGGAAAATTAAGATAAATCCAAGTACATCCACATCGAAAGATTTCCAGCTTTTCCACTCCCACTAAAATTTGACTCAACAATTTATCATGGTGCTCCACAACCGCCCCCATCCGTTATCTACGAGTCCTAATGGATGCCAGATTGACTTATGAAGAAGAACAAAAATCAGAAAAGTGCAAAGAACATTTTTGCACAGCTGCTTTTGAAATCGTATATTCAATAAAAAAATTCCAGAATGGGTTTCATTAAGTACACATTTTATCATCGTATTTACTAAAGCTATGAACACTGGGATCATTTTTCTGATTTTTTCACTAATAAACATCATTGTGAGTTATCGTAATGTGCAAATCATCAATTTTAAGCAAAACGAAAACATGACGCCTGGTGGTGTTCGAACCACATATGGAATCCTTTATCTAGAATGATATAAAGCCTGGCCAAGTTGATGGTTTCAGTTAGCAGAAAATTTAGAATCATAGGCTCTTAAAAGAATGTCTCCTTTTCAAATACAGCTTACCAGAATCAGTCAAAAGACGATCGATGTACTTGAAGGTGTGAGAACACCAGAATTATGAATTCTGGTGAGGGATTTGGGAGTTGAAGTTGCCGATTCATGAACTGTGCTACCATGCTCGAGAACTGAGCGGATCAGCGCTCCATGTGGTCATAAAAGAGAAGAGCAGTCGGCACCCCATGCTGTGCCGCACAAGGTGCGCAGGGAGTTTATGAGATCAATGCATCTAGTCCCCAGCCTACCGACGGGCACGCAACGTGAGAGTTCTATCGAACGTCAATCCCAGGAACCTGGGAAATCGCCAAATGGGAGCTAATGGTTTAAATGGCAACATCTGGATTTTCAAGCAAGAGGTATAAGGGAATGTGGGGTAATGGAATCCTTTGGGGAATGGAAGTCTCCCTAAACGAACTTGAATCACAGGCGCTAGAGAACTGAGGTTGCTGCTGAGTCTTCGTTGGAGAGCTTCGTTCTCCCTCCACCCCCGGTGCGGTTTCTCAGTGCCTCACCATTCGAGGAGGGCACACCATTTGTTTTCGACTGACGCGCTGTAATTTCGGTTGATACCAAAATTGAGAAAGTGAGTTCTCTTTAGAGTTTCTAATCGGAGCCAGACTCCAAATACCCTCTGGGGTATAATTCCATTTCTGCTTTTGATGGTTTAAGGTGACAGACCAAACAAACAACACTACTTCCATACAGTTCAGTAGCTTTTTCCTACTTAATTTTCCTCTGTTTACTTTTTCCATTGCTTAATGCACTTTAACTTCATCTTAGGTTTGTAAACCTTAGATATTGGATTTTTTATTTGTCTACGTGGCAAAGTTACAGTGCAAGTACGGCGACAACAAAAAAGTAACTTTTGTATCAAATGTAATTAAGCGATGTTTTTACAATATTATTTATAAGTCATATGCTTTAGAAATGATATATAAACTCACAAATGTCAATTGTTTCAATGTAAGAATTTCTTCTCAAAGGATATAAATTTAGGGGCAAAATGTCCAGTATGGCAATGTTACCCTGAAAGTAGCATATGCTATTAATACATTTTGTCTTGTTTATAATTAATTATTATTAAGTGACAATACAGCATGCCTAGGACATGATATATTTTCGTATCTATGTCGTTTATTCCAACTCAATTAATCCAAAATTAACGAAGTTTCGATTATGGGATTTGGTTGCATCACAATACACCATACATATTTACAGACACTTTAGGGTACAACTGTAATTCAATAAACAAACGATTGTGTATAATGTTTCTAAGAGAGGTAGCTAACTATGGGAACTTAGCCAGCAAATAAATTTACGATACAGACTGTGCTACTTAAATTTGTTGAAGCTGTGACAATGTTCCACCCTTAGCAATGTTACCCGTCGTTACCTTACTTTACTTTCTTCTTTTCTGATTATTTTCCCAGAAACGTATTTTATACCAGTTACTTCTCAAATACCTTGAAACTTAATTCCACATGTGAGTTAGATCTGCTTCATTATATCCTGAAAGTAATGATTATCCGGGACACCAAATAAATATCTGACTGATTATATTATATTCTTCCTCCGTAGTTAATGCAATATCTTCAACTTGCAAATTGAACAATATAGAAAAACTGGCCATCTGATCCCACATTGGAGCGTGTGAATTCAAAATAATACTTTTAGGTTATTCAAAAACAATATGAAATAGAGCAAACATATGATGAACGTTACATGTTTTTTGAAATAGTGTTTAAGAAACCAATGACTACTAAAAATAGTTACTTATTCATAGACGACATGATGTTCTGAAAACTGCCGTATAAAACGGCGAATTCTATGAATACAATGCACTCATAAAAAACACAAACAATTGAACATTTTTTAATTTTTAAAGGAAATTTACAATATTGTTAAAGAAGAGGATTTTTCAAATTGACCTTCCATTTTTGGACCAGTGGTATCAATTGGGTTAAATAAGATACAAAGGTCACACTTTTATGGAGGGCCTGAGACTTTCTTCTGTAACTATTAAGCAAATGCAATTCTTGACCAACACTTTGGGGATCATGAGCAAGACCTTTACCGACATGTCATTTTGCATCGACAAACACGCGAGTTGCGAGAAATTAGGGATGCCGAAGTGGAAACGAACTCTATGCATAAATACCTCAGAATATACCAGACTGAACACAGTCATGTGAAGAAAATCTGTACAGAATAGTACGAAAGTAGAGAAAGCAAACAATTGAAAACACAAATAGCGGGAAAGATGATGAATATTTGTGGCCGAATTGTGTGTACGAATTCTGATATCCGACCACGTTCAAAATAGGCGCCTGCGCTTGCTAGCGCGAGTCGGAACCACAACGGCACTCCGAACAGGCAGCCAACAGCCTCTCCGCTCAACGTGTTGAAAGATCCAGTCGCGAGCCACTCTGCGCCTCATTGCGTGGACGAATGGGGAATGCATCCCCCTCTGCGCGCCCCACTGCATCGCTCGGAACGGCCTCACAAGGCGCGACTTCGCCACGAAGCACCAGTTCGTTTCAAGAGCAAGAGAGAGACGATAGTGGTGCAAGTCAGCACGCCTGGAGATTGGATTGGCTACCTTTGTAATCTATGCGAGTTGGGTGTGGACTTTATCATTCTTCTGGTGGCACCGTGAACAGTTATTTTTCTATTGAGTGAGTGAAGTTATTATTTTTTTGCACAATCAAGATCGAACAAAAAACAATAACTTCCCACAAAATATAAATATAATTTTGTATGTGATCATTTAAAAATGCCTCTAAAACAAATAATGTTTCATCTCCATTCTTTGTGGCTTTGTCGAATTTCGTTGTTTTATGGCGAACACGGCAGTGAAGCACCATTGTCCCAGAGTGCGATTCAAAAGTAAAAGTATCGTCTCGTCTATGATAGAAAAGTGAAGCATTACTGCGCCATATGAATTCTACACTTGTAATTAAGTACTACATTTTGCTGCTATAAAGATGATTGTGATACTGACGTTTCTTAGGAATTCTTAGCGCGAACACTGCAGTATCTAATACATTATCTGAAAAGTTAAAAGCTGTATGCGAGAAAACTTATGAAGTTTTGAAAAATTGGTGTGCATGAAAAAAAGTTAGCAAGATAACTGAAAATGTCATGTTAGCTTATTTTGATGAAAAGGCAAATAATGTTGCACCGACTACTTTGTGGTCGACGTATTCAATGCTGAAATCTACATTGAATATTAAGGACAACATTGACGTGAAGAAATTCCCAAAGTTGATGCGATACTGGAAGAAGAAATCGGAAGGGTATAGACCTAAGAAACCTAGTTTTGAGATAACTTATTTTCAATTTTGTAAAAGATGCTGATGACAAGGATTATTTATCGATGAAGGTACTACCACTGAGAATATTTTACTTAGCTAGTACCATACATCTTTCGTAAATATTTCGTTTTTTCATTATTTGTTTTTAATATTCTTTGCAGACTATTTTAACCTCGGGGAGTGAATAATTAGTACACATGTCGATAATAATGAAGATAAATATTTAGTACTAATTATTAAAATTCGTATTTAGTCAACAGGATTAAAGTAACACAAAGTTTGAAACTTCATAGAATGCGAAAGGCAACAATAACTATAAACAAGAAAGCTATAATAGAAAGAAGGTTTAGAAAAATACTTCCAAAACCAGAATTCATAGACAGGAATGCATACAAAGATAATTTAACAGCAAAAATTATGTGGAATAAATTTTAATCAGAGTGTACAAGAAATATGCATCTCAATCGAGGAAATGATAACATCTGCCAAGATATCAACATTAAAATAGAAAAAGCAACACAAAAAATGTAAGTTAAGCAAAGAGACGTTAGAACTATTGGAACTAAGAGAAGAACTAAGATGTACAAGGCACTGAGACTAATTCAAACGAAAACTTTACAGAAAATAATAAACTCAGCAAGATATATCAGGAAAGACTTAAGAAAATACAAAGAAAATATTGTGAAAAAACATCATGAATTGCTCAAAATTACTCAAAAAATCAACAATGAACTAAAATCAGAAAAATATCGGATCCAAATAATAAAAACAAAAAATAACTTAAGGAAGAGCACGTAAAACACAGAAGCCTCTAACAATTTGTATAGAAAAGGGAAAACCAAGAAGAATTTATGATGTATTTTATTCAGTGTCAAATATAAGCATATAAAGGAATTAAAATGCCAGAAAAGTCCAGACGAAGACAATAATACGCTTATCACGGCGCGCATAACTATTGAATTTGGCGCGCGAGCATCAAGTCAGCGCGCTCTGGCGGGAATCGGCGGCGGCAGCAGCAAGCCGTGGGCACGGTCCGGCAGGCTCGAGGTTTGGAGAGAGCCCCGAGAGTCACGAGTGGCAGTACGCGTCCAGTCCAGAGACCCAGCAGCCAGATGTCGATCGTCGTGGGGGGCGACGATCTCAGCCAGCGTTAGTGGGAAACGTCCAGGAGCAGACGTATAGGGAAACAGGGCATTGGAGATTGCCCGGGACTTGCAATATGGCTGGCTACATTTGTAATGAATGAATTAATAAATTGTTGTTAAGTTAGTGTGTGATTTTCATTTATGTACATAACAGTTTCATTCGCAGGGAGCCACCGTTACAGCTCTTGCATTCAACGACCGCCTGACGTCGTAGAAGACCGCACGATAAGTATAGTTGTTTTGCCTTCACTGTTCCGTTCAGTGAATTTGTATTGAATTCATTTGTATTATCTTTCAAGACCTGCTCTACTGTTCTCAATTTCTAGTCCTCTTCCACTACTCTACAGAACGTCTCTCCATGTGTTTCTTCCTGATCATCTGATTTTCTCTGTGTAATTATTTACCTAAGATGACGAAGAGCAATAAGGAAGCATCTAATTCAGTATTGATCTTGAGGCGCAAGTGAATGAGGCACCGGATAAGTCATTGCATAGTTTCTTACGCACTTTGGCGTCTGTGCTTGTTGACCTTGTAGGAAAGCAACTGCAAGATTCGATGAATTATAATGTTGATCTTGTGACAGATTTCGAGAAGAAATTGGCTTCCCGAAACCGTGAGATTTTGAATCTGAAATCCCAGTTACAAGAAAAGGCAGACCAGCTGGAGATGTACTCGCGCTGGAACGTCTTGCGGGATATTCGGCGCGGAAGAAAGTGAAACTGAAGACACCGACAAGCTCGTCATTCAGAAAGTTGCTAAAAAGATGAGTGCAGACTTACATGATATCGACAGGAGACATCGGAAGGACGACAAATAACTGTCAAAAACGGACCCATAATTTGGAAATTTGTCAGTTACAGGAAACGCAATGAAATGTTTCACTCGAAACTGATGCTGTAGCATACTGGGATAACGATTCGTGAGGATCTATACTATCTTTGTACCGTTATCATTATTATTTTTTTTACAATATATCGGCCTTCGGGATAAATACAATTGATATTGTGATTTATTGTGTTTGAATTTTATATTGTTCCTTAATGCCATCAATATTGTATTTTAAATTACTGGTACTATTAACTTCAAGTATATTGTACTTCTCTGATGTTAAAATTGATTTTATATTATGTAAAGCACTAATGTATACCAAACGTAGCATTTTGTATCGTCTCTGGAAAAATTTTACTCTTTTCGTATTTCTTATTTCTCCTCATTTCCCTTCCCTTTTTCTTCCAGATTTCTCCATTTTTTTCGTTAGAACCCCTTCTCTTAAATGCCTTTTCTTTTCTCTTTCACTACTATGTAATATCATATTCTGCACTATTAATTTTCGGCCCTAAGTTGCCATCTTGATTGAGGTTTTTCTGAGTGAACTCAATCGCTTAAGATATACGCAGGGATAGTCCCTTGCTTGGCACTCCTGGTCATAAATATACAACTACTTCCCCTCTTAGTCTCTCTCCCTTCTTATTACTCCTTCGGATTTCTTCTTGTTCATTTATGTTTCTCTTCGGCTCATTTTTCCCTTCTGTTCTACTTCTAAGTATTGATAATGTTCAGCCCTCAGCCGCCATCCCGCCATTTTCTGGGTTTTCTCCATCGCTAAGTGCCGCGATGACCCCTATATTTACATCTCCTGTAGCAAATGTACAACTTGCTCCTTCCCCTCTTAAAGGTGCATACTCTGTATTGATGTAGATTCAAGTTTAGGCGGAAGAGCAGGCCATTGGCCTGAGCCTCGCCATTTATAAAGCATTATTATTATTATTATTATTATTATTATTATTATTATTATTATTATTGTTGTTGTTGTTGTTGTTATTTCTAATTCACGATTAAAGATGTTGGGAGCTGTTGATTATAGTCTATTCCGGGTTGCAACTAGCTTTCTAAGGAGCAGATCTAGGGACTGTCGGTGCCTCTACAATACTTAGCGCAAAATTCCAATAAATCAATGTCTCGCATTTCCCACACTTTTGAATGACCAGGGAGTTTAGCCAAGCTCTTACACAAATTTTGTGGAACAAATCCCAAAGCTACGTTAACTATCAGAACGACCCGTGCTTTTACTGATTTCCAATCTCTTGTATTTAAAACGTTTCTCTGCCTCCTTTGTTACGACGTTTGATCGCACGACAGAGCAGCATAAACAAATAGACACTTTTTTCTCGAAACTCCGGATGACAATATCCGGTTTGTTTGCCGCTATCGTGCAATGAGTTTGAATTTCTTGGTCGTACTGTATTGTGCATTGTCCAACAGACGTCACCGGTTTTGATGAGTGTTCGTACCACTTGGGGCATGCATGTGTTTGGAACTTCGAGGGAATTACAAAACCACTAAAACCACTACTACTCACTTGTCCATCGTTTGTACTCATTTGTTCTATAATAACAGTTGTTTGTACTAAAACCACATAAAAGTTAGAGCACTTTCAATTATGGTGGTGCCAATTCTACACTGGCATCGTCACCATCGCGGTTTGCGATGGTGTAGCGGTTAGCGTAACGGACTGCTGTACACAAGTTAGCGGGTTCAAAACCGATCGAAGCCGTGGATTTTTAAGGGCGAAAAAATCCTTCGTACGCCTTCCTTCGGAGGGGAAGTAAAGCCGGCTGTCCCATGTTAGTAGATTTTACTTGCATGTAAAATATCCTCAAGCCTAAATGAAGCCTCTGAGCTAAATTCAAATCTCCTGTTTTGTCGCCCGAGATACCTTCTTCCTCCGCTAGTTGGTGAAAGGAGTGTAGCGAAATTTGCGTGGTGAGACGGAAGAGCATGCCTCATGGCCTGAGTCTCGCCAAGTAAAAAAGAAAATGTGGAACCATTCTAAATCGTTTGTACGGAACTGTTGCACCAGAAGTTTCGTTTGTACCAAAGAAAGTAATTAAGATACTGGCATTATAATGAGGCAGTGCCAACTTCACCCTGGCACCGCCACCACCGTAAAAATATTGGAACCATCCTAAATCGTTTGTACCAGATTGTTCAACCACAATTTTTATTTGTACCACAAATTAAAGTGGGGGTGGAAGCCCCACGTAACACCAGCCCCATCACCACCATCGCCAGAATATTGGAACCATTCTAAATCATGTGTCTCGTTTGTATTGGAAAGTTCCATCAGAATTTTAGTTTGTACCAAAAATAATTAATATCGTACAACATGTTAAGAAAATAAATATATGACCATTAGAAAGTAACTTTTATGTAAAAACTAATTTTTTAAGACATGAAAACTTGACATGCTTAATGATATCCTATTTACAGAACAGAAGACATTTCTCATTTGTTAAAATAAATATGTTCAAAGTTCATGAATTTTATCAAAAAAGTCTATTTTTGTGGCATTGCAATAAAAATAACCATTTTAGCATAATCGAAAAAATTCTAAAAAAAGGGTTAATAATAATAATAATAATTTTAAAAATTCGAACGGATTCGGTGTGTAACCCCTTGTGAGGTTGGGTATTTTTACTTAACATGCATAAGCAAACATTTAGATTTTTTTACTAGTAACAAACTCTGTTTCCAGTTCACGTAGCCAATTACAAATTACACATTGCGCTTTCAGACAAAGAGCACTTGCTGCCAACTCAATTTATTTTTCTTATATATTTGAATAATTAATTGTTCGATAAACTTGAATGTATTTAATTTTTTTGATTAAGGCTAATCAGGTCACTAAACCAGCTCTTATATAAAGATTTCAATGAAATTTTATGGTATACTTTTTATGTTATTTTAGGTTTCGGATTCCCATTTGAATATTTTTCTAGTGAACAGTAATATCTGGCACATAATTAAAATTATAACAATTAGAGAAAAGTGTTGTACCTTCCTTGTTCGTATGGTGTACCTTGGATTTACAGTAATTTAGGCTTCTCCTGTTGCCGTAGTTTAAAACCACTCAACGTAGTTTGTTGACTTGTCAGTAGTTACACAAACTAACTTGTAGTTAATGATATTTTCAGAATTTTTGTAGGAAAATATTAAACAAATGGTCTCCTATTGCAAGAAAGGTATTTGTTTCTACTTCTGTTTCTTATACTACAACCACCCCATTTTGTTTTCATTAATAATAGTACAGTTAGTCTATATAAAGCTTTCTCTTAGCTACAAAGACACTGTTTTAAAACAAGTTTAAGGATAATCTAAAAATGGCTGATTGTATTTTGTGAAACATGACCAAGACACTTGAACTTAGTCAATCTCTTGTTCCATGGACAGGCTCAACGTACAACACATCTGATAAAATTCATATAACCAGGGCTTGATTTCTGGCGGAACGCGAAGGAATTGCGTTCCGGTACCTCTGGAATATTTAACTAAGTTATATTGTAAATATACAACATATTCAATTAAATTAATAATAATGTAGTGTACGTTAGACCTAAAAGTTTACAAATCAAGCACTGAATATCATCAAAAAAATTATCACTATTTTCATATATTAAATATTTTTATCGACATGAATTTGAATGTGGACCGAAAACTATCCGGTCGATTACCTGAAAATTGCAATGTGTTATTAGTATTGGTGCCAGGAATATTGGAGTATTGCTTGAATGAAACTGAACAGAAGGGGTGATTTTTTATATAACAGTAAACCTGTATAAGGCGGAAACCTGCCTTCGCCGGAAAAAAATCAGAACGGACTATTTGCCCATGCAAAGTACACTGGATGAGCCGTAACCCTGTCTAATGCGGAAGCGGAAAGAATTTTTAGTACGACGGTATTAAAAATTCTGGATAAGACGAAAAAAATGTTTTAAAATTAAACACTTGTAAGTTTGTAAGTGTAGCGACCTCGTACCAAGACACACTCAGAACCGTGCTCGTCCATTCCCTTTCTCTGCTACCCTCGCCGAAAGTCGTATTTCCCACGCTACTTGTGCGAAATCCACTGTATATTTGTAATAGCACTGACCTTCACAAGCCAATGTGAAGGAAGGAAAGACACGAAGAGCTATCCTTCCAGGCTTCTTGTAATGAGTGCTTTGGGGTCAGTGGTTCTAAAAGTACGTTGTTTTTGAGTCCGATGAGAAGGAGGTATTGTGTTAATTGTTTATGTCAGATTACAAATTGAAAATGTTAACTCTTGGGAGAAAATTAGACTAATTAAATAGCACGAACACAGCAACACATCTAGCAAGGTTTTGATAAAAAAATTGAAGTTTTGAAATCTGAAGTGAAAACCCTTAAAAACAAAGAGAAAATCAAGAGAATTGTTAAAAGGATTTTTTATAATGTTTCACACAATATTCACGAGTACCTAGGTAAATAGCCGGAGTCTAAATCATGTCATCTGTTCCTACGAATACTGGGGAAAACAATATTTCCTTTACTTTTATGGAATTCTTTGCTTCATTAGACTTCATGTTGCGTTTCTGTATCATTTTCTTTGTCTCTCCCGGGACGTCTTCATCCAGTGAACTATGTTACTGTGAAATCCAATATTTTTGGCAATGACCTGACTTGCGAACTCTGGAAAATTATTTATTTTAAAGCTTCCTAGTCCATAGTCATACGCTTCTGCGGATCCCGAAACTCGTAGTGAATATGTGCAACATTGCCAGTAAATCTCATTTTGGCAGGGCTCGATGCAACACGTGACAGCGTTACAATGACATTCACCAAAAATAATATTGCAATATTCTTTCTTCATGAAGCAGTGGGGTACTGCTGTAGTGTGCTCCCAAAACACCCCGAAACTATGTAGTTCTTAAACAAAACCTTCAGTAACTGCTTTTCCGAAGGTTTCCCATTCAAATGGCTCTTCGGCTGCAAAGTCCTGTGATAAACTGTAATAAATCTTTCCTGGAATAAGAAGTTCGTTCCTGAAAAGTTTGGGGCGGTTTTCAAAACGCATTAGCGTGAAAATATGGAGAATATATACTTAATAGTATTAATATTTTCGACCTATTTTATAACATGAAAATATGAAGTTTGGATCAACATCATTCTCATTATTTAAAATTCAAAAGTACGCGAGTAAAAAATTAAAAGGTAAAAAAGGTGCACGGTGCAACACATTCCCATATTGTTGAAGCACATTGATGGGACAAAATTATAAGAAAATATAATTGTAAGTGGAGCTAGGAATTTTAAATGCAAAAGTATGGTGAAAAATGTACACAAAAGGTGCTTTAAATTAGCTGAAAAAGATGCAACACTTTGATACGAAAGGTGTTAATTTCATATGTAAATATTAAAAAACGATACCAAAACCAATTAATCACTTGTAAGGATGAATTAAAACGTTTGCCTTAAGTAAGTCTCAAAACACATTAGCATTAAATTCACTGGTACAGAAAACTGTTTAAACAAATAACAATATTTCAAGATATTTTTCAATGAGTCTCCGTCTCCGGCCCCTTAGTAAAGACTTGCATAGAGGAAAGAGACGTTCAAGACCAACAGATATAAGGGTTACATATTTAGTTTGTAGTTTGCGGTCGGTAATTTAAATATTTTTCACTGCCACATTCTCAACATCAGGGGTTTTGGCTAAGGTCTGTTCTATCAATTGCCTTCTACTTCCTTCTAGTGTTTCTTTCACATTCATCATCATTCTCAGGACATTTCTCCTCCAATTCGGACTCCTCTCTTCCAACCCAAGTAGAATAATACGTTAGTCTTGCAACTCTTGTTTACCTACTATACCTTTGGCTTTTTTGCCGCTGAAGAATTATTTTGTATTGTTTCCACGAAATCAAAGATAACCTCAAAATGGCCACAAGAATCCCAGTACCCCCGTCTAGTATGAAACGGGGAAGTTGGAAGAGGATGTCCTGCCATTTCAACTGTTTAATTATTATAGAAATAAAATGCGAGAAATAAGTCAAAATTGTAGAGTAGGGTGCAAAAATGTGAAGACCTCGAGATGCAAAAACATGCTTGCACTGAAAAAAAGGTACGAAGATGTAACTAAAACGTTTTCAAGTGTTTATTTTATGTTATCTGGGCCAGACAAACTCATCTGCGCATTCTAAAAGGTGAATAAACTTAGGAGCAACGCGTAAAATTCCTAGCTCTAACTATATGAAAGTCTTGTAAGAAAATTATAAGAAAATAGCCTTTATTTTCTTGTAGTTTTCTGACATTTAATATTGTTCAGGAATAATTGTTTCAGTAATTTTTATTATGAACCGTACATAACTCTTCACCTGAAGAAGTATTCAAAGTTTGGAACCAAAAATGAACCAAATATAGAAAGTACAAAATGAAAAATTTTTCATTCAAATTATTATTTAATATAACAACAGTTTCAATGATTTAATTGTCCTTAGACAAAGAAATCCATGATTAATTTATTCAACTCGTTTATATACTACAACTTTAAAACATCCATGTTTTCTCGGCAGTAAGTCGAACCTTTCACGTGGGACACGTTAAGGCAGGTCTGCACAACGCCTGCTCCCACGGACATTCGGCACTTGCGAGTCGATCGTCTGCCCGCGGCAGCGCCGAAAGTGCGAGTAGTGGGGAGTGGAAGCTTTGCGGGGAGGGGAGAAGTCTGACGTAGCACGACGCGGCGCGTAGATTGAATGCATGGGCGTCTAATACAATGATCCATTGATCCATGCTCCAAAATTATATGCCACTTGTTTAAATGGATTATGTGTAGTATTTGAGCTTATAAGGGCCGTAATTCACTATTTACGTTCTGTGCACTGCTGTGTATCCACCTTCGTTTCCACCACTGTACGTATTTTCCTATTTAATTTCTTTTAATTAACCAGCTCATTGTGACTCTTGAGCAATATTTTAAAAGCAGTAGCTTTTTTAAAAAAAATCTAACTAACAAAAAATTACCACCAGGTATGTTATAATCTCCAAATCATAGCAAAATCAAGAAAATTATGAGAGAAATCTCTCACATCAATATTGACGTAAAAATAGAATATGTGGCATTTCAAGGAGGTAATTTTTAAACAGGACATATATTTGTGACAATTTTTCCCCATTATGAATCTGAATAAAAGAGATCGAGCAAATCTCTGTGACGATATGTTATGGACAATGATGAGATTATGAGTATTGTTAAATAGAATGCAAAGGGGTTAACAGTTTTATACGACGTCGTAATGACTGCACTCTTGTCAGAAATTAGAGCGGAAAATAATATTAATTTGTTTCAAGAATAATATGTTTTCGCTTTGATGAAACCGTCTTATTCAATTAAACATAGTCAATGAAAAAATAGTTTATTACTGTCATCATCAAACAAAAACAATTCAGTATTATAATTTGTATTTAGCAAAACACTAAATTTATGATTACATTGTAGCAAAGCTAATTACATTCCCTATAAGCAATTATAATACTTGATGTCCAAATCTAATTTGTATAATTCGTTGCTGATGCATATTTTGCACTGTCATATAGCCACAAAAACATTTATAATATAATAGAAAAGTCAATATTAATTGAACTGTATGTGACCGTCAATTCTCGCGAATTGCTCTTTAAATTTACGCGCTATGGTTCGAATTTAGCACTCTAATTGGTGGTCCCCACTCCTAGAGTGCGTCTCATCCCCAACCTTCATCGATTTTTGCATTTGCCTCCCAGCTGTTCGCGCGCAGCTCCTGACGTCAGTGAAAGTGCAAAATGCTGTGCTGGCCTGCATTAAGGGGTCAACACTCAAAATATGTAACTCATATTGCGGTACAAAAAATTCTTATTACACATTAATTATTATCGTGTAATCTTCCTAAAAGCACTCATTGTTATATGTATTTATAATTCAACCTAGTTTAGTTTAAAGCTAGGGTTCAAAGGCTTAAGAAAACATTGCACTTCTCCTCAATATGTTCTACACAGTTTTTAACGGCTTTTAACGTTAAATTAATAATAGATACAAAAACTCAATTACGAAAGTTTCGCGAAATTATATAATTAATACAACTTTTAACATCGATGGCCTTAACGGAATAATAATAATAATAATAATACTAATAATAATAAGTTTTTACAAAATATTGGATTAAGGACACTTACTTCAGAAACCAAAGTTGGGTGATGCGCTTCGATAAGTGAGTATCACCTTAGTGCCTCTCTTCGGAGGGCTGCAAGTTCCTATCAGTTTTGTTCATGCACACTAATGTCTTCTGCTTGTGTTCTGTCGCGAACAGGAGGGGTCTATTGCGTGTCTGGAAGTTATGGGCGACTCCTAGGGCGGGGAGTGGTGCCATGACACCATCTTAATGTTGACAGAATATAAAAAAATATATTTTTACAAATAGGCAATGGTCTAAAATGGCACTTTATTCGTTTATATTTTTAAATTCAATTTTCTACTTCAAAGCAATGTTTAAATTTCAAGTATTTCTTGTAGCAAAAGGAGTTGAAACTAGGAGGTTATATACTAAACGAAAAGAGTGTACAAATTCGTTATTAGCACACATTTACCTTTTTAATAGGTACTATTTAAATTTTAGAAAAGAGCCCTCTTAAATATTCTGTGAATCTGCCCTTGGTCAATAATGCTAATTAAAGCGGCCCTAAGTGTAAGGAGTTAACCCGGGTATAGTTTTGTATTTATGAAGAACTACAGAAAAAGAGTGGTTGCTTTACTCATAAGGCTAAACTTGCCTTTCATTGAAGAGATGACGTTCAAGGGGAAGACAAAAAAATGTCATTGAAGTAGTTTGTATTTTCACGATAAAAGTACATATTAAAAAAGTTTTAATATTAAAAATAATATCTACTTTTGTACTGAGACTAAATGAACTGATTATCATGATGACGTTGAGGGTCATGCTTTTACAATATTTGCTCCAATCGTACAACAGGAAACCGTGGTATGTAGTTGACTTAACATTCCAAAAGATATTGTCAAAGACTGAGAGCTAATGTACAGTTCCTTAAAACCAAGGTTAATGATGACCGATGAGGACTGTGCACGCATAAGTAAATAAAAACGTTATTAAGGAAAATAAAAAATAAACAAAAGAAAACTTACTTGAGAAAGTAAATATTTTATTGATATAATCATAATAAACAATAAGAATGTGCAAACACAAAACAATATTTTAATAAATATTTAACATATATTTAGTCTTGCGTATTGATATTAAAAGATCTAATAGTACAAACTCAAATGTTATTCAATGACTTATCACAAAATGAAATATTGTATTGAAAGTGATATATTTACAATGCATGCAAGGCATATAAAAAGAAAACTTTTCTGGTGATATCAAATGCGAGGTATAAGAGTTCACCACAAATTTCCTTGTCGAGACATTGTGCTCGTGCACGCCCTTGGTGCCTATCTTTGGCCCGAGGGAAGCCACGAGAGGGAGGGGAGGGCGAGGGGGGCGCAGCCCTCCGCGCCGCCACCAGCCGCCCCGCCGCAGGGCGCCATGCCTTTAACATCACCTCAACTGTCCTGTCGTTGCTCTGGGGCTGTTTTCTTACAACCAGATATGCAAGGAACCGCCGACCACCTATACTGATTTTTCTGAAACGAAACGTTTTTTCATAAACTTTCATGTTTTTATAAAAAATAGGTGTTAAATGGAACATAAACATACGTAAATAATTAGCTCGAAGAGGGAAAACTTATCAAGATTTGAAAAAAGAGAGAGCACATGCACAAAACTTTATTTTGTTGAACTGCCTGCAGTAAAGAACTTTCCCAATTAAGGGAATTGTGTAAAAGCGGGGCCTATCCTATCAGGTTAGCAATCCAATGCATACATAGAATTGAAATAATTCTTCAAACAAACCACTAGCGTTTTAATATTCCACAGAGAATGACCGCATAATAAATGGAAACTTTGGCTGACCAACTCTGTATTTTATGGCCAAGAGCGTATATTTGGTATTTTTTCTTTCTGCCATATAAATTATGTGATCTGATGGCTGGTGATATCAATGACGAAGGCCTTTTTCTCTGTGAAGTTGTCAATTACGATATCTGGTCTATTAGGTGCAAAGGTTTAGTCAATGTGTATTTGGTTGTCACAATATATTCTGTTTATTATTAATTCTATTGTTATAAAATATATGGGAAAATGTACATGGACCGCCCCAATTGATTATAGTTACGCGGTATTGTCATTACAATGTAATGATGGAGAGCGACGTGATGTGAATGACTTCATGAATAATATAGAGGTTGTGGAATGACAAGACAGGGGAAAACAGAATTATGTGAAAACTTGCAGTGTGCCAATTTTCTATACATCATAATCCTTAATGACGTCCCAGAATACTACTCAAGACCAATTACACACGAATTGTGAGGGTGGTTAACATTTTTTTAATGTTTTAATTTTTGTGCGTATGATTTGGGACTAATGC
The DNA here is from genome assembly GCA_031308135.1 of Acheta domesticus. Taxonomy (NCBI): domain Eukaryota; kingdom Metazoa; phylum Arthropoda; class Insecta; order Orthoptera; family Gryllidae; genus Acheta; species Acheta domesticus. The sequence goes on along the minus strand of JAHLJT010008446.1, from coordinate 167,000,600 downwards.
ACAATGTCCAAAGAGTCATGATATCAAACGTTGAGCAACAGGACTTTAACAGTAAAATGCTGATGAGTGTATATGTCGAATACTAATTTTGAAAGGTTTTTAGCAAAGTCGGATCTGAAGTCACGCACGTCTCAACCATAGAAAGTGAACATTTTTTCTTTTTGGAATGTTAGAGAGAATTTCTCAGAGGGAAAATAAATAAGCAATAAGATCTCTCAATTGTTAACATTGTCGATAGATATGGAACATAAGAAAATGATAATATTCATTTATATAGGCACGGAAAATGGAACATAATTACGGCACATTTCCAATTTGCAATTAAATTCGGACACATAAATACGTATAGTTGCGAGTTCCACTAAATTGGTGAAGAAAGTCCTTTAGGCAAACTGAAATCCCTTACGTTGAGCACGCTTCACGACTGGAAAATTTGTATAAAAATCGGATGCGACGCCGCAGATTCAAACTCCTATGGACCTAAATATGGACCAATTCCTTAGCGCTCTTCTTCGACTTTGGACACACAATTGCGAAAAAAATTTAAAGTAACAAAGAAAACGGATGCCACGGATGAAATGAATTTTCTACAAACGTCACAATATACAGAATTGAATTTCAGAAGAAAAGAGTGAGAGTGTAAGTGAAAGGGTGAGGGAGAGTTTGTGTATGCGGGAGAGGGAGAGACTCGTTGGTCTGCTCTTCCGCATGTACATGCATTTACGAGAGTGTCTCTTGATTTACGCGGTTCCTTTTCACAATTTCTGCAGTTTCAGCGAGCGCGCCCATGCGCAGGGGAACTTCTGAGCCGTTCTGCGCATGTGCGCGTTTTCTAAAACTCAGAAATGGTTCATGGAAACTGGAAACGTGTAAAGCGAGTCTTTGCAACTACGTGTATTCCAGAGACGCATACTGCAACTGCTACATAGCATATTACGTCGAGAATGTGAAGTCGCAGTGTTTCAACGAACCCTGGGAGCAATCGGGGGCCGTCGACAACTAAGTCTTCTGTGGGAAACTCTGTCCAACGAGAGACCAGTGGAAGAATGCGTAGCTATCGTATGAGTAAGCGATTTCCTAGACGGTGAGTAGCGTAGGAGACGCAGAGCGCGGCGTACGAACTCTTAATTGCAAGTGTGGACAAAACCACAGGTGTGCGAGGATAGGAGCGCTCGTGCCGCCTGATGCGGATTGACATTATGCTTGCAAATTCTGAACGAAAAAACATTAATGCATTTGTGGAAATTATGTTAACGCAATAATTAATTACTTATACTGGCAATGTATATGAAGCAACTGTCTCTGTATAGACCATATTTCACAGCAGCAGCGCCCAATTGTATCCCGTCAGCCACGTGAGATCACGCGCCAACTTAAGAGCGTTGACAACAAACTGGCTTTTAGTTTCTCCCCAAAGGTGCAGAGGTGGAGTGCGCTAGTGTAAGCATCAGTGTATCAACTCTGCTGATTTTCATACAGATGCCATTACAGAATTTATTTACTACAAAAAGAGTTCGAGAATCACTTCATTCCGTACAATTTAAGATCTACGTAAAATATTTGACTTTCATCACAATGGAGATTGTAACCGGAGTCAGCATGCGGCAATTGTCTAGTGGAATCAAACGAATACAAAATGGCAGAGGGTAAACTGGATTGTCATGAAAGATCCCCCTGTGCATATTTCGTGTTTCTACTAGTTTTCCATTGTGTAACGTGATACTCCCAAATTTAACAAACATTAACGTAACATTAACAAAACTCAAAACGTTTACGATGAAATCCATAGAAGCCCGTAGCTTCAAGCGTGAGGTTCACGATAGAAGGTCTCCTGGGAGTCAATCCAAACCATGTTGCAATTTCGTTTTCGTTTCATTACATCACTTAAGGTGATTCAGTTGATATGTATACTTTTTAATAAGTTGTATTCACTTTTAACAGAAATTACGCAAAAATTGTTCATTTTTCAAAAACTTGTGCATAACTTTATTTAAAGATATAAATTTTGAAATGATTTTATTTCAGAAAAAAATCTCTATGAGAAATGTTGTACATTTAAATGTTAATTTTTAGCAATTTTTGGAAATAACAGTTCACCAAAAGCGGCACCGGAACCATTTTTATAAACACACATTCCTTTATTTGAGAAAAGAAATAAAAGGGAAAACTGAGCTTTTTTTAGGAAGTAGTAGTTTAAAAATTGCCTGTACTTCATTCAAAATTACGCGAAAGTACTCACTAAGGTGGCTGTAAATTTTTACTTTCTCGCCTTACGAAGTTCTTCGCAAGAAGAGAAAATTACGTGATCGTACACCAGAAAACGGAGAATTTTAGCCAGAAAAACTCTTATAGCTGGGGTCTGGTAACGAACAAGTGGATAAATCCTGTTGCTAAATTTGGAAAAAAAATCCTCTAACACATGGTGTAGCAGAAATCCATGTTTTGTTGGTTCTTGGTACCGAAAAATCGATTGACAGCAAAACGCCCATCTGTCTGCCCGTCTGTGGTCAACGCTAGCGCCTAAACCGTTCAGCCGATTTTCTACAAAATTGATATTCCCCAATCGTTCTGACTGATGTCGCGGCTCCTGGAATTTGAAACATATTTTAATTTTGGGGGTACTTTATATGAAGCACCTCGGACATTTCAAAATTTTCAAAAAAATGGCTCCAAATTGTTTGGATTAAATCTTGTTGTTGAATAGTGCAAAAGACGTTAACGATAATGCTGCAGGTATCATTTTCGTTAATATCACCGATTTTTCGAATATTGAAAAAAGCTATTTCAAAACTACGAAATAGAAGATAGAGATTTTTGCCTTATACAAAGTCTGTTGTACATAATTAGCCCTTTAAATGAGGTCAAGTACAATTTATTGAAAAAAACGAGTAGTTTTTGCGTAATTTGCGCTTGAAATTTACGAAAATGTTTCTCAAAAACTGCTCCAAATTTTTTCTTTAAATTTTCTACACTTATGTAATAAGGGACGGTAAAAAATACGACGCTAGTCCCATTTTCGGGTATTGATAGTTGTTTTTGAAAATTGCAAAAACATTCAAAACTACAAATTTGAAGATTGAGATTTTTGCCTCATAGTCTGTTGTACAAAATTAGCTCATTAAAAAAGGTTATGTACAATTTTTTGTAAAAGTTAGTAGTTTTCGCGTGATTCATGTTTGAAATTAACGAAACACAAATGGGCGTCCCGTCGTACATAACGATAACATTGTAATATTGCCAGAAATTATGTGCTGTTGGAGCGCCACTAGTGTTCTAGATGATCATTTCCAATGGTCCCTTGCATATAAAAAATAAGATTCGCGTGCATCATAAGCCTTGGTGATAGAGAAATTCTTTGTCTTTAGCGATTTATACCAAAAATTTAATTTCTGAACGTATTTTAATGAAACTTTTTTGAACAGTTTTAAACAGTGTTGAACACTGGTTGCATATAGATAATGCAATTGGGATTCTAATGATATTTATATTGCTTCTAAAAAAGTTATGAAAGGTTAGTTGTAAATGAAATAACAGAAAGAAGTATTAAATATTGAAAGAATATAACCGGTTACTAACAATTGAAGAAGAGCAACAACAGTACGTTACAAATGATCTTCAAAAATATCGAAGAAATTTCCAGTAGTCAATAAAAGAGGTCTAGTGCAATCTTTCTTACAGTACTCGTAATAAAAATTGAATAAAAATATATATTTTTTCATTTAACGTTACTTTAAAATTCACCATAAAAATGACAAACTTGGGACCCTTCCCACGCCGCCCCGCCGCGCGCTACATCGCGTGGGAAGCGGGAGGGTTCGGGAGTCCGACGCGGCGGGAAAACCAACAAAGGGACGCAGCAGGGAAATCGCCGAGCATCCCAGTGGGAAGACTACCATTCAAAGCTCTGTTCTGCTAGCGGTGGCGCGTGCGCGCTTCCGCGCTGCTGCTGGCGTCACCGAGCGCCACAGCCAACCCGCCGCACGGGGGAAGACCTCCGTTTACACCAGTGTTGTCAAGGTCGATGCCACGAGCGGGAGTGCGACGAAATTGTCGCTCCACGCAGTTCATTACCAAGCCACTAGAGACAACTCCATCCCTATTGTAAAAAGGCGGGGTTACTACTAATAGTTCCCTTTCCCAACGCTAGTTGCGCAGAGAAGCTCATGGCATGCTAAGGTGTCACGACGCGTGCCACAGCCACCAGTAGAAGACCTTGACACCACTGACTTAAACCAATACTCTGCTAGAAGCTGCGCCACTCGGAAGCGCTGCTCAGAGGCGTCGTGGAAAGGGGGCCCTTGTAGTCCCTGAGTTACTAAAACAACACACATGACTTCGAAGTTTTACTGTACAGAAAATGAAAACGTAATTATTTATGAAGAAAATAAATGTATAAATGTATTTTTTTTCGCAAATTAGGCCGAAAAAGCTATTTTAATGTAATTGATCAAAGTGAATATAAATATCTAAAACGTTAACTTCACAGAAAAATTGGTTATCATTTAGATAGCATTTCTAAAATATTGAGCAAAATACAGTCAAGTGAAATTATTATTTCATGCTTGGACCGAAAATCGAGCCTGATGGCCAAGTTCTCGACACATAAAGTTGCAATTATTATTATTATGATTATTATTATTATTCAGTTTCCACAAATTTTTGGTCTTAAACAGCTACCACACAGATAAAACATCAACACATGGTAACTTTACAACATCATAACTAATGAAATACAACATAAAATATCAAACTTAGAATTACAAAATAACAGCTAAATTTAAAAACTTCTGAATCCCACAGTTCTTCCCATGAACCTCCTGACCAATGAGCACGTACTAATGATGACTGATTTTTGAAGAGCGATGACAATATTCTTGTCCTTACCTAGGTCATCTAACGATCTTCTAAGAACTTTTGGTACGACTCCCGTTGCTGATAGGACAATTGGAACAGTTTTAACTTCTGCAACATGCCACTGTTCTCTCACTGCATAAGCTCGATTTCGGTATTTATCAATTTTTGCCTGATATGTTGTAATCACGTTGTTGGTATTGACAACTGCAAAATCCATAAACCAAACTTCTTGGCAGGTTTATCCGAAATCGTAACATCGGGTCTATTGTGCTGGATTGTTCTGTCTGTCAGAATACTGCGGTCTCAGAAAAACTTATGGGACACGCTTTCAAGCACCGTTTCTGGATTATTATTATTATTATTATTATTATTATTATTATTATTATTATTCCACTGCATCACGATGAAAGATATTATGAGTCGGCTGAATATAAAATCCAATCCAGGTTACAACCAGCTACCTAAGGAGCAGATCTAGGGACTGTCGGTGTCTCTACAATACTTTGCGCAAAATGTAGGCTGTTCCAAATAATGCGATTTCTTGCACTTCTCAGTCTTTTGAATTGCCTGGGAGTTTAGACAAGTTTTTACACAAATTTCGCGGAACAAATCCCAGACCTCCGATAACTATCGGTACGACTTGTGCTTTCACGTCCCACATTCGGCTGATCTCGATTTCCAAACTCTTGTATTTAAGACATTTCTCTGCCTCCTTGGTAACAACGTTTTGATCGCAAGGTACAGCAACATCGACAAGTAAACACGATTTATTCTCCAAATCCCGGATGACTATATCCGGTTTGTTTGCTGCTATCGTGTGATCAGTTTGAATTTGTTGGTCGTACAATATCGTACAGAATCCAACAGACGTCACCGGCTTTGGTGAGTGTTCGTACCACTTGGGGCATGTGTTTGAAACTTCGAGGGTTGTACAGATCTGCCAGTAGAGGTATCTACACACCATGTCGTGTATTTTCAAGGATTGGACACCTTTGCTAGGATTGGACAAGCTGAGACAATATGATCAATGGTTTCTACGTGGTCCTGGACAATGCGGCATTTATCATCTTGGGAAATTTTGAGAACCGCTTTATCATGATGTCGTGTTCTCAACGCCAGATCTTGGGCAGCAATTATAAGCGCTTTCGATTCTGGCTTCATTCTTCTCCTTTTAAGCCACATAAATGATTGATCTTTATTGATCTGTGCTCTGTCGATTCGTTTCAAATACTGTTCGTGGAGTAGTTTGTCTCTCCACGATTTCTTTAACATTTTTGTCTCACATTTCATGTTAAAAAGCATCAGACGTTCACTGTCTCTGTCATTCTGCGTGTCTTGCGTAGTCTTGTTCGCAATGCTTTTTCCTACACTTACAATGCCTCTGTTTCCCATTCTCCGGTCAGATTTCATGACCTGCCTCATTAAAGGGTCATCTTGATGGCTGACTACATACTTTCCCAACCGGACTAGTGAATTGTGCCAGGAGGCTTCAATTTTTCTGAGCCCTCTTCCTCCTTCCTTATGTGACACAAAGTGTATGTACATCAGCTCGAGGGTGGGAAACATGATGCATTGTTAGCAGTTTTCTGTTTTCTCGTGATAAGATCTGGGCAAGTATACACATTTTTATTTTTTTATTATTATTATTTTCCTATTCATCACGACTAAAGACGTTATGAGTCGACTGAAACTAAAATCTGCCCCAGCTAGCAACCAGCTACCTAAGGAGCAAATCTAGGGACTGTCTGTGCCTCTACACTACTTTGCGCAAAATGTGGGCAAATAATGCAATTTCTTACACTTTCCAATCTTTCGAACTGCCTGGGAGTTAAGTCAAGTTCTTGCACAAAGTTTGCGGAACAAATCCCAAAGCTCCGATGACTATCGGTACGACCTGGGCTTTTTCACCCCACATTCGGCTGATCTCCAAACTTGTATTTAAGACGTTTCTCTGTCTCCTTGGTAACGACGTTTTGATCGCAAGGTACAGCAACATCGGCAAATATACACAATTTTATTATTATTATTATTATTATTATTATTATTATTTCTGGTGATAAATGTTATTTTTCATTAAAATACATAAAAATGATTTTTTGTCTTATAAATCGCTATTATCATCGCACCTTATTTCACTATCATCAAGGCCTATGATGCACGTCAATCTTATTTTTTATATGCAAGGGACCTTTGGAAATGATTACCTAGAAAAAAACTTTTTACGGCCAATGAGATCTGCACCATTGTAAGTATCATTCTCAAACACGAAGAAAAGTAAAATAAAAAATGAAGCCATTTTTGAAAAAAATTGGAAGCCATGTTTGAAAAAAATGGAAAATGTGAGGATTCATGTAGGTTACAACCAAAAATCAAAATATCCGTTTCAAATATCTTCGGGTTCGGCGAGATCCACTGGGGAATATCAAATTCGGAGAAAACAGTCTGAACACAAACCGTTAGTTAAAGTGATTATGGCGCTGGCGTTGACGACAAACCAACGGACAGGTAAGCAGGTTTTGCCGTCATGGAACGTTTCGGTATCAAGAACCCACAATACGTGAATTCTGACACTACGAGTTGGAGGAAATAATTTACTTATATAGAAAAACGGTTTATCCCTTGTTTCGATACCAGAGCCCACCAATGCGGACTTTTCGGTCGAAAAATGGCCAATTTTCGCCGCACCATTACAATACCATCTCTTTACTATGTAAGTACGTGCTATGGTGAGAAAGTCATAATTGAAGCCGTTTGTGCTAAATCTTGTTAACGTATTTTTTTAATGTTGTTACTTTTCACCCTAAATTATGCGAAAAGTATTCATATTTTCAAAAAATTGTTCAGGACATGATTTATCTAATTTGGAAGAACGAATTTTAATTAAAAACTCTATCACCAATAATAGCATAATTGATGGAGGAAATCCAACATTTTTTAGCTTTCACAATTTTCAAAAATTCAGAGATTCCAGTTAAAGTAGGGACCCCGCCATTTTTACAGGCCATTTTTACATTTTTTATAGGAATATATGACATATGATAACCATCTATTGCCTTGAATGAACCAAGTCCACGTAATCATATTTCATGAAATCCTACAAACTATCAAATAAAATCTTTGGGAGCTTGTGATGCAGAGTGTATGTAACTTCTTAAAAGTCTGATATACACACAGAGGGGGACATTCAAAGCGTGAACGTCAAGTGAATCTCGATGAGCGCATTGCTCTCCATTTCATTGCTTCACACTATTTGGGAGAAACATTATTACAGAGAATTTCTTCATAAGTATGCAACCTGCTCGAATGTTGAATTCATTGAATTTGACTTTGATAAGGGCATTAAGGAAAAAAAAGATGTTAGCCATCAATCGTCTAAAGACAGGCAGTCGTCTAAAGGCAGGTCCATATGATTTATTGATTTACCTTTTAGATATGAGACTTTATGTTCGTTTGTCTCCTACAAGAACAAATTGATTGTTATTTTGTCGTCAATTCACATGTCGAAAGTAGACGAAAAAAATCATTGCAAAGCCAGAAATCACAAAACATTACAAAAATGGCACATCAACTCCACGGACATAATGTCATACAGAGGGCAATAAATTTAGGCAGATTCATATCATTTTAAATGTTTTCCTGATACTAACTTTCGCATATTCGGACGATGTCACGGAATAGAATTTACAAACAGAGGAAGTAGCCTAAAGATACTGTCCTCATTATATCGTTAGCTAATCACTAAAGAAATGCTCGGTCCCTTGACATGTTGCAAATTGTAGCTGCAAATATCATGCACTGAGTCCTCCATTCAAGATTGAGATAAACTGATCGCCGGGAAAAATTTCTTAAAGATCCTTCTAATCAGTTCTGTAAGCCTATAGGAGAGATTCCAAAAGAAGTAATAAACATAAATTTTATATGTAAAAATGTCAGAACAAAGAAGAAATTGATATTCCAGAGAAGGTCCCTTACAAATTCTTTTGGTAGGAAGACGTCAACTCTGCCTCGAAAGGAAACACAACAAAGAAAATCCAGAAACTCTTGTTCTTAGAGTGGGAAGCCACTATACAAAGAATATTCTTCGACAAGGTCATTTTGTGAAAGCGGTAAAAATGTCAGAATACAAGAACCTGTGTTACTACGAAGTGCACTAAATAAATCAAATTTTGACTAAAATGTGCCATTTCATTAAAAGCTCTACAGACATCAATATATGATGTGTAAGATACCCTGGTATTTCAGAAGCTTGGCTGTCCGAGAGTCATCACGTCCTAGCCATAGTTGGCAACGTTTTTGTCGTCATACTGGGACCTTCCTCAGGGTGAAATGGGCATTTCGCTTCCTCAGGACAGCCAAATTTCTATTGATTCCTGTCATGGAAGGCTACGTTTTCGTTTTACCCGGGTGCCATCCCCAACTTTCAAGATATGAAAAATTGTCGTCGAATTTTCAAGAAAAACGTTCAGTTTACATGTATGAAATATGTTAAAAATACATATATGGAATAATTAGAAATGTCACTGAGCAGAAAATCAAAATGAGTTCACGAAGATAAACTACTAACTTTTGAAAACACAAAAGTAAACTTTCCAGTCACATAAGGGATAACAGAATCCGCAATACGTCCCCAGATTGTATTCAAAATAAAAATGAATATTTAAACAGCAACAAAACAACAGTATGAAGTTGACCAACTAAAACCGTTCACCAATTAAAACTGACATGAATGACTCGCGATTGCTAAAGTGTGTATCAAGACGATTAAGGTATAAATTAACATTTTTTATATCCCGTGCCGCATGAAAGAGACCAAAAAAAAGTGATATAGATTTTTATGGAGAAAACGGAGATAATATTATTTATTTATATATACAACAAAAATATTTTCTCAATCAAACTGACACAAAATATATAACATTTAGTTACAATTTATATACTATTTAATATAGTATATAAATTCTAATCCTTGATAAATACATTATTTAAGAGGAAATATTTTTGTTTTGAAATTGTTTATCCCCAAACATCTCCGATCTCTGAAACGATTATTGAAACCCAAAATCATGAGATATTGTATTTTTTTGTCTTGCCACATCACTTCAGGTTGCAAGGATATCTTAATAATATCTTTGGAACAAAAGTGGATCGACTACGATATATGCATATACTATATCCGTCACATCCACGCCTTTAATACTGCTTACCTAAAAAAATAATACATTATACTTCAAATTCAATTAAAAATTGCAATATGATGGAAACAGTTCTTAAAATGGGAATAATGCTTTTACCCATGCGGGCATTTAACCTTTTAAAATGCAACATATATGTTCGTCATTATGAGTGGGAGGTGAGTAGATCTGGTGAGTTGGAAGTCAGTAGAACGTTTTCTTCTCTTGGGTCAGGATAATTATTCAAATGTTTATTTCTGCTGTGACATGGGAACACTTATTTACAATCTTTAGACAGTTAGGCAATTTGTAGAAAACGTATCAACCTCCGATCTCATACAAGAGGAAGAAATGAACGAGGGTTTTCGATTGATGTGACAATCTTTCCAGGGTCTGAAATTCGCATTTATCAATTGGAAGAGATTTATGTACAGATACGATAAGAAGATTAGCGCGTTTTGTCATTCCATGTCGCGCTGTGTTTTCTGTAAATTATGCGTTCAATGGCAACGAATGCGATTCCACAACAGAGCATTTCTAAAATCCTTTGAAATAAAGGAAAGTCATATGTGAAGATTTCTAATGTTTAAACACGATTTGAAAGAGGGACTACCAATTTCTATTAAGCGTAAAATTTAAGAGAGTACAAAACTTATTCTTAAAGTTCAAACAAAATGCGTTTTACAGTAAAATCTGTCTAAACCGGAACTAGTACAAGCCGGAAACCGCCTTAACCGGAAAATGTCTCCGGCCCGTGAAATGAAATGGCATTTTACAAAACATAAAACGGAACCTCTCTAACGGGGAAACGGAACGGTTTTTCATATCCTGCAAGAAAAAAATCTTTATAAAACGGAATTCCTGTGAATTTAATGCAACTAGAAGAGACACGCAAAATGTTCTCAATGAAATGTATGCATCTGCAAGCTTGTTTCAAATTCTCTATACCTGTGACACGCGATTTAGTCGTGAGAGTCGGACATTGAAGAAGAGGATCTTCAGCTCTCAGCGTAGATTTCGACCTTGGGGTCGCTTGTCTCTCAACGCGTAGGCTGTAGGGGAATTCCCTCTCTTCCGACTCTCTGAACACGGAAAGGTGTATCAACATGGCTTTTATTCACGCGTTGAAAATAATAACCCTTCGATCACATACGCATTGCTCAAGGCCATGCGAGGGTATCAGAAAGTTGAAAGAATCAGCAAGCAGTCCGAATACAGACAGTAAGGTGTGTGTGTGTTTTTTTTTCAACTCAGAAGCTGTCAATGAAGAGTGTTTAATATCCACTTACAGATTTATAGATTTCTTCCATAAATACTTTATATGTTAATGTATTTTGACAATTATAAGCCATGAAATTTACTACTTTCAGGGCAGAAACGTGAATATCACAAGTGTCATACTCGTAAAATGGACTACCTTGCTTAAAACGGAAACCTCCTTAAACGAGAATGTTTTTGTGTCCCGATCGAATCCGGCTTGGACAGATTTTATTGTAGTTGGAAGAATTTAGATTTTAGAGAGAAATAGGGATAGCTGAAATATGTAGTAAGCAGACAACAATGAAGAGCAGTGAGGGACGCATCAAGAAATGATTCAACTGGACAGTGAAGATGGAAGTGTGATATCTGTTGCAGTATATGTAATATCAGATATTATGTTCGAGGGAAATTGATAAAGTGTAGGTAGTTGGAAGGGAATACTCGTTTAAAAACAGAAGTTACAAAAAAGAGGTATCACTAAACATAACATATTCATTAATAATTCGTTTTTATATTATTTTGCAGACATCATTATAATCGGTTAATTGTTCTTTATATCAAGCTAAAGCACTCTTCGCTTCTTCAGCTAATTCTACACCAGATCATAACGTGGCAACAACCCGGCTCTCGTAATCTGGCATTCAAACGCAATCCTTACTTGGACACAAAAGAATGGAGTGAAAAAAGCCATCAACAATGCGGCATTCATAGGCAGAATAAGTGTCAAAAAAGTGATGACTCTCAGACATGATATCTCTCCGGGCAGACAAGCTGGGCTCGTCAGTTTCCACAGAAAACTACCAAAAAATGAAGACGCGGAAAGAAACTGATTTTTTATGCACATCGAATATCAAAAATACTGACATCGTTGGTGATACGATCGTTAGAGCTGGTCTTTGTCAATTCTTCCAGGTAAAACGAGTGCAAATTGAGAATGGAATGAAGGATCGGCATTCCGATGAAATTTCTCAATGTTTTCTTAATGGTTTTGGTGTAAAATGGAAATTTCAATATTTTGTTCAATAAATTGTCTGTGATAATGTTAATTTCTGGGGATCCGTTCTGAAGAGATGCTCCACAAAGGCGAAAAACCTTTACAATAGCAATAGAGATTTGTAATACTAAATGAAAACTGTCAGCATACACATTTGAAACTTCTCAATGGATGAGATATACATTCTCTACTGATCAAACAGATCAATCAACGAATCTGGGAGAACGATATAAAAGCATTAAATGTGATGGAAATGAACATTCTTAAAAAATCTTCTAAGCCATGACCTATATATAATCACTGAGACAGTCGTAATAATCTGCATTTACTAATACGTGCACGAGTTTTGAAAGTAGGTCCATGATACCAGCATGAGTGGCTATGTATAGGTGAAACATTCTTTTACGGTTGAATGACTAATTTTCCATTGTCTCACTCATACTAGTCCCATGTAGTCATGCTGTGGGCATTGGCCAAAATCTAAGTAAGTGGCTAAGTCCCATAGAGTAACTACGTCAGCAAATGGCATTCAGAACACTGATTAGTGCGCAGTAGAACACTACAAATTTCAAGAATCCTTTACGAAATTGGCGTATATTGCACTTGAACATCAGCAAATACTATTGTACAGTGCGAATGTCTTATTAAACTCTGATCCTTCATTGTCCTCAGAGCTCAATATAAGAAATATTGGTTCTTACAGAATTTTTCAAAAAACCGTTTATTAGGTATCTTTTGGCTCGATCACTTCCTATCAAAATCACTCAGAAGGAAGAACAAGGTTTCATTAATATATTTTAAATGCTTTAAATTCGACGCCACTACTGCGCACTCCTGTTCTCCGCAGTGTTACTGAAAAGGGGATTTACTCACCAGCAGCAGAAAACATAGCGGGATGCAGAAACATATTGCCCTGCACACCTCCGGAGAAGCCAGCAAGTCCCAGACCATACAGCTGATGTAACAGCGCCATATCTTCAGTGCTGGGCGCACCGCCAGGCGCTGGCGATTTGACTGTGCCCGCGCCAGTAGCTGCTCCAGTTGCTGCCCCAGTAGCTGCTCCAGTCGCAGCGCTAGTTGCTGCACCTGTAGCTGCAACTGTAGCTGCGCCAGAAGCTGCGCCAGACCCTGCACCTGCGCTAGCGCTGCCTGGGCCTTCACTCCCCACGGCGCCAGTCTCGCTAACAGCATCAAGGACACCACTAATGACGCTCGAGCCACCGGAACCACATGAACTTCCTCCAACGGTTTTATTGCTGCCGTTGCTACTAGTGCTGCTGGTGGTGTTGCTACTGGTGCTGGAAGAAGTGGTGGTGGTTGTGGTGGAGCTGGTGGTGCTGGCGGTGCTGCTGCTGGTCAAATTGTTACTCCCCCCACACATTCCACTAACGATTGCCGCCATTGGTGGATCTTTAACGCTCGCAACTGATGGACTCGCTCCGGCAGACGTCGATGCTGCAGCGGAGTTCACAGACTGTACCGACAGAGAGTTAGGTAGAGACAGCGCAGACGCAGCGGCTATTTGTAGAGCTTGAAATTGCGTCAGCTGATGTTGCGTGTTCTGCGATCCACTCGAGGATGCTGGAGGCAACGTGCCAGAGCCCATGACCTCTGCTCGCCCCGCGCCCGAGCCAGCATTGAGGAGAGTTGAGACAGAGGTTGCTGGTGCAGGCGAATGAGCCGACAATGCATTACCAGTTCCTGCTGGACAGTCACTTGCATTTGCTAAAGAAGTGCCAGGCGCCGGTGGAACTGTAAATTCGCCACTGGCACTGCCACTTCCATCGCTAGTATTTCCGGACAAGTCGACCTTACCGCTTTCGATGTGTGTTTTGACACAATCAATATGTAATTTAGTAAAAATGTGATCTTGTACTGAATATTTATGAGAGTACCTGAACTGGCACAACTTGCATTCTTCAGGAGGTCGCATGTCAGGTAAAGTGACGGGAGCGTCTGGACCTCCCAGGGCCTTTTGCAATGCAAGCTTATTCTTCTTTTCTTTGGCACGGGCATTTTGGAACCATACTTGCACTACGCGCTTCGGTAAGCCAATTTCGCGCCCCAGCATTTCACATTCTGCCATGGTTGGCGTTTTGTAGTCTGCAAAGAGAGACTTCATGACTTTGACCTGCAAACTGCTCATCTGTGTGCGAAATCGTTTTACGCCAGTGGGTGGTAACGGACGCTGTTGGCCGCTTTGCGTGCTGGATGCGGGGGACGTCGGATTGCTCTCGTCACCATCCATGTTCTCTGTAGTTTCGGATGTACTGTCATCCTCACACCCAATGCTTTTTTCACTCAAGTCAGTCAACGGCCCAGACTCTGCACGTGGTTCCATTTCCATTGTCAGTTTCATTGGACGACTTAAATCCACTGGCTTGCTGAGGTCTAGAGGTCCATCGCCAATAATAGAACTGCTGTCCCCTAACGTGGTAGAAGGTTCCTGTTTGATTTTCATACTCAGATCTGTTGGAAGGTGTAACATGTCCTTACTTCCCACATTCCCATTTTGGGCCGCGTGGTGAGCTTGAAGTTCGTTAAAATATCTCTTCATGGACTCTTCGTAGTATTTCTTTATCAATGTATTTTCCACTTCGGTTTGAAACGGAGGATATAGCGTATTAATTATACTTGGAGACTGAGAATTCACATTTAAATTACTTGTTTTAGCAGAATCTACTACTTGGGAAGTGTTGAATGATGTTTCAATGTTCCCATCCTCGTCGGGTAACGCGTCTATATTGATTTCTCCGCGAGTGCATTGATCGGCATGCTTTGTTACGAGATGCGATTCCAATGCTGATTTTACTTTAAAGAGAGCTGGACAAAATGGACAACGCTTATTAATGACTTGCGCATGTGCTCGAAATTGGCCCTTCCGTTCGCGCGCACGTGTATTTTGGAACCACACCTGTACCACGCGTTTCTTTAGGCCTACTTCTTTCGCTATGTTTTCCAGCATCTTTCGAGAAGGATTACTTTCCAGTTGATATTTCTGGTACAAATAATCCAGTTGTTCAGGAAGAATGGTGGTTCTTAAACGCTTGTCCTTCGGATGATCTGAGTCCCTGTCGTTTGATTCATCATAGTCTTCATATTTCCGTTTGCTGGTGGGCAATATGTTGGAGAGCGGATGAGCCAATGGAGGAGCATTTGCAACATTAACGTGTACGTCGGATACGTTTATATTTGAAAATTGCTGCTGCTGGATCTGTGCATGCTGTTGAAGAATGCCAAACGGACTATCAGGTGGGTATGAGGGAAAAAGATTAGGATTCATGATGTGGACAAGCTGGTGCTCTCTCCACAAATCGAAGCGTGGAAAGACAAGGTTGCATTTGTCACATTGAAATGTGCCCTCTTTTGCGCTGTCATCCTGAGAGCGTGTCAAGGTAGGTGAAGCGGTAAAGAGAGCGCGTGGGGTTCCTGTAGTCAGTGTAGTCGCCGCTGAGACACTGGAAGCCAGTGTGGTCACGGATGGAGCAGACGTGACCTGCGGAGCTGTCGAGTGTGCAGGTGCTGCCTGCGTTGTTGAACCTGTGAGCGGAGTGAGCTGTTGTGGAGGAACCTGTACCGGGGTAGTGCTGGGCGACGCACCAACTGTCTGCTGCTGTTGATTTCCTTCGACAATGGTGCTGGAGTTCGAATCTTCCGATGACAAAACAGCAGCGATCTGCGCTGCTGCTGCCTGTGCTTGTGCTGACCGTTTCGCATCTTCCTCTTTAAAACAATGTGTTTTTTGGTGTCTTATGAGTTCATAATAGCGTTGAAACACAAGAAGACATTTTTTGCATTGATAATTGAGGCCAGGCGTTCTTTGAAATCTATTTGCTCCTCCTTCGTCTACTCCTGGAGATGCATCGACTGGAGGTTGGTTTTCGTAAACCTTTCTTGCCTTCTGACGAGCGTTCTGAAACCATACCACTATCACACGGGGGCTTAAGCTCAATAGTTTTGATAAATATTCGAGATCATCATCTTTAGGATACGCATTATTTTCAAAAAATTCTTGAAGTACTTTTATCTGATAATCCGTAAAGCGAGTGCGATTTGCACGTTTTCCTGAAGAACTTCCTGAAGTATTATTATTGTTGCCGCTTCCACAAGATCCAGGTATGAGACCGTGACTGAATCCATCTGACGAGTTGGTGTTGAAAGCTCGTCCAGGGCTAATACTTCTGGCGGATTGAGACACTGACACCGCATGCGATGAATTTGTAACTTGATTGGGGGAGGCAAAGCTAGTAGGAGACAATTTAGAAGGCAGGACATTGTTGGAAGGAGGAGTAGTTGCATTCACTCGATTAGGAGAATTCAATGAGTTTGCACTTAGCTGCGATGTAATGATTGATGTGAGCGAGCCTGGCGAGGATGTGCCTACATTCTGGTCGGTGTTACTGCACGTAGAACCTGCTAAAGACGTAACAGGGCTCGGTGGAGGGTGTAATGTGTGAGGAGGAGGCTTCTGATCTATGAGCTCGATGTCTTTGTGATCATGCTCTGTTTCTGACAAAACACTATTAAATTTTTGCTCTTGATTATCCAGCATGGTATCAACAGGTTCTGTCTTGATTTGCGATGTCTGAAGAAAAGGTTGCGGAGACGAATGTTTCCTTTTGCTTTCAGGAGGTGTAGTGCAATTATCGGAGGGCGCAGGAGAATGAGTTTCTTTGGAAGTGATTCGGTCATCTGAAGGAGTATTTAGAAGCATCACTTTTGCTTCGCCCGTTTTCTCGTATTCCTCCAAATTAAGAGTAGTCGAGGGCGGATTATTAAAATTGTAAGGCGAATCCTTGTTACGTTGACGTTCTTTGAAGAGAGTATTTCGAAACCAATGCTTGATAACTTTCGGAGGAAGACCGCTTTGACTCGCCATCTCATGGATTTGATCCTCTGACGGAGAATTATTTATATCAAAGTGCGCACGTAATATTTTTAGTTGTTCGTCTGTTATTCTAGTCCGTGCTCGTTTCTGTTGGGCAGCAGTAACCTGGAAAAACAGATAATTACAATATAATTACATTTACCTAAAAATATGAAGATACAAAGTTCAAGAAAACTAGTGACCTTAGACAACAAAAACTGCTAATCGTTTGTGCGATAAAAATCTTACTGAAACAGGTCTTCTCTTTCTTTCCGATGGCGCTATAGCCCAATTCGAGCTTTGGCCTTACACACCTACAGTACTGCCAGAGTATATCGAGTTCATGAGGTGATGAACCGCTTGGAAACGGAAAATAAGCTCGATCCCAACCACTGGGGGGATGGGATGGGGGGGGGATGGGGACACGCAAGTTGGGGAAAAGGATCGTGTGCCGCGCTTCCATCGTGGCTCACCCGTTGGCTTCCACTTGGAACCGATCACAGGAGACCACACAAGCGACCAATCTCACCAGCAAGATATAGTTCTTAGCCAAGCTATGCCAGGTCTCTAAGTTTGAACCTCACGATCTATGAAGTTTGAGGTGCCTACCCTCAATCAGATGATAATGCACCCGATAATGAAAAAATCCGCAAATGTTATATATGTTCATTATCTTAATATTTCCGAGTTGTTTGGTTAATAACGAAACGAACGAGACTTTCCATAGCCCGTAGGTGCTAAGGTTCGCCAACAATTTTATTTCATTAGTGGAATTATATATGACTATCGAAAAATTACCTTATCGACTATCGAAATATTCAATTCCTCAACGAAAAAAGTTTTCGATGCAAGAAGAACATCAGCGCCAATAATATCGTTTTTAAAATGGGTTAAGAGATGCCACAAACCCCATAAACACCCATTTTCGACGTTTTTCGCTACATTTTAGAAAATAACGAAAATTACCATTAAGTATATTACATTATTGATATACACCATTAAATATTATTTACTGGTATTTTTATCCACGAATTTGTGGCTGAGGTGGTGCCCACGTTATCTCGCAACACTTTTATAAATATCAAGCATTACTTGACTCAGTTTGCCACATTTATGCCAATATGGCTAATTTTGCGTTAAAACCATAACAATAGACACTTTTCAAATGACCATAGTTCCGTTAATTTTTATTCAAAATTTAAAAAAATAGATACGATTAGAGGTTAAAATCTTTACTTTAAGAACCTTGCTTCAATCAATTTAAACATTTGACTACAATCGACTAAAATTGCGCCGCGCGCTATCAATGTTAGCGACCCATATTTGAGCCGCTCTGCTGTGTCTGAATTCTTTATTCGTTGTTACGCTGCATTGAACTTTTTTGTCGAGACATCAACGGGTCTGGAAGGTGCTACAATTTAAAAAACACTCTATGGCATTTGGAAGTCCCTGAGCTATTGTTTGCGCTGTTTCGAAGCTTGCACCAGTGCCTGCGCCCGCCGGCCTTCCCCGCGCCGCCCTGGCTCGTCGCGCGGGGACTTAGCAAAGAAATGCTGCTTCAATGGCCCATTCCAGAAGGCTCACGACAGCAAACCGAATATTAAGATTGTACATCAGTTCTCTGAAGCCTCAAACATCTTCAAATCTTGTTGAGCTGATAATGAAAGTTTACGTATGGTTCATTAACAAGAAAACACATGAGTGCTATAATAGTCTGGAACATATGGAAAACCGTACAGCTTTCGAGAGGCTTCGATCAAGGAATAAAATAAGTCATTGATCCTGTTATTCAACGCAATGCTTATTGTTCCCATTTTGAAAATATCCGTCTGTCAATAATGGTTGGTGATTAGCTGGATGTTAGAATTGATGCATTGAATAGAATGTTGCGATTCAGAAGAAAAACAAATGTTAGAAACCGAACTTTTCGAATACCGGAATTCAATTTTGAAGTTTCAAATTACTGTTGATACAATGGGGGCAAAACCAATACAGAACCACTTATCTGGAGACAAATATCAGGTTATGAATTGAGAAAAATCGTAGTAGATTACACCACATTAAAAAATCAGTTGCAGATCACTTGCCACCCTCAGGCCGTCCAGCGCCATGTGAAAATTGTTACTGAAGCTTCTCAATCAGTCCGCGAATGTGAAGCAATACATTCGAAGATAATAAGTTAGATAAAATCAAGGAAATCCATGACACATTTTAAAACAAAAAATATTTTGTTTATGAATTTTTTTGTTTCTTGAAGTGCTTTTTCAAATAGTTTTTTAATATTTTCCTTAAAAATGGTTTAACTTATAAACCTGTTTTCATCCTATAATGCTTTATCGCGGATGAACTTCTTAGATATTTCTTTCCGAATAGATTTTTTCTTTAAAATAAGATACAAAAGTACGATTTTTTTTATTTTCTTGCCACTTCAAAAAATTTCATCAGATTTTATCAGCAATTTAAGTCAGACTTTCTATTTTCATTCATTTAATTTTCACGAAAGTATGCATCCCAATCCTCTAGTCTTTTGATCTGTCGAAATTTATGACTGAGAAAAACGCGATTTCGTGTCAATTCCTGAAGCCCTACCACTGCTGTCCCCCGCGCGGGCAATCAGGCGTCGCATCCGCTACGCACTGCGCCTCTTACTTTTCTGAAGCATGACGATGGCGCATGGATTAATGAAGAAATACCGTGAATTGAGGTTTTCAAATGCAAACGAAATCTTAACAAGGAAAGGGTGGCTTTTCAGAATGCTTCAATGAATGTGCCTCCTTCAGCGGCGCGAGCCGGACGGCACGCAGGCTAGGCCGGCGGGCGCGATGACATGGGCGCTGTTGCACGTATCGAAACAAAGAGGGGAAAATAGCTCATGAGCTTCCAATTGCCATATAGTGTTCTTTCAAGTCTAATAACTTCTAAAACTGTATTATATCTCCATAAGTATGTTCAATGCAGCCTAACTATGAATAAAAAAAGCAGACACAGTAGTGCGACTCTGATGTAGGTCGTTAACAGTGATGGCGCGCGGCGCAATTTTAGCCGATTGCACTGAAATAGGTAAATTGTTCGAAGCAAGGTTCTTAAAGAGATTTTAAGCTTTGATTTTATCTGAATTAAAAGTATTTTGAATAAAAAGTTACGGAGATAGAAATAGTACTGCCAATACAAAAGTGTCTATTTCTTTAGTTTTCACGTAAAATTGACCTTATTCGGACTAATGTGGCACAGAAACAAATAAATGATGTTTGATGATCATAAAATTCTTGTGGAATAACGTGGGAAGCACCTCAGCCAAAAATCCAGTAATAAAACTACCATTAAATAATATTTATTCGTGAAAAAAGACCGAAAATGAGGTGTTAATGCGGTTTCTAGCACGCTAGACCCATTTCAAAAACTGCTTCATTGGTGCCGATGTTGATCTTACATCGAAAATTAATGCTTTTTCGCTAAGTCATTGAAATCTATTTTTTTCAATGCAGTCTAATATATATATAGTGCATAATTTATAAAATTTTAAGTTCTGGATTAAATTAATTATTAAAATAGTTCAAATTGTTATATATTTACAATAAAATTTAACAAATGTTCCTGCCGTACTAGAACTAAAAATCAAGTCCTGTATACAGGTTGTCCAGGGAGCAAACAACGAAATTTCGAAAATAAGCTCTTAAGTCAATTTTAAGCATATTTTGCGTAATAAACTTCTTGGGTCTTTCCAATAGATGAGCCACAATTAGCACTCAAAAGTTGGTTTGAAAAAATACTTTCTACGCAGAATTTGCATTTCAGAAGCATAAACACTCCAGAAACATGTAAATTGTTTGTTCTTTTAAATATATATATATAAAAGAAAACATATATTCACAAACGAAATGGTGAATGACATTCATAACAAAATATTGTTAAATTCTAAAGAACGGTTCAAATGGAATATTGTGAATATATTAGAAATATAAACGAAATTATTCGCATTTCTCTATATCACTCGGGAACATATGTACCAAAAATCTCAGATTGTGAAATTTCATTCAAAGTTGGACATTTATTAAGAGCCACTTTCCAGTTGACAAAATTGAATACTAAAAAGTAGGCAAGGCCAGTTACTTACCGCCTGCTGCTGTTGAATCAGATGCTGCTGCTTTGCTAGAAGAGGATCAATAGATGCGGCGGCAACAGCTGCTTGTGGTGAAAACAGAGGATTTTGTGCTTGAGCCAAACCCAAGGGATCAAATGGTGGAGGAGGCATCATCATTGGAACTAACGGTGGTTGCAAATTCATAGCGGCCAATGCATTCATATTCAGACCCAAAGGCAACCCCATACTTAATCCTGCCATACTCATCATCATGGGATTAAACTGCTGAAGTTGCTGCTGAAGTTGCGACGCAGCCATGACATTGAGCGCAGCTTGCATTTCATTCATTTGCTGAGCCAGACTTATCGAAATATTAGCGTTGGCGTTTGTGTTAACATTAACGGTATTGGGCACAACATTTGTTCCCATAGCATTGATTGATGATGCCATAGATGAAGTAAGTGTAGTTGGAATTGATTCGGTGCTGGAGGCTGGTGTGGAAGAAGTAGTAGGCGTACTGGGAGTAGTAGATGGGATATCTGACTGATCAGACTGCTGTTGCTGCTGGAGCAACTGCTGCGATATGGTTTTTGTCTGAGAGTCTTCCTTGATGTCATCGGACACTTTGAATGCACTACAACCTGTGTCTTGTAAGGCGGTTGTAGTCGTGACACTGCTCACGGAAACTGATACTGGATGATTGCTAGATGACGTACTCACGGGAACAACGGGAGAACTGCTCGAAGAAACTGTTGATATTACAGACTTTTTCTCATATTCTGTTTTGAATTGCTGAGCGTATCTTTCGAGGAATTCAGGCGGAACTAGATCCCTGTGTACCTCTTCACAGTGAGCCTTGAGGACCCACACGCTCGAGAATTCTTTTTTGCAGTGTTGACAAACTGACTTTGAGACTTCCGGCAAATCTTCCTCGGGAGGATTTTCTTCTTCAGATCTAAAGAATATCTCTTCGGGTTCCTCATTTACTTGAGTCGTAGCTTGCAAAAGAGTTATTTCTTCTTCTTCTCTATCCTTACGCTGTCTTTTTTGATGGTTCTCATTGAACTGCATCACAAGATCGAATCCGAAACTCTCCAAGAGATGTTTATAAACCTGGGAGGATTTCTTGTTAGGAATGGAAATTCGGGTCACGTGGTCTTCTTGAGCAGGGGGAGGGGTATTGTTAATGACTTGGGGAGATACACGAGTCTGTTGAGCAAGCCCCACGGTAGATACCGAGACTGATGATGAAATTGGAGTGAACATAGGTACAGGGCTGCTGAAGAGGCAGTACAGTTTTTGATGAGTGTTCAACTGTTCTTGGTTAACAAACAACGCACTGCAACGCTGGCATGACAGCATACCATGCTGTTGATTTTGATGCTGAGGGGACTGTGAAGCCACCGCCTGAGACGTACTGCCAGAGTATTTCGCAGTCATTGTGCTGTTTGTAGTTGGTGTTGAAGAATTAGGTGTACCGTTACCAACTGATGACAGAAGGGGGGTTGTACTGTTCTCAGAATGAATGGTGTTGGTAGCAGTAACTGGTAATATCTGTTCGTTATTATGATGTGACTGACAAATAGAAGGCGTTTCAGCGGTGCCACAACTACTGTTAGCTGAGGACGTGACTGGTTGTATTTTATTCGGCGATTCCAAATTATCATGCGTTGTCTTCTTATGTTGGTCTTGAACTTTCTGATGGTCTGGCTGCTCAATAAGCGGTCTGCTGAGATCAATTTGACCAGTAAAAGCCAAATCTTGCAATTTAGAAGCACGTGTTTGATGCAGTACAGAGCGCATATGAATATCGAGCGTGGAACCCTGACTATACGCCACTTTGCAGATATTACATTTATATGGTTTTTTGTCTTCCTCGTCCATTACGTTCAGTTTGGAGGTAGCCGGTGTCACGATACCCAGACATGTCGCAAGTGCTATTGTACCTGAACCGCTGTGAGAGGATGAAGGATTTACAGCGTTGTTGCTTTTATTAGTATTGTTTTGTTGCTGCTCTTGCATGGCACGCTTAAGCTTATGCAAGTGACTTACTGAGTTGTAATGCACCAAAAGAATGTTTTTTTGCGTAAAAGATTCTTTGCACACATCACATTTGTACGGTCTATTAGGATCTAAGTACTTTTCCATGGGATAGCTGAGTTTTTCTCCTTTCCGATGTAATAACGTTTTATTGTGACTAGTTAAGTAACTCTGTCTTGTGAATGCTACTTTGCAACGATGGCATTTGTACTTACGATTAGGATCGTTATAACTGTCCTCGGCAATGGCTTGACTATTTAGATAGTCTTCTAAAAACTGTTGTTCTTTGAACACAACCGAATCGTCACTGTTTTCCCCATCACCTCCTACATTCACTCCCAAACAATCATCCTGGCCCGGTGGTACATCTTTAGTAGAAACCTCATCTTCAACGAATTCTTCAGAATCTATTTTCAGGGATTCTTTACGCAATAATTCATTAGTGGACGAGTCGAGCACCTGTCCACTAAGACCGGCTAATAAAAGAGGGTTATTGAGCAAACTCTGCTTGTAGGTAGTAAGCTCTTCATCTGAAAGCTCACTATGTGCTGTTTCAACATGTTTGTGAAGTGCAAGAACTGACCGAAAGCTTCTCCCACATATAATGCACTTAGTGGCGTCACGAATTACATGATATTGCGAATGTAATTGCAGCTTTTCCATCGTCTTAAAAGCTAAACTACATTGGTTACAGCGATATTTGTACACATGTTTTTCAGACACAGCGATATTCTGTCCAAGAACAGAAGATGTGCTCCCAACTCGGGCATGAATTTCTCGAAAATGCATATGTAAGCTGTGAGAGGTTTGAAAATATTGATTACAGCCTTTTTTCCAGCAAAGGTAGCCTGGACCGTTCGGAGTTTGCTTTAGTTCCAAATGTCCGGATTCATTTTGATGCATACACAATTCGTCTATTGTCCTAAAAATTTTGAAACATGTCTGGCAGCGATTTTCTTCTTCAGTTGAGTCGTCGGGAGATGGCGAAAAAACTAATCGAGCAGAGTCGTCGCGGTCTTCGCTTGTTACAAGTTCTGAAGCACTCTTGGCACTACCTTCAAGATCGTTGCTGACACAAGATTTCACTGCAGCGGGCGTGGGTGCAGGAGTCACCGTATGTGAGAAAGAAGAGCCACCTCCGGAAGAACTCTGTTGTTGCGGCCGATGAAAATGAGTTGTTTGAGAATGGGATGGAGCTGTAGGAGGAAGAGAAGATGGCGGTGGCGGGGGTAGAACTGTTTGCGGTGCACTTGGCGCCACACGGCCCACTGAATTAAGCCAATGGGACTGATCTACGAGAAGAAGCAGTCGTTGCAGACCTTCCGAATTCACGCTGTGGATTTGCATAACGTGGCGCTCCAACATGGTGCGATCACGAAAGTTGTCTTGACACAGCGGGCACAAAAATTCTCGAGCAGAAGCACCAATCGGCGGTGACGTAGTAGACCCTGAGTGTTGAGAGAGTACGTGCGCTTGTACCCGCACTTCAGAGTTGCTGCTGAAGTTGCAGAAAGGACACATATGTGTAGGCCCTTCAACGCCCATTCCGATGTCTTCGTGCTCTCCCTTGGAACGCGACGGCGAGGATGGAGATTCCTCGGTATTCTCGTCAGCACCATCATCGCCGTAGTCTTCAAACTTCGATTCCTCTTTCGTTACGTGGTGCTCATGAACAAAAGCCTCTCGCCCCGTAGGTTGCTGTTGTTGTTGTTGTTGCTGCTGCTGCTGCTGTTGTTGTTGCTGCTGTTGCTGCTGTTGTTGCTGCGGTAGCGATGTTTGATTTTGGGTGGGTGGTAGCAGCGGAGCCTCCTTGCGATCTGAAAACAATGGAGATTAAATTCATACACTCATTCTTCGCAATTTCTGCCTACAATTCCTAAAAGCTACACATGCCTTAGTGGAAATATTATGTGATTTTTAGAAGTTAGTTTTCAATATTTAATTAGAGGACATCAGTAAACAGAAACTTTCAATTTCCCTCTCGTGGTACACTTGAAACCATCCAATATTCATGACTGCACTCTATACAGTAGTGAATAATGCTGAGTCATAAATAATGTCAAGCTACTCATATTGATTTTTAACATCTTTTCTAAAATTTCTCTTTTACAATTAATTTCAAGATTCCTTCGCTTTTCCATGCACTCCTTGTAATGTAGAGCAACCATTCACCCCTTTAATATTATAAAAACCAGATTAAGATAAAAAACAGGGAGACTTAATGTATTATTATTGAATTTGCACCGGTTGTTGTTTCTTAATAGAAGAAACACACAAGAAAAAATGTTTAAGATACCATTTTTTGAAACAAATTTGCAAGTCATGATAGATATTGTTTTCAATTACATTTTAAAACCTCTCGGTGTGTAAACAAAAGTAGAAAAACAAAGTAGTATGTTTTTGGTTGTTTATACATTAATGGTTCTTTCATTTTGGGAAAATAAAAACGTTTGCATCCATTTCACAATAACGATAATTTCTTCATTATATTTATATTATAACGATAAGTTTAATATAGCTGATCGTTAGATTATAACGATGTTTTTTAATTATTTAATCATTTTATACATTTAAATTGCTAATGAGCCGACCTGGACGACCGAGTTGGCTAGGAGCGTGTACCCACGCACCGCTTCTGTCCAAAGGGTCGCGGGTTCGAGTCTCGCCTTGGGTAAGGTTGTTTGTCCCTTGTCTCTCATATATGAGTTGTTGCGGAGGGCCTCGCGTTGTGGTGACGCCAGATCAGAGAAGCCCGCAAGTCTATACGACTCCTAGCTTCGTGTGTCCAGCCACGTTATATAGTGCGGCACACCGAACGATTTTATACTACAAATATCGGGACGATTATTTGTGTAAGTTCACAAAAATACTAAGATATAAAAATGTACAAGGTTTCAGTTAACAGAATTGTACAAAATAACAGCAAGCAATACTACTTTTCCATACTTAACTGCTTATCTGTTCAGCCAGTTAACAGTTTTTACTCTCTCTCCTTGCTTGGTAAGAAGAGACAGTATTGTAATCACGTAGAGAGAGAGAAACACGTGGACCCCAGCCTGGGCCACTCCGCGGGGGGGGGGGTCGAATTCGTCGGAGGGCGCGCGCGCGATGCCGCCGCCAGCGCCACCGGCAGGCAGCGCCCCTTCATGTTGTAATGGCGGAGGGGTGGGCGACAGCGGACTGCCGCAGGTTTTCGGAGGCAGGAGAGGGAGTTTGGAGGCGCGAGAGCGGACGGGGGTTTTGAAACGTGTGCTGCTGGGGAGTAGAGGTGCGCGTGGTGCGAAGTGCAAATGAGGAGAACCGCCAGCCGACGCAGGCGGCTGGGCGCTGCCGGATAACAACCGGAACCGCGCGGACACGCTCTTTCTGCGTCGCCGGCCCAAAGGCAGTCGCAGACTTCGCGCCGTTGGGGGTACCATGAGTACAAGAGACTTAAGTTCGCCCAGCGGCTTGACGTCATCAGCGCCCCAAGCCTCTCTTTCAATGAGAACTTGCAGTGATTACGTGTAGAGACTTCCTCCTGTGTACTCATTATCATTAGGCCCAGCAAATTTAAATGAAGTAAAAGAATAGCGACCCCCCTCCATTTACGAGAATATTTTCATAAGTGCTCAAAGGGTGCATGACGTAAAGCAAAAATGGCCGCCATTTGTAAACTAGATATAAAAAAACAAAGTCGTTTTTTGAACCAATTTATTAAATTCTGGACCACTTAAAATTGATTGACCCGTTTGTGATAGCTTGCTCCAAGTTGACTCTCAAACAGAAAGTGTTTGTGTATAACACATGTGTACCCATCTATTATTCTCTTCTCTGACGAATCTTGATTTTATCTCAATGGCCACGTTAATAATCAAAATAACAGGTATTGGAGTACAGAAAACCTACACATTGTTCACCAACGTTCGCTACACGACATAAAAGTCTGTGTGTTGTGCGCAATCAGTGCTAAAAGAATAAATGAGCACTTTTTACCCCCGGAAACAGTAAACTCAGACCGTTAATACGGTCATTTTCTACAAGACTCCGTCAATGCACACACACATTCAGTTTTCTTAAGGGTTGCAGATGACGTTTATGAAGATGGAATTATCAGAAGTGATTTGTGGCATGCACGATATCCCGATCTGGCTCCATTGCGACTTCTTTCTGAGGGATTCCCCAAAGATCGCGTATACGCTACAAATCCTCACAAGAGGAAGAATTAAGGCAAAATATGCAGGAACATATCTGCAATAGCACATGAAATCCTTTACCAATTCAATGATTAGGGAGCGGAATCTGATGACGCCATCGCCAAAATCGATCAATAAGATGCTCTTAAAACGATTTTAAAATGCCCTAAAATCAAAGAAATATGTCGTAAAAAAGTTGATCGTAACCAACTCAGATGAACGACTCAAGCTCTTGGATATGTAACGGATATAATTGAGGCTTCTTCCTTTCAGCTGCAAACTTTTCTTGCAGACACAGCACAGACAAATGCACTCAGCTGGCAAACTGCTAGTTTGGACTGTTCTTTTCCAGGAAATCTACCTTAAGTTATCGCGAAATCGACCAAACCGAAAATGGCGCTGATAGTTGTCACAGAAACCTTAGACTTGATACTGGCAACGGCAGAAATTTCAATTTCTGAGCGAAGAAATCGAATAGGCTAATCAGGAATTCTGTGGATAATATTTGTTGCATCTCGTAAAGATAATATGATGAAAGTACTATTAAAATGATGTTAAGGTGGAAGAAAGATCAGGGGGAAATGCTTTAAAATGATGGAAATGGGTAAAAAATGTTAATGTATGTTAATGTTAAAATAAATGTATATTAATCGAATTCAACGAAAAATGCCAAGAGTCATAAAATGCGTCATTCCCTTTCGTCATAACATAAAATTAATCTCTATACTAAAAGGGATTGTTTTTAAGCGAAAAGAAAAAAATGACATTTCCGACCCCTATTTATTATTAACAAACATTAATTATTTAACTCAGTGTGTCACACTAGTCCGAATATGGCCAATTTTATGTTAAAACCGTAGAGACACTCTTCAAACAGCCATAGCTCCATAAATTTTAATTCAAAATACTTTTAATTCAGATAAGATCAAATCTTGAAATTTCTACTTTAAGAATCTTGTTTCGAACAATTGACTATTGCACTGCAATCGCCTAAAATTGCGCCCATGCCATCACTGTTAACGACCCCATTTGAACAGCACTGCTGTGCCTGATTTCCTTATTCACTATTAGGCTCCATTGAACATATTTGTGGAGACATCAAACGGGCTTTAAGGTACTAGACTTTAAAGAACACTATATGGCATCAGTGACGGCTCGTGCTTAGGTTGCACGATTGCACAACCCCCAGATTATCGAAGTTACTCATTGAAAATGTAAACTTGATGTGTACATTTTCAGTCAATAAATATAACATGTGAAATATACATTTCTGTCATTCGATGGAAGTGCAACCTCTAGTCTGTTGGAGCACCAGCCGTCACTGTATGATATTTGAAAGCCTATGTGCTATTTCCCCTCTCTTAAGTTTCGATGCGTGCAACTATGTCCATGTCATCGCGCCCGCCCGCCTGACCCTGACCTGTCTTAAACGTGGAGCCGACACGACTCTGGCAGCCAGAGTGACTCTACGTTTAAGACAGTCTTAAACATGGAGCCCGTGTGTGGCGGCATTATGCAGATGTCCTTGATGCCATGTGTTGGATGTTTTGAATAATGCTCTTCAATATTCAATCATAGTAAGCCCTGAGGAGGGAACAATATTTTTTCCGAAACGTTGGCAAACTGAGAGTTTTTGAAAGAAAAATTGAAAAATTTGAGTTCGATAATTTTGCACGAACTTTTTATTACGATAATTTGATATTACCACCGTACGCGACGTTGTCATACAATCCTGCGGTATGGCAGTTTGAGAAGTTATTTCGAGAATTTCATTGTTAAACGGTGGCACAGATAGGAGAGAGATAAGACAGGGAGGCTTTATATACTTAACGTTAATGTTACAATGTCTCTACGTTCAATAAAATAGTACATTCCACTAGTATATTAAAGTGCAAGAATATTGATATGCATACGATGGACATTATGTAACCATACGATAGTTTCGTATGCATTCATAAGGCGATATATTGGATGGACTTTAGTTCTGGATGATCTACTTATATGTGAAATTATCCTTGCTTGTCTGTAGAATATGCTGCCAACACGTAATGCGAGAACATACAAATAATGCGGGAAAGTATGTGCTGTTTTAGCGCCACTAGTATAGTTGTATATCTATATGATTAACGGCGTTGACATCGGCGATAGCAATCGCGTGGCGTGCTACATTTGCGCCGACCGCTCGTTCAAAGTAGGAGCGCACGATGCGAATGGACATGTTTAAAGAAACCCGAAAGTATTACAACTGAAGAGGATAATGCTGTGGAGGAAGAGGAAGGGAAGGTGAAGAAAGAAGAAAGAGAATAACAGTTTTATTCGTAAATAAAGCAATATTTTACATTCACCGTATTGTTTACTAAATTGTTGCTAGGCAACCTTCACTACCTTGGATACAGTAATGAGCCATTTTACGGTCACCGAACGCGGAAGTAACTTCTAAGCCAGATATGGTAAAATCTAGACCAGGTATGCGCATAGTCCATGTAGGCACATGTGCGACACTCTTTGAGGTCCGCAATATTCCAAGAAATTGGAAATGATGACTCACTGAAAGACCTGCAAAATTCACAAGTGCAGAATTGCAATTTTTGTAATTCATTTTTGACATTGATTCACACGAATTTGATGACAATTCAATTCCCTCTGTTCCTCGCAGTAGATAGAAGCTATAAAGCGCGCAGCATTTGCAAATGCTATGCGTTCATGGTTCTTATATTCATGGTTCTTGCGCGCTGCGTCCCCGCTTTGTTACGCGTCACCAAAGTAGCCGAGAAAGTACTTGTCTGGCCAAGCCTCGTCTTGAACATTTACCAATTGATGTGAAAAAAGCCGAAATGTTAATTTGAACCTTGATGGCAATGATAGATGCCCAGAGATGGACCCTACGTCACACGAAAAACACGTCTGCCAATAGTAAAATTTGTAAGTTGCAAGAAGTCTCTGGAAGCTTACGTGACAAAAGAAAATTTAAAGAGCACGGGTGTCACCATTCGTGAAGACCTCACAAGATTCCACGTGGAGGTTTCGAAAGCGACCATTGCTCAGTTTGGCCTGCGGAACATCTGGACAGAAGACGGTACTTTATTCATTAAACAGGTAGCGGCAAAAGCCGCGCGCGGACAATTTCCGTTTTGCAGGCTATTTCCACCTAAATAGGAGCGCTCCCCTCCCACAGTTTAACACCCCTTTACTTGGAATTTACAATAATCTTTTCTTTATCTCTCTCGCCACTACGCATCCTTCTCTTTTCATCTTTTCTCTGCACCCTTTCTGAAAGCGTGACGTCAATACCGACAAGTCCGAGTCCCCTCCCACAGCATTCTTCATTACACGAACCAGACATACAACCAATACTAGCAATTACAGTGCCCACTACTGCGTTCTAAGCCATCATCTATAGATTTATTTGTAAGTCAGGCAAATACACAATCTTTGTATTGGTATCTCGATGAAATACGAGAACTAATTTGAATGCAGTTTTCATGCACTCCTTTCTACCAAATCGTGATCAAAAATGCCACTACGCACCACACTTATTACATTTACTGGGTACCGGTCACTTCTCAGATGACGTGATGGGAACCCAAGGACGAATTAACACTGGTGAAGGCCCCAAGTGCGGTTTCCGTGTGAGGTTCTTATAACACATTTAACAATCATTACTAAATCCTGACCTTTTTCTTAAAAACAGGAAAAAATCTACATTTCATTTTCTTCTCCAAAACTCGTGCTCAACAATATGAAATAAGGAAATCTGTTGACGGGACTTAATATAACTTTTCAGAGTACTATAAGTAGAACTTAAATGTGTACATTGGGACGTAGTAGAAAAAGTGTCACAAAAAACTACACTCGAATTTTACATTTTCTGTTTATATACATAAAATCATAAAAATCGAAATCTAAATTAAAGAACCTGCCTGGAAAGCTATTGCTGGCCATAATATAAATGAAAGCAAAAATATCGGTTATAACAGTCATAGATTTTTCCCATTTACGATAGCAAAACATTTTTTCTCAACTGGTGAACCACAGCGAAACTAGCTTGTATTGTAAAGATTAAAGGTTATCTGGTTTATTTAAATTTACGATTCCACTAAAAACAACGAAAAAAATGTTTTTTAATATTCTCATTTTTACCTTGAAGCATGTCTATTTTTGATCATAAATATTGAAATCTT
Source organism: Acheta domesticus (assembly GCA_031308135.1). Lineage (NCBI taxonomy): Eukaryota > Metazoa > Arthropoda > Insecta > Orthoptera > Gryllidae > Acheta > Acheta domesticus. Next base: position 166,968,977 of record JAHLJT010008446.1, on the reverse strand, counting down.
GCATTTCCTAAATTACATACTTGATCTTTCTGAATAATATTAATTTCTAAAAATATAAGGTAACGACGGGTAACATTGGCATGGGTCAAGCATTGCCACAACTTCAAAAACTGTAAGTAGCACAGTCTGTATCGTAAATTTATTTGCTGGTTGAGTTCCCATAGTTATCTACCTCTCTTAGAAACATTATAGTTGTAACCTAAAATGTCCGTAAATATGTATGGGATATTGTGATGCAACCAAATCTCGTAAACGAAACTTCGTTTATGTTGGATTAATTGAGTTGAAATAAACGACATAGGTAAGTAAATATGTCATGTTCGCTCTAACTTTACTCAGCACGTAAACAAACGCACGTGGTCATCGCTTGTTCTCATTGGCTGACGGACACCACACTTCCCTTCCGGACGCCGCGGCGTACGCTGTAGGAGTTAGGTCCCTGCCCAAAATTGATTTATTTCCTTGCTCTCTGCCCAAAAAATACGTGGAAAGCGTGAAAAAAGATGCAGATACGTATTGTTATACTGTCAACATTAGGTTTATTTCTCCGTTAGAGTTGGTAACAAGAGTTAAATACTCTCTGCTTTTGTTAAATACTCTCTCACTTCGCTCTGCTTTAAGTTGCATTTTAGCGTGTGCCTATCATTAATTTCTACTATTTTGTACATAATTTTGTATTAAATGCTACTATTTTGTACATAATTCTTGTGACTTACGTGTTTCATAAGAAAACATTTGTTTCATTGTTTGTTTCAAATACAGTAGCTAAAGGAAAGAGTGTACATTTTATTTAGGAGTAAGTAGAACAAAATTATGTCAAACTGCCGAATGTTTTTACTATTGTAAGATAATACATCCCTTTTAGAGTGTCATGTTTTCTTCTGTAGTAAAAAAACTGCTTTTAAATAAAATTTGGTTGCTGCAGAATCCTTGGAATTGTTCCCCATACTTCTGTAATGATGTTTTTGTGCAAGAAATCTAACAAATCTTATCATACAGTATTAATTGTGGTTATAGAATTGATTTTTTTTGTTCTTACTCATGTGAATGTGGAAATTACTTTTGAATAACAATTTAAATGTTTTGAAATTTAAAATGAAATTGGAAAGAATCAAGCTGTTTTTTTTATCAAGCTACTGGTGGACAAAGCTACTGGTGGAACCTTGGACAAAATGAATGAATTGCAACACTAAAAATTATCTCTAAAATTAATTTTCATGCAGTGCAATAAAACGCATGAAAAGATGTGAATTCAAGAACTTTCTGTTCAAGGTTTGCTTTTATTTTAGTAAATACTCAAGACAAGATAAAATATAATTTTTGTTAAGTTTCCTAAATATCTCCTGTAAAATATGTAATGTTTACTTAAGAGAAATGAAGAAATACAGGAAAAGCAAAAGAAATATCTTGATAAAGCCTGGATTAGTGAAAGTCACACTACAAGTAAAGGATGGCATGGCACGTCTGTTAAAAGTAAAAGGGAAGCGTTTCTGGGAGGCTTGACCACTGGATTAAAAGCCCCCGTCGGAAAGGCAGACGATTAATAATAACACACATAGGGAGTGAAGAGGGTTTTGTCGAAGGTGGATTCTGCTTTTCTAATCGAAGAAATGTGGAGATTATCTTGGAGATGAACAGTGAAGTTTTTCAGCAGTGGTTTACTAGTGTTCTGCCGAAACTAAAACCAAACAGCGTGATCGTGATGGATAATGCTCCGTACCACAGTGTAAGAGTTCAGAAGAAAACAAATATGTCCTCGCGAAAGCAAGAAATAACTGACTCATTGTTACCAAAGGATGAAGAAGTAGATAATTCGTATATAAAAATTGAATTGTTAGAATTAACAAAAATTTACGCTAATGAATGTGATAAGTATGAGGTAAATGAAATGGCAAAGTCAGGTGGACATGTTTTACTTTTGCCTCCATATCACTGGATATTAAATCCCATTGAACAATAGGGAGTCAAGTAAAAGGGTATGATGCAAGAAATAACACAACATACAAATTACAAGATGTTCGAACTCTGTTTGGTACGGCATTGTCTCACATTAGAGACAAGAACTGTAAATCAGCCATTAGTCATACCGTCCAAGTTGAAAAGGATATGTGACAGGTAGACATTGTATATGACACTACAACAGAAGAAATAATTATTAATATAGGGGTCAGTTCTTCCAGACATTGAGAAGATGAACATTCTACAGACAGTGCTTTGGACGAGATTTCACCGCCACCTTGCAAGAGCACATTGAAAATGCAAGTACTGTGGCAAGCGGGTTCACGGGTTCTGGTCCAAAATAATAATAATAGCTTATTATTTTGGACCAAAACTCGTGAACTCGCAAAGGAATTGAGTACTGTGATATTAAAACAAATTATCTGCATGATTTGGCTGGTATTTTGAACGTATTAAAGATGTACTAGTGAAAATAATATGTTATGACAGTTCCGGTTGCGACACGTGCCGGCATTTGAGTCTAGTCGTGGCGCAAATGTCACAGCCAATCACGAACTACAGGGCGGAGGGATACACTCAAAGTTTGTTTATATGCTGAGTGAACTTACAGCGAACAGACTTTAGGCATGATATGTCGTGACTTAATAATTATTCATTATAAACACGACAAACGTATTAATAGCATATACTACTTTCAGGGTAACATTGCCAAACTGGCCAGCTTGTCCTTACATTTATTTCCTTTGAGAAGAAATGTTTACATTGAAACAATTGACATTGTATGAGTTTATATATCATTTCTAAAGCATATGACTTACACATAGTAAACATTGATTAATTACATTTGACACAAAATTCCCTTTTTTGTCGCCATACTTGCACTGTAACTTTGCCACGTAGACAAATAAAAATTCCATATCTAAGGTTTGCAAATGAATGACGAAGTTAAAATGCATTAAGCAATGGAAAAAGTAAATAGTGGAAAATAAAGTAGGAAAAGGCTACTGAACTAAATGAAATTAGCAGGTCCACTTTAAATGACGTGTGTTATGCCAAAATACGATATTGTTGCTCAGCTTCCCAGACTAAATATAAAAAGGTGAAAGCCCCTTTTCACAATGTAAAAGAGTTAATAAAACGTATTTTAGACTAAGTTCTCAAAGCAATATTTATCCCTGGTTAAAGTATTAAAACCAAAGACTAATAATGTTCTGATGCATATTTATGTGTTTCTGTTTCCTATCCAACTCTCATACATTTCAACATTGCCAGAGACTTGGATCTAACGAGAGGTGGCAATGTTTGACCCCTGCGGGTTAACATTGCCACTTTGCTTGCTTTTAAAAAAGTAACAAAATCTTTCAAATTATGGAAGCTGTGGCTTCAATATTTTGAAGAAACATTGTACTTTTGTGAAGGATTAAATTGTCAAAATAATTATTGTGAATATTAATGCAACAAAGTAGAACTTTAAAAGAAACAAAGATGTGGCAATGTTACCCCCGTTACCTTATGTATTCAAAATACAAATTTAGAATTTCTTTATTTTAAAGAGTAGACCGAGGGCGAAATTATTTTAATGGTAAGGGAAGCGACATTCTACATGTTTAATTTCCAGTTTCTTTTACATCATGGTAAACATCTGTCATAAATTCAACATCAGTATCTCTTGCTATGTCATTTTGTTCAGTTTCATCACACACGACCCAATAAACAGCAATTTTGCATTTGCGGAGCATCTGTCATTGTTGGTGTTGATGTTTTCATAATTTGAGCTGGAGGCATCCAAACATACTCAGCATTTTCGACATCACCGAAAAGATTAGTCTGACACATCTACATTAAAAATGTGGTATAACATATGAATATCAAACTCTAATTTTTCGATTAACCTCTAAAACGCCGACTTGTAGTTCCAGGCCACTTTGTCGATGCTGCATTACACGTTTCACTCGAATCGTAATAAGCTCATATGAGTGAACACAGCTTCAAAAACAGTTTGTTGGTGACAGTACCGATCTTCCACTGCATCTTCAAGCATCTGTTAATCTTTGGCATATATCTGGAATATGTTACTTTGGGGAGCAAGCTCCTGGTGGGTATCTTGTCCATAAGGATCTCATCTCTCCCCGTGTTGTGACCAACTCCACGCCACGGCCATTACCGAATCACGTCGGCACGCAGCACAAGCCTACTCGTACAATGCTTGGGTCGAACCGCGATGCTACAGCTGACATTCCTACTGGCGAGAGAGCAGTACGAATTCTTTATAGTACCTCATTTGCACCGGGGCGATCCCCACCCAAATACCCATTGAGTTAACGGGCCACTGCCACGACGAGTCCGAAAGCCCGTCAGAGGACCACTCGGGCCAGATCCGAGGTGTTCTGGGCCCTCTTCCGATCTACGCACTGCTAACACTTTTAGGCTGTTGACGTGAGTTACGCCAAGAACAGGACGACAGTCGGGAGTTCCGGTCCCAATTTCGGACTTTAAAGTAGGTTTGGGACTCACCCTCACCTGGCCTCTGTGGTCGACGGCAAGCCGCCTTTTGTGAACAGGTCCCGGATGGCATTTCATCCACATCTGTTCCGTCAGCTCGGAACGCTCTCGGCCCCAAGGGCTCAGTTTCCACCGTCGCCCCAGCAGAGTAGCAGGTTCTGTCGGGGGCGCCAGTCCCCACTGCCTCAGCTCCGATCGCGAGGCGAGCGTGCGGCCTTGGCCTCGGTCGGGTAGGATCTCTTTTGTGGTTGCCCACTAACATAGCCAATTGTAGTCTTCATCCCGCTCCGGCCGCTGGTTGCACTGGGCCGCTTGGATCTTAAGTCAACATCCCTCACCGGCCACAGGATGTGAGTCCTGGGCCGGCTGGAGTTTAAAATTAAACTTCCCTCACCGGCCACAGGATGTGAGTCCTGGGCCGGCTGAAGTTTAAAATTAAACTTCCCTCACCGGCCACAGGATGTGAGTCCTGGGCCGGCTGGAGTTTAAAATTAAACTTCCCTCACCGGCCACAGAATGTGAGTCCTGGGCCGGCTGAAGTTTAAAATTAAACTTCCCTCACCGGCCACAGGATGTGAGTCCTGGGCCGGCTGGAGTTTAAAATTAAACTTCCCTCACCGGCCACAGGATGTGAGTCCTGGGCCGGCTGGAGTTTAAAATTAAACTTCCCTCACCGGCCACAGAATGTGAGTCCTGGGCCGGCTGAAGTTTAAAATTAAACTTCCCTCACCGGCCACAGGATGTGAGTCCTGGGCCGGCTGGAGTTTAAAATTAAACTTCCCTCACCGGCCACAGGATGTGAGTCCTGGGCCGGCTGGAGTTTAAAATTAAACTTCCCTCACCGGCCACAGGATGTGAGTCCTGGGCCGGCTGGAGTTTAAAATTAAACTTCCCTCACCGGCCACAGGATGTGAGTCCTGGGCCGGCTGGAGTTTAAAATTAAACTTCCCTCACCGGCCACAGGATGTGAGTCCTGGGCCGGCTGGAGTTTAAAATTAAACTTCCCTCACCGGCCACAGGAGGTGAGCCCTGGGCCGGCTGGACCTGGTGGGTTTCAATCTCAATTGTTCGGCAGAAGTCATTCCCTTATTCGTTTATCATTACTCATATAAACTATAACCTTATTTCTTGTATACAATCTGTTGCAATCTCGTGCATATGGAGGCCGTACCCTCGATCGTACTCCGCGTGGCCTCGGCCTCCTTCTGCGAAGTCTGCTAGTGCCGATCTAGCTTTATTTATGTCAGTATCTGCTCGATTATACACCTATCTTACCCTTCGCCTTTCACATATCAGCAGCGTCATTAGAATGTAATAATTCAAATGTAATTTTAAAATGTAATTCAAAAAACAAAATTCAACAAAGCGGGATCCGGCGACAGCTATCGGCGCAGTCGTTCATGATGCTCCGATAGCTGTCGGCGGATCCGGCTTTGTTGAATTTTTGAGGCTGCATGTCTATCTGTCTATTCGATGAGACATAACACAGGTTTTAACGAAAAACCAGCCTATTCCAAAAATTATAAATGAGCTTCCTGTTTATGTCAGATCATTTCATTCAATCGGAATCACCTTCGCAGCATCTACAATCGCTGCGCTGCACTGCACTGCACTGAGAAAGAAGGGACTGAAAGCAGTGAATTTCTCAGTGACGGGTCACTGAGCGATCAAATCACCGTTGAGTCTCTCAAATCACGCCGGTGATAATGGGTAAATCTCGCTGGCGAAGAAGGGAACACGGACGAGGCGGTAGGGCGGCCAATGCAACATTGAGAGAGCGAGTTGGCACTGGGAATTTCTTTCTCCCGAGCAAGAAAAAGCAGTTAATAAGGACATCTTCCAAGAAATTCGATGAATTTGCAATGCAATTGGAGGGCCTATCACCAAGCTTTGCGACTGCGACGCTTTGCGACGTAAGATCACAACTAGCAAGCATGCTTGTGTTGAGTTCATCAAATGTTGACACACGATTTAACACGATGAGATTGCTGATATCTGGGAAGACTGACTCCGAACGAAAAGTTTCTATTAGAATAATTTCTAGCAGTAAGAGTTCTTGGCAGCTAGAATATCGAGTCACATCTTTCTCAAACGCCTTCTCCGTGTAAGGGATTCGAGGACCGTAGTCTCGTATACCCTTTCTCGTATACGATGGAACTGCTTGGAGTATACCACTCTCGGCATGTGGAGATGCTTGCAGGAGGGGCAGTTCCTCGAGGTCTACAACCTCCCTAACGAAGCGGTTACTGTTCACATTGCCCTCAATACGCATTAGGCGAGATCGCATATTGTAGACAATGGCGCCCCAAACCATCACACTTGGCGATTGTCCGCAATGGCGCGGAACAATGCGGGCTGGCAAACTGCGATCACCTCACGAATCAGCATCGACCACGTATGGCGATCACCGGCCACGCATCGCACACGTATGCGGCAATCGCTGTAGTACAAATTGAAGCGGGACTCGTCCGAAAAAACCATATTTTCCCACTCAGCGGACTAGTAAACACGATAAGGGGCCCATTGCTGTCTGAGACGTTGATGGTTTCCCGACAAAGGAATCCGATGCTATGGTATGCGTAATAACAGTTCAGTCCTCAAGAGACGCCGTCGAATCGTCGACGCAAACATGACCACACCATGACCACTCCAAAGTCGAGCCAACACTGTGGACGACGCCGTTTTGTCGGTTTGGCCAAGCGGACAAGATGGCGGTCATCTCGTGGTCACATTGTGTGGTCCTGTACCCACTGGGCACTGTATACGACTCTCCTCTACCCACTGGTTCCACATAAGCTTCATTGCCGTAGCAGCGCGCCCCGTTCGAGCAGTTATGTCAGGGTATGTCAAAATCTGCTCCACGGAGACCGATCATTCTGCCCCGATGAACTCACTCAGATGCTGATAGTGCGCCCATTGGCGCCGACGAGGCATGCTTGCTTGCACGTTTGCGCGTCGTTTGACAGTTTTACACAGCTACACTGACTGAGTGTGGCGTAACACTGATCTGAACTGTCAGAAAAAAGCAGGCGCTGATAGGCGAACGTGCATGCCATATCTATGCAAATTTAATCACTTCTTATGGGTACATTATTCTATACATCCACTGATTTTCGAGCGATTCCGACCATTCCTTCTGGGTATTGCAATTTTCACAAACAGCAGTATTTACATATATACACTTATCGCCATAAAAAAGCTGCACCCAGAAGGACAGATTGCGATCATTGTTGGCAGGCAGGTAGAGGTTACCACGCATACAAAATTATTACACGTTCACATTTGTAGGACCAACATTTATTGCGCTACACGGCCACAGAGGGACACGTTAGTATGGCGTTGGGCCGCCATTTTAAAGAACACACGTGTTCAGACATTGTGGCATGGAGTGTTACAGGCCTCGAATGATGACCTGTGCTAGTCCATCCCATGCAGCTTGCACCTGAGCGCGCAGATGTGAAAATTGGTGGGTAGGGGTGGGATCCTGATCACATGCTCCACAGCAACCTCAAACATTCTCGATAGGGGACAGGTCTGGTAATGCTGCTGGCCTTGGCAGACTATTCACGGTTGCAAGGCATGCTCGGGAGATGGCTACGGTATGCGGACGCGTGTTATCTTATCGAAATGGGGCATTGGCGTGGGCGTTCACAAACGGCAGAGCCACCGGTTGCTGGATTTCCTGAACGTACCGTGTGGGTATCACGGTACCTCCAATTAACACTAACGGTGAACGGGAACCATGGGATATCGCGCCCCACGCCATATCACCAGACTCGCGGGACGTGTGATAGGACTCGTCGCGGACGTGTGGAACCACTCGTCGTGGCGCTCCCCACTGCGCCTCCAGACACGGATCCGGTGGTCGTCGCCATCAAGGCTGCAGCGGGACTCGTCGCTGAAGATGACCCGCTGCCAGTCTGCATGGCCCCAGGTCCATTATTCCCGGCACTAGGCGAATCTGTAGTGACGATGCTGGGGTGTGAGTGGCAAGTGTCGTAACGGTCGGCGGACGGCGAGCCTTGGGTTGTGCAACCGCCTGCCAATGGTTCTGGCACTTACAGGATGTGACAGTGCAGGCTGCACAGCCCGCTAAATAGCACCAATCGTTGCCGTTGGATCTGTTCGCGCGTGCCGAACAATCCGTCGGTCCTCCGCCTCCTGCACACTCATGATGCAGCCCCTCTCGAACGCGTCTAACTGGACAACCGGCTGTCGAAAGTGTCACCGAGGCATAGTGTACGTGCAGATGACGCTCTGGCGACTCTACCCGATGTCGCAATGGCATTTGAAGCCCTCTTATCTAGACCGATGGGCGCGATGTCACGCACCTACCACCTACCCCAGTGCGCAGCTGACCGTGAAAATCAATCATTGGCTTAGCAAATGGTGTGCAAAATACCCTCAGAGTTTGCAGCGGGTCAGTAGGGTCCTTCAGGGTGTAGGTTTTTTATGACGATGAAGAAACGTCGAAACTTCGAAAATAAGGTCTAAGACAATTTTAAGCATATTTTGTCTAATAAACTACATGGATATTTCTAATGGTTGAGCCGCAATAAGCACTCAAAAGTTTGTTTGAAAAAGTGATTTCCAGGCAAAAATTTGCATTATGGAAGAATAGAAACACTTCAGAAACATGTAAATTGTTTATTATTTACAAAAGAAATGAATAAATTTGCTCAGATAGAAATATTAAGCGAAAAAGAATAAAGGAGTCGAATTCTGTAAATTGGGTGCTTTTTTATTTCTCGCTTAATTTTAATTGAATACAAGATATTCTTTTGCAATCTCGGAGAATTTCCTACAAGAAACTAGATATGAATGTCGATGCAGTATATGTTGAGGGGCAGTCAGGGCCAATTTTCATAACAGAAAGTACGACACTGTCATGCGAAATGCATGTGCGCTTCCCTCTGAAGTGACTTTATTTGCACTCCTCATTCCCACCAGGGATTTAACTCATTCAATTTGTTGCATTTCAATTTATTTTGTCATAGAAGATATTGCTGTGGTTCTAAGTGTGCTAATTATGAAATTAACTCTTAATAATTTTGCAATTGATTTTCCCTTTAATGTTTTTTGTGAATATTGTTAAATGTTTTTCTTGAAATCGATGTAGATTCTTCCTGTTGATCCTCGTATATAATTGAATGCGTAGATGGTACGAATAAATATATATTTTGACCATAAAGGACCAATCAAAGGATTTATTCGTCCCATCTACGCATTCAAATGTTTTTGTTTTTTTTCTAGTGTCAATGTTATTGTCATTCTGTAATTGTTTTTGCTTTCAACGCGTATCCAATTATATGTTGTTCTGGGGTCACGACTTTGTGTTTTTTTCCGAATCTTCAGAACAGCCACGATCCCGCAGACATACCAGTATATGTATTTAATTTCACCACAGTCCAACGCCTTTCATCTGCTAAACGTTGTTCGATAACAGCCTCTTGCTCCTCTGTGTGACCAAACGCTGGACCCGCCCTGCGCGGGATGCCAAAACAGTTGCCACACAGAAATGCAATTTTACATATGCTCGCTGTTCAACTTCATAGAAATTTATCTCGGAACACAGTCTCTAGGATACTAACGTTTGCATGTGTTGTCTACTAGACACCAATGCACTCAGACATCTTGTGGTCGCATCCCTTACTGTGTACACTATGTTTTCAAATGTACATAGTGCATATGCGGTTGTTTGGACTATATAAAATAGTTGCCATGACTTTTGAAATGACCCTCATATCTATTGTATCTCATACGTCAACATGCTTATGCAGTAAACCCTAGTTAGCACGAACTCGCTTAACACGAATTTCGCCATAACACAAACGAAACTTCGGTTCCGGTAAGGAATTTCGGTAATATAGACATTTATAATATTCGGATAACACGAACTTTTATAACACAAACTCCAATTATTTCAATCCCTTGGAATACGTGTTAATGAGGGTTTACTGTCTTTCGCATCAACTGCAATGTTGCGGGAATCATTCTTTCATCATTGGTATTCCAAGTCTAAATATTTTCATATACGTTGCTAACTCTTAATACTTTTTAAATTTATGTTCATTGCTTTTCACATGACAACAATATTGTAACGAGTCTACTGTCACGAGAAATGTATTTCATTATTATCATCATCGCAAGACTCAATACTTTAATCACACATCGCTAATCCTAATTTCTTAGAGATTATATTAATTATTTAAACTTTGTTTATATCTTATAAATCTTTACAGTGAAACCCTTTTATACATCTTACCCATTCCTGAGCAATATTAAAAAAGGAGCGGGTAAGTGTATACAGTTAGTTTTAACTTTTCTTTAATCCACTAATTGAAATGCACGCTCACTGCAGAAGAATGTGAACCACAATCGCAAAACGTCACGTGGTAGAGTTTGTTTTAATATTTTTTTCAAATTTTTATGATATATTACATTGAATTTCTCAAATGAAAGCACAAAAAACGAAAACTAGTAATGCTATAGCAGGACATACTTCCTCGCATTGTCTGCAACGGCTGCGCAATTTTATACTACTACATTAACTCGCAAAAGTGCTTCTCAAGTGCAAACATTTTTCTCTAAGCCGAGATTCGAACTCCGGTCCTTCGAGCAAAGCCGCCAAAGACGTTACCGCTACACCACCTCAGGAACGGCATTTTCAGTTTTCTCTAATAGCTATTTTCAGCTTAAAAATAGAAGTTCCACGCATTATTATTAACTTTTCTTATTTTCTAAAATTCGGAGAATTCAACGAAAATGAGATCTGCGCCATTTCTCAAGCGTTCTTTGCGCTATGTTTTAATAAAAAAAGTGTTATTTTTGAGAACGTTTTGAAAACGTTAAGGCTTCGAGAACAGAACCCCGAATATAAAAATATCCGTTTCAAATTCGTAGAGTTCGTTCTATCCTATCGGGAAAATTTTGGAGAAAACGTCTGAATCGTTTAGGCGCTAGCATTGGCAACAGATGGACTGACGTACAGATGTTTTGCCGCAAATTGATTTTTCCGTACCAAGAACCACCAAAACGTGGATTATAACTGCACAATGTTTTAGATAAAATAATTTTCTTCATAGGAACCAGATTTATGCATTTGTGGTAAATTGGAACGTGAAAGCGAAGAACCCTGTTGTGGTACCCAAGCGAGGTAATATGATAGCGCAATCGTCGCTGGCAGCTCGAGAAGTGAACGAAAAGAAACAGAAGTATGTTTATTCCTTAAATTGGTTTAACTGATGCATGGCGTAGTTGATGTATTCAAAAACATACCAACAGTTATGAAAAGCGCTCTTTAAATAATAGTATAACCGCTAGCTTTCGGGGTAACATTACGACGCTTCCGAAACTTCAGGATTCTGCCGGTGCGCGCTGATGCACTGAACTGAGTTAGTAAGTGATGGACAGAGGGCGCTACAAAGATAATTCCCACTAGAAAATTGTACGCTTGACCCGATCCCCGAATCCGAGAATTTCTAGGCAAGATCAGTGAAGTATAGGTGAGATTTCTATTTCTCAGCCATACGACTACGTTGCGGAATGATCTACTAAAGAAAGTAGATGTTACTGAAAAACGTGTTACTGAAAATGTACTGTTACTGAAAGTGGTGTTACTGAAAAACGTTGAAGAAACATCGAACAGAAACTTTCATAAGGGATAAGTATACTTTCAAATTTGCAACTTTCATAATGATTTTAAATCAAAGGAAGAACAAATTATATTACAACGAAATCTAGAAAAATAAATGTGTTGCTGCATTTTAGCATCATTACTCCGACGTGTATCCTACGTGCACTGAAATTGAGTGATTAAGAGACAAACTAATGCGAAGAGTATTTTTTCTTCGATTCCGTTCTCACGGTATTCAGGCGAGAGAATGTTGAATGGATTTGGGCAACATTGAACGACAGAACGAGGCAACGGACGGGCGAAGGCGCCGACGTGTCTGATTCCACAAGCCAGCCACAGCCACAACCCTTCAACGCCGACCCCGTTCACCGTATTCGAGCATCCCGAGAAGTCGCTGGAGAAATTACAACAATGGATAATTGCATGAGTCAATTAACCGCCTGCAATTATCTACATTTGTATGTTCTTTCTCTTACATAAATGGCTAGAATTTCGAACACTGTTGCAACACAAAGTTATATCAAAGATTCAGTTACATTTCATAACTAGCGATGTACAGTGAAGGCCATAACGCCAGCAAGCTTATAGAGTTCCACAGACGACGTTAGCTAAAGCCAGATGCTATAAATCATAGGGACTTTTATAATTTTTGTTAAGAAATTTTGACAAAAAAGTAACGAACTGAAAACTCAATGTTTGACTAGTTACGTACATACACGAACTGGAAAACTTTCTTGAACAGAGTTTACTTAGTAGCTGTAAAAGGGAATGTTCATTTAGAGGATGAATTCAAAATAAGTAATTAACCAAGATTCAAGCAAGCAGTGATGAAATCTGAACTAACACCCATTGGAAATATGTACATTAGGTTTTCTTCATTTACGTAGGGTTATATTTCAAGAACTGAATGTGTATGTGTTTCAAGAACTCTATGCGATCTGAGTATAAACATTTCTCTTGTGTATGTGCTTTTTATTTTTTTGTATTGGCATTGTATTTATTTTTCAGTAATTTTCATTGTGTTTTATGCATTGTTTTAATTCTATGTCTTCGTCATTGAAAGTTAGTGATTGTAATTACTTTTCTTTCTTGAGTTTTGTGTTTATTGAGAAAGAATATATGTTCTATTTAAAGAACAAACTGGTACTATATTACTATTTCATTAATTTCCAAATCTAAAAAAACGAATCCCAGACCCTGGTCACGGTTTAAAAATGCCTTTAGTTGTATTTATTTTCGCGACATCCAGAGTGAACCTGGATGCCACGCACCGAGCATTTTTATTTCATATGCTTGAACCATCGGCACCAGGGACCAATAGCAAATGAAACCCTGAGAGGTGACATATCGGCTCCCAGAACGTGGAGCACGTGAGGTCACAGTAGATGAATAATGAATAAAAAAATGCCCAAATTAGAAATTAGTATATATTTTTTTATTTATGACATATTTCCTTTATGACTTCGTCTGTATTAGGAACAACTATTTTTATACTGAGGAGAAAAACGTTTTAAATTAGGATTACAGACCACTTCTGAGGTTTTTCTCTTCAAAGAAGATATCAGTTGGTTGCAGACATAGGGGGGTCAAACATAAATGTAAGGATTTCCGTGTCCGAGGGAAATTTCTTAAAACGCATGATGATTGTGATACACAATACAATAGATATTTTGCTACTGCATTTGAGTTCTAATTGGACATATGTACGCGCTGAATCAATGTCTACTGAATACGGGGTAGCAAATAAACAAAATATCATCTTCAGCGTTGTGAAATCTTGAAACGAGAACTCGCTCCAGATTTTAATAGGATTAGTTTCGGAAAGAATCCATCAAGATACTAATACATCCAATTAATTACACAGGCCAACGACCAAAAAAACTTTTTGTGAGTGTTCACCTAATTCTTATCATTTTGAGTGTGCTGATTCCAAAAACAACATTAAAAATGCCGTATCACCATCCATTTATTTACATTTTAACATTTTCTGTGTCTAGCAAGGCAAATGCAGCTCCGAGTATCCAGATATGTATGCAATGCAGGAAGTTAGAATGAGAAAGTATTAGGACGACAAAAGGGTAGTATACTGTTTGGTAAAATATTTGACAAGCAGTACCGTGTTTTTTTATTGGAAGCGCGCGTGTTTCCATCGTTGCTATCAAGATAAGATAGCACTACTTTAGCAGTTAGCGTTCAGTCATGGTAGTTCGGATCTGCCTGGATCTGAACCACCAGTGGCTATTGCAACTGTTAATCTGGATAATATATCAAGTGATTGTGAGCTGACAATGAGTTTGTGTCCTGTAAGTAGTGTTGTACCTCAGTTGTTTACTTAAACTGAGGTAAATGATTTGGTCAGAAAATTGGGCTTAACATAGGAGAAAGCTAAACAGCTCGTCTCCAGACTCAAGGAAAAGAACTTGTTAGCAGTTGGAACTTGAATTCATGTGTATAGGAGAAGAGATCAGAAATTTGCTCATTTCTTCAAACAAGAATAGGATGTGAATGAGTTCGGAATTCAATACAAAAAAGAAGAATGGAGGCTGTTTAACGATTCCTCTAAAACTAGTTTAAAAGCAGTTCTAATAAACAATGGTAACACCTACGCATCATTACCAGTTCCTTATTCTGTACACATGAAGGAAAGTTACGAAAACCTCTGTAGTTTTAGAGAAAATATACTATTCCGCTCATCGATGGATGATATGTGATTACAAAAATAACACGTATGCTTCTTGGCCAGCAAAGTGGTTTTAATAAATTTCCATGTTTATTATGTGAAGGTGATAGTCGGGAACGAGATCGGCATTGGTCTAGAAAGAATTGGCCTGTAAGAAAATCTTTAAAGCCAGGGGAAAATAACATTCTGCGGGAACATCTGGTAGATCAACCCAGATTCTGCTGCCTCCATTGCACATAAAATTAGACCTTATGAAACAATTTGTGAAGGCCTTACCTAAAGATGGGCAGTGTTTGAAATACTTTGTGAAAAGTTTGCGAAATTGTCTGAAGCAAAATTATTAACACAGTATGATGTTTAATGAGCCTCAAGGTTCACTTTTTAAACAATCATTTACAATTATTTCCGGACAATTTAGGTGATGCAAGTGAAGAACAAGGTGTGCGTTTTCTTCAAGATTTGAAAGTGATGAATAAACGTTATCAGGGACACTGGAACGCCAACATGATGGGAGATTACTGTTGGTCACTTCACCGAGAGTCAGCAAACGGCGCAGAGGAGAAAAAACTATATCACGAGCTTTAAAGAAAATGTACGTCAATGGACACGTAAAGCCTTCTTAGAATGTAATGTTAAGAATATAAAGCCATCTTTTATGTTAAATAAAGTTCTGTCGGTATTTTAGAAGTCGTTTACTTTTCATTTTAATTACATATATAGCATATTTTCCCATATCTTAATACATCAAATTGTGACTAAACTGTGGGTGATGGAAACAAATAGAGTTCAGAATCAAAAAAACTGCAAAACTCAGCTATCAAGATTTTAAAAGGTTTTTGAAACCTCTTTTGTTTGCTAGGGTTATTTGATGCAACTTCGGAAACTGCCAATCACCGTGTCACCTCGTGTCTCTCGTCACGATTCCAGGGCGCCTGTTTCCCGCATTTACGCACGGACAAAGAATTCTTGACGGCCCCTGCCCTACAAAACACACCTTTCTCATTACTCCCTAATTTTTTTCTTAAACACGAGTTTTCATTACATCATCTTTACTTACTTTTTTAATCTCTTCTGTTTAGTGAACCAAGTATCCCAATTTCAACTACTGGAGAAATGTGTCTTTATTTGTTGTTGTATTGTTAAAGAGTTTGGGATATTTTCCATGAAAGGTTTTTCTCACAATCTGTCTGCATAATTTTTATGGGAAATGTCTTCAATATTGTATCAATCTTCTGGAGATTTATTGCAAAGTATTGTGCTTCCGCAGCGACAATATTCTTTAACCATTTACTGTTTGAAGTGAAAAAGTACATTCACATTTTTTTCTCCTTGCGACCAACAAATTGATGACATTAAACAGCTCTTTACTTTCCTCTCAGCTTGTAAAATAATACTATTCCACAGTCCCCTCTCTTAATGATATACTCTGAATTAGGTGAAAGTGATTCGAGCGAGCGTATCTAGTTCTCGAATGACTGTGTCTGAATATTTCAAAATATCAAAGGAACACGTCGATATTGGGACAGAATATGTTTAAAAACATTAACTAAGTTTATTGACTGTACATTTTTGTTCAATGGCTTTGTTTCTTGATTTGTACTTCAGTGGAAACGTAAATTTTCGTGCCAAAACTTCCAAGTCCAAGCCCGTGATGGAAATGGACAACCCTGCCTGCGGACTGCGGTCTCTAATGAGATACCTCAAAACTACGTTATCTGAGGGAACTGCGAAAGCCAATAAGTATCTACACTAAACGTTTATAACTGATTACAACCGTACAAGACATACAATGAGACCATTTTTCAACATTAGGCGTCACGCTTTTCAATATACTTGGTTTATCACAGTACCAGCTTCTGATACACTCAGAAAAGGACTAAGCAGCAAGCCTGCTTCTTCATCTGTAAATCAGAGGTCTAATAAAACATCTTTAAGTGGATCAAACATATGATAAATAGACGTGACGGGATCGGAACTTTATCGGTATGCTCTGAAAACTCGAAATACAGCTTTTCAAGAGCTTGGGCGGTGGTAAGTGAATGCGCGTTGTCCTGCAACAAAATAATTCTTTCGAAAACCCATCTTGGCGTTCTCACATGCAGAACCTCACTAATGTGCATATTCTATTCCAAATCATCAATAGTCACTCATCGAATTTTCAGAATCAGGGCATGGGCTTGGTCAATATTGAGATCAGCGGTGGATGAGGCTGGACATGTTGCTCTTATCTCATCGAGCATGCTTCTCTGTCTGCTTCTGAATAGATCAATCCACTGGTCAACTCTTCGCCAAGGAAAAACATTGCACCCACATTGTGATGAAAATCTTCTAAGGATTTCAGTTTTTGGTACACACTCAGATCACAAAACATTATTACAAATTCCAGTTCTGTTTTGTGCAAATAGAGTGGTGCAGCAGCCATGTTTACGTCGTAATTACTCAAGTCAACATTTCCCGATAACGCTAAAACTTATCATAAGCATAATGAATGACATTTTAAGGCTGGCAAATGCACAAAACTGAACAGTAGGGTGTCCCAAAAATCAAAGCCTTTTTTTGTAATGCGTATCCTCTTAATTTTACTTTCTCGCATTACGAATACTTCGTAAGAATCGTCGCGGAAAACTGTGAATTTTCACCAGAAAAACATTTATAGCTGGTGTCTGGTAACGAAAATGTAGATAATTTTTTTTGCTAAATTTAGAAAAATATCCTCTTACTCCATGTTTTGTTGGTTCCTGATACCGAAAAATCGATTGATGGCAAAACGTTCGTCTGTGGTCAACGCTAGCACCTAAACCGTTCAGCCGATTTTCTTCAAACTTGATATTCCCCAATAATTTTGTTTGATGTCGATGCTCCTGGAATTTGAAACCTATATTTTAATTTTGGGGTATACTTTACATGAAACCCCTCTAAATTATGTGACACTTTTCCAGGAAAAATATATGCATTTGCAATTTACATTACAGTGATTTTTAAATTTAAACGTAAATGATTTCCTCGTTGGTTTATAGCTTCTATTAATAAAATAAATCGCCTTTTTTGCAGAACATCCTTCTTTACCATCTTCGTTTAGATCAAAACCTCAGACTCGATGTAATCCGACATCAGCGTTACATGTTTTTTAGGATGAAAAAATTATTTCATTAAAAAATATTTAATTTCTATAATAGACATTTACGGATATATTTGGCTTTCGAATAAAAATGGGTTCCCTGCGTCCGGGAAGAATACGGAATTCGTGGCACTCCTCCGTATTAGATAACTAATATTAGATAACTTTTGGCCTAAAACATCGACCTCAGAATAGAAATACTGTACTGGCATGAAAGAACTTATTAACGCATCGAGAGCGGGTTCCCGCTGCGTTTGATGTTAGGCCTTGTCCTCTTTCTTCTATACGTAAATGATAGAGCATTTTAGACAAAAGAGTCTTTAAAACTGGCAACTGATGACACAAATATTCTTCGCAAAAAACAAACCATAAGTAGTACAATTTCAGATGTTACAAACCGTTTTCATCAGACAAATCGGTTTAGTAAACAAATGAAAATCGGCTTCAATGCAGTTTTACATTTCAAACATGCGATTGTATTCGTCACTGAAATGAAAATAAGCAATTGATGTAAAGGTAACAAAATCTCCGAGTTTCTCAATTCAGTGAAATCTCCAATGCAATACACATATAAATAAATTGAACATCAAATTACGTTCATTATGTTACGCGCCGAGAATTACGTAATTACTATTTCAAATTCTTTCAGAATGAGTTTGTCGTACTGATGGAATATCTCTTAGAATGTGGATGCCCTGAGCGCCATTTAGTTGCCGTCGGTTCTACGCATCATTCCAATTGCACGAGATGACTGCCAGATGACATTTGGAAAAACTGGCCTCTGGAAGAGAGGTGATGCTTCATGTGCCCTCCCCCTTGGTTTTTATTATTCGGTTCAAGTCGACCTCAAGTCAGCCCAGATCGATCGGGGATATTCATTTTGGGGAAAAATCCTACGATTGGATTAGGCCAGGCCTGGTCACCACGCGGCCTTTGAGCCACTTGGCCAGCTAATTTAAACTCTACGGCCCGCCGAACGAATTGAAAAAATGGCGCACTTTAGAGGGATTTGAAATAGGGGCTCCGTCTCCCCCTCCCCGAAGGAGCCAAAGATACACATTAAACGAGTGACGCTACAACAGCACATACTTTCCTGCATTATTTATATCTCTTGAAAGTTTCGAAACTTCAAAGAATTCAAGAAAAAAAAGTGACCATTCTTTTAAGAATCTCTTGTTCTAATCACGGAACTTTTTGAAGAGGAAAATTTGGAGCGGTTTTTGTGATTTTTTTTAAATGCATTAATTTCACACAGAAATTACGTGAAAACTACAAATCTTTTGTATATAATTAGACTGTACTAAGAATCAAAAAGGAAAATAATACTCATTTTAACAATGATATCTAATGTATTATTTACCATTTAGACCAGGGATTCGCAACTTATTCCTTCTTCTTTTAAATAATTTTTCCTCCATCGACCCCTTACATTAATAATACATAATTTACATAACTTCACACACAATTAAAAATTTACGTATCTTACATAATCGTGACTATCACAAAGAAGTGCATCTATCTTAAAGGTAACAATTTCGTACTCGCCACAACATTTCTCCAGTGCGTATTGTAGGTAGAATTTTCTTGCACGATAGAGTATCGTCGTGAATACACAATTAAAATTTGTTGAATTTTCTAAGCATCCTAAGCAGTTGCTAGGATGTCCCAATACAAAAAGTCGAAATGGCTGTAACTAAAAAAAGTGCGTGATTAAGGGCCCCTCACTTCAGAGGAACAGAACGGTTGGTCCAGTTGCACTAGCTTAAGGATGACGCGGATATCGCGGTACCGCGAATTACACGATAACTATTTATATTTTCGAATAATTAAACTTGAACATATTTAAAGATCCATCCTTAAGGAACAGATTTTATTAAGAAAAAAATTCTATCTTCAATATTACATTTGTAGGAAGATTCCCCTCAAAAAATGCACTTTTGGAATTCTCAAAGAATCTGGAATTTCAACAAGTTTTTCGTTACCAGGGTCCCACAGTAAAAAGGTTTTCTGCCGAAAATTCACCGTTTTCCGGCGCCCAAATGCATGACTCTCCCTTCTTAGGAAGTACCTTCGTACCATATGTATCGTAAGGGCAAGAAAGTAAAAATCTTCAACATTACATTTTTACAATGTTAACATTTGAAATTTTCGAAAATACGAAGTTTGCCGAAATTGGGACTAGCTCCATGTTTTATTTCGTCCTTTGACACGTAAGAGAAAATGTTTTAAAAATATTGCTGTTTTTAGAAAAATATTAATTAAAAATTTTGCACCCAAAATTACGAAAAACTTATTCATACTTTCCAAAAAATTGTAAGTGACCATGTGTCAAGATCTCATATCGAAAAACAGATTTCATGAGGAAAAATACCTATATTTGCAATATTGTAGTTGAAAGTTAACGCTGCAAATAAATTTTAAACTTTTGCAATTTACGTAAAAATCAGACATTTCAACGAAAATCAGACAGTGCCATTCTTTTAAGCGTCCTTTCCGCTATGCGAAGACAAAAAATAATCCAAAACTTTAGAGTCAAGTGAAACTTTTGAATATGTTGACGCTTCAAGTAAAGTACCTTCAAAAGTTAAAATAATTAAAACAAACCATTCAAATTGTCCACATTCAAGTTTATTGTTCTTACAACTGTGATCAATTTACATGACGTTTCGGCTATTCCTTAGAGCCATCTTCAGTTGTCTGGTTTAAGAAATGAAATTTTTTTCAGAAAATGGATTATTGCAGTTAAAATTACTAATACGGTTGTATCATTTTTACTACATATTAATATCACAACATTAATTTATATCTTATATTTATATAAGTTGACAGAAGTGTACTTTTTCAAAAAACACAGTGGAATCAATTATGTCTAATCTAAAATATTTACACTGCAATTTTTACAAACACATTAAACTGTGAGTCTACGTAAAATCTTCTGCTATTAGTTAACTGTCTATTATGAACACTGGATGATTACGAGCCAAGTATGTTTTCAACCATCAAAGGCGGGCGGGGGGGAATGAAGAAGAAGAAGAAGAAGGAATTAATTTTAATTTTGATTATTAAAACGAAAAAGCAAGTTGTCGTAAATCCTTGTGAAGGTATTGTATTCAATCATAGTATTTAATGTTTTATTCAGTTTTTATGTGTAAAGTATCTGATATGATTTTCGCGCCTTTCTGCGGTTCCTGGTCCAGAATGTTAACTAGCCCAAAATCCATGATATGTCGTGTCTCAATTTGATGTCTCGAGACCGAGTTTAGTTTTGAAAAGGTTCTTTTATGTGCCTTTGATGTTCATTTATTCTGTTTAAGTTTTCTTAAGACTCTGACCTTCCTTTGTTATTCACATAAAAGTTTTTTGATATTGCCATGAAGGACCGACAGACGGAAGGACGGATCAATGGAAGGACGGACAGACGGGAGGACGGACCGACGTATGGACAAATGGATAGACAGACGGAAGGACGGACAAAGGGATGGACAGACGGAAAGACAAACGTTCGGAGAGACAGACGGACATATAGACGGACAGATGGGCGGAAAGACTGACGGACGGAACGGTATACAGACAACGGCTGATTAGAGAGACGGACGAAAAGTCCATTTCAAACTCGCACGGCCTCGAGTCGTTCGGATCAATTGCGGAATATCAATTTTGGAGGAAATCGTCTGCCCAGTTTTGGCGCTAGCCTTGACCACAGACGTGTGCACGGACGGACGGACAGCCAGAGAACCTTGCCGTCAATCTATTTTTTTAAAATCAAGAACTCTCAAAACCTGGATTTTCACTAAACGTGTTAGAGAAAGATTTAGAATAAAGATGTATCCACTTTTTCGTTTCTAGGGGCCGGCATTAAGAGTTTTTCTGTCGAAAATTTGCCATTTTCCAGCGCATGATTACAGTTTTACTTTCTCGCCTTATGAATTCTTCGTAGAAGAGAAAGTTATGTAATCGTGCGCCGGAAAACTGCGAATTTTCGCCAGAAAAACCCTTATTACCGAGCTCCGGTAAAGAAAAAGTGGATAAATCATGTTGCTAAATTTAGGAAAAAGAACTCTAACACGTGATGTAGCCAGAATCCATGTTTTGTTGGTTTTGGATGTCGAAAAATCGATTGATGGGAAAAACGTACGTCTGTCTGTGGTCAATGCTAGCGCCTAAACCGTTCAACCTATTTTCTCCAAAATTGATACTCGCCAATCGCTCTAGCTCATGTCGCGGATGGTGGAATTTGAAACCGATATTTTTATTTTTGGGGATACTTTACATGAAGCACCTTGGACATTTTCAAAATTTTCAAAAAAATCGCTCCAAATTGTTTTATTAAATTGTGTTGTTGAATAGTGCGAAGGACGTTTAAGAGAATGATGCAGGAATTATTTTCATTGAAATCCCCAATTTTTCGAAAATTGCAAAAAAACTATTTCAAAACTACAAAATTGAAGATAGAGATTTTTGGCTCAGATAAAGTCTGTTGTACAAAATTAGCTCTTTAAAAAAAGGTTATGTACAATTTTTTGTTAAAGTTAGTTGCTTTCGCGTAATCTGTGTTTGAAATTAATGAAACGTATTTGGGCGTCCCGTCGTACATAACGATAACATTGTAATATTGCGAGAAATTCGTGTTGTTGTAGCACCACTGATTTTCTCTTTTTACGAAGTAACTGTTGTAGTTGTATTCTAGAGCGGGCGCGCCTTTTTCTCGAACGTGAATTCCGAAAACGGATGTGCGCGTGGTGGATTTCGTTCATCAGTCTGTTATTTTGAATTTCCGACTAATAAATAGAAGGTTACAAGTTAGGTTCCTTTTGACTAATTCTGTGGTAACCAGTGTTGTCAACGTACCTAATAGAATCAATTAAACAAGTCATTACTTCCGAATAATTTACAAAATGAACTAGACAAATGACATTAAATGCAAAAAGTGAAGAAAATGAAGAGAGGTTGCACATGAATAATCCTCAGAAATAACTAACATTGACCTTTTTAACGGATTCCATCATTGTGAAAATTGACAATTTCCTCCAGAAAACATTAAAAACCTCCAAGGGGGTACGAATGGAAAAATTATTGAGTCCTACACTTCTGCAACACAATGAATGAATGCTAAGAGTTTTCTCCTGAAAGTTTCCTTACCCAATTTTCTTGATTTGACGCATTTCAAAATTGGGAAATCATTGAGGCACACATTGTAGATTAATTGTATCTCAATCACGAAAATATTTAATATATTTACAGTATGGGGCATAAAACTCTAGGAGGAGACAATCCCCAACCCCCTCTGCAATACGCACTCTAGTTACCATCTTCATTTTCACAGTTTATACATATTATTACATGTGAATGACGTTCACATACAAAGTTAGAAGATATCGTAGTTCATCCGATACTTGGCGATATTTTCGTTTTTATTGTACGCAAAGTACTCTTCTTCCAGCCCTTTTTGTCCTGTACATGTTTATATTCTCTAAAACCGAGGACAATTTAAAATATATTAAACACACTCTGAATTTACTGCATTTATTTGTTTTTAACATTTTATTATTTCCCGTCAAAAATAGATATAAACTGTGTGTGACGTACTGTGAGGATAAATGTATTTTTTGAACATTTTCTGAAAATCTGAGATCCCTACCCTAACACATACACATACATACAAATAGAGTGAATAAATGAGCGTTTCTGTCAAGAATTGATAAAGAAATATTCTCTCGTGTAATAAAATGAATTTACAAGGACAAATCAGTTACAGATATCGGTTATTATCCCTCATCGTGCCCTACGTTAGAGAATCGACCGCAAGAAGATAGAGAACGATTATTTGAATAACTATGCTCCCACTGGCCTATAGAAAACTTGCACACATGCTGAAATTACATTTACGTACAGATGCAAAACAAGGGCCCAGCTCAGTATTCAAAGTATCAGGAAAACTGAACGAGAAACTTGATCGATATAGGCGTCATTGAACCAGAAGCTGAGGTACAATATTTTTTAAAGGCATATTCAGACTTTTAGAATTACTCAGATTCATTGGTAACTAACACTTTAGATATTATTGTGAAAATTAATATTACTTTCCTCTTTGATGCTTGGTATAGTCTCTAATTGCGTAAGAACAGTTTTGCACCCGAAAAAATTTTACTTGGCACTTAAACTTGTGTATCGATTTTAATCGTTTAATGTCATCTGGCAATGTGTTGTAAAATAATGTACAAGTATTGTATGTAAACTTTTTGTAGTGAGCTGTTGATACTGACATCAGATGAATATGATTACTTCGCCAAGTGTTATAGTTATAGACATCCGCATTTTTTGAAAATGTTTCCACCCTTCAATGGGTCACTTTTAACAAACAGCACTGATTCGTAAATGAAGAACCAAGGTAATAATAGAATTCCAAACTTATTACAGAGAGGCTTACACGAATTTCGTGGGAGGAATTTGTTCTTATTCATACAATTCTTCTCTGTAAACTCAAAGACTGGGAGCTATAGGATGCGTTTCCCCAGAATATTATGCCGTATCTCAGGGGGACTGAACATTCGCAAAATATAAAGTACGAGCAGGACTGTGAAGGGAAGGGTAAACGAATGAAAGCTGATTTAGAAAGAATTCTAAGCGCGAAGCGTAATTAACTTGTGTTCAATTAATTTAAATGGACGTTCCATTTGAAGCTTGAATTGAGAGACCCAAAAATGTTGTTACCTTAATGTAAGTCAAGACAACATCGCTCATTTTAAATGGAGTAAACCATTGTTTATTTGAAATTAGAAACTGCCTTGAAACAGTTTCGCCTTCGTTTACGGTTCATTTGTTATTACGGAACCAATTTGAAACGTCTGATATTACACTATTTATCGTTTCTTAATCGAAACGATAAAGAATGTAACTTTACGTGTTTTCGTACACGACTAGGGACAAGAACATCGTAACTTTACGTGTTTTCGTAAGAGACTAAGGGACTAAAATCGAACCCTGCGGAACTTTATGTGCAATTCGTAACAGGAAAGATAAGTAATGTTCTCGCCCGTTTTAAAGTTAACATTGGAGGAAATTTCAATTGCTCCTCCGAAAACTTCGAATAGTTTGAATGTAAAATTGATATTTTTCATTTTTTAAATTAAAAATGCGAGTCAGTCAAGGTTTACAGAATGACAATGACAGTCGTCAAACGAGGACCAGCGTCGTTAATTTGATTTCAAGAGCGTCATTCAATTTGGATTAGCCAAAGTCAAATTGGAAAGATGTGAATAAAATAAATTAATAGAAATGCATTTGATGTTGATTTCATAATGAGTTGTCACAATTAAGAAATGAAAATAAACTTGTACTCGTTCTATTTACTCATAAGTCTTTGAATAACGTTAAATCCGTAACAATAATACCCGAAGTTTGCACAGCCAGTTTATTCTAAATATTCCATATATGTAAACAATAATCTTCTTTTTGTCGCTCAACAATGCTAACTTGATCCTCGCGGTCCGTATTCTATGGCGCTGTTCCGGCATTTGCCCGGAGTGATCAGAGCAGTCGCCTTAAAACTCGCTTCTGGCACGCGTCACGAAATCATCGACGCTGCGCGCGTCTCGCAATTTCCTAACGCCTGGCGGGCATCGAATCTGCGTCCTTCCAACCATCCAGAAGTTGATAAGGAAACGAGCTATTGTATTTTAGTCTGTTCACATGTGGTTGTAGGTGCCTAGTCATTATATTTATTTAAATTATACCATTTGAAGCGATTGTAAATTTAACGTCCTTTTCTAAAAAAATCAATATCTACTAGGGTGGGGAATACAAATAACTAAATTGAAATACATAATTTATTAACTAAGAAATGATTGTCAATATTTTAAAAACATTTTTAACATTCTTTAATAGTATTTAAGATATTTATAAAATAAAAATGCACTTTTTAAAGATGTCTAGTAGATGTACACGTAAATGTAAAACTACTACTCATTATTTTGTTAATTGCGCACAGTTGATACATTTTGGGTATAAACGAAGGCATCTGACATTTTAGGCGAAATCATGATAATTGATTTCAAGAATAATAAGTAGTATAAACTCGGTGGTTTCCGCAGAAATATTGTGGAACACCATTATCGTAATATAACGGGAGGAAAACCAATAATCTTCGACAAACAAATTTATTAAGAAATTTATTGACAGCTGACAAATAGTTTGTTAATAAATTTGTTGGTGGAAGATCATTTATTTTCCTCCCGCTATATAAATCAATAATAAGTAGTAGCTCACTATATTACAAGAGTTTGAATATTCAACAAATAACAGTAAAATTTAATCCTGCAACTGTATGTACCTTACTACTATGTACCGCTCATTGCATGTAGATAGTGGCTTCACACGCTCTTTCCCATGAAAGATGAAATGTCAGTTAATATAGTATATACGCTGGAAAGCCTCAATTGGAATGGTGTTAATGTAAATTCATGAAAGTCGTTAGGCGCCAGGGGTTTTCTGGCAATTATTATTATTATTATTATTATTATTATTATTATTATTATTATTATTATTATTGTTGTTGTTGTTGTTTTTTGTTATGAACGTATGCTCAATGCACATACATTATTTCTGAGCAGGCCACGACGCCATTGTAAGAGCAGGTTCAACATTGTTGAAGTTCTACTTCTGAAGAAACTAATATTTTAATAAACTATTTCTGCACGAACGTCGACCGTTAGTGTTTCTCAGGTTGATAAGATCATACAGACAGCAGTTAAGAAACAAAATGCTCGCACCCATATTACCGTGTTCAAAATGTTACATGCAATCTCATATTCACACCAAAGAACTGAAACATTTTCTTATCTCTCTTCGCGATTTTTATCTTCTTGAAATTTCAATATACTCAATCTAACATTATTTATCACATAACATCGAACGTAATTACTTATGAAACGCTGAAATAGCTGCCCTGACAATATTCAACAACGAAAATGTATTTTAAATTATATAGTATTAATGCCTATCTTATTGCCTGTTTAATTCATTGCTATAGTTTGCATTTAATTAACGGAAAAATTAATTTCTTGGGAATACTACACTACTACAGATATTATCGCAATAAGCTTCAATGCAGTCATCAAGTACCAAGGAAAACGTTTTGAACGATGATGTGTCAATAGGTAAACTGTGTCCTGTAAGTAAATCAACAACAAAAAGAAACGTAAATTAATCTGTACATCTCCTGCCCTCCCCCTCGCCGACCGAACGAAAGCGGAACACTTAGTCTGCGGCATTGGAGGCTGGCGGGAGCGAGTTAGCAAATGCGGTACGTAGTTTTGTCCACTGGGCGGTGGCAAACGAAGGTGAGCGCTCTTTTGCTCGTGTTGACTCCCCGCAGACGCGACTCGGCGGCCTGCGCCTGACTCCGCCCTCGCGCCACAGCAGCCAATCCGCGCACTTCTGTTCTGGCATCCACGGTACCGACCCACGACAGCTTCCATACAAGGCGGCGATGACGAAGAGGATTGCATTGCACCACCTTTCACATATAAGCCGAAAGAAAAAACGAGATGTGAAAAAATCCCTATTCAAGAAAAAAACAGACGTGCTTTTTACTTTCTTCGTATGATCGCTCGTTTTGGATCATAAGCACGCAAACCGAGAAAAGAAAATGCATAGTACCGCGATGTCAGGACACCACTACAGCTCGCGTCTCTTGCTCATTCCTCCCACCCCGCCGCCCGCGCCCGCGCCCGCGTCCGCGCCCGCACTCCCGCCCCGCCGCCCCCCAGCCTCCGCCCACGCGCCGCGCGCCGCCGCCCGCCGCCGCCCGCCGCCGCCCGCCGCCGCCCGCCGCCCGCGCGCCGCCACCAACAGCGGCACTCTTGGCGCGCGCAGTCGTGCCATCTGATAGTCTTTGTTCTTCCACATAAATACTCGGGCGGGGAAAACATGGAATTCCGAGTAACGGATCGTCTTCTGTTGTCTCTTTTCCAAAACAACGAAACAAATTTGAGAAACTAAAATCAACTACTGAGAAATACTACTAATCAAATATGGCCAAAAGAATACGTTCGTAAACGCCGTAATCAACAGACATTTTGAAAATAGTCTGAATGCCAAGGCAGGATAATTGTAGGAAAATAATTGAAAATGCATTACTTTGTCTATTTTACGGAGGACATTACGAAGTGCCATTTTTGGCAATCTTTTCTCAACAAATGTTACATACATCGGAGTGCGCCATTTCACATTACAACAAAAAGAGTTTGTAAATTTCATGTCTGATTGAATTATTTAAAAATGTGAGAGATAATCACTGAAGACCAAATCTAATATGTTTACAAGCAAAAGATCTATTGAATTACTATCATAAACATCATTTGTATTTTTAAACCATTTTTTTGAAACCTTGTTCTCACTGATCACATGCAAAATCAGAAGGTAATATTTATAAAAGACTCGCACATTAATTGTAAGATACAACTTTTCTCAGACTGATATTTTTTAAACCAAAATAGAGAAAAAGTAGAAAGTAAAGCAAATTTGTTTTTATTTCCCATTTTATCTATCTATAGTTAGTCTCGTTTTTTTAATTGAGTTTATAACCTTTTCGTCATCACTATCGACAGTCTCTTCAAAAAGTTTTATCCTTTGCAGTTTCTCTTCTTTAGAAACAAATGTACACCTGAAGATTTTATTTGCAGATAGGAAGTGCATGATAATAAATAAATACTTGATAAATAAGCTTTAAATATTTGATTTCAGCTCCATTTAGAGGATTTGTTTCTTTGAACTTGTCCATAACTGCTGCGAGGATTCGTAGCTGCTAAATATGCGAGTACTGACTATTGTTTAACTATTTTCATCACTGTACGAACTGTTGATTAGCTGGGGAAATGGATTTTTGTTTTCAATACGTAATTCTATGACGCTTCTGATTATTGAACCCGACGAAGAGTTTGGTTAATGGAACATTTTTGAAGAAAACATTTCGGAATTCAAAAACATGTTGGCCACTCATTAAATTTGAAATGGATATTCAGGTCTAGCCAGCTCCAGTAATTTGAATCCATTTCAAGGCACAATGCATTTCATTTACAGGAATTGGTTTCATTGTGACACAGGGAAGACTTACACGGTCGCTTTGCAAAACATTTGTAAGAGATTTTAACTAAAAATCCATGCTGGAGGTTGCAAATCCACACATAAGCCCAACATGTCACAAGCCCGTTAACAATATTGTTATATATCGCTAGGTTGTGAAATGTTCCAATATTTTCTTTCCTGTTGATTATCTTAAAAACACATCGTTGTACACAATCGTACATCGTCGTACATTCTTTATCTGGAACTATTTTACCTGAAGAAGAGGCAGGTTTCTTTTCCACTTTAATACATTTTTATGCTCCTATATTCTAATGTTTTGTAGCCACTTCTACTTTTGCTCCTTGCAATTGATGTAACATAATCTACGCTTCTTATTGACTTCAGCAGCAGATGGTACTTTTCTAGTAATGTGGTTCAAGTGGGTTTCCAAATCTTTATTAAATTTCACTGCATTAGAAGTGTAATAACAAAAAACAAAATAGCAGGCCAGTTCAATGCAAATTATACCATAAGAAAACACGTTTACCTCAATTTAGTTATAACGACAGATAGAACCCTCTAATTCTCAACCTCTCAATTATGAATCAGTGCAAAATACCTGATGGAAGTCTAGAATTATTCTTTCAACATTGACCTGCGTCCGTTAGTTTAAAACTAGTAATAAGCCTAGGAATGAACGAATGTGCTAAAAAATGCTTCAGCATTCCTTAGTATATCCATGGATGGTTCAATTCGCCCAAGACAAAAGACGTAGCTATGTTCTTACCGTGATCTGCATCGCCGAATTGCTCGGATCCTGGACCGCCTTCCAGCTGAACGATGACCTGAAACACTTCCCCGATGTCGGTGTGAAGATCCTTGCCCTCCGAGCGGCGCTGCAGCTGATGCAGTTGCTCCATCTGCAGGTGCTTGATGCTGCGCACGTGCTGCAGCAGCGGCAGCTTGGCGCGCGCCGAGAAGCCGCACAGCGCGCAGTGGTAGATGCGCGCGTCGTGGCCGAGCTGGTCGACGGCCGCCGCGCGCTGGCCCGCGCCGCCCGCGCCGCCCTCGTGCTCGCGGAGGTGCGCGAACAGCATCACACTCGCCTCGTGACGCGGCCCGGCGGCGTGCAGCTGAAGTTTGTGCGCTGAGTTGGTGTAGTAGTCGCATGCGTGACAGCGGACTTGGATACCACCGGGGGAGGCTAAATACTTCAACTTCCACTCGTTACGCTGACCACCCTCTTTCACGTGGTTTGCATGTTGAAGACGTTGCAAGTGTTTATCGGTTTTGCAATGTAATTGGAAGTTTGCTTTTAAGTTGGTCTTATAGGAACAAAGTTTGCAGACGTAATGGCCAGATACAACGGCGAGAATCTCCTGTTCACGCACCTTCGTGCGATCAGCTGACAAGTGGAGTGATAACGCTTCCAAAGAATCAGTCGAGAACATATTGCAAACGCAACATTGGAATAAATGCTTGGGATTGGGATCGGCTGGCTCTGGAGGTGGCTCCATGGTTTCGGGGTTGAGTCCCATGTCCACGTGTGGAGCGAGTTCTGGCGGCATGTGTGGCGGCAGCTGACCGCCCGTCATCATTTGGATGAGCAGCGCCTGGTTGTAGGCCATATCTGCCAAAGCGGCTTCGGTGTGTGGAGGAGGCTTGTCGCCGGGGAGGGTGAGGCCCGGGTGGAAATGCAGAAGAGATTCGAAACTGAGGGGCTGAGGGTGGTGCTGCGACTGCTGTTGGTGATGGTGTTGTAGTGCAGTGAGAGTTTGCATGTGTTTTACGTTCTGCTGTAAGACCATCATGTTGTGAGTATGCTTTTCACTGGTCATGTGAATGCGGAGGTTCCGAGCCACGTTGGTCTCGTAATTGCAGACGTCGCAGCGGAACGTTGGCTTTGGCTTCTGGTTCTGCGTTGCGCCTGTCAGGGGGTGCGAATGGTGAGTGAGCACTCCTTGACCGCTGTTCGGACTGACCAAACCTCCTTTACTATGATGCTGTGCGGATGGAGACGTCTGATGCTGAGGATGGTTTAAACCGGGACCCGAAATGGCAGACTCGGAATTAGGCACACCTCCATTTTGAAGCTCTTGCATATTGTTAAGATGTTTGTCTGATTGCATGTGTATACTCAGGTTACCTTTCGTAGTTGTTGAATAATTGCACACTTCACAACGATACGGCTTGTATCCGCATGTGTAAGTCTCCCCTCTTGCAAGCCGTGGATGTGGTTGCCCTGCGATGCAGTAAATACAAGACGTCTCTGTTTCGGGGTGTTTCTCTTTCATGTGTATTTCTAAAGTCTCCTGGTACTTGTAGTGCCAGTTACATTTAGGACATTTGAGGGTTTTGCAGGAGTTGCGTGAATGCATGCCCGCTAGCGGACCACCCACACCCCCGATACGCGAGGAGTTTAGTATAAGTTCACATTTCGCACATTCGGCACCGCTAGGTCGACCGCCTATATGATCGGGGCACACGCCAATAGTAGTGCCCGTAAGAAAGTTGGGCGGTGGTACCGGGTAGGGTAGCGGCGCGTTTGTCACTGTCGCGCCACTCACTGCAGCAGCTGCTGCGGCAGCGCCCGCCACCGCCGCGGCGGCCGCGGAGAGCAGCGGGCTGAGGGTGGAGCCCGGCGAAGGGCTCGTCCCCGGGGAGCTGCTGCTGCGCCCGTTGTTGGCGGACAGGGGGCTCTTGCGCGTGAGGTCCATCACGTTCCCCACGCTGCTTTGAACTCGAGTGTTGTTTAGATTATGATTGTTATTATTAATACTACTATTATTACTAGAACTACCATTCTGTGGTAGGGAGACCGGAGTCTCAGGAACATGTTGATTATGGACGTTGGACTTCTCCACTGAGGAAGCAATGTCCTGTGGTTGATGGCTGCAAACCTTTAAACCTTCCGCTTCTAAATGATCTCTTGAGTTATTTTCAGCTACATTTCTAGAGGGAATGGAGTCGGCACAATCATGGGAATCGGACGTGACGTCGACGAGACTACCCGGAGAAGCGGCGCGCGCGCCAGCTAGATCACGCACAGTCGCGTCGACGGGTCTATCGTCCACGCTCGAGTTGAAAAGGAGCTTCTGGTCCTTAGGAACGTGCTGCCCCGTACACAAAACCCCCTTGACGACAGACTTGGCATCACTCATAGTGTAGGATGGTGGCGGGGGACGCACGACAGCACCGCAGCTGTCCCGCGTGTGGCGTTTGCCTGCCAAGTCACCGGTCGACAGGGGGTTTAGAGGCTCTAGGAACGACACCAGCGGCTCCTTGTCTTTACCGACACACTGAATTATTGCGGAAGCGTTTTTATGACCCAGGATGTCCTTCTCATCCTCTAGAAGAACCACATTGTGGTCACCCATGGCATGAGCCACAAAAGATTTTGCAAAACCAAAAGAAAGTTTACAAATGAAACACATAAGGATGGGTTTAACAGGAACTGATGAACAATCTCTACTACTATACTTTTCATTTCTTTTGTTCTCCTCACAAGCAGGGATCTCACATTCATTGCGTTCCCCGACCTTCCGAGAACCACCATTGTCCGTTTTAGACTCAGACTTTCCATCTTCATTATCACCACTTTTATCACGAACAGTATAGACCCTGTAACTATGCATAATCGGTACTTCAGGAACTATTTTTTTATCTTGTAAGATAGTACTTGCATAGGCTGTCGTGCTCCCATAGAGAGTACTGTAGAGCGTTGCGTTTCGCGACACATAAAACGCATTAGCTATTTGTGGAAACGCCTGCACTTGTGGCGGAAGACTAACACCGCGCCCATCCACGATACAACCGTCACCAATAATATGTGGCAGGTCAAGGCTGGATGCATCTTCTTCGCTCAGCTCACTATCTTCGATTATATACGCAGAGCCGTCTGGGTTGTACACGATTTTCCCATCGAACTTTTCAACGTCACTGGTGCCACACGAATCATCTACGTCGGGCGTGAAAGGTGCTGATGGCTCATCAGCAGTTTCAGGGTTGGGTATATTCGCAGGAAGCCGGGAACGTGCGTCTTTTCCATCACACACCTCACCGTTGTCAACGTCCTCGTCACCGTCGCCACCACTGCCTCCACTCGTGAGTGCTATCGCATGCACAACCCCGTCTTCCGCTTCGTCGTCTGAACAGCTACGTGATGACGTGCTCCCATTGCCAGCATTAGCGACACGCGACGCACATTCCGCCGCATCGTTACTTCCTCTTCGAAGACAAAGTCTCTCCCGATCACGCGCCGCCAAAAACTTGGGCGCTGTGACAGAAGTGGAATCGGGACCTGGGGGAGATAGAGAGCCGGAGACAGAAGTGGAGACGGTGAGAGACACGCGTGTTGGGTCAGGAGCGGGATTGGCAGGCACGACAATGCAGCGCTCCACGTCCTCAGCTCGTGCGACGGTCACCATAGCCGCGGGCAGCGACGCTGACATCTCCTCCTCGGGGCTCATGGCTTTTTCCTGCTTGCACGAGCTACCGGGCGCCAGGCGCTCTTTCAGACGCTGTCGCTTGCGCTGGCCGTGCAAAGGATCCGACTGCAAATCTTCGTCAGGATCTAGTGGTGCCCCAGGGATGGAGGTGGGCATGGCGACCGTCGATTCAATAGGCGCTGATTGTCGTCAACCATCACATGCTGACGAACCCGCTGAATGTAACCTGCAACAAGGAAACAAGACATCTTTCAAAACTCTTAAATTTTTCCACAACCAAAAAATGCAGAAGTATCAGAGAAATGTATACATTTATACATTATACATATACACACACTGTAGAACAAAGTTCATTCGGAGAAATGTTTCCAACTCTCGGCAAGCTTCTCAAATCGAGAGGCAACTCTTTCTCAAGAAAACGGAAGCGCTGATTGATAAGAGCGAATACAGGAAGATTGTTTTATGTTCTGGCATACTAAAAAAGCTCGTATTGTAGATACCTGATACCGAAGAAATGGTAATTCTTGTTTGTATGTAGTAAATTACTTATCTAACCATACACTACCCCTAACACGTGTGGTCAGAATCCACATTGTGTGGGTCCTTGTTACTGAAAAAGTGATTTACCGCAAAACATCCGTCTATCTGTGAGCAATGCGAGCGGCTAAACTATACGAGGAGGTACGCAAAAGTAATCAGAATTATTATTTGAAGTTGTATATTTTATTTTTTTACAAAGTAACCTTATCACCTTCAAAGTACTCTCCATTACATTTAATACATTTCCCCGATCTGCGATTCCATTCCTGAAAACATTTTCCAAACTCGTGTATTGTAATGGTCGACAGCTCTTGCCTCGTTTGTTTCTTTACCGCTTCCACGTCGACAAAACGTTTCCCTTTCATGTTCCGGTCAGATATATAAGAGGCGTGAGGAAAGAGAGTCATGCTGTGTTTTGCTAAAAACTGGCGTAAGATCGATTAATGAGCAATTCATTCAGGATCCGAGGCATACATTTTGCTGTCACCCTTCTCATCCCGAAATTTTGGAACAATATTCGCAGAACGGAGCTCCACGTGATTTCAGATAACTTAACAATATCCTCAAAAGTTCGTCGTAGGTCTTCACGAACGTTTGCATGGATTTTTTAAAACATTTTTATCAATTCTGGAGGTTGACGAACGTCCAGAACGAGGTTCGTCAACAAATGACATTTCGCCTTCTTTGAAACGAGAAAATTATTTGTATCCTTGAGATTTTCCCATAGTACTGTCTTCGTAAGCTGATTTTAATTTTACACCAGTTTCTGCAGCGTTTTTCCCAACCAGGAAGCAAACTTTAACAGCAATGCGTTGTTCACTTAAATCCGCCATGGCAAAAACGAGTAAGCGAAACTGCTTTTACAAATCACATTACTGTGAAACAACAATGGCTTGCCGTACTACAACAGAGACTGCATTGAACTCTGAACGGGTTGCGCTATGCTCACTAAGCGGGAGAAATGCGTACTACATAAGCTCCGCCAACCGGAGCATTATTCCGGTCACTTTTGGGTCCGCCTTTGTAAAAAGAATTTTCACCACATTTGATATTCCCCAATCCATCTGACCGAGGTTGCGGCCCCTTGCATTTGAAACAGATATGATAAATATGAGGGGTTCTTTATGCTGTGACCGCCCGCGGGCAGTCAAATGTCCCGCCGCCGTGCCGCGTCACAGCATCGGAGGCGCCACCAAGCGAAGCGGCGGACAGCGGCAACGGGCCGGCCAGGGCCGGGTGCGCGCGCCCGTCTCGGTTGGATAGGCGCGTCAAGACTCGCCGCTGTCCCTATGGCAGGGCTAGTCAGCGAGCGACCGCAGCGGGCGGGCTATAAAGCGGCGCCGGCCCAGCCCGGAGCGACAGAAGCAGGAGAGCGAGCATCGAGTACTGGTCGGCAGCGAGGTATAGCGTTCTGGTGGAGAAGATTCTGGTGGCAACGACTTTGGCTTCTACTTCGGACTACCCTTCTGGATTCTTGGCGACCCCTGCATTTTCGGCACATCTACTGGCTATCGGCGACCCGGCGAAGTTTCTCTGCTTTCTCTCCTGGATATACGGCGACAAGGCTTTGTACTCGGATACGTAAACATTGTAACCAGATTGTTAATAAACGAATCTTGTTGTTTCTGAAGCTCTCGTCTTTGGGTGGATACTACACTTTAGATGAAGCTTCAAGGTTATTTTCAAATTTTTCTCAAAAATGGCTCCAAATTTTTAAATTATTCTTAGTCCTCGAACAGTCTAAAGGACGCTTTTAATTTCTAAAATTCAAAATTGTTTCGTCTTCCCAAAACTGCAGTATTGAAGACATAGATTTTTCCTCTGAATAAAACTTGATCTTCTAAATTAGGCCTTTAAATTTATACACACACACACACATTTGTTTTCCGCTTCGCAAACTTCTCAGAAACACAGACTCTTAGGACGGGCATTGGCGTCTTCGCACACTTGGGGTCACCGCTACAAAACTTCCAGTCCGGTGTTGCTTTGAGTGTAGTATAACTTTATGTTACTTAGTGTAACTTCGAGAAATATTTTCATTGTGTTTAAGTGGGACTTTGCATCGTTATCGGAGTGTTTTCTTTCAAGATGCTGTACGGTCCTTGATTGCTATAAGCGTGAAATATAAATCACGCGTTTTCTGATATTGTATACCTTCATTTCCTGTTTTCATCAGTCTTTCGTTGACATTTATCCAGTAACGTGATTGTTTTCGTAGTAAAAAAGAATTCTCGAAATATTAGTAAAATACACTGTTGAATTTCAAATACATTTGAAAACGAGTGTTACTGATAAAGGATCTCGCATTTTTCAGCACCATGTGGGTCAGGATAAGTGATAATGAAGAACATTGGCCTAATCTGACTGTAGTAATGATGAATACTTCCCATCGAGCAGAGATGAAGAAAGTGAACACAACGCGGAAAATGATTCTGAAGATGACTGCATCGAGGAGATAAAGGACTGAAACATTTCAATATGATAGAAACGGAATAAAAGGGAGTAGTGATATTCCTGATCACTTCAAACATCATCGCGAAACATTATTGGAGATACACCTGGTCCAATCGTTTAAAGCCTTGGTCGTTAAAAAACACTACAGCTTGTCCTTGCACCAGGTTTTTTTCCAGAGTACGGGAATCAATAGGGAAGCCAAACGAGACCATCAGGAATGGAACGAATCTAATCGTACCGCAGTGCCGAAATTGTGGAAGGAAATGGATGAAATATAATTAGAGGCTTACATTGGGTTTTTAATATCTGCTGGAGCATCCAATCTGGACGCGAAGATTCATCAGAATTGTGGAATGTAGAATATGGTAGACCAGATATTTGGGCAACTATGAGGCATAAAAGATTTCAAGCTCATTTTTCATCTCATTCATTCAAGCTCATCAAGATTTCATTTTCCTCTTTTTTAAAATTTGATAACAAACTAGATCACAAATAAGAGTTTCCTTGGAAATGTTTATTCAGACTTTGATCAATATATACCCCAGACTTCAATATTACAGTCAACGATTATGTAGGATACACAGGATGTAGGATGACTTGTTCTTCAGTATTTGAAAAGCAAATCTGACAAGAACAGAACAGAATTAAAAAAGAACAGATAAAAAATCGGGTGGGCTTGTGACTCTCCTAAATCCTTCCCATTGGATGGTCAAGTTTATTTGGGAAAGGAACCAAATCAAAAGACATAAACCAATGTTTTGCAAAGAACCGAACGTATAATGGTTGAATAAAAAGTAACAAATGAATTGTACAATAAAAATATGAATGTTTTCATTTCAATCATTACTTCCAAATACATTTTTTCCTTAATAGCATTATCTTCAAACAACTAGGACGGGGTCCTTAAGAGCCCCAAGTGCCCATCCGAAGTACTTTTTCAACGTGCCCAGCGGAGGGATATCACATATACAGTGCTGGGCAGTATTTAAATGCTTGTATTTGATAATACGTATTTATTTTTAATTTTTTGGGACATGTATTTTGCAGACGTATTTAAAAACATAAAATAGGTGTATTTAACAAAAGATATACTAAAGTATATCTTTTGTTAAATACATATGAACAAGATGTTTAAGTACATACGTACATACATGTAACAAGATGTTTAAATACATATGAACAAGATAACGAGGATAGTTTCTTTTTGATTCCGCTAGTGAATGCACCTCATTGAAACAAAAATAAAAGCTCTTTTCAGGTGTGAATTTGAATTCTCTTCGTTTTTAAAATGATAAATCTAAATCGTTAAAAATGCTGGACTATTATGTGACGATAAAAAAACCATTTACTGGTTATAACACTAGTTAATGTTCACTTTTGCCAGTTGAAAGGCTGTTTTCCTTTGCAGGTTTTATGCGTTCGTGCACTAGGGATTTATAGCCCGATTACTTGTTTGAAAACTTGTTATTGTTCAGAACTTTATACGACAATTACTAATTTATTGGAATAGACAATTACAATAAATAGTTGCAATAAAATATATATAACAAAATTATAATATTTACTGTATTTTGAGTATTTGAAGTCTTTTAAATACTATGTACTTAGCACATCAAAACCTAATATATGTATTTACATACTTATTTAGAAAGTATTTTGGCGAAATATTGAAATGAAAGTATTTTGCCCATCTCTCTCTCTCTCTCTCTCTCTCTCTCTCTCTCTCTCTCTCTCTCTCTCTATTAAATATATATTTAATGGAGAGTAATTTGCATCTAATTGAGAGTACTTTGAAGGTGACTGAAGAAATTGTGTAAACAAAGCTTTTTTATAACGACTATCTGGTTTCTTTCGGGTCCCCCTTCGTGTTTATATACACATTCATAGTAAAAAAAGCTGCACCTAGAAGGACAAGGCGGATATCGATCATTGTTGGCAGGCAGGTAGACGGTACCACGGATACAAAATTATTACACATTCACATTTGTAGGACCAACATTTATTACGCTACACGGCCACAGGCGGTATGGCGTGGGGCCGCCATTTTGGCGAACACACGCGTTTCAGACGTTGCGGCATGGAGTTGTACAGGTTTCCAAGGAAGTCTACTAGTCCACCTCATGCAACTTGCACCTGGGCGCGCAGTTCTTGCAGATTGGTGGGTAGGGGGTGGGATCCTGATCCTGCATAGCACCCCAAACATTCTCGATCGGGGACAGGTCTGACCACGCTGATGGCCATGGCAGACTATCCACGGCTGCAAGGCATGATCGGAGATGACTACGGCGTTGTCCTGTTGAAATAGAGCATGGGCGTGGGCCTTCACGAACGGCAGAGCCACCGGTTGCAGGATCTTCTGAATGCGGCTGTCACGGTACCTCCGAGGAACACTATCGGTGAACGGGCACCTTGGGATATTGCGCCCCCAAACCATCACAGCAGACTGGCGGGACGTGTGATGGGATACCACAAACCACTCGTCGTGACACCCCCACTGCGCCCCCAGATGATGGTGGTCGTCGCAATCAAGGCAGAAGCGGGACTCGTCGCTGAAGATGACCCGCTGCCAGTCTGTATTGCCCCAGGTCCATCGTTCCCGACACCAGGCGAGTCTGTATCGACGACAAGCCATTTTTTCATTGTTTGAACCATCCATGGAACTCTTCATCTTCGATATCTTTGTGAAGCTAATATATTTGATATATCTGTGGAACTGTTTCTATTGCCTCCACATCATCAAAACCCTTCCCTTTTGGATTTTTCATACTTCATCCTTAGGAAAACTAAAAATCACGCAGGGCTAGGTCTATGGAATATGGGGGTGGGGATTGGGGGTGGAATGGGGAAGGTCTATGGAATATGGGGGTGGAATATGGAGAGGCCACAAATAGCGGTTCACAGATAAGTCCGTGTGTGCGGAAGCTTTTTCGTGATGCCTGATCGCCTTTCTCGCGAACCAGTTGCCTGATCGCCTAAGTTCCGGACGTTTCCTCCGCACATTCTCACGCAAAAGCTGACGAGCTCGTCGGTGCAGTCCATTGCACCGGGCCATTTTGAGATTAGGTATGGAACTAATGAACGTTGATTTGGATTCGTGGTGAAATTGTGAAGGCAATTGAGGATATTCTGTCATGATGGAGTATATCATGTTTATAAGAAATGTCATAAAATACTTTTTCTGACAAGCGAAGTCGGAAAATCATTGTGTTTTCGTATTATTCAACCTGGAATAACTTCACGTTAACAAGTCCAGTGTTATTCAGTAATCAAACTGTAGGTACGAAGGGCGGTCGAAAAGTTTCTAGCCCGAGATTGTTGCCGCAATGTCTCGTACAAACGACATTAACAGCTTTATTATACTTCGTGGGTAAGTCAAATTTCGCGAACCCGGCTTCATTAGTTTCGCCGCGTTGAATGTCGTTCTGCAAGTAAAATCGCGTAGAATATTAGCGTAGAACAGAAAAATATTCCACAAGGACATTCGGAATTTGGAAACCGGAAAACAAAGTTTATGGGATCCCGTAAAGTTGGCGACTACTGGTTTCTAAAGAAAGAGGATATGACGTGTAAGAAGATATGGTATGTTAATAGTTTTCTATCAATTTCTGCGCGCAATGCAAATTACATCACTATTTAATGGCTCAGTAAATATATAATAATGATAATAACAACAACTTCATCTAGGGAGTACCCGACCTTGCAGTTCGTGGTAGAGCTTGAGTACCCCCTGAGCCTGAGAACTATGTCAGTGGTAGCCTAGCTACTGGTAGGGCTTCCATTGCTGAAAAGGTAGAAGGTGAGGGGTCCGACGAAGTAGTACTCCATTTTGAGGAGAGTGCGAAGTAAGTAGAGAGGGAAGGGTCATAAACCTTTGGACTTCCTGTTATCGGCCCATGGAGGATACAGGAGAGAAACTGGGTTGACACACCAGGCCACTGATTAGAGTGGAGGCCCGAACCTTGCATTAGCCGGCGAAGGAGGCTGCCTTCAGCAGTCAGTGAAAAGCCCGTGGGTTTAGTATGCCGACTGGCGATCGGATGGACCCTTCGTGGGCCCTGCGGGGGATGCCCCGAGGCCACTAGGGTCGTAGTAACGGATGGCAGGAAACAACCCAAAGGTTACGTGTGATCTGTGAACTCGAATTCGCTACCTGCGAATCTTCACTTGAAACCAATGAGCAAAATGGATGGAACAAGCAATGTAATGAACCTTAACGTACATTGTCCTACCAATATCCCATACCTGCTCAGAAACCGAGCTAATGTAACCTTGTCGACATCTGGCCATCCCACGGATGTTAGTCTCAGAGATTCAGAGCCGGCAGTAGCTCGAAGCCATTGTAAGAGATGACACAGGATGAATTAAAGGAGGTGATGTGGTGCTTTTACTATGGAAAAGCTAAAAATGGGGGCTGAGAAATAGAGGTTTTTAAGATATGCAGAGAGCGGAACCCAGATATGAGACCTAGCGTAGACTCAAAGAAGCTTGCCAGTCAACGACGATACATATTCAGTAGTGGAAACTTCACAGCAGAACAACTTGCAGACGTTCAGAGATACGCGGAGTATCTTCTTGGATCAAACTATCTACATGAC
Organism: Acheta domesticus; assembly: GCA_031308135.1. Classification (NCBI taxonomy): domain Eukaryota; kingdom Metazoa; phylum Arthropoda; class Insecta; order Orthoptera; family Gryllidae; genus Acheta; species Acheta domesticus. The sequence goes on along the minus strand of JAHLJT010008446.1, from coordinate 166,927,981 downwards.
GAACGTTTACAACCATCTAATATCCCTGAAAACGATGGCCCTCTTGAAGGTTCATCTCTTCCAAATGAAACATCCGTCAGTGGTAAAAATTTATCTGGCCATGAGTCACACGATAAAGACATGATCCGGGACCTCCTCCGACGCGAGATCGAACGAGTTTGTCTACTTCCATTCGAATCTCGTGCACCATTGAGGAGAATTTACGAAAATGCTAAAGCTAAGATAGTGATAGAAAGAGCGAATTCTGTCTTAAAAGAGGTTGTACAGACCTCAAGTAGAGATCTAAATATTACTGAAATCAATCACACCGTGTATGCAACTGGACATCTAGTATCTCAGATAATCTTGGGGCCAGCCAAGAACACCGATGGCCGACAGCCAGACAGAGTAAAAGCTCCGTACCTTCATGGGGGAAAAGAATTATGAAACGGATAGCCGACACACGGCATGAACAATCACTCCTAGCAAAGGCATCTTCTAAGTCAAACCACACTTATAAAGTTCGAAAAAAAATACTCCATATTGAACAAAAATACCTAATTGACAATGACATAAGGCTAATGGTAGCTGAAAAGCTAAAGACAAAATCCAAGCACGGGCTCAACGAATAAGAAGTTACAAACGTAGAGAAGATTTCCGTGTACAGAACCGGTTGTTTGAAACACACGCGAAGAGATTCTATCGTGGTCTGACCCAAAACCGAATGGCAATGCTCCCCCTCCTTCAAAAGATGACGTCGAAACATTTTGGGCAGGAATCTCGGAGGAAACCAGATCCTACAACAAAGACGAATCGTGGCTCCAATCTGAAGTTGATTCTGCCAATGGATTCGCGGTAACAGTGGAATATGTTCAAGAATTCTCGAAAGGGGACATATGCGAAACAATTAAGAACATGGAAAACTGGAAATCCCCCGAGGTTGATAAGATCCAGATTTATTGGATTAAGAAATTAACAGCAATGCATTCACATCTAGCAAAGGCTATTAATAAAATTTTAGAAAACCCTAAGGAACTCCCCGAATAGCTCACTCGTGGCATTACGTATTTGCTACCCAAAGCGGGAGACAGCTCTCTGGCAAAGAATTACAGGCCAATTACTTGCCTGCCAGTAATGTACAAACTTATAACTGCAGCCATAGCTGACAAAATGTATAGACACCTAGAGAACAACCATCTGTTGCCAGTTGAACGGAAAGATGTCGTAAAGGTTCCTATGGCTGTAAGGAAATCTTGCTTCTGAATAAATAATTTTGAATGATGTAAAGAAACGAAAACGTAATTTGAGCATGGCTTGGATTGACTACCAGAAGGCCTTTGACAGTGTACCACACGATTGGATTTTGAAGACCCTGGAGATCTATCGACTTCATCCTAGACTTGTTGCGTTTGCAAGGCTAGTATGAAGTCGTGGAGCACCAAGTTACTAATCCACAGCGGGAAGGGGTAGTAGAAACTAAAATTATTCAGATTAACAGGGGAGTTTTTCAAGGAGATTCACAATCCCTTCTGCTGATTTGCAGTTGTTTGATCACACTATCAAGACAGCTGTCGTACACTGACTTTAGTTACAAGATCCATGGTGATGAAAGGCCTGTATCACATTTATTTTACATGGATGATCTGAAAGTGTTTGCTAAGAATGAAGCTGCCATCAATGATTTAAGCAGTGACATCTGCATGAAGTTTGGTCTTGACAAGTGTGCAAAAGTCAACTTAAAAAGAGGCAAAATGACCACGTCAGAGAACATTGAAGTTGATAGTAGTCAGCCATTAAGATGACCCACTAATGAGACAGGTCATGAAATCTGACCGAAGAATGGGAAAGAGGCATTGTAAGTGCAGCAAGAAGCATTGCGAACAAGACTATGCAAGACACCCAGAATGAGAGTCACTAAATGTCAGATGCTACTTAAAATGAAATTTGAGATAGAAAAAATATTAAAGAAATCGTGGAGACAAACCACTCCTAGGACAATACTTGAAACGAATGGACAAGGTGCAGATCATTAAGATCAATCAATAATGTGGCTTAAAAGGGGAAGAATGAAGCCAGAATCGGAAGCACTTGTAATAGCTGCGAAGATCAGGCTTGAGAACACATTATGATAAAGCGGTTCTCAAAATTTTCCCAAGATGATAAATGCCGCATTTGTCAGGAACACGTAGAAACCATTGATCATATTGTCTCAGCTTGTCAAATCCTAGCAAAGACCGAATACTTGAAAATACACGACAGTGTGTAGCTACCTCGAGTGGCAGATCTGTACCGCCCTCGAAGTTACGAACACTCACCGAAACAGGTGACGTCTGTTGAATTGTGTACGATATTGTATGACCAACAATTCCAAACTGATCGCACGATAGAGGTAAACAAACCGGATATAGTCATCCGGGACTTGGAGAAAAAATCGTGTTTACTTGTCGATGTTGCTGTACCTTGCGATCAAAACGTCGTTACCAAGGAGGCAGAGAAACGTCTTAAATACAAGAGTTGGGAAATCTAGATCAGCCGAATGTAGGGCGTAAAAGCACAGGTTGTCTCGATAGTTATCGGAGCTCTGGGATTTGTTCCGCAAAATCTGTGTTAGAACTTGGCTAAACTCCCAGGTAATTCAAAAGACTAGGAAGTGCAAGAAATCGCTTTATTTGGAACAGCCCACATTTTGCGCAAAGTATTGTAGAAGCACCGGCAATCCCTAGATTTACTGCTTAGGTAGCTGGTTGCACCCTGGAGGAGATTTTATATTCAGCCGACACATAACATCTTTAGTCGTGATATAGAGGAATAATAATAATGATGATGATAATAATAATAATAATAATAATAATAATAATAATAATAATAATAATATTAATAATAATAATAATACCAAAAGCACCTAGGAGTACACTTCGTATTTAGTGGTGGTGCTCGATTACCCCCCGCAGCCTGAGAGCTATGTCGGCGGTATCGTAGCTACTGGAAGGGTCTCCTTTGCTGAATAGTTTGAAGGGGAAGGATCAGACGAAGAAGCACTGCAGAGGAGAACCTCAAGAAGAAGAAAGGATTGATGGAGATGACGGGAGAGCCACCTCCATCATTTAACCGCAAAGTCTGTTCCGCAGCAGGCGCTACATACGGCGTCTGTCTCCATGTTAAGGAATTCTGCAACCATAGCGGGAAGTAAGTAGAGAGGGAAGGATCATGAACCTTTGGACTCCGGTAATCAGTCCATGAAGGGCATAGGAGAAAAACTGGGTTGATGTCCCAGGCTACTGATTTGAGTGGACATCATGCATTAACCGACGTAGGAAGCTGCTTTCAGCAGTCAGTGAAAATCGCATAGGGTTTAGCAACGCCGCCTGGCGATGGCAGAGGGAGCCTTACTGGACCCTGCGGGGGAGGGCTCGAAGCCTTTGTGGGTCGCAGTACCGGATGACACGATATAACCCATGGATTAAGTTTGATCTGAGAAACGTAAACATGAACTTGATTCCTGCGAAACATCTCTTAAAACCAATGATAAAAATGTATAGAACAAGAAATGTAATGAATTTTAACGCGCGTTCCACACCTGCTCAGAAACCCAGCTTATGTACTTTCTCAATGCCTGGCCATCCCACGGATAGTCCCAAGGTCACAGAGTCGGCAATAGCTTGAAGCAATCAACAGAGATGGACATGGGCTGAATTAAATGAGGTGGTGTGCTGTTTAACTATTCAAAAGCGAACAATGCGGGTTCAGTAATAGAAGTTTTGAAGATATGGAGAGCACGGAACGCAGACATTAGACATTTCGTTGATTCAAAGAAGCTTGCCAGTCAACGACGATACGTACTCAGCAGTGGAAAATTCACAGCAGAACAACTTTCTGACATTAAGCGAAATGCGGAGTACGTTTTTCAATCGAACTATTCACATGACCAACATTTAGAAACATCTAATATCCTCGAAAACGATGGTCCTATTAAAAGTCCATCTCTTTCCAATGAAACACCCGTCAGTGGCGAAAATTCATCTGGCTAAGAAAAACATGACAGACATGACGGGAAATTTCCTTCGATGCGAAATAGAACGAGTTCGTCTACTTTCATTCATATCCTGTGCAACGTTTAAGGATAATATATGAAAAGGCTAAAGCTAAGAGGATGATAGAGAAAACAAATTGTCTTAAATGAAGTGGTACAGACCCCAGGTAGAGTTCTAGGTATTACTGAAATGAACCACATCGTCTACGCAATTGGATCTCTGGTGTCTCAAATAATGGTGGGCCCAGCCAAGAACACAGACAGCCGGCAGTCAAACAGAGAAAACAGCACCGTACCATGAGCGAAAAGATTTATGAAACGAACAGCTGACACCTTGCGTACAATATCATCCTTTGCTGACGCATCCTCTATATCAACGCACACATTTTAAGTTTAAAGAAAAAAATCTTCATGTTGTACAAAATTCCATATTCAAAATGATACAAGGCTAATGGTAGCTGGAAGCTAAAAGAGAAAATCCAAGCACAAGTTCAATGCATTAGATGTTACAAACGTGGAGTAGATTTTCGTGTACAGAATCCGTTTTTAAATAGACGCGAAGAGATGCTATCGCAATGTGATTCAAAAACATACTGGCAACGCTGTCCCTCCTTCAAAAGATGACGTCGAATCATTTTGGGCAGGAATCTGGGAAGAAACGATCCTACAACAAAGACACATCTTGACTCCAATCTCAAATTGCTGCTGCCAATGAACTAGTGGGTACAATGGAACACATTCACGTATTCTCAAAAGAGAACCTCATCCTAGCAGTTAAGATCATGTGAAACTGAAAGATTCAGGAATGATGAGATCAAGAATTATTGCGTTAAGAAATTAACATTACATTATTATCTAGGTAAGACTGTTAATAACATTTAGAAAACCGAAAGGAACTCCCGGAATGGATCACACGCGGCATCACGTACCTGCTACTCAAAACGGGAGACAGTTCTTTGTCGGAGATCTACAGGCCAACCACTTGTTTGCCAGTTATGAACAAAGTTATAATTGGAGTCATTGCTAACAAAATATACAGACACCTAGAGAAGAACCATCCGCAGCCAGTTGAAGAGAAAGGGTGTTGTGAAGATTCCTATTACTATAAGGAAATGTGGCTACCAAAGTCATCTTTAATGGTGAACGGAAACTGAAACATAAGTTAAGCATGGCTTGGATTGACTACCAGAAGAACTTTCACCGTGTTCACCACACGATTGGATTCTGAAGTCCGTGGAGATCTACCGATTTCGTACTTGACGTAATGAGTTTTGCAAGGCTTGTTTTACGTCTTGGAGCACAATCTTGTTATTACACAGCGGATAGCAAGTAGAAGAAACAAGAAATACTCATATTAACAGGGGAATTTTCCACGGAGATTCACTATTCTCTCTCTATTTTGCATTAGTTTGATCCTCTATCTAGACCGTTGTCACACACGGACTTTAGTTACAAGCCTCGTGGTAATGAAAAACCAGTATCATATTTGTTTTACAAGGATGATATTAAACTGTTGGCCAAGAATGGAGTGATCCTCTCCAAACTACTCGTGGATGATTTTAGAAGTGATATCTGCTTGAAGTTTGGTTTTGACAAGTGACAACAATTTAAAGAGATACAGAATGACAATGTCAAAGAGCACTGAAGTTGATATGCACAAACCATGTGATTCAAGATCTTGATCCAGATAAAACTTACAAATATCTGGGCACTAAAGAATGTGAGAACAATTCGAACGACACGTGGGAGAATGCGTAGGGAATATTACAGAAGAGTGAGATCGTCGTGCAGTCCGCTCTGAACTCGAAGAATAAAATATTTGCAATAGCGATCGCGATGCGCGTAGCAGAGTACAATTCAAATTAGTGGCCTGGACTGTGCTAGATTTTCGAATCATGGATCGAAAAAAAACTGCTTACAATGCATCATGTCGCCCACCCTCGGGTTGATGAATTTAGTCTTAGGTGCCACGTAAGGAAAAAGACCTCAGACACACTGAAGCCTCCTGGCACAATGCAATACTCAGGATGGAAAGTGTGAAGTCAGTCATGAAGATAACACACTGAGGCAGGTTATTAAATTTGACTGAAGAATGGCTCATAGAGGCACAGTAATTGCAGCAAGAATCATTGCGAAGACTATGCGAGACACACAGAATAATAGACACCAAACTTCTGACACTGCTTAACATGAAATCTGAGACACAAAAAATGTTCAAGAAATCGTGGAGGTACAAACCACTCCAAGGACTATACCTAAAAACAATTGACAAGGTGCAGGTCAATAAATATTAATCATTTGATTGGCTTAATAAAGCAAGAATGAAGCCAGCATCGGAAGAAATTGTAATAGCTGCCCAAGATCAGGCGTTGAAAACCCATGATAAAGCGGTTCTCAAAATTTTTCAAGATGATAAATGCCACTAGTAGAAACCATTGACCATATCGTCTCAGCTTGTCCAAATCTAGCAAAGACCAAAGACTTGAAAAGACATGACAGGGTGTGTAGTTACCTCCACTGGTAGATCTGTACTGTCCTCGACGTTCCAAACACATGCTCCATGTGATATGAACTCACCAAAACCGGTGACATCTGTTGGACTGTGCACCCAGGGACCGAATACCGAAATAATAGCGGTAAAGGTATTTATACCGGTATAGAAATACCTTTACCTCTATTATACCTTTATTCAAAATACCTTTAAAAATACCGGTATAAGACGGCAAATACTGGTATTTTTAGAGGTATTTTATCTTTATTCGACATCTATACCGGTAAAGTGCCTCTATTTAAAGGTATTATGCCGGTATTTCCTCACGAAAATACCGGTACTTTCATGAGAAAGTACAGGTATTTCAGTAAAATCATACAGGTTTTGGGGGCAAAGTCATTGTGATTTTTTCCGCTGACATGGCTCAGTGGAGCAACTATGGACACCACAGAAGGTCTGACCAGGGGGTCCTAGGGTTCGAGTCTCAACGGAGGCCTATTTTTGTCACCCGACATATTCTAGCTAGGTCGAGTTCTGTCGTTGGTTGGGAAAGAATTATAATGGTCTGATTTTCTTAACGCTAGTTTTCTATGGCTTCTCCGATCAGTACCAGGCGAATGCCGGAGTAGTACTTAAAAAAAACGGGCCACTGATCACGCATTATCTTTTTTTCCTCATCCTTTCGCCTTAAATACACACTCTTTCACGCACTACACTATTACATCTCAGGAGACCAGTTAGAGCCTGGAGCTTGTTCCTATTAATGACTGAATGATAATTAGTGGTTCCGGGCGCGTCAATTGCTAACTCCGTAAGTGTAGTGCAAGCGTTTTCTACGAGAGGTGGCGGCGATCTTCCTGCTTGGATAAGATCAGGCGCCGACCTTTCGTCGCTTAGCGGGGTTTTCCCTCAACCAGGTATCTCCCACAAGCGCTCCCCCAGCAGGGAAAAGCTCTAAGATCCCGCGCGGTCTCCCAGCATATGTCGTAATACAGTGCATGTAGTAAGTATAGCTGTGTGTAAGTAAGGGCTAGGATAGGACAAGAAAAGACTGCGGTCGGCCCGTGGCCCGTTTGTTAGGGTACTGCTTCGGCATTCACCTAGTATTGATCGGAGAAACCAAGGAAAACTACCGATCAGAGCAGACGGCCGCTAAAATTCTCCTCGGCCCGCGTTGATCTTTCATTCCTCTTCCTTGTCCTATCCTCACCCCTTACACAAACTTAGACTTACGTACACAACACTACCTCATATGCCGGGGGACCAGTCGAGAGGATAGTTCTAGAGCTTGTCCCGGCTGGAGCGGTGGCCCGGTGGAGGGAGATACTTAGTTGATGAAAACCCCAATAGCTGACGGTAGGTCGGTGTCGGGTCTCGCCATCCAGCGGGAAAGATCACCGCCGCCTCCCGAGGCAAAACATGTATTAAACTTACAGGACTAATGCCTTAGCTGTTGTTGCGCTCGGAATCATTAACAATCAATCAATCAAGAGGAACGAAAGTTTTGTGCGGCGCGCGGTCCGTTTGACAAAGTAAAGCCCGTGTATTCTCCTGTTTTGAATCAGAGCAGCTGACCGTTAGAATTGTCCTCTAGCCCAGGGGTGCACAAGTGCCCCATTTGAGCCCCTTCTTGAGGCGCCGGGAAGCCCGCGCCCGGCTCCCTAATGCGTCCCACGAGAACTAGGAAAGTTCGCATAATAGGGAGTTTTAGCGCCAGGCGTAAGGAGACATCCTTAAACTCTATTGATCACGTGACTGACTACTTTATACCGTCATAATGAACAACGTTCAGAAGAGTTTAGCAAATAGCGTCATTGCTCTATGCATCATGACAAAAGAAGCATATCAAGCGTTTGAACAAAGAAAATGCATAATATATCAAAGAATGTAGGGTAGTGGGGAGACATTTCAATCACGATACGAGTCAAGAGTATAACAAATCTACATTGTGCACGGAGTTTTAGATTTTGTGGCGCTCCGCGAAGAGTATGCAGTCTGGAATTTTGAATCATCTTTTCTTGAGAATGTAGGAAGAATCTTAAAATAGCGTTCGTTATAAGTGTAAGACATAACCTAATCCGAAGATATTTCAACTTGTTTTTCGTGAATTTCTTTCCTATCACATCTCCAACATTTCCCCTTAATTCTTGCCAGTGCAGCGTTGTGGCAGCGTTGGTGAGGAATAATTGTAACTGCCTCACATACGAGAATCGGTTTATCAGAAATGGAAAAATGCAACCGTTCGTGTTTTAGGCGGCCATTTTGCCGCTTTTTAGATGACCGTAGAGACTCCTACAGGTGTGCACTACTTATGAAGGTATAAGGCCTAAGGTAAGACGTTATGACTTCAAGATCTGTCACGTGACTGTTAGTGCATAACGCCGCTACCTTACGACGGCCGAGCTGTTCCTTCACTTTACTGATCATTAGATTTTTCTTTCAGAAATAGTAAGTCATGAGGTTGAACAGAGGGTGCAAATCATGACAGGTCCCGAACGAAATCAAGCAGTTGTGAATCGTCGGTTCATTGCTCACTGGGAGCACGATTGTTTATTCATGGAGAGAAATGGAGCAGCTACGTGTCTCGTATGTCAGAAGATGGTGTCGGAGAAAAAGTAACAGCGAAAAGTAAAATAAATATTTTGAAAAGTATGGTCAAGTATATTACAACCAGATACTTCTGAATGAATTAATGAAGTGCATATTATTATTATTATTAACAATGAGAGGTCGTTAAATTTTCTGTTTTTGTAATTTATATTACTAATATTTCAAAATCAGTTGCAACAGTAAAGATTGACCATGAAATGTGTGGAAGTTGTTGAGCAATTTCATCTGAAATAATAGTATACAAAATGAAATCTCCCATCCCCAGAAACTACAGTCGTTATTCCAAGTCTTTAGTTGTCAAATTCAACATAATTCAACGCATTTCCGTCTTAAGAGAATTCTTTGTTCCCACCGAGGTCTCAGGCAGCGGTCAATTGTGAAAGTCTTTCACTAGGAGCCCGTGGGGCGCGGAATGGTTGGCATCGCCATCGTGGGGCGCGTTGCTGAGGCCTTTGTGAAAGGCTGCTAGAGTCTAGCCCTTCAACGCGGCGCGGAGGGTGAGCGCGGTAGCATTTCAATGCGGTTTTAAGTAAAAGTTGCGGTCAGCAGCACCGCGGGAGCAGGTAGCGAGCTGAGCGCATCCGGCGAGGCCTGCAGCGGGAGCAACTCCGCTCAGGCGGCGTCGCGCTTCCCAACTCTGAATATATGCTCTACCCTGAGAATGCATCGCTTCACATCATCATCATCATCATCAATAATAATAATAATAATTATTATTATTATTATATAATAATTACTTTGGAGCCAGGTTAACGAGGCTTCGTCAGTGGAGCAGAATTAATCCATAGTCGTTTGCCAACGTTTCGGAAAATATATTTCCATTCTCAGAGCTTTCAAACACCAATTGAGTGTACACATAATAAATCTGCTCCATAATGTGGATACTGAGGTACCTCAGGTAGTGAGGAACATCTTCACCACACAACCATATACCATGACTACAACCGGTACCTCTACCAGTTGCGCGCGTGCGTGTGTGTGGCTCGCGCCCGTGTGTGTGTGTGTGTGTGCGGCGCGCGCGTGTCTGTGGCACGTTTGAGTGGACGTGCACAAGTGTGCGGGAGTGCGTGTATAATGTTTTATTTAATTATTAAGCATTGTGCAAATTGTTAATGAAAGAAAGTTATTTTCTGGGTGGATGGTGTGAGCGACATTGTGTCTAATGAAAATACCGGTATAACCTTTATGGACGCCCACACCAGTATAGACGTCCTATAATGGTATTTTACCAGTCCCTGCGTGTACCATACTTTACGTCCAACAAATTCAAACTGATCGCACGATAACCGCATAATGTTTTCAGGGGTTTGGAGAAAAAATGTCTCCTTGTTGGTGTTGCTGTGCGAGCGATCAAAACTTCCTGACCAAGGAGACAGAAAAACATTTTAAATACAAGAGTTAGGAAATCGAGATCAGCCGAATGTGGAGGGATTTTTCCGCAAAATTTGTGAAAGAACTTATGTCATTAAAAGGACTGGGACGTGCAAGACATTGCTTTATTTGGAACAACCCACATTTTTAATAATAATAATAATTATTATTATTATTATTATTATTATAATTAATATAATAATTAATATATTAATATACATTTCTTCAAAAATGGTAAAATAGTTATAACAAAAAATACATGTTAGAACTTTTCTGTCATAATTTTTGTATTCTAAGCGAAGTTAAGGAGTTAATTTAATTAATGTGACAAAAAATATTTTTGTCGACTATTGTGCACTACTTTGCGACTCTGAATTCAATGCAGCACACAGCGTGCTATAGTATCATCCAGGCAACTAATATTACGGGCAGATCAATGGAAGGACCAACTTCGCTCCATGGCTTACTCTACGTTGAAAGAATACACGACACATTAAAAAGAACAAGTGAAGCACAAAACGCTCCTTAGTCTGGCAGCTACAGCAATCAGGGACGTTGCCGAGGAAAGCGACTTGTAGGCCTAAGTTAGAAACTTTGATCGCTGTCTTTAAATGCTTTTGTGGAACGTACTTGAAGTTTCATGTTTAGAAGCACAATCTCTATCTTCAATTTTTTAGTTGTTGGAAGTTGTTGGAAGACGCCGTAAAAAATCAAAATTTTGTAATTTTCGAAAATTCGAAGATAACCGTTAAAATCGGACTTATCCCACCTTAATAAGTGCATTTCACTATATTTTTACAACAAATTTGAAGGAACAATTTGGAACAGTTTTTGAGAAAATTTTGAAAATGTCTGAGAGGCTTCACGTAAAGTACTCCAAGATTTTTTAAGAAAATTTTTCAAAATCGCAGCTTCTCGAGTACAGCCAGATCGACTGATCCATTTTGGAAGAAATCGTACGTAGCGCCTAAAGGCGCTAGTGGTGTTTCACAGGCGGACGGACGTTTTGTCGTCAATTGATTTTTCGCTTTCAAGGACCCACAAAACAGGGATTCTGGCTACACCACCTGTTAGATTTTATTTTCTTAATTTAACAATCGGCTTTATCCACTTTTCAGTATCAGTGCCGGGCAATTTTTTTTTCTGCCAAAAATCCGCAGTTTTTTCGCCCAGCATTACATCTCTTTCTCTATACTACGCGTATTACTCGGTATTTACGTACGTATATAAGAAAGTAAAAAGAGTGAAGTCGTGTACTATCAGCAGGGAGGGCACCTGAGGCAAATTGGATCCGGACTCAATTGGAGCTCTGAATTCTCTTTCAGTCAAAATAAATCTATTTACTTATAATTCAAACGAATCTCTGTAAGTTGCATCTGTTGCATGGAAAAATGAAGTCTGTTTATGAGTTGGAACTTTTGTTTGAAATAAAAGCCTCCGTGGATGTGCTGTCCCAGGTCTCTTGCTTTCTTTGGGCTTTCCTAACTACCAGTATATACTGCGGAACACGGGGAAATAAACTGTTTCCCAGATCACGGTCATGACGATCAGCGTCGCATTCACTCTGTTGGAATTAAAAAACTATAAAAATGGCGAAAAGAGAGTGGTGAAGTTGCAAGTTCATGTTGCAAGTCCACTTGTAGGGACGGACTCCCAACCAGGTATGTATATCAAGATGGCAAATGATTGAACGGTCGCATACCAATGCCATTCCGGAACCCGGAGTGCACCAATCGGCAGGATCAATGACGAACCTCAAAAGCAATTGCAGTAGAGTTAAAGGAAATGTAATAATTTTGAGAACTAATGATACAAGTATCAATATATTGCATTCATTTCTGCATGTTTATGTTAAAATATATTCAGTGTTTTAAGAGTAGATGATTTGAACATTTCTGTACTGACGGTCCTTCCCGCGGAGACATAGATGGCCACGTTCTTTTTTTGTAGAACTAGATCAACATTCTCTATGTTGTTGCAATGGCAGAACTGTTATCACATACAGAGATACGAAAATAAAGTTAGAATGTGGTTCGGGGCACGTCTGGCTGGAAGGGCCCCTTCGCACGTGGACACCCGATAGAGCTTCAGAGTGGCGCGTCTGCTGAAAAGCATTTGTTTAAATCAGAGGTAACCAGGATCGGTATCGACCCCCATGAAGACATTTACGTGCAATTCTTTGTGTTAGGATTATTGATGCCACATTCTATAGAGAAACGCATGGGGGTCGATGAAGCAGACAATTCTCTTAAAAGGGATCGATGAAATAAAAAGGTTGGAAATCCCTGGTTTAAATACAATTATTCACACGAGAGGCGTAGTCGCGCTGTTGTGTCTCTCGATGGTGAACTCTCGCCACAAGCAGCGCGGACGCGCATCCACGTTACTGCCAGCTGTACAATTTTCATCTGAAGTCTCCACACTAGGGGGGTACTCGAACACGCCACAGAGCTGCCGGTAAGTTGTGTAGAAATGTGATTACAAAAACGTGTTGGCGGGGGGGGGGGATGAAGCACCTAAACTGCGTTTCGGGGAGTTGCAAAGCCACCTGCGAAAGTGATATTTGATAGCTTCCAATAATACGAATCGACTGGCTCTACTTTTAGTCGGATCTTTCTAGAATATTCTGGATGAATTCTAGAAGAAACTGGTTTTGGAGGCTTTAAGGCTACACCGCTAAAATGCAGGGAATAACTGCACAGCCATTCCGACTCAATGTGAATCCTTCGGACACGATACATTATATTGACGGCGAGTTAAAACTAATAACGTAATGAAGCAGGAATTCTAGAAAAGTATTTCTATCGATACTTTTCACACTGTTTCTGAGAATAGACGAGTCAGTCAATTCCACTTTTGGAAATTAATTTTTAATATGAACTTGCTCATATTAACTTTAATGAACTCTATGAGCTCTATGAACTTTAATATGCACTCATACAATTGTCAATATGGAAGTCCCCGCCACCGAAGCACCAAGCTAAGCTGTTAATAGTATTTGCTATCCTTAAAATGCGAATAATCTCCGAAACGAGTCTCTGTTTCCTTTCTCGCCCTTAACGTTTTGTAATCGCCTTCTTGTTCAACCTTCCAGAGGGCGCGCGTACACTTTTCACACCAGCAGGTGCATGTCGTACATTTTACGTTATTCAATAACTCCCGAATAAAGCAAAGAAATTGTAGAACAATGCAATTTTATAATATCTAAGAATTATTTATTATAATATCTAAGAATGCTGCTTACTACCAAAAACATATCCGTTGATAAACACTCGTATTTAGTATCAGAAAGCTATTCTTCTGATCAAGTATCGTGCTGATGCTTGGCTATGTTTTCAATATTCAGGTCACTGACACTATCACTATCCAATGCATCATCTTCCTCCCGATCAGACAGCTCTTGTAGAATATTCTGAACTTCATTCACATGAATTCTTTCTGTGGATACTTCACACAAAATTTCGATAAGGCCAAATTAAAATACAATATTTTAAAATAACTGCAGCGCGCAGCGTAAAGTTTACGTCACTGTACACGTATCCCGAATAGAGCGTTACAAAAACTGAATATCGCTTGCAAGCTAAATAGTGGCTGCAGGAACGCATCAGTAAAGGTACCTGCAAGGAATACCAAGAACGCAGAAGTCTTTGCCAACAATGAGTTTACAGCAAATGCAAAATATCTGCTATTGTAAAAGTAACGCCCGCGCGCCCGCTGGACGGTTAAAGATCTTGACTTGATCCCATTTGAAGTCGTAGTATTTATCTTCCCTGTGTTTGGCTACCGCGTTATGTTGTGAGAAAGTAATTTCATTTTGTGTTTATGTTCTGAGATCCTAAATTTGAGTAACCGTTTGTTGGTTCCAATACACGTAGCACCAAAACCTGGAAAATTGCATTGTAGTTCGTAGATGACATTTTGCTTTATAAGGAAGCAGATTTGGTCTTTTTCATAACATTAGTAAGTTTATTGTTCGAAGTAAATACAGTTATAATCTATTAACGATGGAGAAATTGTCTGATCTTTTAGGCAACCTTGTTATTGAAAGGAAGAGTTATGGTGGCCAGGAAATAATTATTTTCCGTGGGCTGCGGAGACACCGTGAGAAATTTGATTTTTGGATTCTTTTGTTCAAGTATTTCAGAATGGTATCATTAAAATATGAACTGAGTACTAATGGGTCGGTCATAATCTCAAAATTTTTCTCATTGCATCTTCTACATGGTAAAGTTCTCCCATTGTATCAACTGACAACAGACGAGCTCTGACTACTGAAGTATTAATTTCATTGTTTTTATTTTAAGGGGGTGGTCTGAATGAAAGTTAAAGAATCTCTGTTAGTGAGTTCTGATACCAGTCTTGACTGCTGAGTGAGTTGAATACCAATCTTCAATTATGATTTGGTTCAAATTGACGATTTCTTGGATAAAATTAACTTCAATATCAAATTATATCTCGTTTGTAAAACTATATGCGTTTATTAAAAATTCCATGCATGTTACTAACACGGTCACAATCAATGATGGACAAGATATCGTCGTAGAGTAAATGGACTAAAGGTGGTACTTGTAATTTTGTTATGTAAGAAGGTTCTGAGTCCCCCAAAACTATCTGCGCTAAGAGAAAGAGAGGAGTCCTCAGTCAGACGGTATAACCGATGATGAACAATGAAAATGGTGCAATTAAGCAAAACCCCGTAAGCCTGTAAATAGTAAGTGCAAAACAAGACCGCTGATGTGTATAAGATCATTAAACTGCCACGAATACAATGTTTGATTCCACCGCTCAGTCAGAGAGTGCATATGTCAAAATAAGAGAAGGACCCCAGACGGAAGGATCCGGGTGGGATAAAAACTTGATCACTGTGACAATCCATCTTCAAACACTTCGTTTCATGGTCCTGGCGTCCACTTGCCACAACGAAACCAAGTTAATAGCTTTTGAGGCAAATTGCATCCAAAGATAGTTTAAATTTGAAAGAAAACTGCCGCACACCGTTTACTCTCTCTACACTACATTAAGTTTGGCTGCATGAAGAGAATTTACTTCAGCCTACTTGAAGTCTAGAAGTGGTCGTTCCGTTTCACATTTAAGAACCCGCCATCTCAGTCAGGTTGATCTGGGAATATCAATTTGGATGACAATCCTGTCCACGGTTTACACGCTTGCGTAGTTCAAAGAGAGACTGACATATTGACATAAGCTAATTTTTCGGCATCAAAAATCCACAAAACGTGCAGTCTGACTAAATAACGAATAAGAGGAAGTAATTTAATGAAAGAGGAAGTAATTTCATGGAAGCAATAATTATCAATATTTTCGGAATCAGGGATCCACAAAATAGTTTTACTGTCGAAAATATTGCCGTTTTTTGCTTCAGCAGACCTTTCTCTATACAACTTAATAGTATGCGCGAAAGTAAAAAATCATCCCCCGTGGACTACCGTCTTTGACTGGGAAGTCCAAGGGTTTGAATTCCAACAAGACGGAGTTTCAAAAATAGCTAAATAGATAAGTCGAAATCAGCCGCTGTCTAAAAGAGAAGCTTATTTGCCGGTGGTTCTGATTGGTAGTGTTCCTGGTTTCTACGAGCTATATCAAGCAAATGTCGGAGTGGTTCCTTAACAAATGGGCAACGGAACGCGCGCTGACTTGCCTTCTTCATCCTTGTCCCCCGACCTACCCTTCCACTTTCAGAGTTTTCTTTCTCTCCCATATCTCGGGAGGCAAGGGGGGAGCTTAGAGAATATCTTGACCCGGGCTGTACTCCGATGTCAGAGATATCTGGAGGGGGAAATCGTAGAAGCCGACGTGCACCGCACTACCCGATAACCAGAATTGACGCACTCGGTAATCCGAAATAATGAATCATTCCAAGGGATCAACTAGATTGACTCTTAAATAACTAATCTACGCTTAAGAGTGACATTTTCACCTTGATCAATGCGAATCATTCTTTCTATTTCAGTTACGACCGTTATTAAATCAAAAGGAGAGTTCGCGGATGTGACTAACGAGTTGGAAATTCGCGTTTGCGCACGCGCACACATATTAAATAAAAGCGACACAGCCTTAATCTGTTTTACACGATCCAATCTCCATCCAATTTGTCATTTAAAATATTGTCTCAAAAGTGGCGTGCACTGTATTTTCGGTACACATATCGGAACATGATTTACAGGTGTTAGTGCACGCATTGTATGAAATTTGGACGAACATTGTTTATCTCACTAGTTCACGCAACGGTTGTTTCGTAAAGTTGAATATCGCATTTCGCAGTGCGCACTCACACTTTCTGTTTTGCATTTTTCGGAATTATTGGAAAGACATTTCCTGTTGCTACGGTTGTGTAATTGTTTTATTTGACCAGGATGGATCAGAAGTAGTTTATTTTATATCACAGCCTAAATTTCAAACACAACTAAATCAAAAATGAACACAAAGCAAACTAAATTAAAGTAAACGAATCACAAACGAAACTAAACTGAATCGCAACTAAGCTAAACGAAGCTAAACTGTACTAAACCCAAACCATCTTACGCCACATTGTACACACACCAACGTTACTACAACAACATTCATTTCACCATCGTGCACATTACACATTCGTACATCACGTCATCTTTCACCATAAAACACGCATAACAGTACACCACACCTACATATACGAATCAATCGTACAGCACACAAACATGTACAACATCGTTATACATTATACCATCATACACTACACCTTTACTCACTATACCATCGTTCACAACACCATTATATATTATACCACTGTAAATTTCAAATTGTTCGTTAACTGTCATTCCAGCAAGAGTCTCACTAATTCAATGCTTCTTCGGATGTTTTGGGGTTTTGTTTTTGAAGAGTCGACTAACAATGATAATATATAATGATAATATATGACTGATGATATATGATATGATGATGGTGATATATAATGATAATATATAACTGATCGTGAAAAGAAAAATAATGTTTAATGTAACAAAACAAAGATATATAATGAATTAGTTTACGTTTGCATTGTATACATTTTCAAAAATATTTTAATACGCCTGTAACAAGTAATGTACTCCAGCTTCCGGGTCAATGACCCCCATCTCGATCAGGTTTTTGTCCAGTTTCCCTGATCCATGGAGCAAATGCTGAGATGGCCCCTTGTTTTGCTTCTGGACGTAAATGTAGCTTCACTGTGCGCACGTTTTGTTGAGCACTCCTTTTGCTTGTAGTTCATTTATAGTTGAAATTGATTTTCTATAACTCGGGAAAAAACATTTTTCAAATATTTTGATTTTTCTAAATAATTATTTTCTAAATTCATTTTTTCGGTGTTGTTTTTCTTTTTTTTAATTCTGGCCCTCAAGAAAATCTGCGCAGATAAATTTCTTTCCCCACACGTCATATACAGTTTTTACTGTTTTTTGACAAATAAATAAATAAATATAACCTGGTGGCAGAAGTACTTGAATAAACGCAGAAAGGAAATAGTTAAGAGCAAGAATGCAGTATGACCAACAAAACAAGTTGCTACACTTGAAGCCTTATTTTACGTGGCGAGACTCAGGCCATGAGGCGTGCTCTTTCGTTTGACCACGCAAATTTCGCCACGCTCCTTTCACCAACTAGCGGAGAAAGAAGGTATTACTTGGACGACGAAACAGGCGATTTGTATTTAACTCAGAGGCTTCATTTAGGCTTGAGGATCTTTTACACGCAGTGAATCTACTAACATGGGGCTGCCGGCTTTACTTCCCCTCCGAAGGAAGGCGTACGAATGTACGTGCGTAAGGATACCATTAAAAAATCCACGGCGTCGACAGAGTTTGAACCCGCGAACTTCGGGATAACAATCCGATACGCTAAGCGTTGCACCATCCATGCCGCTAAAAGCACATACTTTCATACAATAGGAAAGTTTAGCGCCATGCGTAAGCTAGTGGCGCTATGCACCAACAGTCCCGAGACTGACCTTGAAGTAAGAACGTCTTACGTTAGGCCTTACGACCCTACCCTACCTACCCTAGTACGATCTTATACCTTCATAAATAGTGCAAGCCTTGGAGTCTCCACGGTCACCTTACAAGTGGCATAATGGCCGCCTAAAAGCACGAAAGGTTGCATTTTTCCAATTCTGATAAACCTATTCTCGTATGTGAGGCAGTTATAATTCTTTCTTACCAACTCTACAACGCCATCACAAACGGATCAAGATCCTAACGCAATGACAATTATGCTTCCATATTGGCGCTTCTGTGGATCCTACGGAACGGAGTCAGAAAAAGCGCATCAGAGACTGAAAATAATATTGTAGATTTAAAGGGGAATTTGTGTAGTATTAATCTTTGTCAAATATTTCTTTGATAAGTTTCCATTTAATTATAAGTCAATGTCTCATACATTGATTCATATATGATAAAATATAAATAAATGATAGATATATTTCATTATCAATTTTATAATTTAGCAACGCATGGACATAAACAGAATAGTACATTCCAATATATAAAGCCCCCCCGATAAGATGGTAAAAAGTTCCCCTCCCCCAAATGACATACGAGTAGTTACGTTATAATTCTAACATCAAAATAATATTTTTGAAACGTTTCGTAGCCCCCGTCCCACTATCCACTCCCATCTGCCGCGAAAAACGTGTTTTTCAATTTAATTTTTTTGTCAACTTAACCCTATTTCATCCGTCTGAAAAAATATGATAGATAAGAAAACAATTTATACTATCAAAAAAATATTTTTCAATTTTCTCTCAGGCACCAATTCAAACACATTAAAAGTTTTTTTGAAAACAAAATGACAAAAATATTTTTATTGTGTCTTAGAAGCCTGGAACAGGCTCGAAAAAAATCTCGAAAGTTCACATCTGTAGATGTTTCAAGAAGTTGTCTTTTCCTTTACCAAAGTGCTTGTTCCTGTATACTCGTAGAATCTACACATGTGCGAAAACTCTGCACTCTGTAAATAATAATAGTGTGAAAACTGCAAATTGATTTAATGTAACACCCAACTGCAAACGTCCATCCCCCGGAATGTGGTTTTCAGCATTATAGACCCGATATTCTGCGTGAGAATCCATTCCAATATTGCTGAGCGTTTAGATAAAAATTCACAGAAAATAAAAATAATCCCTTTAATTTTATCGTGAAATATAATTTCGATATATTCCTTCAATTTAATTTTATACTGATTTCGGCTTCTCTTTCCTGCCCACCAATGTTATGGCGAGGGGAACCCAAAATAACTTATTCAAAATTGTAGAAAAGGACGATCATTGGTGTCAAGTGGTGTTTTGAAGAATGCTGCCCAACAACCAATCTGTTCCCCTTCATTTCCCCACTGTCGCCCATCTATCCTTCATCGGCATCCGAATTGTCCCTTATCATTTCCCCATTTGTCATCTACCCCTCTCCCAAAACACGTCATCTGTCAGAATTTACTTGTCCTCAAAAAAAAGTCGTGTCTCCATGAGACACGAAACCCAGAAACCTGGTTTAAAGCGCCTAGGAAGCATCTCTTCCAAGTTATTAGCCATTATAATGTACATATCTATAATGTATAATCTACAAACTTTTATTTTTTTCTAAAATCTTTGATGTAGGATGGGGTGTAATTCTCTGTTCATCAGTATCACACTTAAGATTTTGTGTCGATGCTTTCTAATAAATTGCCAAAACTATCGTCTTTCCGTAGCGTATGATTACTTATACAAAGGTTTAGAAAGCTTTTTAAAAAAATGATAATTTGTAACTACATTCCCAAGTCAAAATATTACTGAATGCTAAAACAATGTATACAAATGTATAATAAACACTCAAATAAATGCACAGAACTGTTGCAGTCATGTTCAAAGTATATTTCAAGTCCAGGTGATTTAAAGGCGGGAAAATGATTTTTATTTTTTTAACTGCAGCCCACTCAGTAATTGAAAAAATCTGAAACAAATTCACAACAATTTGTGTTTAAAGAGAAACTTTTGAGATGTTTTTCGAGCCTGTTCCATGTTTCTAAGACAGAATAAAAAATTATTGTAATTTTGTTTTCAAAAATATTTTTTGTGTTTGAATTTGGGCCTGAGAGAAAGAAAAATATTTTTCTCATAGAATAAATTGGTTTCTTATTTGTCATGTTTTTCAGTCGGATAAAATAGTGCTAAGTTGACGAAAAAAACTGAAGAAGAAAAAAGACGTATTTGGCTGCAGCGGGGAGTGGGTGGTACAACGGGGGCTAAGAAACCTTTGAAAAATATAATTTTTATGTTAAAATTATAATGTAACTACTCATATGTCATTTGGTTGAGGGGAACTTTTTATCATCTTATCGGGGGGGAGCCTTTGATTCATATATTTTTAACTGCTTTTAAAAGTTTTTCGCGTGCATTTAAACATTTTTGATAATTTGCAGTTCAGAATTTAGCACAATGCTTGACGAGCTGGCAACATTGTGCATCCCAGTGTCTAGCGCAGCGAATGTTGGATGTGAACCACAATATACAAATATTTCTCGGTTAACTGACTAAAGCTGACTCACCTACAACCAATTAAAACAATATGACTTTGCAGAAATATTTAATTGCTAATTGAATTTAATTACAATTAATTAATTGTTCAAAATACTTTAATTGCTCTTCATAGTTTTGTAATTAATGATGACCGGGCTTAAGATTTATCTTAGCCACAACCGGTCACCATAAAAACAAATGTTACCATATATAACCATTTCATTGCTAATGAATTCTGTTAAGTCAATTTAATTCCTTTTCAATTTTCTCGACGCGGCTTTATCTCTTCGCGATTTCTGCTCATGGTTAGTAATCAATATCTTTCGTTTCCTTGACTTTTAACACATCCTTCTGGAGAAGTCCCATGTTTGCGAATGTTCATTCTTGCCATTGCAGTTGTTTTTTTCTAACCATTAAACCAGTGAGATTTTTCCTCTAAGTACGCTTACTTTTGGATTTTTAGCATCACTGAAGAGTAAAGCGTGAAGTGCCAACTATGCACTCACTATCAATAAGTTTTAAAAGGTCCATAGACTCAAAAAGCAGTTTTCGCTTAGTAATATTGAATCAGGATATGTAATACTTTCTCGAAGATAGAAGCGTGACTTTTCCGTATAAATGATTAAAGCATCAAACCCTCAGTGTTAGCGATTTTTCGTTTTTTGGACAAATTTCATTGTTGAGACTAAAAAGTCCATTAATTCTTTACTGGACTTTTGCGACAAGAACTTTAAATGCAATTTTTCAGTATTTTTGGCGATATACGTCAAATACACACACACACAAGGCTGTCCAGGGATGAAACAACGAGACTTACATGACGCACAGAAATAAAAAGAAAAGTACCAAATTACACAAATAAATTGCTTTTTTATTTCTACGTTAATATTTCTTTGTAAAGAAATGCTGATGTTTTGTAAATAATAAACAATTAACAAGTTTCTGAAGTGCAAATTTGTCATAGAAAGTATTTTTCAAACCAACTTTTGAGTGCTTATGGCGGCATAACTATTCGGATTTTATTTCGCAAAATGTGCTTAAAATTGATTTAAGAGTTTATTATCAAAATGTGTGTTTTCAAAAAGTTTCTTTTCGCGCATACACAGTGTATATATATATGAATAAGTGTGTGTGTGCGTGCGCGCGACATTAGTTTTTGAGCAAATTTCACCATGATCGTAAAAATCACATTTCCAGTCCTTATTGCTCCAAAATTCTGACAAAAGAATAAAGGCAAATGACAATCAGCTCTTAAAATTTGCAAAAGTGCAAATAATTCAGCATATAACAATTACAATTCAAATTTGAGGCTTCTGTCGAAGTATGAACTAGATATTAGGAACTTGCAGCACAGTAGTAGCGTACAGCAATCGATAGCAATCTCCACTAACTGCTCATGCGCAGTTCGAGTTGTGCATACGCACACGCTCAAAAGTGGTAGAGTAGCCGAGATGTTGCTGTTACTTGCGGTACGCTACACGTCATAAAATCCCAATTATAAATGTTTTTCCGAAAATCAATAACGAACAGCTCAGAGCCTCACTTTGTCGTGTGTCGTTCTTGCAGTTATGTCAAGTTTGGGAAATGGATAAAAGTATTGCTCCAGTTCGCCGAGTCTTGGACGTGTGAACTGACGTCGTCACGGGGTTTAAAACAGAGACTTGAGCGTAGCGATGATCAAAGTGCGTGGTAAATAAGAAAAAATACATAAATGACAACTCCGAGAAGTGTAAACAATTACCCAAACTAATAATTTTAATTAAGTGTATTAAATTTAATTAAAGTTACGTTATTGTTTTTTAAGTAAAAGCTACGAGCAATTTTCGAAAATGACAAAAGTTAGAAACAATGGAAGTATATGTTGTTGTAGCACCATTAGTTTCGTTACTGGATTATTCCAGAAGTTTTTAAATGGTAGTACAGAGCAAATGCCAAGTTTCCAATGGTAATAAAGTCCACGGAGCAATTCCAAATTCCAAATTTCCAATACAGATATCCATACCTTCATGTACCAACATTACGTTTCTCTATAGTACTATAGTATGATAGAGGAATAAACAAATTACAATCAAACAGTTTTTGTTATGTGATGAGCTAACGTTATCCTTCCCATCTTGCACCGCCTTACCCTACAGAAACAAAATTTAAAGAATAATGCTTCGGCCAGGATTTGAAGGAAAACGTTTAGCCTTGTACACCAGACAATTATTGTACTTAGTTCGATGTCTAAAACATATTCTTAATCCTTTGAGCGCCGGCAAGTTTTTGGCCGTCCCCATTTCATGACAACAGCTCTATTGTTGCATGCATTATATTTATACATGTGGACCCCGCAATGTTTCCCTCCACATGGCCTTGTGTATATATATGATACAAGTTATAAGCACTGAATGAAGATAAGGTTTAAGCACTAAAAATCGAAACAAAATATTCCAACATCCTAGAGCAGATTCTTGACACTCTTTTAAAGTAACCAATGCACACTAGAACTCTTTTTTCTTTACTTTTGCAAGATGAAATGAAATCAAATTTTTTGCACTGTGCATTTTACTTTCGCATGAAAGTTACGAGCGGTTTCACCATCATTACTTAAAATTTTAAGTTCATCTTAAGAATTTTTAAGTAGACATAGGGGACGTTTCCGTTTCAGTACACTCTTGAAGGCGAACTTAAACGATAAGTTCGACTTAAATTTAAGGACACCTCTCAGCAGCACTTATTCATTTAACTCGTGCTTTGCGGCGCAAAAACAGTCTAAATAGCCATTGCTTTTGATAGTGATTGATACGGCAATTTTGAAAACGAGAGCTTTGAGAAGCTTTTTCATAGGTCGAGGTGAATACTGGAAGGGTACTAATCGAAGACTGATTGGAATTTTCAAGTTAAATTCTAACGAAATGAGCATTTCAATAATTTGGTACATAACTACCTTGCAAGTAACAATTTTGTCTAACAACTAGTGTTTTGTAGGTCATATTTACATGATCCCGTACCTACTCTCAACTTCGAAGTTATACATTCAGTAATTTGATTGCATTTCCTTTTTCGCCTAAACTTAACTATCTCTACTTTCTGTAATATGTGTTATATTTTATATTGTAGTTCGTTGCTTTAAAATTGTGTTAAATGTTATCCTTCGCTTCGTTTCTTTTCGGTTTGTAGTTCCATTTGTAACTGTAGAAATGTACTTTCTCATACATACGTTGAGCACTTCTTTCTCCAACGATAAAACCTGTCCTGTCAATCCTGTCTCTTTTTTCCCATTACTAAAAATCAATAAATATAACCTCTTTGCACCAAAGTACAAAGAAAAACCAAAACAAACAAGGTTGGTTATGGTCACTGGCTGTTACCCTGGTCCAGCATTGCCAACCAACTCTCGGATGCATTTAAGTTATACTTCACTAAGCATTGCTTCAAAGAGAGTGGTGAAATGAAGTACAACAAAGCACGACTTGAAACGCGTCTTAAAATTACGTATGACTTTACTACGTCATCCTTACAAAGTACTTGGTGAATCCGGCCGTAAGAGCCATTGTAGCTCCACTAGTAGAACAATGAATGGTCATCTTTCCGTTATTAGATTTAATTAAGAAAATATCTCTTTAGTAATGTACTTGCATGGTGTCAAAAAATATAGACCTTTTTCCATTTTAAAAATTTAAACGTTTTAATGAGAATGAGACCTATGCCACAGGAACTTTCCAAAAGGAACTTTGTTACATTTGGAAACCGCTTTAAAGTTTGAGTGCAGTTTTAAAAAAATCTTTACATTTTTTCTTGAAAATTGCGACCAATTTCCTCAACATCTATAACAAAATCTATTCCAAAGAAAACTATGTGCTACAACAGCACAAGATTTCTTGCATTATTTCTAACTTTGGAAATTTTCGAAAATTCAGAGAGTTCCAACAATGAGATCTGAGCCATTTTTAAGTGTCCATTCCTCTATCCAGGGAAGAAATTAAAAGAAAAAAACTTGCAGCTGTTTTCGAGCAAGTGTTTTCCAAAAATTGTATTAACTTCAAGCATAAATTACGCAAAAACAGTGACCTTTCTGACAAAAATTTCTATATTCATTATTGTGTTTTTTCAGAACGATCTGGAATTTTTAATATTCAACTCGATCAGATCAATCTGAGAATATCAATTTTGGACAAAATCGTCGGAACTATTTAGTCGCAAGAACTGACCACAGACAGACATTTTGCTGTCAATCAATTTTCTGAATGAACCACAAAACATGGAATATTACTGCTCAGAGTGTTATATTCCTACAAATAGGAATAAGATTTATCCATTTTTTTTTTCGGTAAATGGCCGGTAATATAGGTTTTCCATTGAAAAGTCGCCGAATTCTGGCGCACAACTACAATACTTTCTCTTACAAAGCAAGCCAAGGAAGTAAATGTGCTCGAAATCAAATTTAAATCTTTAAATGAAGATTTTTTAAAAGAAAAATGTCTCCTACTTCAATGATATTTGCATGAGAGGACCACCAAACAAATGGAACTTTTGCCATTTTAAAAAATTGAGAAGTTTTAATGAAAATCGGAGTCGATAGAATCGTGCGAATGGTTGAAGCCACATGTTGGCAACTCAAGTGCCTCACGGGCCCAGTGGGTTGCATATCAGCAAACGGATCGCCACAGCGGCAAAGCGGTAGAGTGCAGGAGGAAGAGTAGAAGAGAGCTTGCGCCGGAAGTAGGGAATATGGTGGTCATTGTGAAGCTATTTTTTGCAATGCGTGTCTCTGTATAGTAATATTAAGATCTATTTACATACAACCAAACAACTACGGAATTACCTAAGATAGTGACCTGGTCGATATTGTTCAGATGCATTACAATCAAATGAAAGTAAGGTGAAGTGGGACAAATGCATCATATGGTGTGCAAAGTTCATCATCAACCAGACATAAAAAATCAGCTATTAATGCTAGGTTATTATTTTGTATTCTATTGAGTACCTTAAAGTATATTAATTTTAATGGTACAGTTGTGTTTTCTGATATCCCAAAAATTATCATCCGTTTGATGGGAAAAGTGTTTCAAGCCCGATTTACGCACTTGCCCCAACAAAGAGGCAAATGCGCGTCACCGCTCTGTAAATTATTTTGCTGTGAGTTAACTATTCGACCTGGAAAGTGCAAAAAAGTGCAGCTGCAAGTGATCATTTTGATTCTGGAAATTTTCAAATAGGAAAAAAAATCGCTGAGTAATAGAGTTTTGCGTTTCATTAAGTACACATCGAGATAAAAGGTTCAAAAGATAAAGTGCAAAAACAAAATTTTAAATTCTTTTTATTAATGCAAAAGTTGCTTTTATCAAATAAAGTTAAATTCTTTATTTGCCACCGACCTTCGATGAGCGGGTATTCCCCAACCAGGTAACTCCCACCAGCGGGGCACCAACCCAGCCGGGACAAGCTCTAATCCCCGACCGGTCTCCCGGCTTGTGTGGTAGTGTCGTGCATGTCAGTGTAAGTGTGTGTGTAAGGGGTGAGAATAGGACAAGGAAGAGGAAGGAAAGATCGCGTGCGGTCCGTGGCCTGTTTGTTAGGGTACTGCTCCGGCATTCGCCTGATGTTGATTGTAGAAACCACGGAAAACCACCGATCAGAGCAACCGGCCGCTAGAATTCTCCTCCAGACAGCGACTGAACTCGATCTAGCTGACAAGCTAGTGTCGAAAATTCTGCCTCCGTCGGGCCTGAACCTAGGACTTCCCGGTAAGAGGGTCTGCATCAGTTGATGCCCCTGTACCACCTCTCCCGGTTTTCAGCTCAGAGATGTGAGCGATATTTTAACTCATTGATGCAAACCTCATTGTGGGGAATGATCGGTGATTAGCACTTAGAAATGATTCACATTTATTTTGCAAGCGTTGCCTATCTTGTGGTTGATCCGTTTTACTCCCTACTATTCTTGTCATTCCGCCAACTAGAGAATGTACTTACGTAGCTAGAATGCAAGAGTATGCAACTGCCGTTTGAAGAAAAGTTATTTACATAAATAATTATATGAATATAAATTAGACTATCTTTACATTATTTAAAAGCGTGAAGAAAGTAAACAACCCGGGCTCTTTTAAATTCGGTATTTATGGCTTCTCTTCATGCGTGTAAATTACATTATCCGTTTGATAATGTAATTTACACGCATACCTATTCTCATAATCGACATAATTTGTATCTATTAAACAATATTTATTAATTTATTTATTTGATCAAAAAACAGTAAAATCTGTGTATGACGTACGGGGGAAGAGATTATCTGCGCACATTTTCTTGAGGCCCAGAAAAAAACACTCTTTTCGGACACGACGATATTGTAACACAGTAAATCACTCGTGTAAATTATCCCTAACTTCCAACTACAGACACTTTGATGCTAGCACGGCAGTTCATGTGACTGGCGGAAGAACACAGTTTGCTCAGCGATGCAGTTTTCGGAGGTACTAAACTATTTTAGAATCTGCCAGAAAAATATTATAATTACCTGATCGGAATACCGGGACCACAGCACTTTATTGTAAAGATTTAATTTATAAAAGTTATCATTTTTAACAGAAAAGTAGAGTATGAAATTACATGGGAATAAATATTAAAACACTCCTATGTTGTTTTCGACAATCGTTTGCTTCTCGCTCATATAATATACTTCATATTCGAGTATTAATAGTCATCATTAAAACATCGGTTCATAACACACTATTATATTTATGTTATGAAATTAGAGTATTATATTCTAAAGATGAAATTTGTTGTAAAATATTTTACATTAAATTTATTACAATAATATTAATAACACCGGGCAACAGTAAATTCGTAGCGGCTTGAAGATAGTCATTTCTTTTTTCATTTGATAATGGAAAAAACTAAAGACATTTAAAATTTGCAGCTAGCTCTTGTTCCTTAGATATAGCCCGTTAAAGTTATGAACAACTTTTTACAAAATTTAACGCCTTAAGATCGTGTTGGCACATCTGAGCACAGCAGTGATGGGTTTTGGGTAAATTTTATTACTCCGTATAGCTCCATGGCTGCATGGCATGCCCACAGATACGTGGCTGGCTGTAGAATACCGCAACATTCCATCAGCCATTCGACCACATGGAGACGGTCCGCCTGTAGACCGTCTGCCCTTCGGAAGAGCACACTCAACAGGCAGATGCGGACGAAGACTGGAAGGGAGAAATCACTTCATCCTCCATCTTCACAGGATAAACTTCATTTCCTACATTCTCACCAAGACTCCTCCTCGGACCATTGCGGTACTGTTAAGTGACGAACATGGAGGGCGATTCCACCAGCACATTTCACAAATGGAACGAAGGTGTAAGGGGAAATGGAACACTGCTATGCAGTCGGACTATTATTGGACAGTAACAAGAGAAGACACAGAAAAGGAGTACAAGCGGCGAGCAAAGAGAAAACGTTCAAAGTAAATACGTCTTTTTATCTGAGGACAGTGAAGCTACAATATGAAGACGTACTATACAATATCTAATGTCACATTCATTATTATCGACCCAAAAGTACGGTACTTGGCTATATTCAGAAAATAAATATTTCGAATTAAATTTTTAGTATTTCAACTTGAAATTAGTATACCTAGCAAATAGAGCTAACAAAAGAAAATTGCTTTCATATACGTTTCCTCGACCAGAAATTACGGTAATTTTGCTATTTTGAGAAAGAAAAAAATTCTAAAGTGCGTTTTGTTGAACAGTGTAATCTTTTACAAAATAATCTCTTCTACTATAAATTAAGATACTAAATTTTCAAGAAATTAACTTGGACGTTCTTGGAATTTCACAAGGAAATGAAATTGCAGGATGGTGATGCTTCCGAGAAATCGAAAATATACAATTCCCTATTTTTATTCAGTTTTTTTTTAACTTTTTCCGAAGTTATTTATTCTCATTTTCAAGTTTAAACTAAGGGACAAACAAAAAATTATAAATGTAAATACAAGTACAATATGTTAATTATTCGGGTATCCAGGTGCATCAACGATGGTAGTTAGTCCCGTAAGAGTATTGTATGTTTTATCACGAGTTTTGACGGTGATTTCTCGTTGGATGGTGAGCTCCAGCACCGTCCTACAAGCCGGCTTGCAGGTGCCTGTCCAGGTAGCTCCCTTAAAAGGGGCGCCGTTCAAGCCAGTACAGGCTCGAAGTTCCCGACTGGTCTCCGGTATGTGCGGTCGTGTAGTGCATGTAAGTACAAGTAAGGTGTGAGGATTCAAAGAAGAGAAAGGAAAGATGGCGCGCGGTCTGTGGCCCGGTTGCTACAGTATTGCTCCGGCATTCGCCCTGTAATGATTGAAAAAAACAACAACTATCGATCAGAGCTGCAAGAATTGTCCAGCAGACAGCGGCTGAATACCACCTCGCCATTTAGCTAGGATCGAAGATCAGGCCACCGTCGGACTCGAACCCTAGGACCAACCGGTCAGCGGCACTGGAGTGTCATCAGTTGATGCCCTGAGCCAACTCAGCCGACAATATGATAATGACAATATGCAATTATTATCTTTGTGACATTTTAATATGATTTATGATGGGGACTTACAGTTTCATAAGAGACGTATTTCCCTCTCCACTGCCAGTGATGTATACTACATAGAGAAGTATTGACTGGGCGCTGGGGCAGCGTAGACCGTGAGGGAGCAATGCCACTACGAAATTGCGCGTGTCGCTATGGTATTGTCACCATTTTTTGGGGTATTCTGCATGTCTAAGGTAGTTGCGTTGTATTCTTACACCTTTTCAGGCTTAGGATTAATAAACGCAAGATCATGGTCCATTGTTTATGGTTATAATTTTTAAATTCTACCCTTTCTTTAGCGTCTGAATTAACATGCGTATCTGTGAATTCGTAAGTTTTGCTTATACATACGCTCAATTACGTTCTGTACAACCTCTCTGATTTATTTTAATTAAGTTGTTAAAACTAAACATCAGAAACTCAGGTCTGGGGGGGGGGTGATTTACCAAACTGCTCGTAATATTTGAAATGTTACAACCAGGCCTCGGATTCTGATGACCAAAAAATTCTTTGAAAATGACCTATAAATTACTTACAAATTGGAGGAAAATTAACTATTTTTTAAATACTCAAAATGTTTATTAATATGTTTATTTATTCAATGAATTTCACAACTTTAAATAAAATTCTTTATACTAAATTATATTTGACACAAAGAATTTATTTTATGAGGAAATGTAATTCTTAGCTCCGATCTTCTAACCGTCAGTTTAGAAAGATCCACGAAGTTACCGAAGATCTGTGAGAGATGTAACTTTGAGAGTTCAAGAATCAGAGT